>CM062514.1:23498336-24725461 GCA_031439585.1 Pterocarpus macrocarpus
ATTAATTGGGCCAATGACGTCGATGCCCCACATTGCAAACGACCATGGTGACATAAGGTTGTGTAATGGGACTGGAGGAGAGTTAATGCGATCAGCATAGATTTGGCATTTGTGGCATCTTTTGACGAACTCAACACAATCTTTTTCCATTGTGAGCCAATAGTACCCGTGCCTTAAAATCTGTCGGGATAGTGTGTGCCCATTAGCATGGGTCCCACAAATACCCTCATGGACCTCCGATATGATAGTGCGGGCTTCTGTGGCATCAATGCACCTTAGCAAGACCCCACCATAGTTCCTTTTATATAGTACATCACCAGTGAGGAAGAATGACATTGCTAGCCGATGGAGCATTCTTCTATCATTCTCATTTGCCCCAGTTGGGTACTCTTTTGCCTTAATGAATTGTTTGATGTCATGGAACCATGGTCGACCATCGGGCTCTTCTTCGATGTTCAAGCAGTATGCTGGTTCTCTTCTAACAGCGACCTGTAAAGGCTGAACCTCCACCTCTAAATCAAGTTTGGTCATGACAGCCAAAGTGGCGAGTGCATCTGCAAAGTGATTTTTGTCACGTGTTAAATGGTTGAAGGTGATTTCTTCGAATTCCTTTGCTAGACTAATCACATGTTCATAATACGACATTAGTCTATATTCCTTGACTCACCAATCCCCATTGACTTGACAAATGATGAGCGCCGAATCATCATAGACATCTAGGTATCTCACACCAAGAGATATTGCTGCTTTTAGGCCAATTATACAGTCTTCATATTCGGCCATGTTGTTAGTGCAGTTGAATGCTAATTTAACCGCAATTGGGAATTGTTTGTCTTTGGCGACACCTAATCAAGCTCCAACCCCATTCCCATGGATGTTAACTGCACCATCGAAGTACATCTTCCACATCAAGCCTTCCTCTTCATCGTTTTCGCTCTCATCCTCCACGACTGCCAAGATATCTTCATCAGGAAATTCAACTTTCATTAACTGATATTCTTCGAGTGGATTCTCAACTAGGTGATCAGCTATGACACTCCCTTTTACTGATTTTCTAGTCACATACTTAATGTCAAATTATGCCAGAGCCACTTGCCATTTAGACATTCTCATGGAAATATGTGGACTTTCAAAGATATATTTTAAGGGATCCATTCGAGATATTAGCCAAGTTGTGTAGTACAACATGTATTGTCACAATCTTCTTGTGGTCCACACGAGGGCACAACAAGTCTTCTCAATAGCCATATATCGAGATTCACAATCATTAAATTTCTTGCTCAAATAGTAAATTGCTCGTTCTTTCCTACCAGTCTCATCATGTTGACCTAACACAACACCCATGGACCCATGCAACACCATAAGGTATAGAATGAGTGGTCGCTCTGGTGTTGGTGGGACCAAAAGGGGTGGATTTATCAGGTACTTCTTGATTTTATCAAAGGCTTCTTGACATTTATCATCCCATTTGCCGGGGCTATCTTTCCTTAACAACTTGAAGATTGGTTCGCATGTATGGGTCAAATTAGAGATGAACCTTGCTATGTAGTTCAGATGTCCCAAGAAACCGCGAACCTCCTTCTCTGTCTTGGGTGCTGGCATGTTTTGGATGGCTTTGACTTTATCAGGGTCCACTTCGATGCCTTTCTTGCTAACAATGAATCCCAATAACTTTCCTAAGGATGCCCCAAAAGTGCACTTTGCTGGATTTAATCTCAGCTTATAAGTTCTCAACCTTTCGAATTATTTTCTGAGCACGGCAACATGACTTTCCCCTTCTTGTGACTTGGCCACCATATCATCAACATAAACCTCTAGTTCTTTGTGGATCATGTCATGGAAAAGCGTAACCATGGCTCGCTGGTAGGTGGCTCCAGCATTCTTTAATCCAAAAGGCATCACTCTGTAACTAAACACTCCCCATTGAGTGATGAAAGATGTTTTTTCTTTATCCTCATCTGCCATAAGGATCTAATTATAGCCTGAATATCCATCCATAAAGGAGAACCAATGGCTTTTGGCAGTATTATTAACCAGAACATCTATATGAGGCAGTGGAAAGTTGTCTTTTGGACTGACTTTATTCAAGTCTCGATAATCCACGCACATTCTAACATTTCCATCTTTTTTGGGCACAGGTACTATATTTGCTATCCACTTTGGATAGAGTGGTACCTCTAAGAAGCCAGCATCAAGTTGCTTTGTAACTTCGTCTTTGATCTTAAGTGACATTTCAGGGCTCATCCTTCGCAGTCTTTGTTGCTTAGGTTCCATCCCTTCAAGTAATGGGATTTTGTGGGCCACTATGTTTGGGTCCAAGCCAGGCATATCTTTATACGACTAAGCAAAAACGTCCATGTATTATTTGAACAGCGCAATCATCTCTTCTCTTTCTGGGTTATCAACTATTTTTAGTTCTTTATTTTTCTCATCAGTTCCTAGGTTTATTATTTCGACCACCTCATCATGTGGATCTATCCTTTTTTCTAGCGAATCCATCATTTTGGAAAATTGTTGGCACAGGTTAGGATCTTCATCTTGTTCCTTCTCATTCAAGTCCGTTGTAACACAAGAATCAATTAATAGTTTATCACAATCATCCGCATGGGAAGGAGATCCCGAAAAGAAAGAATCCCTGGAATTAAGATGAGACTAGGAATGAATAAATTTAAAAGAGTGCATATTGAATGGAAAGAGAGGAAAGAGAATGAGACAAAAGAGGGGAAACCATGCATAATTATTCCATTATTTGATAAAATTTGAAGTACAAAATGAAGAGATAAAAGCATCCATTACTCAAAATACAACCAATCATTTAAAGGTTCGGATTCCCAGTTGTTCAATTCTTCTGCCCCACGGCTTGGGTAGATAAGCAATGAAGCCTCCCTGGCACTTCTCCGAGTATTAACTATTTCACCCGGTTCTAGTGCCATAACTTCTGCAGCCATAGGGAATGTTTCCTTGATGTGTGGAATCTTCTTTGCATCGAACCAGGGCGATTGCTCTTCTTCCCCCACTTTGTATCTTAGGCCAAGCTTTCCTAGGTTGTCGGGTAACACAATTGGGTGTTTGATCCCTTGTAATTGACTTCCCAATCCTTTTCCTTGTTGAAATCCACTTTTGAGCATCATCTGAGCAACAACTTGATTCCCACTGCTCGTCTGTTCCTTTGGTTCTGCTATATCTAGATTTTGGAAAGAGACTTCAAGGGAACCTTCAACACAATCAATATAAGGAACTGTGACTGTTTTAAACATCAATAACTCTTCCTCCCCTTTAATAGTGATTAGTTTCCCTTCGGCTACAAATTTCACCCTTTGATGGAGGGTAGATAGAACGGCTTCAGCTTCATGAATCCACGGCCTTCCTAATAACATAGTGTATCCCGGCTCAATATCCATTACTTGGAATTCTGTCAAAAAAGTGGTCGGTCCTATTTCCAATTGCAAACTAACGTTTCCCCTGATTTCCCTTTGGGTGCCGTCAAACGCTTTTACAATTATGCCACTTGGCTCTATTATAGCCGGATCAATAGGCAATTGTTGTAAGGTGGAATAAGGAAGCATGTTAAAAGCCGACCCCGCATCTATCAGCACTTTCGTGATGACATAGCCTTGACATTTCAGAGTGATGTGTAGAGCCTTCGGGCAACCTGATGTGGTGTTCGGGCTTATCTCGCTCTTGGTAAAAGTTATCAAGTTCCTGGCTTTGATTGCACCTACAATTCCCTTGACCTTTTTAGGAGTTATATCTTTGCTCACATAAGATTGATCCAACACTCTCTTAAGAGCATCACGATGAGCTTCAGAACTCATAATTAGCGAGAACAAAGAAATTTTTGCAAGCGTCTTCTTTAACTGTTCCACCACATCGTACTCACTCTGCTTCATGATCTTCAAGAACTCTTCTCCTTCATCCTCTTGGCTTTTTTTCTTGTGGTCTTCAGATGGTTTTATGGCTCCAAGCACCCTTTGGAGCTTCTCGGGAGTATAACACCTGCCACTTCAGGTTACCCCTCCTATTCCTACAATATTTGTTACTGATTCGATCACTTTAAGGTCGAGGCCTGTTCCAGTGTCATTTTTCACAACAGCTCCATGCCTCTCAGGGAGAGTAGGATCGGTGTGATGGGACTGCCTTGACACTTGAAAGATAGGTCATGACTCTCGAGCAGAAATTGTTGCCTCAATCTTTGCAGGGCTATGACTTGCTCCAATATTTGGTTCCACTATTGTCTCATATCTCCATGGGACCGCATGATCACTTTGGTAAAGGAACGGCTTGGGTACCTTGAAAATGAGCGCCGGCCTTCGAGGAGAGACCTTAAAGACGGGAGGTGTTCGGTGAATTGTGTTGACACTTTGCTCCTTAACGATCTTGGGTATCGCAAGCACACCCAATTTGATCATTCTTTTAACAAAGCATTTGAGTTCGGGATAGTCTTCGATATGATATTTCTTCTCAACTCCGAGGCATTTGCAGAGTAATCCTTCCTCATCTCCTTTCAAAATCCTTTCTCTTTCTTTTCTTTCAGCAATCATCTCATATCCTGCTGATTTTAACCCTTCCAAGATGCATTTCATTGGGAGTTTGATGTTCTCAAATTCTCCTCCCATGTGGCTATCACAACAAATAACATTTACCTGTCTTCCATCATGATTTGGAAATGGATTGCTTTTCACATTGGGCCCTTCCGTTTCTTCCAATTGAATAGCCTTAGTATCAATCAGGCACCATACAGCATATTTAAATCCATAACAATTTTCGATTGAATGTCCAGGAGTGTTGGAGTGGTATTTACATGAAAGATTGGCATCGTACCAATGAGGATATGGTGCCATGAAAGTCTTCCCAAGGCGTGGGGTTAGCAAATTCTGACCACACAAGTGCTCAAACAACTTAGAATTACTCATGTGAAAGTTCGGAAAGGGACGATCTTTGGCTAATTGATTGGAGATGTTATTAATTTTAGGTGGCATTCGTGATGGGGTTAAGGGAGGGTTAGCTGTTTGGTGACTCAGGGAAGTCGTTTGGTGAAGTGTAGGTATGGATGGTGTATAAGGTCGGGGGTATGAAACATTATTGACTTGGTATGGCTGAGGAGGGTAAGGTATGTTAGGCAAATAGGGTGAAGGACATGGAAAGTATGGGGGTTGATATGGACGATGATTCTGTTGAAAAGAGGCTTGGTAGGGTTGGGATAGCTGCGACTGTATGACGTTGATTGTGTTTTCCTTTTTCTTATGTGGTTGTCCCTTCTTGAATTGAGATTCACTTATTTCACCTGTCGTTGGCTCCACTTTGCCTTCTTGGATGTTTGCCTCAATCCTCTCTCCAATCTCCACTAAGTCAATGAATTCTCTGATATGAGTGCCCAACATATTCTTGAAGAATGGTCCTTCCAAAGTGCGAGTAAAATAAGAGCACATCTCCTGCTCCGACATAGTGGGAATAACCCGGGCTGCTATCGCTCTCCACCTTTGGGCGTATTCTTTGAATGACTCTTTCTCTTTCTTCCTCAAATTTTTTAGCTAGTCTCTGGTGGGTGCAGTATTCATATTAAACTTGTATTGATTGGTGAAGGCTATGGCAAGATCTTCCCAACACCTGATTTGAGTCTGATCTAACTGCATGTACCACTCCCATGCGACCCCATCTAAACTTTTAGGGAAAAAGCTAATCATGAAATTCTCATCTTTAGACCACATTCCCATCTTGGTGCAGTACATTCTTAGGTGCATCATAGGATTAGTGCTGCCATCAAACTTAATGAACTCAGGTATTTTGAAGTCTTTGGGGATAATGACGCTTGGTGCTAAACAGAGGTCATTAATGCTTATAGAACCGTATGGGTTTGGCTCTCGTAGCATCCGGAACTGTGCTTGCATCTCCTTCTCTAATTCTTTTTTTAGTTTCAATCGTTCCGCCTCCCTCTCCACTTCAAGGTTGTTGTCATTCCCTGATTCATACCCCGGCTAATCGTGAGGATCATTGTTTTCACTAGTCCCTTTGATTTTGATTATGGCCTCGAGAATCTTTCTAAATTCCTCCCCTTGTTCAAGCATCGTGGTCTTCAAGTCATCGATCTCTTGGCCCAAATTCCTTTCATTTGCCATGCCTTCTAGAGGGGCTTTGGATCGCAACTCGTATGAGTTACTAGGTTTAGACGAAGTTTTCTTTGGAGGAGCAATGTTTGGAAATTCCTGCTTATCATAACAACAAGAAGTAAGATAATAAGAAAAAGATTTTTTCTTTTTTTTATGGGGAAGGAATATATCACCCATATTTGATAGCAATGACGATGGATCATGCTCTATTGGATAGAGTCCCTGGCGGATAAAAATTATAGGGGAGAGTTCTTTCCACAATATATTTTATTAACGACACTCTAGCAATATCAAAATCTTAACTCTTCTTGAAATCCTTTGCTTTTTACTTCGCACAGAAGGAGAGAAAAGTCCTATAAGGCGAGTATGAGCAATAACAATGAATTAAAAAGAGAGGGTTTTGTGTAGAGGATAAAGAAATAAGTTGAGTCATAATTTCATTCCAAAAATTCACTTGAAAGTGCAAGTACATCATAAATTTGCAAAGTCTAAAAGCATCAGTTAAATCAGAAGATTGGTTTTCTTTCTCTTAAACCCCCTTGTAAGATCCTTACTCATCTTCATGAAATCTTTTATTCACCGAGGAAGGTGGAGCATGGGATTCGCCCAAATTTCTTCTTCCACTTTTTCGAAGTGGTAAATGAAGTTCGGGATGTGGCGATTTAGCTCATCAACCATTCTTGCATGTCTTTCTTTCAAATCTTCATGTTGTGCTTCCCATTCTAATGCTTGGGCCTTCCAAAATTTTCCGATACTTGCTGTTTGGATGAGCGTATCTCGGTATTGCATGGACGAAGCCCATCCACGATCACGGTCACTTTTCGTTTGTGCTAAAAGCGCGGTCAATTCTTCCAGTTTGTGCTTTAACTTGCTCTTCTCTTGCTTCTGTTTATGCACTTCAATTATCAGCTCTTCTCTTGCTTGTCTCTGCCAGTTAACTTCCATTGTTAGCTCCTCGTTGAATATTTCTTGCTGCTTAATTTCTTCGGTTAATTCATCCCTTTCTCTTGTAAGGATTTGTAAATTACCTTCAAGGCTTTGAATCCATCTTGTGAGTGTTGCAGGAACTTTTATAGGGGCATCAGCTAGCTCGTCTTTCAGGTGTTCAACCAAATTTGCCTTCTTCTCACACTGGCTTCGGGCAATAACGGCTTCTAACTCCGCAGCTTGCTTTTGCTGCTCTAAAAGTTGGATTTGAGCTCGCAAAACCTCCAACTGTTCAGCTGCTGCACATGTTGGGCAAGAATTGTTCTTCTTTTTTGTGACTTTCTTAGGGACAATCTGGGGCACCCTTCTTGCTTTTCTCCATGCAACATACTCTGTGGTGTCAATCACAAGTGGTTTTCCTAACTCGGCTCTTCCTGCCATTCGGATATCTGCCCATGCTTTCTTAATATCTCTTGATAAAAGCTGAGTGTGTTCTCCATCTTTATACCAGAAGCATAATCCACCCAATCGTTCTTCTTGTGGCTTCCTTTGCGTCCAGTAAAACTGCTTGAGTACTATTACTGGTGTGTAAGCTATACACTTTCTTGGACCCATGAGGGGTATATTAGGAAATTTTCCGCAACTGTAGATGATATCTTCTCGTTCACATCCATACCATGGGCACACCCATTTGAATGCCTTTATGTCAATGTTGTCAAACTTAACCCTCCATTCATTTTCATCTCTTGACTTTGTTGGAATCCGATGAAAGCTTCCCAACGGATCTGATGTACTCTTGAGATGATTGCCAGTATACATGTGTGTGATAACCCATACATATAACAGGTGTACGCAGCATCGAAGCTTCCCCTTTGACTTTCGTTGGCAGAAATCCAAGGTTAGGAATGTCTCAGCCAACACGGCAGGTACCGAGTTCCTCTCTTTCCTTTCCACCGCAAAGAAGACATCCATGGCAGCTTGATCTACCATGTCAGGTGCAGACGGAAATATCACCAACCCATAGATGGCAAGTGCTAACACCTTTGCGAAGACTTTCCATTCTTGTAAATGTCCTAACTCTCTGAAATGTGCTTCCACAAATGCTTTGGTCAGCCCCCGAGAATCTGTATGCCCTGTTAGTTTAATTCGAGTCATAGGTGCCCCTAATAGCTCTCCATATTGCTCAATTACTTTCATCTCAAACAAATGCTCCTCTATGCGTAGGTGCACTATGGAGTCTCTTCTCATTAGTAACTTCAACATACATGCATACTCCTCAATGGTGGGTGCAATATCAATATTGGGCAACTCGAAATATCTCAAGGCCAGGCTCCAATATTGAGCCAAGACATTGAGAGTAGAGGTCTCGATTGGAATGAAAAGCAAATCCAAGATATTGAGCCAAGACATTGAGAGCAGAGGTCTCGACTTGAATGAAAAACAAATCCAAGATAGCCCCATATTTCTTGGTAAAAGCCTTCTTTTCTTCAAGAGGGAGGAACTGACTCAACTGTTTTAGATTTTCCAATGAGCTAACATTTATGGCTATACTGAATTTCTTCTTCCCATCGGTGATATTGCTAGCGTGTCGTACTTCTTCCATCATTTGCTATCAAATATGGTGTCACTGCTATCCCCTTTTGTGAATTTGAGTAAAATATCAGAGGAGAGAAGAAAGAAAGAAAAGAATGTAAATATGTTTGCTGCAATGCTGGATATATGATGCATTATGATGAGATATTGGATGGTATGCATGATGATTATATACAAATAGTGAGAAAATGATGATGACATGTTAAGAAAATGCATGATGACGTAAAATATACACAATGCAGATGATTAAATGCTAGATGATGTGATTTAAGGTAAAAGGAAAGAAGTACGCTCCTTTTTGTCCTAATAGGGTGAGAGCTAATAGTTGGGTACTTATGAGGCTTGAACCCTAACTGGGTAGTCTACTAATTGCTTCTATTGTGCACGATTTTTTGGACAGATCTAGACCCTTATAAGTCATGGTTCCCAGATTGCCCTTATTTAAAAAATAAGGACCCAGTTTTGTAAGCACGGCCACAGGGACATAAGAGTCACAATGCGCAGGCTCACAATTCCGATAGCAAATCTGAGCGGGAAAATCAACGACAATCAGGGAAGCGTGAGCTTTACAATAACCTCGTCAAAATCCCTTCTACTCCTATGGATTTCCAAGCGGGTATAAAGCCCAATTAGTGTGTGAGGTAAGTGATAGTGAGGTGTGTGAAGGGAGCATACAAACCTTTCAACTCTAAAACTAAACATAAAATCTGTAAAAGACCAAAAAACGCGCATATATACAGTATATCAACTACCCTAAGGTTTGAGATATACACAAAATATAGAAAAAATAAATTTACTATCCTAAGGTCTAAGTGAGAAATAATTACAAATAGAACACACACGAATAAAAGTTGCGTACAAAAATAATTATTTACAATCACAGAAAATTGAAAAGAAACAGGAAGGGGGAAAATAAATATTATTTTAGTTATATAATTTGCATAATTTACTCTAATGGGCTTGACTCTCTAACCATCCCCAGTGGAGTCGCCAAACTATTATAACGTGCCCGGAGGGCGTCGCAACGAGAGGCAACAAAAAATATTGAAAAATAATTTCAATGGAATCGCCACCAATTTTTATTGTGGAAAAAATCGGAAAAACCTTTTAATTTTGCAAAACTGGTCTTTTTAAAGAGATTGGGTTCGGGAGTCTATTTATGCATAGGGAAGGATGGAAACTTAATCCCCACTGCACTCCTAATACATCCATTTTGCAACGGTTACCCTAGAACTTATCATGCAAATTAATTAATAACTTTAACAATATTAATTTTTCCCCTTAAGAACATAATAATTATTTAGAAATAAAATAAAACAAGATTAGTACCATAATTATTTACAAAAGAGAAGAAAAAAATAAAATTAATATGATAATTATTTATAAAAGGAAAGAAAAGCAAAATTGATATGACACTTATTTACAAAAGAATAATATAAAAATTATTTCCAAAAGAAAAACAAAATTAATATAGTATATATTTACAAAAGAAAAGCAAAGCAAAACTAATATAGCGATTATTTACAAAAGATCATAGAAGCAATATATAACAATTATTTACAAAAAAGAATATACAAAATTAAGATGATAATTATTTACAAAATAACATAAATGCAAAATTAATATAATGATTATTTGTAAAAAGAAAAAAAATTAATATGATAATTATTTACAACAAGCAAGAAATGCAAAATTTATGTGATAATTATTTCAAAAAAAAAGAAAAAGAAAGAGATAGATATACAATTATTTACAAAAGAAAAAAAAGAAAAATTAATATGGTAATTATTTACAAAATAACATAAATGCAAAATTAGTATAATGATTATTTGTAAAAGAAAAAAATTATTTACAACAGGCAAGAAATACGAGATTTATGTGATAATTATTTCAAAAAAAAAGAAAAGAAAAAGGTAGATATGCAATTATTTACAAAAGAAAAAAGAAAAATTAACATGGTAATTATTTACAAAATGAGAGAAAAGAAAAATTGATATGATAACTATTCCAAAAAAAAAACAAGATTAATATACAATTATTTACAAAAGAAAAGGAAATTACCATTAATGTTATGATTATTTACAAAAAAAGAAATTGATTTAACAATTATTTACAAACAAAAATGGAAGTGAAATTAATGTTACAATTATTTAAGGAATCAAAATTGAACTAAATTTAAGAAAATTTAATTTTTGATTTGACAGAGATTATCTACTCCTACGTATCCTCTGGTGCAATGAGGAATTCAAAATGACGTAGTTTTTGTAGAAAATAATTGTAGGTTGGCTTAATTTTATTTAAAGAAATATATAATAAAATAAAAGAAAGAATAATCCATTTTTGCCCAAAGTTTAGAATAGTATAAACTATACAATAAATCCTAACAATTCTTATAACCCTTGAGGATGGCCAAACCATACATCAATGTTAGAGATTGCGGCGTGAATTTTAAATATTTGAATTAAAATTGTGCTTATTATTTGAGCAAGAATAAAGAACATACTTTGTGCATATTTACAAAAAAAATAAAAAATAGAAATAAACAAATAACACCCCAAACATAAAAGAAAAAGAAGAAAAAAAAAAAAGAAAGGGCACATGAGTGTTTCAGCATCATGGCGATGCACCATAGACGCCCCACATCATTAACACTACCAAACAAAAATAATCACGAGCTGGGACCATTGATTTAGACGTTTCAAAGCTAGATGGTATCAATTTGCTTTTTTGACTTTGGCTTCAACATTAGCATGAGTATACAAATTCGACGAGGAGGAGGTTGCAGGTTTGGGCAAATAATGAGGAGGTTCTAGTTATGTTATGAATCAAGAGGGTGAAGATAATTTGTGGTGGTAAGGGAAGGCTATGGGTGCAAGCATGTTGTTGTATTGAGAGAAATTCAAACAAAAAGTGTAGTGTAGCATTACGAGAGACAAATCGATAAATGGGCAGGAAAGATAGCGTGTGTGCAAAAAAAGAAACAAACAAAGAGATAAAAATATATATCAGCAAGTGTGCTCGAGCAATGTGAAACCAAAAATGGACTACAACTCCAGCCTCAGTCTTCTCCTTCCTCTTTCAATGCCCTTTACCCACAATCACGACTTGGCTCGTAGTCTGCTGTCGTTACTCTTCCCCCAAAGAAAAAAAACCAGCCCCCTTATCTCTCAATATTTGATCTATTTATAAGTGTTGGAGGTATCAATTAAAATTAAATTTGATTGATCCTAATTGGAAATTTGGCCTTAATGATGATTGGCGGATTTGATCTGATTTGAATACAAATACCAAATTAAGAGATTTGACCAGATTTGTTTTCATTTATTCTGATTTGATTTTTTTTTCTTCTCTTTTTTTTTTTGGGTTAGAACATTTCATACTTGAGCTATTTTCTTATTCTAAAAAAAAATAAACGAGCTAGCTTCTTTCCTTTCCCCTCTTTCTCTTTGTTTTCTCTCTCTTTTTTTTTTGTGTGTCTCAGACAAAATATGATGTTCACAAATACATCACAATTTAGCATCATTTTAAAGTGAAAATAATATTTATTATAATAGATAAGTAATCACAAGAGTTGAATAGCATATTCAATAATCAAATAATAGATTTGTTAACTAAAATCTGTTTTGATTTCTAAGGATGTTTACAAAATTTTTTATATTGTTAAGTGTGTATTTGAGAATGTAAGAAAATATATTTTTTAATAAAATTTATTTTGAAATAATTTCATATATTTAAGTAAATAATTTGAATGGATTATAAGTGCCAAAAAAAAAATCTAATTCTAAGTTTAAAATCTACTTATAAGTGAAAGCAGATTTTTGAAATTTTTTATTGTAAGTAAAAGTTAGTTATTTTAGAATTATAATATTATTATTACAATAATCATATGTTTCAAATATTATAAAATATAAATAAATCATTTCATATCCTTTTTAGTAATTTGTCATATAAAATCAATAATTTTCATGCAATTCAAATAAAACAGACTACTTTAATTTCTTTAGGTCAATACATCTAAACATAAAATTTATTTTCGACTACTTATAATCTCACAACTAATTCAAACATATTAGCATTTGTACTCTTATTGACAAATACTATCTTATGGACTTCACTAAATAGGAGAAGAATAATTTGCCTTTTAATTTTTTTTTGTTGTGTTAATTATTTGTTTTAAAATTTATATATGTGATATACACTTAATTTTAATTTTTTGGTATATTGATAGTAATGAGATTTGAATCTAAGATATTATCTACTTGATTTTAATTTGATCATCATTATTTAATTTATATGTTAAATTTGTTAGTCCCTAAAAATTTTATTTAAGCTCCGCCACTGGTTATCACCAATTAACTATGGCACATTTTAAATTTAATGAGAGCTTTTGGACAATATTTAGTAAGATTGGCAATATGACAAAATAAATTTTTGGTTGGATTTTTGTTGATGGTCATTTGTTGTCAGGGCATTTAATTTATAGAGATTATTCGAACAAGCTTTTACTGAATTTTTGACACGCATTGAATTTAATAAAAAGCAGCCTCTCCTACCTAAAGATGTAAATTTACTCATCGAAAAGTGTTGTACGTAATTAATCCTATAAAAATTACATTTTGTTATTTTTTTAATCATATCAATATTCAGTTAACAACTAATTTTAGTAGACATGGAAATTTCAAGGTTTTTTTTTTATATGGGTTTTAAAAATATTATGTATCTGAATATGAAATTTTGGGTACAAGAATATGAGAATTGAGCAAAAATTGTTATTGGCGATTTTTTAAGGTTCTAGAATAACAAAAACTGTCATTGATAGTTTTTTAATCTATGCATTCCCTAGTCATGTGACTCCGTGTAGCATTTTAGAAAAAATAAAAATTATCATTGGTGATTTTTTATTTTTAAGTGATTTTTCTGAAAAACCCAAAAAATGCCATTGGCGGGTTTCCTAATTCCATATTGATGTAAATTATTACAAAATACCATATTTCAGTATATACCCCTCTAAAAAATCATACAAAAATTAAAAAACCAAATTTCAAATGACCTATACTTATTTAACTATTCCGTTCCCGGGATAATATAAGAGACAAACTATAGTTGTTTATCCTTGTAAATATTTTTCATTTCTGTCAAAAATAGTCTTTTTGAATTTTTTTTAAAAATATGTTCTCTTTTAAATTTTTTAGTACATATATTTTCTTTAATTTAAGTTTTATTATATTTATATATATATATATATATATATATATATATATTTTACTATGACCATTTTTATTTAATTTTTGCAATTGTATAATGTGGACAAACGAAACCCGTCAGGTGTATTAAGGAGAAAACAGGAATTTACTTTAACTGATAATGCATTATGTATTAATTCCATCCAAGAATTTTGGTATTAAATCCAAAAAATATAATGTATTATGTATTATAACACTCATTTAATTTTCAAAGTTATTTTACATGCAGAGTATGAAAAAAGCAATGCGCTTTGATTCAATTAAAATTCAAAATAATGGAGATAAAAAATTATTATAATAAATTTTATGAATTTAAGATTTTTAAAGACTTAATCAGGTGCGATTCAAGAGACTTTGAATTTTCTTTTTTCTTTTTTTTAAAGAAAGTGACCAGAAATTCCCAAAACGTTTTTTCTTTAAAAAAAATATGTTTAATTAGCTGCGGTTGTAGACTAAACCATGACTTGTCGTTCAAGTGGTCGTTGCGTGTGGACTAAAACTCATAGTTAAATGATTTAAAACATCACTAAATTAATTGTTTCTAAATATATATGCCGCGGTGGATCAATCAGCCCTAGTCCTCTTCCACTTCATTTATGTTTAGGCCACTGTCCCACTTCGGGATTATGGTATGTCTTTAGTTCATTAAATGTACTTACAGAACACTTGTCAACAAATCAAGATCAAGTTATAACGATGCATTAATGAAAAGTCAACTAGGTGACCCAACTCTCATTGGTCAACTCTTCCTCCAATTAGCTGTCTAATTCTATGCACCGGTCATAGTCTTAATTATGTGATTTAGGAGTGCTTAAGGGATGGATTGAGTTAGACCCGAATCAACCTGATATTTATATAATATATGTAAGTTTGAATATTATACATAGTAAATAATAAAATTTTAGAAGTTATAAATAAAATTTAAAAAATATTTTATAATATATATTTTAAAGTAAATTATTTCAATATAAAAATAATATTATATTATGTAAAACATATTAATTGAGGTATAAAAATATCATAATTTATGATTAATATTATTAAAAAATATTACTTCTAAAGAATCATGTGACTTTAGGTTGGATTAGGCCAACCTGAGGTATGATCCGAACCCGGCCTGAAAAATGTATCGAGTCAAAATTTTAAATCCGAACCCGACCTAATAACCTTCGGGCCGAGATAGGTTAGCGGGTCGGGTCGGGTCATGAATACCCCTAATGTGACCCACCACCAAGTTGATAGCTACGAGCTAGTGGAGCTCATATGGCCTCAAATTTGTTACTTTTTGTTCTAAACCATCAGTATTCGAAACTTACTAAATTCTAATTAATCTGGCTCGAGCTGAGTTTGTGCACTATAGGTAAAACTTTTTTAGTATTAATTACTTTTTTAGTATTAATTTTTTTTATTTACAACATTCGAACTCGAGACCTTATTTAAGAGGAACAAGTGCCGAACCACTTAACCGACCAAATGTTTCTTTAAAATGAAAAGCCATGAGTGAAAGGCCAACTAAGTGTTCCACTCTTGTTGGTCTAGTCTTCCTCCAGTTAGCTATCTAACTCTTTGCATCAGTCATGGTCTTAATTATATGACCCAACATACACCAAGTTGATAGCTATGAGCTAATATGGCCTCAAATTTGTTACCTTTTCGTCTAAATCACTAATATTCAAAATCCACTATATTCTAATTAATCTGGTTTGAATCAAGTCCGCATGCTATGAGATAGAGTTTTTCTAATATTAATTTTTTTTTCATTCATAAGATTCGAACCTAAGAACTTATTTAAAGGGAATAAGTGTAGAATTTAACTAACCAAACATTGGTTTCTGATCTGTTACTTTAGTTCAACGTTTTTTTACTTCTTGTTCACTTGAAACATGACTATGTATAGAAAATTCTTATTAATTATGTATTAATGTATTGATTTGATAAGAAAATGCTCTTAAGTTGTCTTTGACTGTGTATTATTTCACCAGTTATTTTCTAGGCGGTTATGGTTGTTTGCTTTTTATTCCCAGTTTTGAACATAATATGATTTTGAACATAGATATAGTGTTTTCTTGCAAATTACTTGACTCATGAAACAGCGTCTCTCTCTCTCTCTCTGAGATCGATGGCTTCAGTTAATGGTATTTGCCGGTTGATTTTAATTTAACAAGATGACTAATTAAAGAACATGATCAAGTTGTGCAGAAACTCAATAATATATAGCAGTTGAACTCAAGCAGTAAAGCGATGCAAACATCACACAATTAGTAGCTTGTAATATATCTAGTTGCAACGCTTTTACTAACGCAACAATTTCAGTCACAATTTAAAGAGAATAAAAGGTGTAAGAAATCATATAAAAATTTACTATTAATATTTTCGTCCCTGGTTTTAAGAATATTTTAAAGTGATCGTAGGACAACATTAACCAAAGCTTATATCACTAATTAAATGAGAAAAGTGACCCCAGATTTTTTTAAAAGAATTGTATTAATTAACAATATTAAAAAAATTCAAAAATGAATTTTTATGTATGGTTGTGTGTGTGTGTGTGTGTGTGTGTATATTATTTTCACTAAGCAATGACATCTATTCTAATTATACAAAACAAAAAGATAAAAAGTCGAAGTGAATGATTCAAGGCAAAAGATACCACAAGCACACAAGCCAGAGAACAATAGCATGCTCTCCAATAATTTTCACGTACTAGGGTGGCCAGTGAAGATATTGGATGAACCACTTTAAAGTGAATGATCGTTGTACGTTGTTGATGCTAGCAAGGCCTTGCCAGCTACGGCCCCTACTCTAGAGGCCCCGAACCTGTGAGAAAATGGCCAAAAAGTCCACCCTCTTTACTCTTTAGTGTGCTGCACATGCTGACTTTCATATTTTCACAATTTGATATATTAAAATTAATTCCAACCATCTGCTCAAACGTCGCATGCATGGTGCGACATACTGCATCACCGATGTGTTGCCCACCCACGTGCTACATTCAGAAATAATCATTTTAGACAACATGGTGCGAGAATAAGAATAATTAGTATATAAAACCAGCAGCTGGCTTGTTATGAATATAGGGGGGTGTTTGGTATGATATATTAGGTATGATAGAATAAGGTAATATAATATGTTAAAATTTTATTCGTTGTTTGGTACCGTCAACGTATTGTATAAGTTTATCTATCAAATCTTTCTTATATATTATAATGATGAATAACTTCATATGGTTTAGGAAGACCGTATTAGGCCTGATTAGCTTTTAACGTATAAGGGTTCTTTCACTTTTTTATTTTTTAATATATTTTATTAAAATAAAATTAATTATTAAATAAAAAATAAAAATATATAAATAAAAAATAATATTATTTAATAATAAATAAATATTTTTTAAAAATAATTGTAAAATAATTATTCACACTGAAATAAAAATATAGGAATAAAAATTTATTATTAAAATATATAAATAATAATATTTAATATAAATTTAATTATATAAAATAAAAAATATAACCAAATATAGGAATGTGATATTAAGTCTATTTAGATTTTGATATATAAAAATTCTATATCTATTTCACTTATTCACTCTCTCTCTCTCTCTTATATTTTTTATATTTATAAAAAAAATTAAAAAAAATAAATAAATAATTTTTAATATAAAATTATTTTTAATCAAATACTGTATAATATTAAATTTTTATCAAATATTATATAATTAAATTTTATATTATCAACTTTTATCTTATCAGATCTTATATTAAGAAGCATACCAAACGGGCCCTATAATTCAGGATTCATCAATGTCATGCAAATGTACTTTTAGTACAGAAAATAATCTCAAGTGGATATTATCAGTAACTCGTATATCAATTTATCACTTTTGGAATTAAAATTTATTAAAAAATTATTAGTAAGGCAGATTTTTTTTTTTAAAAAATGAACAGCCAATAATGTGCGAAGCAATTCAATTACTTGTGATTATTTATATGCAAATGTTTGTCTAAATATATTAAGACAAATCTAATCGTGTAGAAATTAACGGAGATGTGGATTTTTCTTTTTGGCCCGGGGGGGGGGGGTTGGGGGGGCTGTAATTTGGAGACAGAGATTTTTCATATGTAAAAATGCTGCATTTAAAACATTGTTCAGTTTTAAAACTCATTTGGACCACCAATGATGTTTGTGACAGCTTTTTCCCAGGCCAATGCTTTTCTTTTTCTTTTTCCATTTCATCCATCAAATCTTTTTCAGCCAGAAAAATTTTGCACCTTCAGAACTTTTCCAAACCAAAATTCTGAGTGATGAACTTCAGTTACATCAAGCTATTTGAATGCTTGCTACCTCCTTAATTTGAATGCTAAGCCTCTTCAATTTCAATTCGTACCACCAACCAATCTTTGCGAAAAGCTTTAGAAAAGAATCTAAATCCTTTATTTTTGTAAAGAGAGAAACCTCAAGGCAGGGAGCATACAAGTGGGCAACCTTGAGTCTCTAATTAGCATGCACATTCGACACGTACCATTTTCCTATATATATATATGCGTGTGTGTGTGTGTGATATTGAGATTTAAATCTATAACTTTATATAAACTACTTAAAATTTTCACCACAAACTCATTCCTAGTACAATTTTCCTGGGATTGACTAAAGGCAGTCATGGCATTACATTTTTTTTTCTTTTAAATTTTATATGCCATGCATTTGTTCAATTTACTCCACCATTTGTTCAATTTACTCCACTTTCTTAGCATACACTATTGCCATGGTCTTTACTCATTTAGGCTTTCCATCAACTTCCTCACAAAGGCACAGCATACGAGAAACTTGCCATGTGAAGTATGAGCATTTCACATATTGGACCTTTGCCACTATATTAGTTCATCCAAAATAAAGAAACATACACACACCTGCAAAAGCATTACAAAATTGACAGTGAGGAATCCTTGGAAATTTTTTGTAGCTTCCTAACCTGTCCCCAAAGCTACTGGCATCACTAAAGTAACCTTAAAAAAAGCCCCCCCAAGGACACAAGAAGCAGTAACCAGAAAGGGATAGACATAACCCCAGTAACAAGCAAGCTTTATGGAAGCCTATCCGCTACAAGCCATGTGCAAAAAGTATATGCAAAAGCAATCCATCCCCTTATATCTTTCTTTAACTTTCCAGCTTCTATTATTTTCTGATTTTAGAGGTACCATTCCAGCTCTGTAATTCCCTGCATACAGATCATGATCAAATTTAATTCTAGCTAACATGTGGTTTCTCTATATATTTATGTAAATATAAAGTTAGTAGTTTCTTGTAACCTTTAAAAAACAACTTTATTTTATGTCTAATATTGTGAGGACAAGTGAAAATGCCACTTGGCCTTTTGCACTTTATCCAAATTCTAATAACGTAGCATCCTCTACAATCTTTGCATTGGCATATTAATATAGCTGAGGACAATCTCATTGAGAATTTGTAAAAGGCTTTCTCTTCTGAACTCTGATAAAACTGAGATGGGTTTCACTGGGGAGTTGGTAAGAAGTGTCTTCTCCAGAAATTGTTCTGCCGGGTCTCATGAAATCAAAGTGAGTCTGTCAAATTCTATAGCTTCTCTCTTTCTTTCTTCCCTCTATGCTGCAGTTGCATTTACTATACAATAAGCATGAAACAGTTATGTTAGTTCAATTCTCTAGTTCCTATCCTGTTCTCATTCTTTGCTCCAGTAGAATGCGGATTAGTCTTATAGGTGGTTCAAATGGATGAACCGTAAGGATAACTCGTGTTCTCACAAAAAAGAAAAAGTGGAGTCCACAAATAAACCAGCTTTGAATTAACTCATGTTATCAGGTGAGACGCAATTCTGCAGAAAATAGAAGATGGGTGTCTGTTAGATCATACTTGTGCGGCGATGAATTCAATTCGGTCCTTGCAGAGGAAGATTCAGCATCAGTTAAGAGCTCTGAAGCCACAGTTACACAGCCTATACAAGAGAGCTTGACTGAAAAAGAAGAAGCCAAAAGGCAGAATACAGCAGACAAAAGGCCAAATTCAAACTCCACATTATTGAATGAGGAAGAAGCGGCTATTCGTATTCAATCAGCATATAGAAGCTTTCTGGTTAGCTAACCGAATTTTATCCAAAGTGACAGTTTATGCAACAACATCAATTTTCACCCTTCCTCTTTATTTCTCCCATTTCCATTTCTCAAAAGCTTAAAATTTTTAACTGAAACAATGTCATTGGCTAGAATTATGGAATATGATGGTATATTTTGTATTCATATGATGCATTGTATTTTTTAACACTTGTATAAGGAATATTTCTGGCTCACTAACATCACTGGTATGCTGTACATTTCAGTTAAGGCGTCAAAACAAAGAAATCACATCCAATACTGGTAAAGAGGAGCTCAATTTAGTAGAAGAAAGTCCAGATGGAAAGTCCATGGCCACATCAGTTGAAGTTCAAACCGGGAATTCCACCGAAGTTTTCTCGGTTGAAGGAGAAAAAATGAGCATTTACCACCGTACTCAACGCAGGACCAGAACTCATGTAACAAAGCAAAAGGTATAATACATAACAGAAGACAATTTACTTCGTTAAGTAGCACATGATTTTGGTTCAAAGAAAATAAATATATAAAATAAGTTGGTTGAAATATGCTCAAACGAATAAAGACAGGGACAAAGGAATTAGAGAGAATTACCATCTAAGAGATCTTCCCCGAGCATAGTTTAAGCTTAAAATAATTCCTAAATGATGATTAATCTTTTATTGAAAAAATAAGAGAGTGGTTAAAGTCTTAACTTGATTAACTAGTCTTTTGCTTAATCCTCTTCACATTATAAACATGTTTACTAAGCCAATAAGCTTGTAACTCAGTGCCTGTTTGGTTCCAAGTTTGCAATGGCCATAAGGCCTTCTAGGAGAAGGAAAATGACTTTGTACAGTAAATGGTAGTGTTTGATTTAACTTCGCAGGCGCCTTTGGAAGAAGATTCTTTAGCATTTTTCATTCTAGAAAAAAGCCTTTTAAAAAGGAATCTTACTATTACTCTCACATCAACAACAAAAAATAATTTTACTTTATCCTACCCAAACAAAACTCATTCTTCTAAAAGGCCTTTTAACATGTTTAAACAAAACAAAAATCATTCTTTTAAAAGACCTTATTTTAAAATACTTTCTTTCAAAAGACCTTCTACCAAAAATTAAACCAAATGGACCCTCAACGACACAGGCTTAAATCTTTAAAACTTCACTGCAGTGTGATGTTAGAAGTTGAGTCTTCCGGTAGGCCACTACCCCTACTTATTGTTTGCATCGTCAATGTAAGCAAAAATCAAGTGCGTGTTTCTGCTTTTGTAGAATTGATTTTAAGGTAAAGTGATTTATGTTGATAGTTTCTATAAAAGTGACTCTTATAGAAAGTAAAAAGATTTTGTTTCTCCTATAATCAATTCTAGAGACAAGAATTGATTCTAGTAGTCAACAACTATATCATCAAAAATTGATAAAATCAATTCTAGGAAGCTAGAATTGATTCTAGAGACAGCAAATGTGCTCCCAAACACACTACAAATATTTTTTCCAGATATATCTCAATTAATGATTATCAGCAGGAAGGCTGACAGTATTTCATACAACCATTTCATTTCAGGCACACTTATGTTTGCCAATTTTCATTTTATTTTTCAAGTTCAAAGTGTGCAAGGATTGGTAACAGTCTAGACATGAGGCCTAAGTTTAAGTTGGATACATAGCATTGCGTACAACGCATTATAACATGGTTTAACACAAAAAAGGACAGGGCAATATACTAATATTACATGTTCACAGAAAAGGGTAATGTTATATATGTTGTTGAAGCATTTCTAAGAGTCTGAAACCAAATGGGACCCATCAAATTGGCTATAATTCATCATCAATTAAAATTCTTCTAAGCAGCATAGTAACGTGACATTTTCAGGAAGAATGGGATGACAGCACAGTAAGTAGCTATGTTTCAAAAATGAGGATGCAGAACAGAATGGAGGCAACAACCAGGAGGGAAAGAGCACTGGCTTATGCTTTCTCTCAACAGGTAAACATTTTAAACCATTTCATATAGGGAAAGGATAGGGCTAAAATCAAAACACTAATTCTGGTTGCTGCAGCTAAGAATCTGTTCAAAGAGAAGACCAACAAAATACAATAGCATAGAACCAAATATGAGCTGGAGCTGGCTCGAACGGTGGATGGCGACACGCCTTCCAGACACCTCATCAGTTGAAAGCCATGCTATGAAGCAGTGTGATAGTTTTAACAGCAATCACAGTTTCACAATCAAAACAAGATTTTTAGATGCTGCTGGGGAAGAAAAGGAGAGCTGTGGTTCAAATGAAGTGCCTCTTCATTTTGATAACTATTCAGTAAACTCACAAGAAGGAAAAGCTAGCTTCAAACCACCAAAAGCAAAGACCAACTTTAAAGCTAGGAGAACTGTATCAAGGCGGAAAACAGTGCCAAGCTATCAATTCCCTGAAGAGCAGCCAAAGGTCATAATTGTGGATTCTTTAGTGTGATTCTTGATTTTCCTTCCTCATTGACTTCTAGATAGATACAATCATTATGAAAGCTATTTACATTGACATGCATGAATATGTTGCTTGTACATCCATCGCTGCCATTTTCTAAACATAATTTTTATGCTCCCACAGGTAAGCAAGAGGGATGGCTCAAGCAATGCTAGCAAGGATATTAAGCAAAAAACAAAAGCAATTGGGAAGGAGGACAGTGGGAAGCAAGATAGAAATGAGATTTAGCATCCCGAAAGCTTCTAATGAGTAACTTCTAACATTAATCTGCCAAATAAAGTCAACTTATGTGTCTAGTATTGAGATGTGGCCTAAGCTCTACATAAATGGTTGGAGTCTCTTGTAGATTCCTGATTCCATCATCTTGTGTGTACAATTTCTCTTCTGTATGGTATCAAGTTGTTCCAATGATTTTCTTTTAAAAGTTATATCCTTTCTTAAACAGTAAAAGGCATTTAATCACAATTAGTTGCATATTATATTTTTTCTACCAAGAATATTTTTCTTGGTAGGACACAAAAATATTTTTCTACCAAGATATAATAATGCTGAATATTAAAATCCAACTTTGCATACTATGTCACACAAAAGCAGAACATGCAAATCCAATGAGATGGATTACTTTGATTTGAAAAACCAATGTCTGTCCTATTCCCTGTCTCCCTCAAATACATTCTTCAATTAAGGTTGCTAAGCTGCAGCAATAGTTAACCTGACTTATTAAGGAAAACCCCTAATTGTTCTTTATTTTAATGAAGAAAGAATTACTAGAAATGGGTGAAAAGGAAAAACTGGGTAACTGTACAGTAAATTAAGTATTGTGATTCAATCCTGATATTTAATGTCACCACTGAAGAGAGAAGGAAAGACAAATATACCAAACGCATGTTTATTGGAGTAAAATGTGCAATAGAATTCAATCAACATACCAGTAGAGGAAGAATTGCCATATAGTAGAAGAAGAATTGCCATTCAATATAGCTGTGGCAAACACTTGGACAAGCAAGTCTTGCGGGATAGTATCAGGCATTTGACTTCTATTTGGTACAAAAACACATGATCTTTTAGAGGGATTTCTCTCTCAGCTACTTTTATCTTTTGATATTTTTCTTTTATTAGTTTTTGTTTTTGTGATGAGGATTTCTTGTCCTTTATTCTCTTTGTAATCTACTTCTGTTCTTATTAATAAAATTCTTCTTTAATGTAAAAAGAAAATTGTCAAATCTAAGGATAAAAACACAGATATATGTGCAGTAAAGAAATTGTCCATGATGGTATAATAGCATTACCATCAAGTATCCTATGATTCTACAGGACTCAAATAAAAAGTCTGGGGAAGAATGAAAGGTTTTGCCCCCAAAATATTTCACCTTCCACATAATTTTCTCTTTTGTGTTTCTGTCTTGTCTTGTTGTGGATTGCATCATTCAACCAAATCATGTCAGGCTTACCTACCGAGTTACATCTTGCCAAAGACATTTATAACTGAAATTCAGAAAAATCAGAATTATGGGCTAAGCTTCCCACCTAACATTTTGAGCATGCAATCTTTAATTAGTACCACATAACCCATTAAAACTATCAAATTGAACATAGTCGTAGTTATAAACTCCATAAGAACCCATTAAAACTTAGAAGTTTGCAACACCTGAGCATAGGTGAGCGCAATGTCAATTTATCATATGATAAACAAGGGATCACAATCCACAAGAAATGATAATAGATACATTTGGGTGCACATCACATCGCATTCTGCATGAGGGAGGCATCAAAGGGTAGATATGTGAAATTTCTGGTAGAACAAACATGGTTCAAACTATGTAAAAAGTTATGAGTTGAAGTGATGTATAGCACGTCACAAGAAGCATACAGTAACTGGCATTTTTTGCCCTTTTCTTTAAGGAATTGCAATTAGTCTGTCAATCAAATCAATTATGTCAAACAAGATATCCAAATAAAGAGTAAGGATTGATTTTAGTCCTGAAATTATATGTATATTTATTTTAATCTTTGAAATTAAAAAATTTAAAAATTAATGATTTAGTTCCTAAATTAATTCTTAAGATAATATTTATAAAGACTAATTTGAATCATTAAAAAGACTAATTTAAATTATTTTTTATAATTTTAAAGATTAAATTGTTAATTTTTTTAATTTTAGGGACTAAAATGAAATATGAATACAAGTATTAAAATGAATCTTTACTCTCCAAATAAATAATTAAGATAAATTGTGTACTACTTTGTTATTAATGGAATGAAAAACAAGTGAAAATAAACTGAAACGAGAAGAAAAGAATGAACCAAAACTGTCTTTTTCCTAGTTTGAAAAATTAACAAAGAAATAGAATAGAATTTCATTAACCATCAGAATAGAATTTCATTACTTTGCTTAAGAGTTAAACTATAGAACAAAATATAAAAGGCCATATAAAAGTTTATTTCCGCTCTCGCATACTAATTTTAGAGAATAAAAATTTACTATTTAAGAAAGAATTTAATTTAAATATAATGACAATATAAAATAATTTTTATACTATCAGATAATAGAAATAGTAAAAAATATTATATCATATAAATAATTACCTATTATAATAAGGGATATAATATAATATCTCATTTTTTAATATTTTTATTAATTGATAGAGTAAACTGTCAGTACATACCAATTAAACTCAAAAAAATTTACAAAAAAGAGAAAAGGGAGAAAAAAAAAATCCATGGATTTCATTTCATTCCCTTCCCATATATTTTTAAACTATCAATCAAGGGAAATTTCTGTCTATCTCCTCTTCCCTTGCATTTCCCCTTACCTGTCATTCAAACATAAATCCATAATTTTCCTCTATTTCTTAACCATTGAATCTCCGGTGGCAAGCATTTCCCCATATATGTACCATCTAAATAGCATTTTTTTTTTTTTGTGGCACATATAATCTAAATAACTTTATTATTGATAACAAATTTAAACAAAATCAAAGCCTAACAACAAAAATGAACGTATCAGAATAATAACAGACAGGAGAAAACTACCAGGCACCAACTCAGCTCCAACAAGGATGAGAACTGCACTGCAGCCCCTTCCCCTCCCTCCAATGCCCCAGTTTCCCCATTTTCTCAAAGCCAGAGTCTTTTCACCCTTCTCCCTCTCCCTACAACAACAACAACAACAAAGGCAATTCTCACATACAATAGAATGACCACCTTTAGGTGTATACAAGGATGGGCAATTTTGACCTTTCACATCATCTACCAGTGTCTTGAGTCTTGAAGAAAGTTTCTTCATTCCCCTACACTACTATGTTTCGTTCTTTCCCTTATGTTTATCTCTGTTCTACCCTGTACCAAATGAACAACTCCAATTTTTTCCCCTACCCATAAATCAAAATGGCAGCTTTCCTTATTCTGATTCTACTATGTTCCTCTTTGATTCATGGGCATGCTCAATTTCAACCCAAAAACGAATCTTTCATATCACTTTTGGTAACCCAAAACGGCCTCGATTTCGTGAAGGACTTGCTGGTGAACAAGGCGATTTCCTCAATAGTCTCACTCCGATTGCGCGATATTGAAAAGAGTGCGAGAGTCCCAGTTGTGGGCAATGTTTACATGGCGCTCTCCAACATCACAATATACAAAATCGATGTTGCTTCATCGCATGTTAAGCCTGGGGAGACTGGGGTTTCAATTGTGGCTTCTGGGGTTACTTGTAATTTGAGCATGAATTGGTATTACTCTTACAGTACTTGGCTTGTTCCTATTCAGATTTCTGACAGAGGTAGAGCAGAAGTTCAGGTATTGAAGTGATCCTTTGTTTTGTTTCATATATATATTTGAATTGCTAGAACCTGTTTTTGTATGATCACTGTTAAGTAGCAATTTTGTGTTGCTATTAGAAGCATGCTCTTTTTTATGGAGGAGGGTTAGTTTGTTTGGTTAACTTGTTGCTTTGTTGAAATTGGAAGAGGTGTTGTTGTAAATTGGATTCTTTGTAGCTATTATTTTTGGTATGCTTTGTGATATGAAGGATGCTGTGTCATTTTCTTTTGTGGAATATGGTATCTGCTAGTGACAACTTATTTAGTGATGGTAAATTGTACTCTAGTACTCAGTTTGGAGTTTGGATGTGCTATTGTTGTTTGGATTTAATTCTGATACATTTTCAGTGTAAAATCATTTTACATAGTTATTTAATCATGTATTGTCACATTATCATAAATGCATGACTTTTACAATAACTGTCTTGAAACTTGAAAGTCATACATACGAGATCGGATTAGATAACAGTGTAAAACACTTTTATACTGGCAATGCATCAAAATTAATCTCTTGTTGTTTTACTTGGTTTTCTGTAAGTTAAGTTTCCTGTGCCAGTAAATTATCCTATATCCGTGATTAGTATCATGTCCATGGGCTCAAAATGATACATAATTCTTGTTACTACTATGTCAATTTCTGTCTGTTTTCTTCTTCACTTCACGACTATAATAAAAATGGAATTTAATTAGTGCTACTGCTGGACAGGTTGAAGGCATGGAAGTTGGACTTACATTGGGTTTGGAGAACCAGGAAGGATCTTTGAAGCTGAAACTTAAGGACTGTGGGTCTTATGTTAAAGATATTTCAATAAAATTGGATGGAGGTGCATCTTGGCTTTATCAAGGGTATGCCAATGTCCATATTTGATTCAAGCTCATAAAGTATCCTAGGGTTCATATTTCCTGGATGCTTGTTGATTGTTGCTTTTCTCTGCTTTATAGAACTTGTGTTGGCCGCCAATAATCTTTCCTCCATTTTAGTTTAGATGGCTTAACTTTTTTTTTTTTTCCCTAATGCTATATTCTTAATGTCTAAATGCCTTATTTTCTTCATTTATTCTCAATGTTAACATTATTAGTTCACCAGAACGAGTCAACAAGCTGCAATGCAACCACTTTGTTCTAAGGCTGTATTTTAGTACTTACACCATTTGCTAGTTTGCAACAATACCAAGCTGTCCAGCTTGGCCAAATGCAAGATAGGGATAGACTAATAGAGTGAACCTCGTGGCCAAATGGCTACTTCATAGTATATCACACTTGGCTATTTGGTACTCAATCATATATGCCTCAATCTAAGCATATTGACTCAATGTAGGGCTTTGCCTAAACGCGCGGCCTAAAATGGCTAGCCCAACTTATCTTTTAGTTGGCTATTTGGTACTTATACGTGTCGCCATACAACCATATTCTATCAAAATGGCACTTGCAGTATCACATATAAAGTCCAGTACAAAAGCATCTACAGAAATTCATTAGCTAGCATGTTTATCTTCTTTAGCTCGTATGTTCTCTTGAAGAAATTTGTTGTTTGTAACTTAACATCTTACACTGATCAGTTTTTCTACCCTAGATACACTGTCACTGTCCCTACCATCACCACCAAGAGTGTTGCTTCCCATGCAATTTCCAACTCTTGCCAACTAGTGTGATTCATCTTGCTCTAATGCAGTACTGTTATTTAAAACTGGACAAAAGCACTTCATAGCATCTTGTGTAGTTAGCGGACTATGGAATTTACTAGTTAACCAATATTTGGAGGCTGCCAGCATGTTGAATTTTTTGTCATCATCTATTCACGTATTTCCTGGTCACTTATATGTGTTTACAGATGAATTTATGGTTGTAACTTTTACCTTTGCTTCATATCTGACAGGATAGTTGATGCTTTCGAAGATCAAATAGGGTCAGCTGTAGAAAATGCTATCACCAAGAAACTTAAAGAAGGGATTTCAAGACTGGACTTGTTTTTGGAAAGTCTTCCAAAGGAGGTTCCAGTTGATGATCATGCTTCTTTGAATGTAACTTTTGTTAATGATATCTTATTAAGTGATTCGTCTGTTGGATTCGAAACTAATGGGTTATTTATAGAAAGAAGTGTTTCCTTCCCTATTCCTAACTTCTATGATAAGAACTTAGGACTCCGAGTTTTCTGCACAAATTCATCAAAAATGCTTGGAATCACCTTGGATGAGGCTGTCTTTAACTCTGCGTCAGCATTGTATTATGATGTAAGTTTGGATTTTAGCCATGGTCTTTAAGCATAGATTTATTGAAATATTATTTTTGTATCATTGGATTGGAGTCAAATGAGAAATTGCTTTCTGAGTTCAGGCGAAATTTATGCACTGGATAGTGGACAAGGTACCAGATCAATCTCTATTGAACACTGCAGGATGGAGATTTATTGTTCCCCAACTGTACAAGAAATACCCAAATCATGACATGAACTTGAATATATCTTTACCTTCTCCTCCAGTTGTGAAGATTTTGAATCAGAAAGCGGGTGCCAACGTATTTGCAGACTTAACAATTGATGTTTTGGAAGGACATGACGAAATACCAGTGGCATGCATCTCATTGGTAGGACTATTGATATTTAGATTAACTATATTTAAATTAGAGCAATTCCGCCCTCTCTAATCATCTGTATACACCGTGGCACCTTGCAATAAATTGTGCTGTCTTATTTGTGGTTGTGATATTGATCCTTTGCAGTGACCACTATCGCTACATCTCATTGTGTTTGCACAGGTGATTCAAGCTTCAGGTTCGGTCAAAATCAACGGAAACAACCTAGTAGGTGCTGTGAAATTGGATGACTTTTCAATGTCATTGAAATGGAGCAAAATTGGCAATCTCCGGATGTACCTGATTCAGGTGCCTTTGTGTTTTGTATGCAGCATATAGTGCATAACAATTTAAAATGTCTTTTATTGATAAAAATTGTGTTATCCTTTCTTACTGCAGCCAGTTGTGTGGACTCTTATTGAAACTGTCTTCTTGCCATATGCAAATTCACATCTCAGTAAAGGGTTCCCTTTACCCATCATTCATGGTTTCACCTTACAAGATGCAGAGATAATATTGTCAACTTCAAGAGTCACAGTTTGCAGCGATGTGTCATTTGCAGAATCAAACAAGCTTTTCTTCAAATCTTCAAATTTGTTGAGCAGATATAGAGTGCTTTATTGATGCATTGTAAATATCTCAATTTAGAAATTTAGGTTGTATATCTGCTTGTACAATTTTCTTTCATTCGTTAGGTAATGGTGCAACTGTCACACCATGAATTCTCATGTACACGGAGGTTTTATTCATGAAAATTGCATCTACTGTGTTGTCTGCACATCTCAATTCCAATAATTTCTGGTTTATGGATCAATACTCTGAACAAGTAGTGTCTTGATATAGCATAACACTAGTTGATTTGCTCTCCCTGTTTTGTAATGATATGGAGTTTGGACACTTAATATAAGTCCAATAAAATGACTATTAGTAGAATGGAAGAAATATAGAATACACACAGGTGCCATAACAAAGTCCAACCGGCCGCCACCAACAGATGTTGCTGATGTATTACATGACATAACCATGATCTTTCGTGTTGCCTAAAAGTTGGCAACTACGAAAAAATATGAAGTATTATCTAAACTCACATCATTTTTTCATGAATCAAAAAATGCCCGGGGGAAAAAAACTTGCTAGACAAGATATCAAATAAATCAACATGCAATGAAGAGGTGGACGACAAGAACAAAAGAAGAAACTAAAGAAGAGAGCAAAATAAGAGTCATTGGACAAAGTACTGGCCGAAATCTCCATGAAAGGAATGAGCCCCTTCATGGGGACAGCTCTCCCTTGTAAAAGGTATATGTTGTGCTAGGGTAAAAGTACAGCTAGACTTATTTATTTATTTATTTTATATCTAATTTTACTGGGCTAATATCACCCTTTAAGATTTGATGTATTTAGTATCTGTTTGGAATGCTTCTATAATCAATTTTAGGGGAAGTAAAAAAGCCTTCCTCTCACAAAAAGTGTCTTGGATAGTGTGATTTTACATTGAAATATATTTTTTCTCTATTGAATAGTATAACCAAATAGGCTCTTAATATCTCAATCGATAATATTTATAATAGTTGTAACCCCTTATGTCATATGAAATTATATGAAATTTTAAGAAAATAAAGTTGTATAATTGTCATCAACTACAATTTTTTGCCTAATGTAAGTGTTTTATCCAACAACTCCATGAAAATGGTTTTACAAAATAAGAAAGCAACTTGGATGATACTTACTTTCTTTATTTAGTCTGCTATTTTCTTAATTAATAACAAGTTTAAAAACATTAAGCATTTTTTGTTTTTTTTTGGGAGATTTAAGCATTTTTAGCTGAGTTCTACCAAAAATATATTTCTGAGAAATGTATTTTAAGATAGATTCAAGTCCAAAAACAATAAAAAAAAATTCGTTTTGTTTTTCATTTCCCAAAATAAGAAATTGAAAGGACAATAATGATTACGTAAAATAAATAAAGAGCAATAGTTACTTTTTTAAATTAAATAATAACTATAATTATTATAATAAAAACTACAGAAACCCTACCCCCATCCAAAAAAGAAAAAGAAAACAATTACCAGAAAAGGAAAAAACAACTGCACTACAAAAAAATTTTTTAAAATTTAAAAATTGAAAAATGATTTTCTTTTTCAAAAATATAAAAACATAAAATGTTTTTCAAAAATCAAAACGACTGTTTAGCAAGGTAACCTTATCCACCACCACCATCAACCTGCGTGCGCTTCGCGCACAACATAAAGCATTTCTAAAACCCATTTTAAACCCTCTTCTCTCTCTCTCTCTCTCTCTCTCCCAGTTTCATCAGGTAAATGATGCAAATCTCTTTGAGCAATTCAGCCTTCAAGGCCCCTCAGCTCTTCCCATTCCACCAACCCATTCCCTCTCAGAAGCCACCACCGACCCACCAAGTTTCCCTTCAAACCCATGTCAGTGCCCTCAAGGGGTCGGGGTACTTATCCGAAATCAGCAAGGCCATTGATCGCGAGGAGCAGTACCGGATAGCCCGGTCGCAGGTCAACCGGAAAGGTTTGGACTTGGAGGGTTATTCCATTGAGGGTCTTTCTATTGGAGGGCAAGAGACATGCATCATAATCCCTGAATTCAAGTGTACTTTCGATATTGGGAGGTGCCCAACAAGGGCTACTCACCAAAACTTCGTTTTTATTACTCATGCTCATCTTGATCACATTGTAAGCAACTTTCACCTTTTTGTCACTTTTTTATTCACTGTTGATAAGAGTACTACTTCTATCTGAGCAATAGCATTTTGATGAGGGTCTTCAATTTTATGTTTTAACCCCTCTTTTTTATTGCTTTTGCGTTAGTAGAGGGGAGAAGGTGGATTACATAATGCCCCTGTTGTTTAATCAGAATAGATTGTACTGTTTGCTTTGCTGATGGAAAAGCCAAATTTGCATCAATAGCTAAGTTTTGTTCCACTAGGTGGAGTCAGTTAATCATGCAACATCATACTATCTTATAGTAAAGCATGTCTGAGAAAAGCCAAATTCACAAAATAAAGGCGGCCCAATGCACAAGGCTCTCACGTGGTATGGTCTAGGGAAGATAGATGTGCGCAGCCTTACCCCGCAAGTAAAGAGACTATTTTCAGGCTGTTTCTAGCAACATTATCGTTGCACCAAGACTTATCCTCTAAAAGGGTGGCCCGGTACATAAGGCTCTCACCTAGTGAGATCTGGGGAGGTTAGATGTAGGTAGCCTTACCCCCGAAAGCGGAGGGGCTATTTCCAAGATAGAAAAGCCAAATTCACAATTGATTAAAAATTTTAAATTGGAGTTTGTTAGCTGAAACCTTACTATTTCTTCTAGAACATGGATGTAAGCTTTTAAAGTTTCAATCTTGTATATCATATCATACTAATGTTGGTAGCATGTTAAGAACAATGAAGGTATTCTAATGCTAGGCTTTCTTTCCAGTTTTCACTAATTCCAGTGTCTTATTTGCTGTGTATGTGTTCTTGCATCCTAATTATCTGCTTGTGAGTTTTATGCGTTCTCTGTCTTTTTGTACATTGGATGTTGAATGTAAACTTAGAATAAACTCGTGATGATTTTGAATGATTTAGGGAGGGCTGCCAATGTATATAGCTAGCCGTGGATTATATAATTTGAAGCCTGCTACTGTATTTGTGCCTCCTTGCATCAAAGACAATGTTGAGAAGCTGCTTGATATTCACAGGACAATGGGCCAAGTTGAATTGAATGTTGAATTAGTTGCTTTGGATGTGGGTATGTTTCATTTGTCTTTCTTTAATGATCAGGGGTTATCTTCTTGGAAATGATAGTGAGGTTTGATTTCAGGGGAGACATACGAGATCCGAAATAACCTTGTTGTCCGACCATTCAGAACACAACATGTTATACCCAGCCAGGTATCTTTCATCCAGTCATTCTCTTGTCTTTTAACTGAAGGAAAAAGTATGAGTATGGTATTAGAACTTACCTCACTTCTCATGCAAAAGCTTTTGAACGAAGAACTTGGCCCAAATATAAATAGGTTTTGGCTTACGGTGTTGTCTTCTGATGCCTGATATTTTTAGTGTGATATTTTCCTGGTAAATGCCATCCCTTTGTTTTGCTTGGCACAAACTTATTTCTATTTTTTTTATTTTAGTTTTGTGTGTTTGGTATCCTTTTCCTGTCCTCTGTACATCTCTTTTGTATTAAAAGTTCTGATAATGATAACTTTTTAATCATGAATCTTTTTCTTTCACACACACACACAGAGATCCTAGTGGCTGGATTTTTTTTTTTTTTTTTTCCATTGTAATAATCTGAATTTATGTAATGCTAATACTTGGAACTGTGCTGCAATGCTTTGTAGGCCTGTTAGAATAAGAACGGTGCTAATCTGGTAGAGTTATGCAGGGTTATGTAGTCTACTCAATCAGGAAAAAGCTGAAGAAACAGTACATTCACCTGAAAGGGAAACAAATTGAGAAATTAAAGAAGTCTGGTGTTGAGGTTTGTAATATCTGCTAAGTAACTCTGATTTAAAACATCTGTGATCTTTACTTTTAATGAACTCTCCTTTCTAGATTACAGACATTATATTATCTCCTGAGGTGGCCTTTACCGGTGATACAATGTCAGATTTTATGCTTGACCCACTTAATGCTGATGCATTGAGAGCAAAAATTCTTATAACTGAGGTAATGCATAATCTTTTAATGAAATGAATATAATTATTTTATCTCAAAGTTCAGCCAACTTTGAAAATTGACAGCATGATCGACAGAAATGCTACAGCCATTTTCTTTGTAGTGTCCTCTGACTTCATATTTAATCTTTATAGTTATCTTATCTTATTTTTATTTTTATTTTTTGGGTACAATAGTTACCTTAATTTTAATCTTTTTGTTTGATTGGTTTTATTGTTGAAAATTTTTTCACAGGCAACTTTCCTAGATGACTCATTCAGCATAGAGCATGCTCGACAACATGGTCATACACATTTATTTGAGGTAATGGGACGTCTTTCATTCTTTTGTGGTTTCTTTATAGGTAGCTTGACAAAATCATGGTGCACAAAGATGAGCTTAGGCAGCTTGCCCTTCCTCTTTTATTTTGCTATCTTGTATGACTCTGATGTCTATGTTATCCATGTCATAGACATCAACAGCTTTTTGTGGCTAAATTCAGTTTTTCAGTGAATACTTAAAATAAGTACAATGCTTATTAGCCTTGATTTCATGCCATATCCAAAGATAATGTTATGGACCGTTTCTCCTAAAAGTTTAAGATATTAGGTAGAGACACATAAATTGTTTTTATATCTAGTATGCCCCCTAAGGCAAGAGCCCATTGGGTTTGAAGTGTGGACAACATACAAGTCCACCTTACTTTATGTTGAAATTTGACTTTTTATTTAGAAAAATCGGGGCAACAAGGATCGAAGTCTAGACCATTTGACCATAGAGGCTTTGATACTGTGTCATAAACTATCTCTCCTAAGAGCTTAAGTTGTTAGATAATAAATGGATTTTATCTAACGGATAAGAACCTAGAACCTCTATCTGCTCTGACGAATTCATGCTGCTTGTTCTTGTGATTGATTGTTCTCAAAATCATGACTCTACTAAACATTATGCCAAGAAGATTCCTGATTTGAAGAAAACTTGTCTTAAATATGTAGCTCATGGAAAATGCTCAGTGGATTCGCAACAAAGCAGTTCTGTTGACTCATTTTTCATCAAGATATAATATAGAGGTAATATTCCAGTTTCCCTTTTATATTCGTTCAATGGACTTGCATCAAGATTTGTGAGTTGTCTTGATCTTCCTTTTGGAGGGGCATATCCGCTTGTATCACCTCATCAACTGTGCATTTTCCATTCTCAGGATATTCGTCAAGCTGCATCAAAATTGCAGTCCAAGGTATCTGCAAAAGTGGTTCCTCTTACAGAAGGTTTCAAATCATTGTACTCTTAATAGTTCAAAGCCAATTCAATCTTTACCATGATCAGCGTATCAAAGTGTACGGAGAAAAAAGAAAAAGGTTTCATCAGCTGTATTTTCGTTTCATAGTTTCATGTAAATTAAAGAGGTGTATTTATTTTTTGTTTTTGTGCCCCTGTAATTTAGTATTATTCCTATGAAATCCAGTTACATGGATGAGTAGTCACTATTCGACGTAATTTACTATTGGTGCAATGGTAAGGATGCTGCATGGCATGGCCCTTGTAATGTTTCAATATGCTATAAACGTTGGTTCATACAAATGTTTTTGGTCCAATAAATTGTCATGGTTATGTTTTAGGTAGCTAAAGTTTACTTTAATGGATGATTATTCATAATACGTCTGGTTGTTTTTCATGAAAAAGTTGTTCCAAGTTGTTTTTTTTTCTTATTCTAAATTTCTCTCTGCTAAAATCAAAAGACGATTAATACTTGTATTCGTGTTTTCCGCAATGAAAATGTAACCGAATGTTTATAATGCTTGCTTTATTACTTGTCGATCATCTTAAGAGATTTTTTTTTTGGGTTTTTTTTTTGAGGGGGGGTTAAAACCCCTACTATTTGAAATTCACTTGATTTCAGTTAATGTAGCTTTTTAAGTCAGTCTACTAAGAGATAAAGTTCTCTTAGATAATTATTTTTTTTTAATCTACAAGATTTAAATTAAAATTTTACTTAAGAGAAATAAAAATTGAATTATTTGAATCAATTAAATATTACTAATAATCCGAACTAAAGTTACCTGTGCGTAATTTGGGTTTCAATCATTGAATCTATTGGATTTAAGTTGAGATTTGAGTTTTGTTCAAATCCCCACCGCACTGCCTTGCTTTTGTTAAAATAAATTAGAGGCCGTTTGGATAAATTTTAAAAAAAAGATTTTTTTTTTAAAATTTTTTTAATAGAGCTTCAATTTTTTGAAAAAGTTATTTTGTATTTGGATAGACATATAAAAAGTATTTTTAAATATTAAAAGTACTTATAAATTTGTTTGGATATAAAAGAATAAAAGTATTTTTTTTATGATTAAATTACAAAAAAACATTCAAAAAGAGGAAAAAGAAATAAGATTTGATAAGGAATAAGAAAGGAAGGATATGTATTATAATTTTAATTAAAGATAAAGGATACTTTTAAAAATTAATTTTATTAAAAATCACTTCTACTTCTACTTTATTTAAAAGCTAAGTATTCCTAACTTTTAAAAAAAATGGTAAATTAACTTTTCTTAATTAAAGCACTTTTTTAAAAAGTTGTATCCAAACACCTATAAAAACTTATAGAAGTATTTTTTTTGAAAAAATAAGTACTTTTTTCTTGAAAAAAGTCAATCCAAATGGACTCTAATTTTTTTATTTTTTAATGTAAAAATATAATTATTGACTAGTAAAATTAATAATTATGATTTTGAGGTATAAAATCAACAGAGATTTGGTTTAGGAAAATTAAAAACAATATTTAATTAATGTTCTAATAAACACATTATAAGCCCCGCAAAAATCTCCCCAGGAAATTGTCTCTTTTTAATTTTTCTGTTGAAGTCCAAAACAAAAGTTAAGAGTATGACCAATGCTAACATGCTCATAAATTTCGTAAGAGCGTGACTGCTCGTTAAAGTTAAAGTGCTGGAAAACCATTGTTCCAACATTATTTAAATTGGACACCTATGATTGAAGATCAACAACTTATTAACACACCCGAAATTGAGTGATAATGATGAGTTAAATGTACATTAATAGCTCTCCCATAGTAAAGCTCTCAATGATGGAGCAAGAGCACCTATTGTGTCCCCATTGTGACTCCACCAACACTAAGTTTTACTATTTTCTCCGTTCACAAATAATTGTCATTTTGGCAATTTATCTGGATATAAATTGTATCTAGGTATTGCCAAATGACAGTTACAAATGAAAGAAGAGAGTTTTATTTGCATATTTGGTTGACGCTTTTCTTCCATGCCACCTTGCATTTCCCTTGATCAAAATTGTCTAGAGAAGCTGAATTTCCCATTGACAATCTCAGCCAAACAAGCATTACAACTACAACTACTTCCCGCCCTACCACTTCAGCAAGACTTGCCACCCCACTATTGGACCTATGGTGGCACCCTTCCCCGTCAATGGTGGCATCCAGAAAAATGCTAGGCGCTCTTGCATCCACCACCACCACCATACATGTTATGTCATTCTCTTCCTTTCCCACCATCACTTCAACCCCTGTACTACTGCACAAGGCCACCGCCACTACCACGCCTTGTTGGCGGTGGTGCTCTAGGATGCAAGCCATGGAAGGTCCATGCAGTTCGGGGGTGTAGGTGTTTATTAAAGTGTATATTTGGAAATACAAGAAAACAACTCTTTTTTTTCTTTTTAAATAAAAAGTCATTTTGATATAATTTCACATACTTAGGTAAAAAGTTTGCATGGATTATAAGAAAAAAGAAAACTAATTTTAAGTGTAAATTAATTAACTTACAAGTGAAAGCCAATTTTTTTAAAAAAAAAAATTAATTATAAGTAAAAACTAATTATTTTAGAATTATAATATTTTTATCAAAATATCCCTAGGTATCAAATATTATAAAATACAAACAAATTATTTCATACCCTTTTCAATAATTTATCATACAAAAGCAAATACTATTCATACAACTCAAACAAAATACATTCTTTTAAAATTATTTATAAGTTAATATACCCAAATTGGTTTTTAAGTAATCAACTATAAAAAAATTGATTATACTTATAACCAATTATTTAAATAAGTTTAATCTTACAATTGTTACAAATACACACTAATATTTATACTCTTATTGATAAATACTATCTTATAAACTTCACTGATAAAAAAAGATTAATTTGCATTTTTAACTTTGGCATTCTTTTTTATGTCCGTCAATAATTAAAATTGAATAATTTATCAACTATTCATAAATTGTATAAATATTTAATAGAAACTAAAAAAAAATAATACTACTAAATTAATAAGTTGATTCATCTTATATTAACTCTTCAATTTTTTTGGCCTCCTAAAAATTTTTTTCAAGCTCGGCCTCAGCATATGTTAGAGCTTTGCTTTGTTGCTAAACAATGATAACATCACATAAGTAACTCACGAAATTAAGTGACAATGATGAGTTACAAATATGTCAAAGAAGATTACCGAAAAGGAATATTAAAACTTTCAAAGCAATTCATTCAATGAGAATTAAATTGTCATTTCGTAATCTTTAATATAAAAGCAATAAAATCATAATAACTTGCCATTGGTGAACTTTTTTGTAAGCATCCATGCACTACTATGGTTTATAAGATAAACTTAAAAATATATGTTTGGTTAAACAAACAGTTTTATAATTGGTCAGTAACTTCCTAAGGAAAAAATAAAAACTGTTATTTGAATATTAAAAATAGACATATTCTGTGGTAATATATAATAAAAAAAGCATGACATACGTCTTAGTTTTTTCTCTATCAACACTGAACGCTTAACATTTCGCATCTTTTTCTCTCCACTGTCCACATAGAATGTCTAATTTTTCAAATTATATTTTTTAAAAAAAGAAAAGAAAATGAGATAAGGACAAAGAACGAAAGAGAAGAGAAGGCTTCAGTCATCAATACCATGATTTAGGCAAACTAAAACGAAAGAGATGAGCGTTAGGCAAAGCTGTTGTACGAGACCTACGACAATGAGAATAAGAAGCCTGGATATCTCACCAATGTCACGTGCCCAGCCAAAAATCTCGAAGCCCCCAAAATCAAAATCAACCAATGTAACACACACACACACACAGCCTCTTATGCACCAAAAAAAAAAAATACACGCACACAAACAGATCTTACGCACACACATTACACACATATACATATAAATATAAATTCACCGCTGGGACACTAACCCATCTCTTCATGTCTCTATCTCGCACTCTATAACTCAAAAAACTTATAAGGAACTGATCAAAATCCAGTTGTAAATAGATTTCTGACAACACTCTTATCAACTCGAGGAAACAAAGAAACTTCCTTCCCTATAATCACCACTTTCCCTGTTTTACTCCTTTTTTCTTCTCTCTCTTCACTTTCACCAAAGCTCTAATCTTTACCCTGAATCCTCGAAAACCCACCTTCCTTTTTGTCTTTCTTGATCTGGGTCTTCGGTTTTTTTTGAATTTCAAATCGTTTTTCGATTCTGGGTCTCTCTTCAATCCTAAAAAGATCCAATTTTTCTCCCTTATTTAATCTTCTGATTCTCGATCTTGGGTCTGAAAGGAAATCGCTGTTTTGTTGTGTGTCTTCGATTATGAGGAAGAGGGAGAGGGAAAATCCTTGTGGGGTGTGTGGACACTATCACAAGTACGAGGAAGGTGAAGTGTGTTCGATTTGCGGTCACAGGATTCCGGTCGGATCGGAGAAATCTTCGGTGCAAGTGAGCGCCTTTCCATCGGTGATCCTGCCGGAGTTTCTTTACCTGGGGAGCTACGACAACGCATCGCGCTCTGAGCTTCTCAAGACTCAGGGAATCTCTCGTATCCTCAATGTAAGAGGGTTTTTCTTTCCTTTTCCTTTTTTTCAATTCTTTTGTTATTGATGGTTTAATGTAATCTGTGGTTGAATTTGAATGATGATTCTGTTTATTGTGGCTTTGATACTTGAATGTTTTTACTGATTTCCTTTGATTGAAGGATGATGCATGTTTTGATGTTTAGGGTGAAATTATGGGTGTGTTGATTAGTAATATGTTGTTTTTGTTTTTGTGTTTTGGGGGGTTGTGTGTTTGGATTGTTGTTGTGTTGTTTGACGTTTCAGCAGTAGAGGAGTGAATCTTTTCGTGTGGTTTAGGTTACAGGTTTGCTAAAGCATACTTGGAATTTCTAAGTGGCCAGTGCAAGGGGGTGATCCCAAGTTAAATATTTTCATGGTTGAAGTGCAATAGATTCCAAAAATGTGAATTAGTTGGGCTGATTGGGCAGTTAAGGTTTTCTTGGGTAAGTGGGGAAACTCATGAAGTTTATCTTGTTAATATTGCGTTAAGACTGCCACTGAAACGGATACAGGACACCCCACAGACATGTGGACATACGAAATTTTTAAAATTGTAAGACGCAGACATGACACATGCTTGCGCGCATGCGCTTATGCACACAGATATATAAATTTAAAGAAAAAGATTCATTTTTGTGTTACATATATATAGAAGTTTCACCTCATTATTAAAAATTGCTTAAAAGTTTAAAACAAAACCAAAAATTTGTGCGTTATTTCCTTGTTTTTAATTTTAAATGGCTATGTCTATGTCGTGTCCTGTTATGTTGGAGTTGAAAAATTAATATTTAAATTGAGCATGTATAGACGTGTGTTGTCAATGTGTCCTATATGATCCGACATGGACACATGTCCAACATGTGGACATGGTACTATAATGGTGTGTCCGTGCTTTATAATAGCTGTGTATGTTCATTGCTTAGTGGAAAGGAATTACAGCCTGTTTGATTTAGATTTTTTTTCACCGCGAAATGGCGTTCTGCAGAAGAAAATAATGTTAAGCTTTTAACCAACACTCCTCAAAAATCATGTTTCTCCGTTGGGAGTTTAAAACAAACAGGCTATTAGACAATCAGTTCCAACCTCTAAATGGAAATATGGGGAAGTGACAGAAAGTATAATGGAGGAGAAGTTAAAGGATATGCAATGTGTTTTTGCATAATGTGCTTTGCACTCTGTGAGTGTTAGCTCATTTAAGTTTGAGGATTTCAAAATAATAGTACCAAGTGCAAATGGAGTTACTACTTGAATTTATTTATTTATTTATTTTTTTTTGGGGGGGGGGGTGAGTTAATGCAATTCCAATTTTTTCTTTAATTGTTTACCAAAAGAAAACAAACAATTATTTGAGTTGACTAGTAATGCAATATGAGTACAACATAATGAATATGACCATAGTTGACATTTTTAACCAGTTGTGTTGAATTCCATTCTCATGATGACTGTCACATCCATCTCAAAACAAAATCTATAAGGTTTGAAATTTGCGTATTCCGAACTTGCTGAAAGTTTATTTTCTTATTCTACCTTTGAATTTTCTGCCTGTGCAGACTGTCCCTTCTTGTCAAAATCTCTACAAGAACTCATTTACCTACCACTGCCTCCCAGATGACAAAACATTGCCATTTGATGAAGCAATTCAGTTTTTAGGTATGTTCCTTGTCAATTTATAGCTGTCTTTCTCTCATGTATATGGTAACATCAGCTATCTATTATTTTTTTAAAGCTCAAGACTTTAATTTTATCTTATTATGGCTCCGCCATACCATTCCACGAGGCATTAAATACAAGAATTTGGTTACGTCCGGGAAACCTGTGATTTAAAAGAAGAGGTACATGGTCTGCTTTGTGCACTTTCCCTTTCATAGTGTTCATTAAGTGTGAAAAAGTATGTTTGGAAGAAGAGGTGCTGGATTCCATGCTTAGTAGTGTGCATTTTCCTTTTCAGCGTCTGCAATGCTCTGTGCATCCTTCCTTTCATAGTGTTTGTTTATCTTCTTCTTCCGAAAGCCTTTCTCCGTGAACCTTGTAGTCAATTCGATTACTACTAAAGTAAATTTAAGGGGGAAAAAAGCCATTGTAAATTCACCTCAGACAAGGGGTACTTATTCTGCTGCATTTCAAAGACTTCTTTCCTTACCACCTCCACCTAAAATATTTTGCTTTTATCTCCTGAAACTATCCTCACTTCATCCGCATTAGGAAATCACTAAAGATCTAGAAAGATTTTCCTTAGTACTTTCCATTCCAATCAGTTATGTTTATGAACCACTCCACTCCACTCTATTATGAACCACACACCACCCAACTCCTTTCTTCCAAACAGACCTTGAATTACAGTTTCACCGTACATCAACTTTCACCCAGTTCTCTGTTTCTGCTAGTGTTCTCTCACAAAAGGAGCTGCTTAAAATCAACTTGAAGCAAGCAACTTTGGCTATTTGCTTATTTGAGAGAATCCTCACAGCCAACCAGTGTATCACCATGATTTGATTTCTTATAATTTTCTTATCAAAGACTTCCTCATCCAGGACTCCAGGTTTTCATTTTTCTCTCTGATATATTTAAGCTTCTTTCAGAGTATGAAACCTTCCAATAGTTCATAATCAAAATTGCAATCAAGTGAACACGATTCTGAGTGATGTACTGACATAAAATACCATGGTGAGAGAAAGGGAGATATGTTTTGTGTTTATTTGGATATGAGCAAGGTCAATGGAAAATTATAGGTAAAAGAAAAAATAAAATACTCTGCATAAATTTCATATCCTCCTCTTCTGGTAATCATCTTCTGTGTCTTATTGACTTTCTTCTCTTATGAAAAAATTAATTATTGTTATAGGTAAAAGAAAACTGCCCCATCAAATATCTGGGAGCACTATTGTTGTTCTATCCTAAATATCCATTCAATTTCTATGCCTTAATGAATTTGCAATAATGATAATATTCCATGGCATTTTCAACTTTTTCCCTATGTTTCTTTGGTTTATTGTTTATAATGAAATCCAAACTGTTGCTTCATTTGCAGAGCAATGTGAGAAAGATAAGGCACGTGTTCTGGTTCATTGCATGTCTGGAAAGAGTAGGTAGGATATTGCTGCAATGCGCTATAAGCATTTTTGTACTATATAGTTTGAAATTTGTGTTAGCTAATGATGGCCCAAACAAAGAAAACAGAATTATTATGGTGGTATTTATACTGTTATACTTGCAATTGAGGATGCAGCGGCAACATTGATATGTAAGTTATTTCTTTGAATCACATATATTCTATGGCAGGTCCCCAGCCATTGTGATTGCCTACTTAATGAAGTCGAAAGGATGGAGACTTGCACAAAGTTATCAGTGGGTAAAGGAACGGAGACCATCTGTCGAATTAACCGAAGGTGTGTTTGTTTTCTGTTTTCAGTTTTGCTTCCCATCTCAAGTGAAGTCATCAGTTTTCAAAAGTGTTAGTCAATGGAAGAAAATGCTTCATTTGTTTGAAGAGAATGACATGAAACCTTCAACAAAATGGTCAACTGAGTTAATAGTGGCTTTGAAAATTTTTGTGAAAGAGAAATGCCGAACTGGCTAAAAAAAAAAAAAAACTCTTTTCAGTTTAGTGATGAATTATTGAAAGGCTATGTAATATGGATAGGTGGTTGTGACCTAGCATAGGATGCTCAGAAATTACTAAAGACTTGTTTTGGACAGTTCCTTATGGACTAAAACAACATACCAACCTGTTGGAATTGGTGTCAAATTACATATTTTCAGTTCATGTGTGGTTTTCTCTGCCAAGTATGATGATGAGGATGAATAATTACATGGATTGATTGCTTTACACCGGGTGATTACGATCATTCTAACATGCATCCTTCCTTTTTTAACGTAGGCGTCTACCAGCAACTGCAGGAGTATGAGAACAAGATCTATGGATCCATCGATGGTGGCAGCTCTCTGCTGACTGGTTTCCCACCTGCAGGTTCAATCAGCTTTGGCTTCCCAAAGATCAGTGAGTCTGCTCCACTTCCTGCCTTCAGCACTGCCGGAACTACTTCGATTTTCGCCCGAGCGCCCTTAGACGTTGCTCCTACCGAGTTTACATTTGGAGCCGGTCAGCTGCAGAAGGGTGTGACTGGAAGCCCATTCAATGCAAATCCACCTAATCCAAATGGTACTGATATCCAAATGGATGGTTCTTGATCATGACCAGCACTATCTGTGATTAAGCTGCACGACGATTTGGCTGGTGATCAAGTTTGCAGGTGCCAGGCCTCCAACTGCCATATTTCAAGTTGCAATAATGATAAGTGACTTGTGAATCCTATACAAAGTTCTTTTTCTCCTGTTTATTTAAAATCTTTTCATAGTTTTATCTTGTTGTAGTGTTGAGTTACGGCATATTTTACTGCTCTAATGTACCGTAGTAGATCTGCACTTTGACATTATCCAGTATTTAATATTTACAGTAAAAAATTTATCTATAAAGCATACAAGATTAAACAATCAATCTTGTCGTGGATCTGCTGTTCTGTTCTTATTCTTAGAGTTCGTTTTCTCTTACTAAACCCAACTATGGATGTATATAACCTTAAGAGGGGCAGTTTAGTATAGTGGTTAAAAATGGATGTCAAAAGTTCACGGAATAGTTTTCAACTTTTCATTACCATTTTATGAATAAAATTGATTCATGAATTATTCACTTTACATTTTTTGGGATATAAAACTGGCCATGAAATGCATATTATTAGATAGCTGAATGTGATATTGATTTTGCTTTTTCCGTTACATTGGCATTATTAAAGTTACTCACATCAATTTCGGTGTCCAATGCGGTCGAATACACTTGTCATCTTCTACTTCAGCCTCACCTTCATTCAGCATCAGCCTTAGCACCTTTTTATCACTCTATATACACTTTATCGACAGTGCATATGTCCCATAAACTATTGGAGTTTCAAAAATTAACCTATACATGTTATTATTCCATGTCTCTACTTCATGAATAGCTTCTCCATTGGCAACTCCCTGTTCCCCTTGCAATAAGGCCACTTCAACAATATTAGGTACACTTAACTCGTGTTATATTTCAACATGATCATATTTTTCTAGATTTTTTTGGAAGCTAAAATTAAGGAAAGTACGTATTTACCTGAATAACATTTCATTTGAGGGGGGTTACTGAATATATTTATACTTGTATTTTTTTTGTTTGGGGGTAAGAAATTTATCCTTGTAATTGATAAAGCTAAGATAAATAAGATGTTATCTGCTTTTCTTTTCTTTGCAATGGACAACATTAATATTTCAAGTCAGAATTGATATTTCTTTGCTGCACAATCTTGTTGGTTGCTGCTATATATTTGAATATAAAGTTAAAACTACAATGCTTATGTACATTCAGTTTCATATTTGCTTTCTGAAAGCGGGAAGTTAGTCTTTTTTCCCAAAAAAATAAAGTGCCACAAAGACTCCCAAAAAAAAAAAGTGCCACATATATTCACTCTGTTAAATCTGAATAAAGTACGATAATGAAGAAAAGTACGATAATGTATAAAGACTAAATGAAAAATGGATAGATAGCTGTGGCTAACGAGTTGGAAATTGTACGGTACATTATTCCAAAATGCTCAAAAGCATAGAGGAGTCACAGGAATCCTACAATGCATAACAGACTTATAATGTATGACCAATTATACGTGTACTTTGCATACTCATACGTACCTGAACAGATAAGATCTGGGGGGATACTCTGGTGAAGATGAATTTTTCCATCTTCACGTGAAGATACACGTGGTTGCAACAAATTGGTGACATGTGATAGAGGTGTATTGATGCACCAATCATCTATAATGTATTGTAGTAATATCTAATTTTAAGAAAATTTAAAAATATAATTAAATATATTTTAAAAATTAATTATTATATATTGACAGTATAAAATTATACTGATAATATAAAATAATTTTACATTATCAGTGTAATCAAAAAATTTTATCAGTATAATTTTAATTATTATACACTGACAGTATAAAATTACACTGACAATATAAAATAATTTTACACTGTCAGTGTAATCAAAAATTTTTATCAGTGTAATTTCACATAAAATTATACCGGCAATATAAACTAATTTTACACTGTCAGTGTAATCAAAAAATTTTATCAGTATAATTTTAATTATCATACACTGACAATGTAAAATTATACTGGTAGTATAAAATAATTTTATACTGTCAGTATAATCAAAAATTTTTATCAATGTATTCAGTGTAAAATTATTTTATATTACCAGTGTAATTTTACATTGTCAGTGTATGATAATTAAAATTATACTGATAAAATTTTTTGATTACACTGACAGTGTAAAATTAGTTTATATTGTCAATATAATTTTACGTGAAATTACACTGATAAAATTTTTTGATTCTGACAGTGTAAAATTATTTTATATCTTTAGATAATTTTACCACTCGATGTATAATAATTAAAATTATACTGATAAAATTTTTTGATTACACTGACAATGTAAAATTATTTTATATTATCAATATAATTTTATACTATCAGTGTATGATAATTAATTTTTAAAATATATTTAATTATATTTTTAAATTTTCTTAAAATTAGATATTACTATAATACATCATAGGTGATTGGTGCATCAATATACCACTGTCACATGTCACCAATTTATTGTAACCACGTCATATCTTCACGTGAAGATGGAAAACTCCATCTTCACCAGAGTATGTCCCCCGTGGATCCCCCTAAGATCTATAGTAGCAAACTGACAGTAGGGTCAGTGACAGCAGGCCTTTGACCAGCAGTGCAGTGACCTGTCATTGCACTGCTAGATTCAATTTCTGCTTTATATTGCCCCCACTAATTAAATTTTAAATTCTATGGATCGTACATTACTCACTGATAGCTGTATAATTTTTAACTTAAAAAGAATAATAATAATAAGACAAAAAGAAAAATATGATTTTGTACATTCAAAAACAAACATTTGAAGGGCAGGATAAAAAAAGAAAGACATAAAATATTAAATGATGATAAATATTAAGAAGGAAAAGTTGAGACTTTTTGCCTTTATCTCTTCATTATATCTATAATGTCTCTATTACGTCTGTTTTTATATATCCAAATAACACTTCTCAAACAAAAATGTGACCAATTAATTAGTCTAAACCGAACCCAGCACACATGGCAGTGCAGAAAAATTTCTCTTGTTCAATATCCCAACACATGCACATTGTTATGAGCAATATCCGGGGAATCACCAAGATCAGAAAAGGGGCCTATTTGGAATTTATCTTTAACAGGCACATTCTTCACAACCTTGAAAGTGTCATCAACATCACCATACAATCCAAGATGATCATCTTCACTTGTGCATTCTTCTCCTCCATCTGAATGCTTGGGGTCACACCCTTCTTTGTCTCCGCGCCTGAATGTATGAAGAGTTACCCCCGGGTCAGAAAACTCCTTCTCATCCTTCTGAGCAGTGGCTTTCATGCTGCACAAGCAAACCAGAAGCATTCCAACACCAAACACAACCATTATTCTTCTTGAATATGTGGCCATTGTACTAATATTGCTGAAGCTTTAGACTTTACTATTAGTGTTTTTTCAAGTGATGCAAGGAAGAGCTTGTCAGAAGGGAGAATGTTGGGAATTTTAAAGCAAGTGTTGTTTACTATTATTGGAGAAATCAAGGTTGTGTGGTGAGGGATGTGCTTGTTATGGACTTGGAACTAGTCTTAAGGTATAACCAGTTGAAATTAGAAAACATAAGTTATGTTATATCCATGTAAGGTATAAGGTTGAATTTGATTGAGGAGTGGGAAGTGAACATTAGCTATTTTAGTTGAGACGTGTGTCACAACTAACGAATATGGCTATAACTATACAAGTCTCATGAAAATGATAAGAGTGGAGAAGCAGTTGCATCCAAGTAAAATAAACGCATGTTTGGATGCGCGTTTGGGTACGGAAGAATTGATTTTAGGATGGCAAAATCAATTTTATCCTTTTTTATTCTTATTTGATTTCCTATGCTCAAAATTAATTTTGGTCTTAAAATTGATTTTAGATAGAAGATAAAAATTTTTGCTTTTTAATTCCACTACAATTGATTTTGGGCTTTTTATTTATTTATATAAATTATACATTTACAAGTGATTTTGATCAATATTATTCAACCATAAATTATTTCTCAAATCAAATTACTAAACATAAATCACTTTATCTCAAAATCAATTCTAATCAAATCAATTCGAATAAAATCAATTATATCTAAAATCAATTTTATAAATATAGAACTAAATATGCTATAAATAGTTCATATGTCATATCACATATTGCCACTTGTATTATAGTATATTTAAGTATGTAAGTAATTCACATTATTGTTTTTTCTCTTACATATCTAACAAATTAACGGAATCCTAAGCAATACATATATATTTCCTTTAATTTATAGAGTTTAATTTTGGTGCATTAATAGTAAACCTTCTATTTGCATGACCATTCAAATAGTAGGTAGTTATGTCAAATATTTTTGTTGATATAATAATACATAATTAGATGTCTGTGTAAAAATTCTTTATACTGACAATACATAAAATTAAATCCTAGTTTATATTGATAATTTTATCTGTTTAATTATTAGATTGTTGATTCAAATTTTTAAAAATAATATCGAAATTTTATTTTATAATTTGGAAACCAGAACTATATATTGTACATGTTATTGTACATGTTATAGAGATAATGTGCTATTGTGCTTCAATTTGCAAGAACAAGAAAGCCATGGACAAAGCCAATATGATTGACTTATCTGGTCAATCTTTTGTTTATGCATCGTTATGGCTTAGATTTGATTTATAGATTTCTCTATTGGTGATTCGATAAGCTTAGAGATATATCTTAATTCTAGACCAAAATAAATCTTCTCCTCAACCTAAATTTTATGTCAATCAAAAAAAGAAAGCCATGACAAATAAACCTTGGGCCTGGGGGGTTAACTTTACATTATGGGAAGGAGAGTTTAATTTTCTTTCATATTTTCCTAGATGCTCTCGTGCTAAGAGAAGTATCTTACTCTTCTATTTATTATTTGATATCTCAATCATTTCATTAAAGTGTCAGTAAAAGCAAAAATAATAATAATAACTTACAAAATTAAGGTGTCAAATAATAAGCCTTTTCTCTTCTTCGGCACATGAAAACATAGCCAAACAAACAAGCGTATGCTTTAAACGGCCAAACATACTGCCATCGCACATCTCAACGACCAGCTACTTACCAATTTGGACAACCGTGAGAACTACTCCTATCCAAGATTTTCAACCATCAATTTTACACAAAATTGGGTCAAGTTTGAACCACCTCAACAAACATAGCAGCTGACCTTGATTCAAGTCCTGTGTGGGCCATTCATCAGTTAAATTTTACCCAAACTATATGTCAAAATCGTAGTTTTTTGTTGCCTCTTCTATGATGTAATTGGCCTTTTTTTGGCATTTTCTCCGAAAAAATTTTCCACTGCCACATATTATATAACATATAACTAACTGAGAAGAAGATTTGCAGGACTAGGTCGACGTGCAAGCTTGTGCACGTAGTTATCATATGTGCGGCCTGCCTGAGGGAAAATTTTTAAACATATTATGAAGTAAATATTTTTTTTGTATCTACATGAATATTAATTATACAATAATTAAAAATAAAAAAGAAAAAATATAATAAAAAATTAAATTTATGACCATAATATATATATATATATGAATTTCTTCTTCCACATAGGAAAATACTGAGTTTGTCGGTACCACTACATTATCACACCCACCTGCTACCTACCACAGTGCCCATACGCAGCTGGCTGGGCTCCGTCTTTGGCGCCTATCTCAATATTTTATTGCAGCCTATTGTGCTTTAAAGTTGGTAGCTGGAATTGGACATAATGGCCTGATTAATGCCGAAATGTTTCTTCTTTTTTGAAAAAAAAAAAATCAAGTTATTGGTATTCAAAATTTATTAAATTTTAATCAATTTAAAATTATGTGAGTTTATTATAAAAATAAAATTTTTGTAATGTTAATTTTTTTTATTTATAAAATTTAAATTTATTTAAAAAAATAAATACCATATTAAATGTGAGTATACAAAAATATTTCTTTGTACATAAATTAAAAATATCAAATGTGACAACTGTAATGAATTAGATATTTTTATGAACATAAAATATTATAATTAAGTTTTACATCACTATATTTTACAGTTATTTATACTGCGAGTATGTTATTTAATGTCCCTATTTTAGATCCAAATAAGAGGACACAATTAATATGGTTTTGCAAGTATAATTTTAACTTTAATTACTACCTACTGCTAACAACATTCATAATATATATGATCGAAAGTTAAGCGTGTGTTTGGATCCATGTGTCAAAATCAATTCTAACCATTTTTTTATAATGTTTGATTTTTCAAAATTAAAATCAATTTTTGTCTCCATAATTGATTTTAGGAGAAGTAAATTTTTTTTATTTTTTATTAAAATCATTTTTAAAAAAATTATCAAATATAAATTATTTTACCTCAAAATTAATTTTAACCAATAGCGTGATTAGTTTTACTTTTATAGAATTGATTTTAGGTAAAATTGATTTTATGATAAAATGATTTATATTTGATAATTCATCTAAAAGTGATTCTGATAAAAAATAAAATATTTTTATTTCTCCCAGAATAAATTCTAAAGGTAAAAATTAATTTTAAATTTTAAAAATCAAACAACATAAAAAATTGATAAAATTAATTTGAGGGGGCCAGAATCAATTCTAACCCTCCCAAACACAGATCCAAATATGCTGCAAATTCATCCTAACAAAATTAATTATATATAAAATTAATCCTAAAAAAGTAAAACCAAACACACTATAACGTTGACTTACCTTATCATCTTTTGCTTCATATCTCAATGATCAAGTTGTCCCGTTTATAAGTTATTTATAGGTATTTGATGAGCTCAAAGGTGTATATACATTCTCACATAAATTATGACAATTCTTCTAAACCTAAATTTGATTATACCAAATTAAAGGACTAGTTCTTTTATTTTAATCAAGTTGAGGTAAATATAAATAAAAGTTTTCCTAAGATAATATCGAAAAACTATATTTACTTAATTTATTTAAGCTGATTTATTTATTCATCAGTTCTTTTTTATTTTTCTTCCTTTATGTTTTTTTTTTTACCCGGGGGGGTGAGTTTTTCTTCCTTTATGTAATTACAAGGTTGTTTTCACAATTACAAAATTCTTTTTATAAGTACTTTTTCCTAAGTTTAAGTCATTGAATTACAGAAGTTAAATTATTGAACTAAAGTTTGCCTAGCACTTGAGTTACTCCTGATCTGAATGGATCGAATTTGAATTTATTTGTACAAATTACGTACAATGCAGGATTCCACCTGTGCAGTGACGACAATCTATTTACATGAAGGCAAAGATGTGCATGGGAAAATGTTTTTAAATTTATATTGCATAGATATTGTAGAGACAACGTATATTAATCTGCGTATTAATGAATCAAGATTTGTAAAAATGTTATAATTTTTTAAAAAAAAATCAATACTTTATTTATTTAACAATTGGGAGAATTATTAGGGTGATATTTTAATAGAATTTAACATTTTTTATATCAAAATATTAAAATATCAAAGGCATCTGTTTTAATAATTTAATGCAAACTTTAAGAAAAATTATAACAACCGCAAAAGACTAAAAAAAATACGTAAACAAGTCTCAACCCACCAAAAACGAACAAATAACTTTACAATAATTTCATAACTCCAGAAAAGAGGGAAAATTCATTTAAATTTTATGCAGTAACCACAAATTGTCCTAAGATTTTTTTTTTTTTAAATTACAATACAGACTGCCACAATTACCGTCTTTCATTTCGAGGTACGGTATAATCATGTGATTACAATATCTCATTTAAGTGATGAACAAAGCATGTAATTTAAAATTCAGTGACACATTGCAAATTCTGACCTCAAATTTTATAGAAGTCCACTTTTATATATCAACTTTATTTTTTCCTTTAGACCTATTCACGTAATTTGGGGCTGAGTAAAGTTATTTTCAAAGTGGCAGCTCCATCATCTGAATTTCTTGCAGGTAAATTTTAGTTGGAGTTACAATTCACTTACCCCACAAATAACCACTTTTCGGATATATTAACACCTCAATTAATTATAAAAAAATATAAATATTTTTTTTTTATCCAAAATCTATTTCATTGTACTCCAATTAATTTACTTCAAGTTAAATTGACTTACTATAGAAGTAAAATTTTTATAATATTAATTTTTTTTTATTTTCAAAAGACTTAAATCAAATATTTTATTTAATAAGAATAAGTGTTGAATCAATATTTTCATATCATATTAAATACTTTTTTTTTCAAAATTCTTTTTTTTTATTTAACAACTAGTATAATCTTATTTGAGTTAGATCAACTTGTTTATTATATGATAAAGATTTTTCAAAACTATTTTTTTTTCGTATAGAAAATTAAAACTTAAAATCTTGTTTTTTTAAAAAAATAAGTGGCGAATTAGTTAGACTGTTGTATCATATTTAATACTATTACCATAATTGTGAGTGACTCTTATCGTCACACGTCACGGTAATATCGTTTTCCTATCATAATGTCTGGCGGCAATAATTTGGTTACTGTTAACATAATTGTGATTGACTTATATCACATATGACGGCAATATCGTTTTCCTATCACATTGTCCTGATTTTCACTTACAATATCTAATTTCTCGGTGAGTTGTATCTGAAGTTTGATTTGTACATGGAAGGAAATCGTCCATACACACTGGAACTGGATGCATCATGTACGTGTGCGTTAGGCTTGGTTTGATATTGTGCGGAACTTTTTGATCGCTTTTAAAAAAATTATAATAATATTATTTAATAAAATAATATAAAAATTATTTTTAATAAGTAAAAATTAAAAAATAATATTTAATAAAGTTATTTTTAAAATTTGAAATGGCTAAAATAGACATAAAAATTGAAGAAAGTAATATTTATTTTTATTATTATTAAAAAGAATAAGGTTATATTATTCCTTTAAAGTTTAAAGAGCACAAATTAGTTCTAATAGATATCTCATAAGAACTCTCAAAACACCCTTGACTTTTAAAAGTCAAAAGTAAAAACACTTCAATTTTTTTATTAACCAAACAAAAAAAACTTATTTATACTTTTCAAAAATAGGAGTACTTTCTCAAAAAGTATTTTCAAACTAGGCATTAGAGTAATACTTGTAAACCACAATCAAATTTTTTTGGGTAGAGAAATCGTAATCAAATTTTTTTTTTTTTGGTATAGATAGAACCACCAGTATCTAAACCTTATTATTAGAAACCAGATCCAACCTGCTGAAGGTCCTTGAAAGAGGTAGAGTTCTCCTAGCAAGGATTTTATTTTTTCATTCTCAAGATTTGAACCTAAAAATTTGTTAAAAGGTCAAGGCACCTACCACTTTGACCAATCACACGTTGGTTAATCGCAATCAAATTTGAAATTGAGAAAAATAGACTTTTCCTATATTATTTTTTAATATTTATAAATCACGCTTTTGGGTTATTATTATTAATCATGATTTCATTTAAACTTATTATTTTAATTCCATTGATAATTAATTTATTTTTTTAAAATATTTGATTTTATCGCATTTTTTACTATAAGTATTTATAATTAACTTATTTAATATAATTATTTAAATTTAAATATTAATTTTATCAATTAAATTATTTTTAAAAAATTTTCTCAATACAATATAATCATCACATCTACTTGAGTGTTATTTACATTTTTGTTTTTAATTTAAACCACCAGTATTCAAAGTCTATTAGGCTCCAATTAATTTAATTTGAGCCGGATCGGTCCACTATAAAAAGTGAAGCTCTCCCAATGCTAACTTGTTTTTTACATCAACAAAACTCAAACTTGAGACTTTATTTAAGTGAAACAAATGCCAAACCACTTAGCCTCAAGCATTAATAATTAGAATCTTTTACACTTTAACAATGAAGAGCATTAGTATTTTAAGAAATTTTTTGGACAAATTACAATTACCTCTCATGAGATCCATCGAAAATACACTTACCCTCTCTTAGATTTTAAAATTACACTCAACTTCTAATAAATAATGTTAACATAATTTATAAAATCCCCAATTTACCCTTAATAATAAAAAATCCTACAAAAAAAAAACCCCTAATGCCAATTTACCCTTTCTCCCCCACATAGCTGCCATTTATTTCCCCTTTTCTCGTTCATAGCAACTGCTACCTCAAGCTTCAAGGGGATTTGTTGGCACCTCCATCGCAGCACTAGCAGCGAAGGAAGAGATGATGAAGCATGGCAGTGCTCACCTCTATCGTGGCACTTGCACCTCCATGCATGGGTGTGGTGTAGGCAAGGCAGCTGCGAAGCAAAGATTGTGTGCAACTAGGTTACTAGATGAATAGGTGAGATTGGGTGGAGAGCACAATGGCTTTGTGTGGAGCAGCGGTGGACGGTGTTGGGTGACTGGTTGCAAGTAGTAGCTAGGTGACGAGACAGAAAGCGTGGTGGCATCATGGTGGGTGTGCAGTACAAGCCGTGGTGCAATGAAGCCTGGTGGCAGCACGAAGGCTATGATGATGGTCTCTGGGTCATGTTCTCGGTGACTAACGGTGACAGGAGCATTGGTTAGAGGTCGTGGTTGAAGGAGAGGATGGTAGTGTGTGGCTCTTGGGTAGCTAAGCTTGATTTGAGGTTTAGGTGAGATTAGGGATGGATAATGAGATTGGGTGGATTGAGGACACTTTTTTGTTTCTATCTTTGATTGTTTTTGCAAAGGATAGAAAGATTTGAGAATGTGTTTTGATAGAGATCAAGAGATGATTGGGGTGGAGAGGGGAGATGGCATTCAATAGAAATAGAATAAATAATTAAGGGTAAAATAATTATTTTATATATTTTTTAATTTTTAAAAATTTATAGTCACTTGTAAGTCACATATAAAGGAGGTTGTTGTATGGTCTTTTTGATTAATTGAGATAGTCAAATATAATTTTAAAATTTACGAGGACGCAAGTAAATTTTAGATGTATCTCAAGAGAAGTTATTGCAATTTGTCCCCATTTTTTTAATATAGATATACTTTAAATACACTCACATGAAGTAAGTTTCATTCACGTGTAGTACTAATGTGAGTCTCACCCATGTAAGTGTTAAGTACAGATTAATTTTATTACACTGCTAATGTAAAGAATGCTATACTATCATATATTTATATATTGCTATGTGTATACTTTTAAAATAGTAATTATAAAAGTCAAATATTTTACTAATACACCAATATATAATTAAGTGAATGTAAAAATGAATTTCTATACATAAATAATATAAAATAATTTTATATTATCAGTCAATAAAATTATAAAAAAATATCAAATTATAATAAATAATTATCAAGATGGATAGTTATTCACCATAATTTCATATTTTCTTATAATTTTATTAGCTGTCAGTAAATAAAAATTAATCTTATGAATGTATATAAAAAATTTAAACTTAGGATGTGTCAAAATAAATTCTACGTAAGTTCATAGAGCGTGACCTACTCTATAAGAGCACATCTACCGTACGAACTCATATACACTAGAAAAATCCGTCATTAAAATCCCCACCAACCTTTCTCAGCCCATTAATTAATCGCATGTATCTAATCTCGCACCATTTATAAAGCTTGTGTTGGATCCATGATTCCCCATTGAGACAAAAGGAACCCCCAAAAGATTAATTAACATGGGGCGCATACATATCGCGTGGTTTCTATTAACCCATTTGGTAGTAGCTATTGTGGGAATTTCGGAGGCCAAGAATAATGTCCCAGCCATCATAGTTTTCGGAGACTCTTCTGTTGATTCTGGGAACAACAATGTCATAGCCACGGTTCTGAAGAGCAACTTCAGGCCTTATGGCCGTGACTTTGAAGGTGGCCACCCCACGGGACGGTTCTGTAATGGGCGTGTCCCCCCAGACTTCATTGCTGAGGCTTTTGGGGTTAAATGGTCCATACCAGCATACTTGGATCCTGCATTTACCATCAAGGATTTTGCCACTGGTGTTTGCTTTGCCTCTGCTGGAACTGGATATGATAATGCAACTTCTGCTGTACTAGTAAGTGCATGTTTTGTTTTCAGTTTATATAAGAGAAATGAGAATGAATAATTTTAGGGTAAAGCCTTGTTTAAGTCCTTTATATTTTACAGTTATTTTAATTTAGTCCCAATTTCTTTTAGTTTTATTTATGTATCTAATATTTTCAAAATATCTTATTCTTATTATTTTGGCATTCAAATTACAAATGATAAAAATGAATATAATGGTAAGATTATAATGTTAGTGATGATGTGTTCATTATTTATCTGAATAAAATCTTTTTTTAATTTAAATCCATTTAACGTTCAATTAATATTTCTCCTACTGAAACCTATACATGAAGCTTTTTTTTGAAGAATTAAATACAAACAATCTCTATCGATGGTCTTTGGATATCACTAACATCGAAATTTGACGTTAGTATTATCGTTTTTTTGTTTGAAAGTTGGATATCGTCTATTAAAAATGCAAGAATGAAATGTTTTAAAAATGTTAGAAATATAAATAGAACAAAAAAATTTAGAACTAAGTTGAAATTAATATAAAATGTAAAAAACGTAAATGAGGCTTTACCCATAATTTTATGTGAAAATTTTATATGATTAAAGTATTTGTTGATTTTACTATTAATTAGGAAGATGAAGTCTAAGATTCATAAGAGAATCTAATTAATGATAAAAATTTACATGTGATCTCATGTCAATTCCAAAAGAGTAATAGTATTTGTACATTAAATATTGAACATTAAAAGTGAGTATCATAAATAGAAAGAAAGAAAACATTCCATAGTGATAAGTGGTGCTAAAGTTTTGTGTTTTTCTCTCTTTATAATATCCACAAAAAATATTTATTTTTAATGCACAAATAATATTACTCTTTATAAAATTGGATGTGATTTGAAACTGAAATAAAAATAAAAAATCTCATCAATTTTTCCCCCTAAACTATGATTTTAAGATTAAAATCCAATTTTAAATAAACTAAAAGTGATTTTTATTAAAAATGTACGACATAAAATGAAACGCATTCGTACCATCTACATCATGATTTGGGGATGCAAGCTATACATCAAACATGCTACAAGTGTTTCGTCCCTCTATCGTTGACTTTTAGCTTTAACTATTTATGTATAACCAAATAAACACAAGAGTAGTTAGGAGGGGAAGGGCATGTCAAATGGTTTTAGGAGTATGCCTTCTTACCATAAAATTTTTATGTGCTTTCAAAATAACTCGTACATTAAGTCAAACAAAATATAAAATTTGACACAAAAAAATTAAATTTATCATTAAATCTTGAGAGTACTATTTTTAGAGTGCATAACAACTCTTGTTGTAAACTAATATTTCTTGTCAATATCTCACAGAATGTGATACCACTGTGGAAAGAATTGGAGTTCTACAAGGAGTATCAAGCCAAATTGAGAGAGCATCTTGGAGAAGAGAAGGCAAATGAGATCATAGGCGAGGCTTTGTACCTAATGAGCTTAGGAACCAATGATTTCCTCGAGAACTACTATATTTTCCCTACTCGACGAGTTCATTTCACCGTTACACAATATCAAGATTTTCTCGTGGGACTTGCGGAGAATTTCATCAGGGAATTGTATGCACTTGGAGCGAGGAAATTGTCCATAACTGGCCTTGTTCCCATGGGTTGTCTTCCCTTGGAGAGGGCTACAAACATTTTAGGTGACCACGGTTGCAATGAAGAATACAACAACGTGGCCTTGGAGTTCAATGCCAAGTTGGAGAATATGATCTCAAAGCTAAATAAAGAGCTTCCACAATTGAAAGCAATATCCGCAAATGCATATGGCATCGTGGATGATATCATTAAAAGACCTTCCAAATATGGTACGCTTTTGTTATATTTCCCCTCACTTAATCATGTTAATTGCTTTAACTTATGGGCGTGTTTCTGCTTTTTATGTTGCCAATTCAATTTCTTTAATTTGACGATGGCTAACAGATAAATGGAAGGATAGATATGTAGCTAGCTTCCAGCGTTTGTGATTATTCCATATTCCTATACTATTTTGATTAATGGTTCACTTTCATAATGCAAAGTCATTACCATAATGGTCAAAATTTCCATCAATGGTTCAAACTTGTGAATATGCCAAATGCTAATTTTGTATAACCTTTATTTGAGTTGCGCAAAGACAAGAAAATAGAGTAAAGTTGATAAAGTGAAGATAGAGTAATACAGTAAATCTATTGGCATCACATTTCTTCGTCGTCAATCATTATTACAAAGAGTTCTTTATATAGGTGAACAAAACTGATGCCGTAAAACAGCGAAATTAGGGGAGAGTTAGAAGAACCATACTGTTTGCAATTAGGTATAAATACAAAGTATTTTTAACGTTATTTATTTTATATTTATTTATCTATATATATTAATCAAAGAAAGTAAAAATTCACATATATTAAAATAAATTTAATTTTAATATATTATTAATATAAAATTTTTTATATAATTATTTAATTATATATTAACAAAAATATTTAATTTTTATAATTATTATTTTAAAAATCATATATATAATAAAATATAATTATATGATAATGTAATATATTTTATATTGATAATATATTAAAATTAATTATTAATTAAAATAGTATAATATTCAATAATAATACATATACAATAATAAATATCTTATTCCAAGAATTTCTCGCACCTAAGGCTAATAAGTTTTTTTTTTTTTTTTTTTGAGCGAACACTAAGATCTTTCATATTTCTGTATCTCTGATATGCTTTAAATTCCGTAACTAACATGTGCCCATAAATAAATTAATAAAAACCTCTCATTGGATCGGCAATTAATTGCATAATTAATGCGTCAACCTAACAGAGGAGATATGCTTGATTGAAAACAGAGGACGCTACTGACTCTTGATTGAAACTAGACTTGTTTGTAATTATAGTAGGCTGTGATTGAAATTAGTGCGTCAAATCAAATTAGAGCTGAGTAGGCTGTGATTGAAATTAGTGCGTCAAATCAAATTAGAGCTGAGTAGGCTGTTTTTTTTACAATAGTTTTTTAATCATTCATTTTGATATTTGAGAAATTATACGTAAATAAGGACTAATTATTTTAATTATGTTATTGATAAATATGGCCATAATTAATAATAAATGAGAAATTATTTCATTAAATTCACTAATAAAATAATTGAAATTTTAGTTATATAATAATACATATTTTCTTAAATTTTTGCACAAATAAATTTATAAGTAACGTAATAAAAAATTTCACTTATTTATATATGATTTTCCATATGTTAAAATATGAGTGTCTAAATCACTGTATTCATATAACTTTTTTTTTCCATAATATGAAAATTAAATTAATTAAACATAAATACTCTCTCAAGCATTGTTGTGGAAGTGACAATGAGGTTTTGTTCATTCTATATGGCGGAACCAAACCTTAGGCACTACCGAGGTTTTGTTCATACTAATGTAGGAATACAATAGGATATGTACCTACTCAAACTTTTAGGTTTGCTTTTACTTCTTATAATTAATACTAATTTATGAAGATCCTAACACACAAGTTACAGTGTGGTGATCTACCAACAATAATGGGGAATTCTGTAGTTTTAACGTGGGATCCATATTCACGCACAAGCTATACATGCGAAGTGTCAACAGAAATTTTTAGATGCTCTTATCAACAAAAGAAAATTATAGTGTTTTGTTTCATTGATAATTTCATATCTCAGTTATTTTATTAAAAATATAATAAAAATAAGAAACAGTTTTGACCTACAAAGTTAAAATGTTAAACTATGGATAAAAAAAAAATACTTCTTTAGAGAATGAACACCTAATAATTTCTTTAGATATAATGACTCTTTTTTATAATATATATAATATATTCCTATAAGATGGTAAACCAAAAATGCATTAAAGTGTTATCAAAATGTGCGATATACGTTTAGGTCTACCACCTCTAAAATTTCAAATTGAAGAGGTAAATTACCAGCTGAGCTTAATTTAAATTCTTGATTGGATTGTCTTATTAACACGTCCTGTTAATTTTTTTTAGAGCAAGTAATTAGATGGATTAAGGTATCATTGCTTATGTGTGTTTATTGTGTGTGCATATGCCATTGAGTAGTATTATTCTATAGTTTGGACATTTGCCTTTAACTCTTTAGGTGATGATATCAGTTACGTTTAGGCCTTCCTATACAAATAGAAGTACAGAAGAACTACGTTTACGAATTTGATTTACTGATATAATTAATCTCTTCTTTTTGTTGTCAAGCCAATTTTCTAAGCTTCTATAACTTATCTGTTGCTCTACAAATTTATATGAATTTCTCTGGTTGGTTCAATTTGAAAATATCTGAAGCAAAACTACGTATAAAGTTCTTACCTCAATATTGGTATTTCAGGGTATGAGGTTGTAGAGAAGGCATGTTGTTCCACTGGAACATTTGAGATGAGCTACTTGTGCAGTGACAAGAATCCACTTACATGCTCAGATGCCAGCAAATACGTGTTTTGGGATGCCTTCCATCCTACCGAGAAGACAAACCAAATAGTCTCCAATTATTTAATTCCAAATCTTCTAGCAACTTTTAGATGATCCCTTATTATTTTCTTTTCAAAAGATATAGTTTTACCTAGGTGATTGAAACACATTGTGAGATTTAAATATCGGTTCGGCATGCTATATATGTATACGCTTTCTATGTTCTCATGGTATCACAAATAAACAGCTCTGAAATCTGAAGTTCTGAACCACATGTAGTCATGTAGACGACATTCGACATTTTATGTTGCTCTCCTTCTCACATGCTACTATGCTTGGGTTTATCCTTCATTCCCAGATTCTTTGGTGGCTTTCTGCTTTGCGTTTTGGGTGATTTTAGTGTTGGGGTGGATTTTCTCCTGTAGAAAGTATACGCATGGATAATTAGTACAATCTTATACAAAGTTATGAATAAAATATTGTTCTTAAAGAATTTCTTTTGGAAGAATAAGTTTAATGTTTGTTGCGCTATTATTTATTAAAAGTTATTTTGCGAAATAAGTTTATTTACATAGTATTTGATATAAGGATAAGAAAATATGTTAGTTAGGATTTCGATTTAATTTGTTAGGATTTAAATTTAGTTTTATTTTATCTTATCATTAGTTTTAGATTATTTTTATCTTTTTATTATTCAATAATTTATCCTTGTAACTATTGTCTCTATATAATAAATTCTTTGGCGTAACTCATAATTGAGTTCAACCAGGCTTTATTCAAAATGTCTTCATGGTATTAGTTCATGGCTAACACCAAACTTAACATCAAAATATTTAGTGTCTTTTTTGGAGAAACTCCAATGCCCCTTGTCCTTAGTGCCTTTAATGAAGAAACTCTAGCGTACTTGCCAATGACCCTGGCTCTCATATGTGTATGTTGATTGGCAAAGAGGTTTGATCATCTCACCCTTAGCTTTTGTTACTAGCGCATCTTTTATCATCTTGTTTGAGTATAACTCACAAGTCATTTTGTTGAAGACCCCCCACTATTTTACCATCAACGAGAAAATTTTTCTAAAGATTTGGTTGATACTTCAATGTGCCATGTCTACATATATAAGGTGTACTATCTATGGCGATCTTGTGCTTGTTGGCGAAATGCCTTTTAATCAAAATTGACTTATTTGTCTTTATTGTAATCTGAGCTCACCGCTCATTTCAGCTACCATCATAATCCAAACAGGCTTTTGCCTGGCAATGCTCAGTTTGAAGGAGTGATAAAGCAAAGATAATAGAATATGTTAGTTAGGATTCAGATTTAGTTTGTTTCGCCTTATCATCATAGTTTTAGATTTATCTTTATCTTATTGTTATCCAACAAATTATTCTTGTAACTACTATCTTCATATAATAAACTCTTTGGTATGATTGATACTCAACCAACCATCATTTAAAACGTCTAACATGAAAGTCGATTTAACTTAAATATGAGTCATACCAGATAATTTATTATGTAGATATAACAATTATAAGGATAATTTACTAGATAACAAAGATAAACCTAAAATAATGATAAGATGAAACAAACTAAATCTAAATTCTAACAAACTAAATTTAAATTCTAACTAACACATTCTGTTATCCTTACCTTATCACCCCTTCAAATTGGGTGTTGTCATGCGAAGATCAGTTTGGATCATGACGACAACAGAAATTAGTAGCAAGCCTAGATCATGGTGGAGATGAAAGAGTTAATCTCAATTAGGAAACATATGGTCTTCAAACACGGGATGTAGACATAAAAGCACAATGGAGAAACAATCAAACATTCGTAATTTGCACGTCGACTTGTTAGACAAAGAAAGGTCTTTTGATAAGACAAATTGTGAGCTACGCTCGAACAATATAATGAGTTATACACCAATGCCAAAGCCATGAATGAGATAATCAAATCTCTTATCAAATGAGAGGGATCACTTGGATGGATGAGGGAGTTTCCTTATTAAGCTGCCAAGAATTTAGGCGTGGGGTATGGTGTTAGCCATATAAATGTTTTGTACCATGTAAATGTTTTGTATCATGAAAACATTTTGAACAAAGACTTGGCTGAACTCATGTATGAGTTGTATCAAAAAGTTTATTATATAGAGATAATAGTATACAAGGATAACCTCTTAAGTAATAAAAAGATAAACCTAAAATTAATGATAAAATGAAACAAACTAAATTTAAATCTCAACTAACACATTTTGTTATCCTTGCTTTATCAATATTGAATGATTTTACGGGTTGAACATTAAATTATTAAACAAATTATATTCAAATGTTCAATTAAACCAACAAAGATCGAATAGGATACCCAAGATCAAGGTTTGAATTCTTAAAATATATATATATATATTAAAAAATCTTCTTGATAATCATAGTACCTACGAGATTAATCTCACAATAATAGATAAAGAGCAGTTGCAACATAAGACTAGGCTCAGTTTTAGCATCTCTTCTGGAACAAGACACTCGTCAATATTATTAACAGAAGACATGTGTAAAAGATTTTTAAACTGCTCTCCAATAGCCTGCTTCAAAATGTCTTCAAGAAAACTCCCAAAACTATGAACAATCATAATTTAATGCATTAAACTTTATTCCTCTTCCTTTGAATCACCAAAGAAGCAATAAAGGATCTGGTGTGCTTCTCCCAAGGCTAGATGTTGCTAGATGTGGGATTTTTGTAACTATACAATTTCTTCCTGAGCTAAATTAAACCCGACAAAATTCATATTGTTCAATTCTAATTCAATACAGGACAGAAAAGGAAAAGGAAAAACATGAAGGACCGGGATGCCTGAATTTCTGCCAAAGGAGCCAAGTTCTTATCTTCTTACATTAATGTTAAGTTAGACTTTTTTTTTTTGAGAAATCCTTGCGTGACACGAGCTCACGGCTCTTTCCCTCATTATTAGCAAATAGCAATAGATCTTCATAGAAACCCTGACAAGGGCTTGGGTCATCATAACATGAGAGAGATTCAACCCAACACAATTGATTGAGGAGTCCAAGTCGTCACAATCTTATGTGGAAGCATGATCATGAGTTCATGACGAACACCCATCAGAAATTAATTTCAGGAACTTTTTGTATCACTATTGGCATGTTTGATTGAGATTTTAGAAAGTCTCAGAATTTGGATAAAAGTTTGTCCCTTGAAAGTTTTACACCAATCATGGTTTTGACTTTCAAAAACTAAACTAAACATGTTACAGTCAGGGTTTGCCACCGTTATCACAATCTTCCATCGTAGATATATGTAATCCCGAATGGAATATTATTTCGTTTTGCACAAGAAACCTACCCTTTTCATGAAGTTTCGACAGATCAATACCCTAATTGGCTAATTCTTAACTCCAATGCGGCAACAAGGAAGTGGCGGAATATTTTAACCCTCGAGGAACTTTGATGCACAAGTTAGAAAGAAGCTTTAAGATTATAATTAACCGAGGTCATATATATGTACAGTTTGGGATCACAAAGTCATGATTAATTGAAATAAAACTTGCCTGCTTGGAGAGTTGGCACTAAAATCCCTTTAATTAGTGCTGTGGGTAGAGGAAGATTTTTATTTCCTTCCCCTGTGAAGGTGTCTCGTCCAAATTCTTCTAAAAATTATTGTTATTGTTTTATCCCACAATTAGAGGCAAGGGTACGTACGTGATTCAGGAGCAGTTATATTTACGGAAGTTATTTGTTTTTTTTTTTTTGATGGTTTTATTGAAAACACTTGTATGATACAGTGAATATTAGAAGTAATTCTTCCATCTTCCATAGAAAAAAAAAAGTTTTTTTCTTTATAAAACATTTTAATCATTTATTTAAATTTTTATTATTATTTTTCTCCCATACTTTTATTTATTTTATGGTTAAGAATATAAGTGGTGGAAGAAAAACCTCTTCCTCCATAAGTATATAAAAATTTTTCTAACCCGAATAGAATACAATACTCTATTGCTGAGTAGTAACACATCAGACCACCCGAACACTCAAAATCACTAAAATGTCCCACCAATACACCCGTTACGTTTTCACGTATAGATCTGTAAAGTTAGAAATATCTTTTGTCAAATGCCACCCTATCATTGCATATAGTTGTGTAGACCAGCACCAGCAACCGCAAAAGCAAGAGGCTGCATCATACGAAATCGCTCAGTGTATGATATTTGCACCTGACCCACTTCTGTATTTGAAGTGTTAGATAGCATCAGAATTATTTCATGCTCCACTACTCAAACAATGCTCCATTTCTGCACCAATTCTGCTTATAGGCTTTGTAATCCAGAGATCCATTCTGAAGTTGATCTTTTGGACTTTTAGCTCTGATTCCTGAGCTGACCCTGTTGGCAAATCGAATGTATCTGCAGTACCAATCTTCTAGAGCACCAATTTGCAAGGTGATGTACTGGTATTGCAATCTGAACCGAAGTCTCTCATGTCTCCATTCCTGCATCTACACTCAAGAAAATCACAGCTACTTATCCTGCATATTCCGCAACATATTGTTCCAGAGCTTCCAATCATGATATGGAACACGTTACTATACGCAAAACAACACAACACATCCAGTTTCACTGACAAAAACATAATAACAGGAGCAGTATCTAACATCAAACTACAAATGGAGTATCGTATTGTAGTCTTGACCAATCTGACTTAGATTTCTGTTCAAACACCTCTGTATCAATTGAACCAACCTTCGATACTTTCCAAATTCTTTCCTTTCCTTTTCCCCACTTTTCTTACCTCCTCTTTTCTTCTCTCAATGATTTTTCTTTCTTATTTTTTTTTCTTCTCTCTCACTATTTACTCTCTTTTCCTGACATCTTCATTTTTCACTTTTTCATCTTGCATCAAATTCACCCAACACCTTTTTTAATAACCAAAACAGACAAACACAGCCCGTATGACCCAAGCTTTGAAACAATACACAGAAAGTACTACCAATATCTTCATACTAACCTTGGACTCAACATGAAGATCCCAACTCCCGCTAACCATTCATTCATTCATTCCTGGTGTACTCCTAACTTACTACAAGCTCAACCTAAGCCAGCATAATGTACAAAAGATTGCAGCATCATGACACCTACACCAGTTTACATTCTGGTTCTACAAATACTCCACTCCTAAAGATCCGCCACTAACTAAAGAAGAACACGAAGAAGAGTATCATTAAGCATTCTCCCAACAAACCAAATTACACAGTAAACCCCGAGCTATAACTAATCCATCAAACCACCCCGACAACATTCACATAAACCATTCATTACGACAACTAATACGATTACCGTATTTGCTCAAAGACTTGACTACCCCTAAGCAACCTACTAAACGAAAGTTATTTGTTATATACAAAAGTTAGTAACGACATGCATTTGTATATATGGTGGAAAATGTACCCAAAAAAAATATGGTGGAAAAATAAGTATGCCTTTGGATTGGATCCTTGTTATATATTAGGTTAAAATTAATTTAATAATTGATTGCAAATATAATTGATTTTTTATAATTGATTATAATAAGTATGATAAATTATTTAAAACGTATAAAATGATTTATTTATTTATATGATATAATATTAAATATTTATGATAAATTTAATAAAAATGTCACAAATTTAAAATAATTTTCTTGTCCTTATAATTAAAATACTAAAATTAATAAATAATTTATATTCAATTTTATGTATATTTTTAAAATATATTAAATTATATTAAAAAAATTACATAAAAAATCTGTTTTTAAAAAATAATATTTTTTCTTAACACGCACATAATAACATAATGAGTTGATCAATAGGTGCAAAAATATATGGGTTTAGAAACAAAAATATTATTTGTATATGGGTTTAATAATTATCATGGTTTCAAATTGCAGTTCGCAACTACAATTATAGCCACAATACTGCAGTTGCTATGCTTTCTACAACCGTATTATAGTGGCAATTGCGACCATTTCAAGTACATTTTTTCGCAATTTTTCGTATTACAACACAACCGTAATTTAAAACCATGATAATTATTGACATGTAGATCACAATCAAATAAGTGAATTTCAGTTATATTGGTGTTAAATATGATGATTAATATTGATAACAAATATATGTTGTTCATAAAGTTAATATGTCTATTCAAATTTTATATAATTAAAATTTATATTCATTTAAATTATGATCACCCCATATTTATTATTAAAAGTAATATATTGATTCAACAATTATATAATTGAAACCAATATTTATTTAAGCTGTGATAATCGACGTCAAATATAACTCACTTAGGAATTCTTTCTGAGACGGTTCCACTTGGAACCGGTTTCGGATATTTTCCTTCCATAAGAATGGGGATAGTGTTGAAAGTGCCTCTAAACAAAAATAAGTGAATGTGCCCTGAATTTATTTGCATCCGAAAGAAGTTATTCATCACGATGCCATCTTTCTTATCCCTGGCCATGGCTGTTGAAGAATTTCCTGATAATTATTTGTCGAATAATTCAGTTAATATTTTTTTCAAAAAATAAATTTGCTCAAAGACATTTTGATAATTATATGACGATCTGAATTGCATGGGTAGCGACAGGTTCCTATATAAATAAATGTTACCACTCAAAGTCATGTGCAGCTTGATGGAAATGTTGACATTTTCTCATGCATATCCATGAATCATTTTTCATTTTTATAGGTTAAATTAATCTTTTCTTTCTAATATTATTAAAAAATTCTTAATTAGGTTATTATATTTAAATTTTTTTTTTAATATTTATACTTTCATATTCTTCAAAATAGATACTTAATCCACTGTACTGTTATAAATTTTTAGCTGTACTCTAACCGTCTGATAGTAGGAATCAAAGAAAGAACTATTAAAATAATTATATGGACTCAATTAAGAACTTAGAAAATATATATTCAATTAAAATTTTAAATACATAAGAAATCACATATCAATTTAACCAGAATTATATTTTTATGGTTTAAATAAGTTATTGGTCTCTATAGCTTCCATTGATTTTGATTTTAGTCTATATAATTTTTTTGTTTCGGTTTTAGTATTTATAGTGTCAAAAATTTGATTTTTGATATCTAAAATTAATTATTGGTCCTTATAATTTTTATCTTTCTGTGTCTTAGTCCTATAGTTACTATTTTCTTATAAAGAATTGGTTCCTATTTTTATAAAGGATGAATCCTTATAGTTTAATTTATTTTGCTTTTGATCTCTCAAGGATCAAAATTCAAATGGAAGAAAATTATAAATATTTATACTAAAAGAAAAGTATTATAGGAATTAAAACCAAAATTTAATGTAACTATAAGGACCAAAATAAAATATGAACCTATTTTTAATTTTTTTACTTAATCTTTCTTCTTAGTAATTATAATTGTGATTCACTAAAATAATTTAATTAAATTTTTCATGATTTAAATTATCAAACTACTTTCTTTTTGTACAACCCCTGTATGTACTTTTAGGGGCATTTATTTTATTCTTAGTTTGAAATCTCAATATATCTGAAGTTCACTAAACTTTAATCAATCTTTATTCGAATTGGGTTGGTCTACTTTAAGACCAAATTTCTCCTAACTATAATTTTTTCTATTTATAAGACTCAAATTCTCTAAGACCTTATTTAAAAAAAATAAGTTATGAATTACCTATGACCATAATAACTAAAAAAGAGTGATAAAAAAGAGGGCTCAAATGCAATTGTTGGAGTAAACATTTACCATTATCCGAAACTATAGCTATTAATCAAGTGCAACTCTTTTTACATAAGCTCGCTACTTATCAAGTGTTACGGTTCAATCTAACTCTGACTCCATCTAAACTTTGTTAAGGCATGATACTAGCTCACAATCATCAATATTGATGTAGTCAACATGCCCTTCCAAACTTCTCGATAGCCCGAGCCAAGAGAGGCGGTCAATTGGTTCTACATGAAACAATAAATTTACTGAGCCTTTTATCAAAACCTCCTCAATGTTTCTTAGACCTCGGTTTTTGGTGGAAGGCAAGTGTAGGCTAGAATTAGATTTTGCATTAGAATCTCTGACCAGGCAGTGTAGGGTTTAGCATTTAGGGATCGAATTACTTATGAATTTATGCATCGTGATTTTGAAACAATACACAGAACGTACTACCAATATCTTTATACGAACCTTGGACTAAACATGAAGACCCCAACTCCTGCTAGCCATTCATTCATTCCTGGTGTACTCCTAGCTTCCTACAAGCTCAACCTAAACCAGCATAATGTACAAAAGATTGCAGCATCATGACACCTACACCAGTTTACATTCTGTAACTACAAATACCCCACTCCTAAAGATTCGTCACTAACTAAAGAAGAAAACGAAGAAGAGTATCATTAAGCATTCTCCCAACAAACCACTTTACCCAGTAAACCCCAAACTATAACTAATCCATCAAACCACCCCAACAACATTCACATAAACCATTCATTACGACAACTAATACGATTACCATATTTGCTCAAAGACTTGACTCCCCCTAAGCAACCTACTAAACGAAAGTTATTTGTTATATACAAAAGTTAGTAACGACATGCATTTGTATATATGGTGGAAAATGTACCAAAAAAATATGGTGGAAAAATAAGTATGCCTTTGGATTGGATCCTTGTTTTATATTAGGTTAAATTAATTTAATAATTGATTACAAATATAATTGGTGTTTTTATAATTGATTATAGTAAGTATGATAAATTATTTAAAACGTATAAAATGATTTATTTATTTATATGATATAATATTGAATATTTATGGTAAATTTAATAAAAATGTCACAATTTTAAAATAATTTGCTTGTCCTTATAATTAAAATAGTAAAATTAATAAATAATTTGTAATCAATTTTATGTGTATTTTTTAAAAATATTAAATTATATTAAAAATTTTTATATAAAAAATCTGTTTTTAAATAATAATCATTTTTTTAACACGCACATAATAACATAATAAGTTGATCAATAGGTGCAAAAATATCTAGGTTTAGAAACAAAAATATTATTTGTACATTTGTTTAGTAATTATTATGGTTCCAAATTGCGGTCTGCAATCGCATCGCAGCAGTAATTACGGCCATTTCAAATATGTTTTTTTTTGCAATTTTTCATATTACAACGTAATCATAATTTAAAACCATGGTAATTATTGACATGTAGATCACAATTCAAAAAAGTGAAATTCAGTTATATTAATGTTAAATATAATGATTAATTGATAACAAATATATACTGTTCATAAATTTAATTTATCTATTTAATATTTATATAATTAAAATTTATATCTATTTAAACTATGATCACCATATATCTATTATTAAAAATAATATACTAATTTAATAATTATATAATTGAAATCAATATTTATTTAAGCTGTGATTACCAAATATTAAATATAATTCATTTAGGAATTCTTTATGAGACGGTCCTACTTGGACCCGCATTCCGATATTTTATGGGGATAGTGTTGAAAGTGCCTCTAAACAAAAATAAGTGAATGTGACCTGAATTTATTTGCATCCGAAAGAAGTAGTTCATCACGACATCTTTCTTGTCCCTGGCCATGGCTGTTCAAGAATTTCCTGATAATTATTTGTCGAATAATTCAGTTTATGTTTTTTCAAAAAAAAAATTTGCACAAAGACATTTTGATAATTATATGACGATCTGAGTTGCATGGGTAGCGACAGGTTCCTATATAAATAAATGTTATCTCTCAAAATCATGTGCAGCTTGATGGAAATGTTGACATTTTCTCATGCATATGCATGAATCGTTTTTCATTTTTATAGGTTAAATTAATTCTTTCTTCCTAATATTATTAAAAAATTCTTAATTAGGTTATTATATTTAAATTCTTTTTGAATCTTCATACTTTCATATTCTTCAGAATAGATATTTAATCCACTGTACTGTTGTAAGTTTTTAGCTGTACTCTAACCGTCTGATAGTAGGAATCAAAGAAAGAACTATTAAAATAATTATATGGACTCAATTAAGAACTTAGAAAATATATATTCAATTAAAATTTTAAATACATAAGAAATCACGTAATAATTTAACCAGAATTATATTTTTATGGTTTAAATAAGTTATTGGTCTCTATAGCTTCCATTGATTTTCATTTCAATCCCTATAATTTTTTTGTTTGGGTTTTAGTACTTATAGTGTCAAAAATTTGATTTTTGATATCTAAAATTAATTATTGGTCCTTATAATTTTTACCTTTCTATGTTTTAGTCGTATAGTTACTATTTTCTTATAAAGAATTGGTTCCTATTTTTATAAAGGATGAATCCTTATAGTTTAATTTATTTTGGTTTTGGTCCCTCAAGGATCAAAATTCAAATGGTAGAAAATTATAAGGATTTGTACTAATTAAAGCCAAAATTTGATGTAACTATAAGGACCAACATAAAATTTAAACCTATTTTTAATTTTTTTACTTAATCTTTCTTTTTAGTAATTATAATTGTGATTCACTAAAATAATTTAATTAAATTCTTCATGATTTAAATTATAAAACTATTTTCTTTTTGTACAACCCCTATATGTATTTTTAGGGGGAAACAGGAAAACATCACATAGCTCTTCCTCAAATAAATCAACTTAACTCCTAAGTCAACCATTTTTAAATATATATTTATACTTATTTTATTCTTAATTTAAAACCTTAATATATTGGAAGTTCACTGAACTTTAATTAATTTTTATTCGAATTGGATCAGTCCATTATAAAAATAAATTTCTCCTAGCTTTAATTTTTTTTTATTTATAAGACTCAAACCCTCTAAGACCTTACTTAAAAAAAAATAAATTGTGAATTACCTATGACCATAATAACTAAAAAAGAGTGATAAAAAAGAGGGCGCAAAAGCAATTGTTGGATTGAACTATTACTACTATACGAAACTATAGCTATTACAACTCTTTTTACATAAGCCCGCTACTTATCAAGTGTCAAAACTCCCATCGAACTCTAACTCCATCAAAGTCCTGTCAAGACATGATGACAGCTCACAACCAACAATATTGATATAGTCAACATGCCCTTCCAAACTTCTCGATAGCCCGAGCCAAGAGAGGCGGTCAATTGGTTCTACATGAAACAATAAATTTACTAAGCCTTTTATCAAAACCTCCTCAAAGTTTCTAAGACCACGGTTTTTGGTGGAAGGCAAGTTTAGACTAGAATTAGATTTTGCATTAGAATCTCTGACCAGGCAGTATATGGCTTAGCTTTTAGAGATCGAATTACTTATTAATTTATACATCATGATTTTTAGTATTTAGCAAACCGTATATTCTTTAAATGAGGGGACACAACAATTTTAATGCCTATGGGTATGGATACAAGCCATAATAAAGTTGAGATGAGGGCTTTTAGCCAACTAAACTATCATCACCATTTTGTGTACAAGTATCATTAGTGATGGAAACCCTTCATAACTTTCTGTTTACGTAATACTATCTTCAAAAATTCATTAAGCTATGGCTTGGCCTGGCCACGAATGGAAAAGTCTTACACATTAACACCAAGATCCCGCATATGCTCATGAGTTATGATACACCTCTTAATGGTTTCTTTTGAGACAACAGAAAGCAAGGTTCTCATTTATGGGGCGACATATACATAAATCCCCTCACCTCCTTTCCCGTTGGGGAGCATTCAATTGATGGCTTAAATATTAGGCCCTTAGAGGAGGGAAAATTGTCCCTTTTGGGGCGGTTGCAACCACATGACTAGGGCTAATTAATTGCATCTCTTGCTCCTTCTCCCTCCCAGCCTCAGCTAGCCTTTCTCTCTTTCGGTGGTAGTTGGAGTTGGAAATCAGTCAACCATGGCTCTTAATATGGTCTCTGTACTGGGATTGGAAATGTCTTCTCCTAGGAATAAGGGACATCAATAACACAAAATCAACTTTGCTGGATTTGGATTTTTTTTTTAATTATTATTAATAGAACTGATGAATATAATTAATAGGAATGAATTAGGAAGGAAATTGCAAGAATAAAAAGAAGTTCATCTTCTTTCTTGTTGGGAGATTAATAATTTTTTGTGTAAAGCCCACCTGTTCATCAAGTCCTATTACCAAAAATCTGACTAATCCGGCTCAAGTCGTAGAGGTCCCAAAGAAAGCTTTAGGTCTTTTAACGATGATTTTTTCCACTCTCAGAATTCGAATTCGAAACACTCGGTTAAGAAGTTAAAACACCTAACCATTCCCACCAATCCTATATTGGTTGGGAGATTAATAATTAAATGGAATGAAACTTTATTGATTGTTTAAAATTTATATTGTAAATGAACGAAATAGAGCACTTAATTATATTGTTTAGATTATATAATTTTGAGGAAATAAAAATAAGGTCTTTGAGGGAGAAAAAGAGTATGCTATTTCCCTCACTTCCTTTCCTTTACTATATGTGTATTCAAACTCAACAAGAATTTATTTCTTTCTCTCTCGTTTCATCTCCATATCATCCAAACATTGTTTTAATGAAAAAATCTTCCATCTTGATATCATTTTTCGTGATTTAATTAAGCCATGTTGGTATTTGATTCTAAATTTTTGTTTTAGTTGCGAATTCATATAAATAAATCAATTAACACTTTTGGCATAAAAAAAATCAATTAATACTTCATATAAATTTTGTGAACTCAGCTTGACCAAAGTAACACAATCATTAATTTTCAACATCTGTTTATATACTTATTAAGTCCATGCAGGAATGTCTAAATATAGTTTTGTTCTACTGCATTAACCTTATGGATTGATTCTGTGTGAAGTTTAGTCGTCACAAAATATATTTGTACATCCCAAACTATGGTTTAGAGAATGTATACTGAATTTTCAACCTATTAGGTAAAATCATGTTGAAGTGTATCTTATATAGCATGATTTTTTTTTTTAATCTCAAGTCATGTTTTCACCATAAGTGAAAAAAAATTTCTTTCTGTTAGATCAAATTATAATTTATACAAATCATAAACCAAATACACTATTATTGGTAGAGATTTTAATATGGTGAAACTTAAATTGTTAGGCAATGAGACATAAATGATTTTCTAATAAATTGAACTAAAGTTTATGAGGAAATTCCACATTAATGGTTCCGTCTGCAAATATCTTGTCTGATTCCATGGCACACCAGCACTTACATTTTTTACTTTGAACTTAATTTGGTCTTTTTTTAACCTTTTGTAAGCATCTCTCTCATTATTGTGTTGATTTTATCAGTATACTACTCGAGTAGTACATAAATTAAATTAACATAATGTTTAAAGGATATGAAAATATGGTCTTATAAGGTACAGCCACCTGTTCCACATCGAACCCATTGAGTTCAAACATCGGAGTGTGAAAAGAACCACTTTCAACATAATTGGTCGATGACACCTACTCCAATATTAATGTTCAATTCATGCAGTGGAAGTGGGTAATTCGACTCACGGACTTATTTAGGTTTTGCACGGTGACTCATCTTCAAAAGAACATGATCAACCTTTTTTTTTCAGGTGATGAGGTGTTACATGTTTAGTTCATTTGAATCTCTGCGAAAATTGATTCGTGTTTTATTGCAAAAATACTGTTGAGAATTACTCACTGTTTAGTTTTTGATCACAAGCATGACCCACTTTAATTAGCAGCAGCAGGTTCTTAACTATTTGAGACAAAATATATGGAGGTTGAAAAAATGTATGTTTTTATAAAACTTAATATTTGACAAATTTTTCAGTTTTTATTTTAATCATTTCTAAAATGAATGCGGGACAATAAACCGTAAATGTTATTAACTATTAAGTCTTCATTTAGCCATTTTGTTTTTTAGCACGCTTGGGATCATAAGCATGTAAAATGTCCTTTTGGAAATTACTGTTTTAAATTAATGAGATTTTATCATATTCAAGTTGGGAAAAGGTTAAACATCCTCAGATTCAAATTTAGGTATTTTTCTATCATATATAGTTGAACTATAATGTTAGTTACTTTTAGTTTTTAATTACATTATAATTATAATAAAACAAAAAATTACTAAGGAAAAATAAAGGTTACATATTTAAAATGAAATATAATTAATTATCATATAAAATATTATTGAGATACATTTTTGGAGTAATTTAACTCTTTCTTTAACCAACAAAAATTGGGTTTACTAGAAGGAGTTAGTCCCTTGTAATATAACGAGCTACAATTTAAATCTTAGTAAAGAGATACCCAAATTTAATGTTCAATCATACCTCAAATAAGATTGATACAATGGAAGATACTTGTGAGATATAAAGGAAAAAAATTATATTAATGCATGACTCTTTTAGTGGCACGCCATATTTAACTAACTAATTAATAATATAATATGCTTAGTTTAATTTATTTTGAGAAAAAATGTCAATTTTTTTCTTGAAAATTTCTCAAGAAAATTTTACTATAAATTATTTTAAAAATAAAATAAATTAATTTGAATACAAACATATTCTTTTATATATTTGCACACCTAAATAGCTCGATCGCCGGTCTCATCCAAAAGAACTGTGCTCATGCCTAAGCAATTATGGTTCCCAACAACTTCTTCACCCAAACCTCAAAAGATCAAGGCTTCCATTAATACTCCTAACCAATATTTATTGTATCACATTCACCCATATAGCTCACTCCAAAGTTACCCCAAACACACACACACACACAATGGAAGGGCACAAAAAGATACTAGTATGCTTCCACATTTTGTGCATCCTTTTCTCCATGGTGGCCAAGATCACTGGTGCAAAGGTTCCAGCAATAATTGTGTTTGGTGACTCCTCAGTGGATGCTGGGAACAACAACTATATTCCGACGATTGCAAGGAGCAATTTCAAGCCATATGGGCGTGACTTTGAAGGTGGGGTAGCAACTGGGAGGTTCTGCAATGGGAGAATACCCACTGATTTCATATCTGAGGCTTTTGGCCTCAAACAATATGTGCCTGCATACTTGGATCCTAAGTACAACATTTCGGATTTTGCCACTGGGGTCACTTTTGCTTCTGCTGCTACTGGTTATGACAACGCAACTTCAGATGTGCTGGTAATGATCTTGTCTTAAGAGAAACTTGTAGGTACTTGAATAAGACATATCTTGCTATGGTTCATATTATTTTGGTGTTAACTCGAGAAATTTTTAGGTACCTGATTAAGACATATGTTGATGTACTATTTGCATCTCCTCAACCATCCTTAACTATCTAATCTACTACTTTTTAACAAAACTGACGTGACAAATATATGTTGCATCAAGATTAATTAAAGTTTCTTTATCATCTAATATTTAAAGGGTATCTAATATTGCAAACAACATTACTCTTTTTAAACTAGTGGAAGTGGTTTGCTTTTTTAACATTCTCTCGTCCCCCCCCCCCCACCCTCCTTTCTTGTTATTTGTCTTTAATTGAGAAATGATTAAAAATGGCCGGTTCAAATGGATTCAAATTATATATCTTATTTTCACATGTACTTCCTTCCTTTTAATTTTAAATTTAGTTTTATTAAATTTATAAATTTAAAAGAAGTTTATCATGCTATATAATTATATAATATTATATTCTTAATAAGAGTTAACTTATATTATAAAAAAAAAAAGAAAAAAAGTGTTGACTTATCTAGATAGACTTTCGCTCAAATATCAGTCCGACATAGGTTCAGCTCCTTTCCTCATCCTAAATTTTATTTACCCCAAAAACTTGTACAATATTATATTCCATACACTGATATTGCCGTTGCTGTCCTAGCTGATTGGTTAGAACAGCGTCCATTAACTTCGGCCGTAATTAATGCCCCTGTAAAGTGACAGCGAGACAATCGGAATACAATTTTTTACCGAGTGCTATTATTTGAAATACTTTTGAGACATGAAATAGGAGCCTCAAAAGTAGGAGAGCGGCTATCGTCACTCATTTTGATTTATTATTGCTCTTATTTAACAATTTTATTTATTTATTTCTTTAAAATACTCTTTTTTATTTTTCATGGCTAAATTAATAAAATTTTTCAACTTTTCAATATCTTTTAAAATATATTAAATTAAATATTTTAATTAAAAATAAATAAAACAATTCAGAAGCAACGTATATTTATTATTATCATGCAAGTGAACATATTTTAGAGGTTGAATCGATCTTTATTGCACATATATTTTATACTTTTAAAGAAGAGTTATTGTCATTTCTATATATTTATTATCACTCTTATCTAATTATTATTTTTTTATCTGAAATACTCTTCTTTCTTCTTTGATGAAACTAATTATTTAATTTTTTATTACAACTCCTAATGTTACCTAAATCCTTAAAATTAAATTTTTTTGTCACTCTTGATTTTTTTTTTTGACAGTTAAGTATTTTATGAATTTATAAATGCATCTATTTAATATAAATTTAAACGTTAAGTATCAAATCAACATGATTCCAAATCTTTTTAAAGAATCATTAAAAAAAATATGATAAATGTATGTGTTAAGGTTATTAAAAACAATTATATCGACTTCAAAATTTGACACATCAATAAAATTTTATCAAATTTTATTTTCGTATATTTTTTAAATAATATTACAATAAAAAAATATAAAAAAGTATTTTTTAAAAAAATATGAAATAAAGATTGAATTCAGTATCTAAAGCAATTTTATTATCATGATAATAAATATTGGCTGCATAAAGATTGAATTCAACATCTAAAGTAGTTTTATTATCATAACAATAAATATTAGTTGCATAAATTATTTTATTTTCTTTTAATTAGAAATTTTAATTTAATGTATTTTATAAAAAAATTGTGCAATTGAACAATTTTGATAATTTAACTATGAAAATATGGAAGTGTAATTTAGATAAATTAATAAGTAGGATTATTCTGTAAAAAGTGTGTGAGATTAAAATATTTTATGTTTAAAAAAGGTTTTAATTCAACCAAACTGTTTTATTTGATGTTGCCTTTGATGTGAAAAAACATTCCTCTTTTTTATTTTTTTTCTTTTTTTTCTTCCTCTTTTAGTGGAGATTATAAATAGAATAATTCAAATGCATGCCTTCACGGACTCACAAACCTTAATCGATCACAATTTTGGATGCAGTCCGTGATACCATTATGGAGGCAATTGGAGTACTACAAGGGATACCAAAAGAAGCTGAGTACCTATCTTGGTGAAAGCAAGGCAAATGAGAACATAGCCGAATCACTACACCTTATGAGTCTAGGAACAAATGACTTCCTTGAGAACTATTACACCATTCCTGGTGGGAGGGCATCTCAATACACACCCCAACAATACCAAAGTTTTTTGGCTGGAATAGCTGAAAACTTCATAAGGAGCCTCTATGGTCTTGGTGCTAGGAAGATATCCCTAGGAGGGTTACCTCCAATGGGATGCTTGCCACTGGAGAGAACCACAAATATTGTTGGTGGGAATGATTGTATTTCCAAATACAATACCATAGCTTTGGAGTTCAATGATAAGCTCAAGAATTTGACCACTAAGCTCAACAAGGAACTCCCTGGAATCAGAGTAGTGTTCTCAAATCCGTATTACGTTATGTTGTATATCGTAAAGAAACCTGATCTATTTGGTAAGTTACAACTTTCAACTATCTACATGTTTAATAACCAAAACAAAATGACAAAAAAAAAAAAAAAGAAGGAAAGTTCTCATTGATGCATATGGGGCACACACATATTAAGATTATCTGCATATTTTATATTTCCTACTTTAATTTTACACCGTCTTCATGTTTGCTATACTCTTGTATTGAAAAATCTACAATTATGGTATGGGTGATTAATTTACAGTATTAATTAATATATATGATACAAACATGAAAACCTTGTTTTGTAAATTCAAAATTTTATTTAATCTTAGCTCCATGGGTGCTTCTTATTTTTGTACTTATTTTTCCCTTTAAGAAACAACAACAATAGCAATAAAAATAATGATAATATTCTTTTATTACCATTGTTTGTTAATAAAAAGGATTATGATGCATAATGAATATTCAAATATTTTTCTCCACAGGGTTTGAATCGACCTCGGTGGCATGTTGCGCTACTGGAATGTTCGAGATGGGATATGCATGCAGCAGGGGCAACATGTTCAGTTGCTCAGATGCCTCCAAATTTGTGTTTTGGGACTCTTTTCATCCAACAGAGAAAACGAATAGCATCATTGCTGACTACGTGGTGAAGCGTGCCTTAGCTCAATTTTTAAAATAATTAAATATCCACTTATGGGATTTTATTTATGTAATCTATTCCCATTGCGCATCCACGAACCTGTACTGTATGTTTTCTTGTTCCCCTTTTGTCTTTTTTTTTTTTCTCTCGTTCCCTTCTATATGGTTGGAATTGTTGGGATGAGATAATGACATTTGGGCTTGTGAATGATTGGGTTTAGATGTGTATACATATATATAATGTAATAGAGCACATTCACCTTAAAATGTGCTTATAATTAAAAATGTATTATTTTGTTTCCAGTAATATATAGTTCTACTGATTATACTTTCCAGATAGTATTACCGTAGGATTAATTTCGTTCTATGTGTTTATTTCTTTTCATATATCTGCTCTATTAGACAGTTAGACTTTTTTATTGAAAATAAAAGTGAATATTAGATGAAATATAAAGTGATATAATTACTCTTCTCTAACAATTAATAAATATGTTATATTATTCTAACAAATAAATTTTAGAAAAATGATTGGGGGACGCATTTTTTTGATATATTACGCGACGTATACAGGAAAGAAGAGAAAAATGACAAAAAATACTTAGATAATGTATTCCATATAAGCATTAATACTTTTATTCAGCTTTTTTTTTATTTAGAAACTTATCAGTGTTTACATTGTTCACACTACAAAATACGCTGGTAAGTTTTTTTTTTTTTACACAAAACTTATCAACGTGTACATTGATCACCTACAAAATATGCTGGTAAACTTTTTTTTTTACACAAAATTTTTCAGCGTGTACATGGTTCACGCTAGTAAGCTTTTTTTTTTTTTTTATACAAAATTTATCAACATAAATAGTACACATGTTGGTTGTCAGCACCCAATTTTTGACAAAGTTTAAAAAATAATTCTCTTTTTTTATTATTATTATTATTATTAGCTTTCATTGTAAACACTATAAAATCCTTTTCTTGCAATTTAAATTTAAATCTTCCAAATTTTTTATGCATCTCCTCTCTTGATTGGCTTTTTCTTATTTCATACTTTATTTATTTTTCATTCTTTTTTATCATTGCATTTTTATAAAATTATAAAATTTGAAAAAATAAAAAAAATAATAAATGAAAATTTCCTTAATGCCAAAAAAAAAAACACTCAGTCAGCCCAAAGCCACAATCTGTTTGGCCAAAAATTGGGTTTCAGTCCAACCCAAATCTTAACAATCCAAGAACTAAAATAAAAATAAAACAAACTAAAATAAGAAAATAAAATAAGATAAAATAAATCATCAGCAGCAGCAAGTTGTGCAACTTGCATAGTTTGGGCGGTGTAAGAACATTATAAAAAGGGAGAGGGCTTCAGCCTAAAAACACACACACAGCTTCTTACTCAATTTCTAAGCAAACAAGAAGAGAAGAATCACACAGTGAAGACAGCAGGTTCAACTTTACTTCCTCACAATTCATTTCAATTTTTTACTAGGATGATGTGATAATAAAATGAACATTGTACTTGCTTGATTATTGCTTGCTGCTAACTGATCTGTAGTATCATGATGCACTCAAACACATTCATACATATGTGCACAATTGAATAAATTTGTTCTAAATTGAAGGAAAAAAAAGAAGCGGAGACCCCAGATATTCAAACAGTCACTCCCACACACAACACCAGTGCATTTGCACATACAACACACCTCAGTCTTTTGATTTTCCAGTATCTACAAAATCTGAAATAAATAAAACAAATAAAAGGAGAAGGAAGCCTCAAAATAAGAACAGAGGAGTGTAATGTCCACTGAACATAACCCATATATCAGAAAACCACAAACCAGATCTTAAATTAAAATAAAAAAAAAAAGAAGAAGAAGAACTCAACACCATAGCCAAGATCAGGCACAGAAACCACCATTTGTCCTCCATGGGTTTAAGCAGTAGCTTCCTTCTACTTCCTCTCACCGCACACCACCACCGCTACGCTGCCATCTCCGCTGCTCCGTCGTTGCCACCGCGAGACACCACCATAGGCCACCTCGGACATGCATCCATGCCGCCATGTCACCATCTAGATGCACTGCCGTGACCCTCCTCCATTTCTGGCCACCGCCGTTACCCAGCCTCCAGACCAAGCCTCTATCTCTCTTTTTCAAATGAAATCGCTAACCCACACATATCATTCCTCTTTCTATTCTTTTTGCTTCCTCTTATTTGTCTTTTCATATTCTTTTTTTTTTAGAGTTTAATTAATATGTATTGATAGTGTAAAATTATTTTATATTATCAATTAATAAAAATAAAAAAAATAAAAAATTATGATAGGTCTCTCATTATAATGGATAATTATTTATATAAATAGATAATTTTTATTATTTCTATTAATTAATAATATAAAATTATTTTATACCACCAATATATTTAAATTAAATTCGATTTTTTATTTATTGTTATTAACTAATAATGTTAATCTGATGGAACTCATGGGCCTTGGTTCTTGTTTAAATTTTTTTACTCGACCCAAGTGACGTGTTTTTGCTTTTCGTTTCATTCTTTTTCTTTTTTTTTTTCTCGGTTCTAATTAGAATAATAAAAAAAACTAGGCACATAAACAAATCAACGAACATAAAAAAAGGAGGAAAACAAAGTCAATTAATCTAATTGTCTATTAGTATGCAATCATCAGTTTTTTTTTATTTCATAAATCCCTTTAAATTTATATTGATAAAGTAAAAATAATTTGAAACTAGCCAATGATGGAAAAATTAGGAGAGAATCGGAGTACCAATTAGCCAAATTTTTCCTAATATTCTTAAGGTTTTATATTAGATTTTATCAGGAACGCTGATAGGATCTGGCTTTAATTATGTAATAAAATAAAAATATTTTATAAAAATAAATAAACAAGAATAGCAAACAAATTTGTTAAATCTAAATGTTATAATCAGAAATTTTTTTAAAAAAATATTATTACTAATTTAAACAAATGGCTATAATAACTTATTTTGATTTTTTGTTCCATTTAAAATAACATAATTTGAAATTAGCTAACAACAGAAATATCAGGAGAGGATTGGAGTACCAATCCATTAAGCTCTTCCTGAAACTCTTGAGGTCTCATTAGGTTTTACTAGAAGCGCTGATAGGATTCGACATTAATAATAAATAAAAATAAATATATATTTCTTTTCATTTTCTTAAAAAAATATTGCTATAAATTTATATAAAAAAATATACCTTCATTAACAAAATTAATCAACACACAATTTTTTTTAAAGAACTACATGGTTTTGAGTTCCTCATTGCACTAGAGGATATGTAAGAGTGTAAGTCAAGTCAAAATTCATTTTTCTCAATTTCTTTTTCCATTTGTCAATAGCTATTATATCCTTATTTGTCCTAAAAATAAAATAAAATAATTTTTTGAATTAAAAAAATATCTTTTTCTAAAAAATAAAAAATCTAAAAATAATAAAAAATGAAGTTTTTCCATTTTTTTATGAATAATCAGTTGCTATCAATCTTGTATTTGAAGAGTAAAATAAACATTATCTGAGCTATTAGTTTGCACAACTTATTTAAGGTAACCATCTAAAGGATGGATGTATTAGGGGTGTAGTAGAGTTAAGTTCCAAACCTTTCCTATACATAATCGACTCTCGAACTCAAATCTAGTTCTTGTAGGCCATCTTTTATTTTATTTTATTTTTTTTAAAAAAAGTAATAAGAATGATTTTTTTCCAATATTTTTCTATTTCAAAATAAATATTAATGGCGACTCCATTGAACTATTTCTCATTGACTTAATCCACATTTCCATCCATTATATCATTTTCTTTCCATTATTCGTCATCCACCGTTCTTCCATCAATTTCCTTTTTTCCATCTTCCATTTTCATCTTTAACCTCTTTTTCATTTTATTTCTCTTTATGGTTTCGCCGTTCCATCGCGATTCTGGTTGTGACACTAGTAAGTTTTATGTAATATGCACAAAACTTACTAACATGTATACTATTCACGCTGTTAAGTTTCTGAAGAAAAAAAATTTGAACAAAAATAGCAATGACTATATGGGATCCATCATCCAAGCATTTTTGTCTTTTTTCTCATTTTTCAGTATACGTTCACTATTTGTGCGTCTCACTATTTGTTCTCTAAATTTTAACAAAAGTCTTGGCTCTAATATTTCTTTTTTTATTTTTAACTATTTATGTCAATTAGAGATGGCAAAGTTTCACTCTACTTTGTGTCAAAAGTACAAGCAATACCGAACTAATGAGGCCAATTTCTGTGTTTTCTGTACAAGAATAAACGAGGTAACGGCTAGCATGCACTAGAGTGCACGGGAGCTGATCTACTTACATGACTGTAATCCATCATGTACATGCCTAAATAGTTGAAGAAATTGTTGTGATTTGACATCCAATTGCTAATGTATGGCTTTAATCCATCAGTTCAAGCCTTTATCATCAGCAGACATAATGCAGACTGCAGAACAAGACCAATTTTCAATGTCAAGTGGAAAAGTGGTACAACTAAGTAAAGTTCTATGGACACATGGGAAGCAGTACCTACTAATATATAAGGGGAATGTCCATTTTCAACCCAACATTTTTAATGAATTTATAGCGACCAATTGCACCCCAAAGAGCAAGAGCTGACTTCCAATTGTTTTCTCCTCATTCTTGTACAGTTGAGGTATGATAATACTACAAGCGTGTTAGTATTTATTTGTCTGCATAAGGACAAATCTTATTAAAATAAAGCAAGTCAACGATGTCAGAAGTGCCAAATTCAGTTAGGACCATAACCATAAGTTTCACAGCATTGGTTGAGATATAAATACGCATTATGAACGCCATCAAAGGATGAGAGATATATGAAAGAAATGAAAAACAGTTTTAGTACTTCAATGCACATAATAGAACTACTTATCTAAACAAGAATCAGAAACAATTTTAAGACTAAGAAAGTAAGAAACAAATCAATCATAATATATACACCTAGTTTCCCTTGGACCACAACAGCCTCTACCAAATAAAGAGATGTGTAAAATAATGAAATGCTCACACCATTAGCCATATTTAGTGCCTAACAGTACTTTTGAGGCCCCCTCACAAAGAGAATCTTGCTTGCACAGGGAAGCTACATATGACAATGCTGCACCACCAACACAGCAGATGATAATCATTTGCCAGAGAAAAAAGCGACAAAACATTCATTATTGAACCAAAGGTAACAGTAAGGAAAATTTAAGCATCTAGACACAAACAATGTAATGAGAAACGTGAGAACTGAATTCGACCGCAAATATTAAGAAACAGCGAAAGCGAGCTAAGAATAAATGCTATCAGGAAATTTTAAAAGATTTTTTTTAAAATATATATTTAGAAAAAAAGAAAAAAGCAAAAAGCTGACCAAGAATTGTAGACACGCGGCCTAATCACTAACAAATATAAGATAGAGAAAAAAGTAAAAGTACCTGAAAAATGTGCCTGAAGCAATATGATCGAGTGTGGATTTTGTATGGTTTGGTTTGAGCCATTCCTCTTAGTCTATAACCACTTCCACTCAAGAAATTTGTTATTAATTTCTCTTTTCCCTTTTTTTTCATAATTAAATTAAGAAAATTATTTAATTCCACAATTGTTTATAGAATACATTAGGCTAAGTTTATAAGAAGAAAAAAACTAAATAAAATAATTTAGGTACGAAAGATGTCTATTACCACGATGATGAAAATAGTTTAGAGGTTAAATTGAATCCTTACTTCATATTTTTTAAAATAAAGTATTTTTATTCTTTTATATTGTAATCGTTTTTAAACAAAAATGTACAAGAAGAAAAAATTAGTTAAAAATTTTATTGAGTTGGAGTGGACATAAACTAGACTGGCAATACTCACTCCCCTTGTAGGTTTAAGAGCACCTCCAATGAGACAAATTTTGAGTTTCATTGTCTTATGAGGTCCAGTAAGTGGGACTCTTGCTTTTGAGCCTACCATATGAATAAAGATGGGAAGTAGGATTGCCCCATTTTAGAGGAGCCAAGACCACTTTGCACACACCTAATAATAATTAGATATATGTTCATGGCAGTTTTTTATACTACAAATTTTTTCTTTTTTGTATGACTAAAATTGGGACTAAAGTTAATGTCTTCTATTGGAGAGAAGAGTCACAATTCTAATTCATTTTTACTTTTTACGACACATTGATTAGAGGATATTGATGTGGTGAGGAATAGGACCAAAAATAAATTTTAAAGGGGATGCGCTATAGATGTTATGAAATAACAATTTAGTGTCTGGAAATTTGAGTTTGGCTTTTCAACGGGACTATGATTAGCTGATAGGAGTGTGATTGGTAAGTGAGTGTTGAATTGATGCCTTATGGAAAATATTATTTATACTGGGAATTAGACAAATATAAATATAAAGAGGAGAAGAAACAAAGATGATAAAGTCATCACATTTTTTCTCTCAAGATTCATCACCTTTATTCCCCGCCCAGCCTCTCTCTCTCTCTCTCTCTCTCTCTCTCTCTCTATATATATATATATATATATATATATATATATATATATATTCAAATTTTCTCTATTTCCTAGGTAAAAATAACATTTCTCGTATTGCAATGGCATATGTGTGGAGGCGCTGTGTCTGACAAGCTTTATAAGATGAGAGAGAGAATAGTGGAAGGGAGGCTGGCAAAGATGAGGTCCTAGACTCCTAGTCAACAGAAACCAAACCTTGAAGCCCGGAGTGTTCTTCAATGACCTCTCTTTAGTGAGCTTGCCTTTCCCTTTCATCTCTTTTTCTCCTTTTTGAAAAATCTTAGTTTGTCTAATTTTTTTCATTTTAGTTTTAAGATGATCAGAAATTAGAGGGGAAAAAAAAGAAAGGAATAAAAATATAAAATCAAACTTGGGCCAAAGAGTCCAGCAAAACGATTAACGGGCAGAAGGACTTAAAAACAAAGCTTATTCAAAAACAGGGGATCTTTCCCGGCCCAAAAAAAGAGCAGAAATCTATAATGACCAAAAAAATAAAGAATTAATTACCTGTTTTGAAAGTTAATAATACTCAACATTTAAGATAGAATTTAATTTTGAACATTTAATCATGCATTGTCATATTAATACAAATATTTGACTCTCACTCTCATTACCTCAAATTTCACATATTGCAATATATAATTGAATAATAATATAAAATATTTTTATATTAATGATATATTAAAATTAATCTCTTCAAAATAAGAGAAGGACTGAGTTGTTTCTAATATTAATAACTTTTAATATAAATACTCATTAAATAGTGCATCTAAAAGCACAATATTCTTTAACAAAATTGTACTCCTTAAAAAGATTTAAATAAGCTTTCCATTACCAACAAGAAAATTGACATAGTAATAGAGATATATTTTCTCTCCTTATTATCGGGAAGGAAACTAATCCCCTTTGGGGGCATTTGGTAGGAAGAAATATTTTCATATTCTCCGAAATATAATAATATTCCTCTATTTGGTACAAGATTTAGAAAAATAGTTCCAAAAATATTGTATTCCTAAAATTGATTTTTCCCTTATTCCCTCCAAAATAATCCCATCTTCCATATGAAATTGTAACATTCCCATACAAAGGGAATGTTTATCCCTATAAAAAGACCAAATTACCCTTATTGCCACATACTGTCATTTGCTGCTGACCACTGTCCTCTGCTATCGACAATTAAGGGTATTTTTGGAAATATACAAAATATTTATGAAAATTCAATCCGTCCATCAAACGTTCCAAAAAACACATACTTAAAAAAGCTATTCCCAAAAATAGGATTCTAAGGAATGAAAATTCAAACCTTCTATCAAACACTCCTTCTGAATATAGTCAGACTTGCCCTTTCAAGAAAACTAATACCCTTGGGGGGAAAATAGCTTTCCATTTTATAATTCTATATAACTTTATTGTAGTCTAGTTGGTCAAGATCTTTGATCCTCACCCGAATGACCCAGCTAAAAACAGAGCAAATGAATATAGAGTCACATTATCTTAAGAAGAAACTTTTATTTCCATCTAAGTGGCCATAGGATTGTATCCCACTAAAGATATTAAATCTTATCCCCTTTGATAATTTTATATAATTTGTCTTTTTTTTTTTTTCCTTATTGCTTGTCGATTTCATCACTTATGCAGCTTGTTTTCCATCACTGATCATTACTAAAACACTATTTCTGAGTCAAAATCCAGCTGAGGAAAGGAAATTGAATGATATCCATAAAACAGATGAGGAAATAATCCTTCCTCGAGGGAGCTCACGGAAACCAACATGAAAACAATTCAAGTAATAAAAGAAGCTTCTGTTTTCCAGACTAGAGTTATTACACATCTCTGGATGTACAAAATTTACCCCTGCATTTGGAGTTATTTAATGGTTTTGACTTCTCCAAAATGAAGTAAAAAAGTGTATACAAAAATCATAGGAGAAAACATATGATATCTGTACATAGGTGAGTGTTTCCTATACTTCTATGACTTCAGAATAACCAGAGATGATATATGTACATAAATAAGTGCTTCCAATATTTCTATGACCTTAGAATAACCTAACATAAGCTAGCATCAAAACAAATAATATAGCATCTTTGGTTTTTCATTTGAAAACCCTCAAACTATGGTTTGAGCAAAAGCTACAAAGTTGAGAGAAAGTATCAATAATAAAAATTTTAGTATGCAGCAAACAGACAGCCCATTCATTTGGAATGCATTTCCTATCTTAAAAAAAAAACAAATCAAGGCATTTTCGGTAAAAAGAGTTAGCAAGGCATATCTACATATTAAGATAAATATAATTTTTTTATTTAAAAAATATATAAATAGACCTATTAACAAAACTTGAATACAAAATAAGGAGCTGTTAGTTCTTATCTTTATTTGATAACCTCTTTATACCTTTCCAAATGGTTGGACCTTGAGGATGCACATTCACAAAATATTTTTCAAACCGTTTATCATTGGCTGAAACTATGGTACTCAAGGTTAATGCAGGATTTACCACTTTCCTCTCCTTCAACCAAGCATACATTGAAAATCTTTGAACAATCTTCTCCAAACCATAGCAGAAGTATGTTGGGAATGCCACGAAACTTTCTAATGGATAACCTAAAATGTTTCTTGCAAAATGAATCTTCTTTTCAATTACATCTTTCCTTTGGTTTAGAATCATAGGAGCTCTTTTTATCATTCCAATCACACTGTTATAGTCCAGACCAGCTTCCACCAAGCAATCAAACCTCTCCTGTAATTGATCACCTCTCCCTCGGAACATTCTCAATGCCATTGCCATCTCCTCAGAGTTCTCTGCATACCCCAGTTTCATCAAGAAAGTTGTTCTCTCCAAATGTTTGTGCGGATCATGACCACACGTCTGTTCAGGGCTCTTCTGTTCCAATCTTGAAGCCATACTAATAAGTTTCAGTGGATCATCCTTTATGATTCGGCACAACTCAACTTTTTCAACTTTCAACTCCAAACAAACAGTTCTAGGACCTTTGAAGGAATGTGTGCTGAAGAGATGCATGTAGTTAGCCAAAATGTGTGCAATGTCATCTGTGCCCATTCCAATAAAACACAAAATATCAAACACTCTCAACAGATTCTTTGCACACCTGTTTGACAACATATGGGGATACTCCATAAAATATGAATACATCATATCTACCTTGAGCCCCAACTTATGTGTTCTAACCAAAAATAAGTGAAGCTTCTTTCCAAAACCTTCCAATAGCAATTTAGGATTTGCTTTAAACAAATTGTGCATGTGTTTCTCAGAATAGCCAACATTATGAAGAAATTGAATAGTATCAAGCATTCTCTTCCAACTATATGTCCTTGAACAAGACATGTAGTTCACAATCCAATCATCTTCAACCCCAATTTTCCTCAACCAATCAAGGACACTCACAAACTCACCATTGACATCATCACCAACCAAAAGTGAAGGGCAACAAACAACAAGCTTGATGATCACAGACCTACTCAACCCCAAATCCTCATAACCTCGAAATTTTGACATTAACACTCCACTAGGGTGCCCAAAAACCTCTTTAGCCTCCTTATAAATCTTTCCCATCCTATTCCTTGGCACCCCATAGTTACACAAAAGATGAAAATTATCAATTAGAACAGCATCATCATCCAAGAAAAACATGCCACAAGGCAGATAAAATTGCAACTCAGAAGGGCTAATTCCCAAGCTCTCAAAAAAAGGTTCAAACTCGTTAATGGGGTTGTACCTCAAGAGCTTCCTCAACGAATGAGCAACGTCATCATTTCCAACAACAACCTTTGCAGCCAAAGATTTAACGAAGTTGGGGCAGTTCTTGCTTATGTACTCAGCATCCAAGAAGGTGTAGCCACGTGTTGAATGCAAGTAATCCATAAGCACGCGTTGAGCTTCCGTTATAACAAGCCGCGGCACGCGATTTGAGGAACGAGGAGGGTGAAGGGACTCCACAGGAGAGAAATTAGCAACATGGGTAGTTTTGAAACATCGAAAGGTTCGAGCTTTGAGAGGGAGACAAGATGGGGTTTGTGGTTGAAGTGGGTTTGGAGATGGGAAGAAGAGAAAAAAGCGATTTTGGTTGAGCTGGGGAATCATTTCGCTGAGTGTGGTGAGTACACGAACCTTGTTTGACGCATTGGGAATGGATTAGGCCAAGAAACTCGAGTTTTAGTTTTACGCTTGAAAATGAAAGCGGTGGCTATAGAGATAGCAGACGATGGAAGTGGAGGGTGTAACCGTAATAAGAGTGTAAAACTTGGGTTCTTTACATTGAAGTACCGAATCGAAACATCCGGGTCCTGTTCTGCTCCAATGTTTTCAAGCCTTATTTAGATTTATTTATTTTTTAAATAGAAGAAATTGGAGTTTGGTATAGCTTTATTAGATCAATTTCTTTAAGACATTGATAAGTTAGAAAATTCAGCGTAAAGTTTATGTCAAGTTTTTTTATATTAAATTTATCAAATTCTCATATCAAGTAAAAATATGTGAATATGTCCCACATAAAGCAAAAAGAAATAAAAATATGTGAATATTTAGCAACACTTATTAGTTCTAACAAAATGTGATTAAAGTGTGACGAAATAGTTTGCAATAATTTAAAAAAGGTTGTTAAGATTAACCGAGTAGAGAGAAACATGGTTAACGATTAAATTGCAAACGAGTAATTTAAAAGTTTAGGGGTGTATCTTCATCTCAAGATAATGTTTGTATATTATTATTTAATGAAATTCATTTTGATATATTATATTGTTATATGTTAATTAAAAAATAATATATTACTAATATATGATTTTTAAAATAATAATTATATAAATTAAACATTTTTATGCATTTAATTTTAATATATTGTTAATATGAAAATATTTTATATTAACATTACATTAAGATTAAATTTTTATTTAATTTAAAAATTGAATAAAATGAGTATAGGTATCTCAATTTTAATTAAAAAGTGTACCCAAAAAATTAATTTAAGAAACCAAACCGAAATATCCGGCTCCATTTTCATCCGGGTCGGGTCGGTTCACTGTTTGAAACACATACACAAACGACGCGAAAGTCCAAACAGTCCAAATGCAGTTCCCACCCTCCAACGAGCACTCCAAGCTTGGCGCACGTTACCTCTCTCCACCGTACGCCACCGTTTCATCCACCGCAAAACACCTTCATCTCTCTCTCTCTCTCCCCCTCCCACAACCGTCCGATCCACCACCACCTCTTCAATGGATTCCCTCTTCGACGCAATCAACGTCCGAGACCTCCTCTCCGCTCACGACCTCTCCGATCCCAGCTCCCCGCTCTCCGCACCCGATCTCCGCCTCCTCATCCAGCGCCTCGAGTCCCACTCCCTACAGATCCGCTCCAAGGTCCAGTCCTACCTCCTCTCCCACCGCGACAACTTCGAGTCCCTCTTCTCCCTCTCCAACGACGCCGTTTCGCAGTCCCACCTTCTCTCCGACGAGCTCGCCGGGATCCTGAAGCTGATCTCCGATCAGCCGATTGATGCGGAGGTGAGGGAGGTGGTGGCGGAGATGAGGGAGAAGAGGGAGGAGCTGAAGGTGAAGAGGGAGCTGTTAGGGTTGGTGAGGACCGTTGTTGGAGTGTGCGATAGGTTGGAGAGTGTGAGGGAAGGGTTGAGGAATGGACGGTTTGGATTCGCTGCGGAAGGGTTGAAGGAGCTGAAGGTGGCGCTTAGGGTTAGTAATCGTGATGGTAGTAGTGGTGGCGTTGAAGATGGGGAGCCCTTGGTGTATGGGTTGTTGAGGAAAGAGTGGTCTCAGTGCTTTGATGAGGTACTCTAATTAATTTCTTATTTTTGGTATATTTTTAGTTTATTTTGTTTTGTTTTGTTCTTAGTTGGTATTTACTTATTTATTTTTTGGGTTCTATGATTATCTATGTGGTTAAATGTTTGGGGTTTTGGGCAATGGAGGAGAAACGGGGTTTGTTTTGTTGCAGTTTTTGAGGTTTGATGCACTAGGTTTTTGTAAATGGCAATTTGTGGGTTTGTGATTTTGGATATATTTGTGTGGGAATTCAAGACTAAGAATGTGGAAGGTGAAATAGGTATTGGCTATAATTTTGAAATGTAATGAGAATGACAATCAAGTCTTGTCCTACTAGGTGGGTCTGGTTATATGGGTTAATTGATGACACCATTGGGTTCTGCCAAAATCCAAGTTTTCAATGTAATCCTGGAGGGGTTATATTTTACAACTTTTATTTTCTATTGTCATCTTTTGGAATCAATCATGATACAGTTATAGAAAAAAAAAAATTCACATTTAAGTACCTTGCAACAACAACAATTAAGTAATTAAGTTAAATTATTTCTTCATTCATGTTGAATCTTAGAGCTTTCTAAAGGAGAATATGGCTAAAAATATGATTATGGTTGGGAATATGTATTTGACTCGTTAAAAGAGATGATGAGAATTATTGAATTTGTATAGAGATGGAATGAAGTGAATTCAGGGCTGGTGCATGAAAATGCTGAGTACCCCAATGAAGTGGAAATTTTGATGGAGTAGTTTCATGTGTAAAATTACACATGGAACTAATTCGTGAAAATTGCACTCCTATTTTTATCCCTATACCAAACACAACTGTGTGTAGTATGGCTGAACTATCTGTTTACCTTTGACCCCCATACCAAACATACCTCGATCTGAGAATTCCTGTGAAATCATTTTTGAAGTTTGATTTCAGCCAAGAATATTTTACTTGGAAAAATTTCAACTAACTATTAGAATACTTATATTATGATAAGAAACTGTGCAGGGAATTCTTAATGCATTTTTGCTGAGAATCAAGTCATAGTCACTTTAAACGATGGTTGAATTGTGTTTTCATTGATGCATTTAACAATGTAATCAATTCATATTATTGCTGCAATAGTAATGATGGTTGGATAATTTGTGATTTTTATTTAGTTTGTGATTGTTTTTAGAGGAATTCGATTTGGGTTTGTAGATTCAAGAGGTCCTTGTGAAGTTTATGGAAAAGGCTGTGCGATTTGATGGGGACTTGAATCAAGTTGAAGTCAAGTATCACTTAGAAGTTGATAATATGAATGGGATTCAGTTACAAACAGTTCTGGAGGCAATGGACGTAAGTTAATTCATCTCATTCTTACACTTCCTCATCACATCGAGCAAATTATATCCCTGTTGTGATGTTGTAAATTTAGAATTCGATGAGCTCAATTTAATGTATTTGTGCTACTGCTTCCTCTAACTTAAGGCATTTTTAGGTGGTTGGTATTCTAGAGTATGGGCTTGCTAAAGTTGCTGATTTGATGATCAAGTATGTTATCACTCCATTTGTAAATCGTGGACGATCTCTTTCATTTCTAGAGGAAATGAATCGAGAATCAGCTGTACTGAAGTTAGTTCCATTGCCAGATAGTAAGGTGAGTGTTATGTTCTACAGTCTTATGATCAATTTATATCCCTATGATTTGCTGTTTCATGACAGAGGCGCCTTTTCTTGTTAGGTTTTTTTTTTGGGGGGGAGGGGGTGTTGTTCTTGCTTATTTGTGCTTTTGGTTTTATTCTTAGACTCCATTCTCAATGTTTTAGCTAAGATTTCCTTGAAGAAATTGCAAAGCATTGTCATTTCACTGTTATTTTGTTCTTAAACATCTGATTTCCGTTTTCAGCTTGAAGATTTGGATGGGGAGTTTCTCTATTCAGGGATTTTGCTGTCTATCAAATTCATTTACAAAAGTATTTGCTTCCAGAATGCCTCATGGATCCGTTGTTTCGGAAGGTTGACATGGCCAAGGATATCCGAGTTGATAATATCTAGCTTTCTGTCAAAGGTTTGCCTGTAAGCTCTATGGTATAAGAAACTTGATTGAACCAAGACTGTATCCACGCATCCCATGCTTTGAAACTAGTCTAAGAATATGTATCTGTAAAATTACCCTTTCATTGATTTCAGTTGAAATTGGATTGAATGTAGTTATTGCCTTATAATATGCTCCTAGGATGTCTTAATCCCAATTAACAAAAAGATCTTGATGGACTAGTCAAATCCTTGGGCTATATTATGATCTACGGCAATTATTTGGTGGATACTTTCAGACTTTCAGCGTCTACAAGCCAGAGAGAAAGTGAGTATTTAAAGTTTGCAGATAGTCACTCAAGATGTCTGGTTTCAGGTTGTCCCAACAGATGCATCAAAACTTCCCGACTTTCAGAAGATCATCAAATGTACAATTGAATTTGAGACTGCTTTGAAAGACATTATGTTCATCTCAGCATCAGATGACAAGGATAACAGGCTGAGCAATTTTGCTGAAAATGTTGAGGTTCACTTTGCACACAAGAAAAAGACTGAGATCTTAGCAAAGGCTAGAAATCTGCTCCTAGAATGTGACTTTTCCATTCCTCAAGTGAGTTTCCAGTCTGGGCCAAATTCTTCTGTTGCTATTTCAATCTTGTAGATATTGATGAAGGATGTTGCTGCAGGAGTATACAAGGGACGGTTCTGTTTGGAAGAATGATCGAACTTCTATACAGCCATCCAGTCACGTGGTTGATTTGCTTTTCTTATCAGAGAGTTGTTTGGTATCCAAAGCAGCCAAACAATTGATGGAGCTAGTTCATCAGACACTGCAGGTATACAGTCCAGCAGAATAATGAATATTTTACTTAAATTAACATTCATTTAAATATTTTCAGTTAATTGACCTTCCTCATAAATTACAATTTTTCAGGATGTTTGCCTGTCATCTACAAGAGTTGCATTGGAATTTTATCGTGCAGCTAGGGATGCTATACTACTTTATGAGGTTGTTGTCCCTGTCAAGGTTAGTCCATGTGAGGCAGTGGCTTTTCGGGAAAAGCCTTAATGCTACGTTTTAGTTTTCATCAATCAGTGATTTAATTGGATGAATTAAATGAAGACAGACAAGTTTATGGGCAATGTCAATATTATTTATTCTAGAGTGATGCCCTTTGTGCTATTATTTGTACCTTTTCTGATCTTTGGCTGAGATATACTTAAATTATGTGGAGAATTTGTCTTTATGAAGTTAGTGTCCCTGCCCAGGTTATCACTGTATTTGAGTGTTCATTTTTGTCTTCGTATCCTTTGGGCTTACAGTAATAACTTCTGTTTTTGACTTGTGAAGCTAGAGAGGCAGCTTGATAGCATCAATCAAGTAGCTGTTCTGATGCATAATGACTGTCTTTATCTCTCCCAAGAGATCCTTGGGTTTGCATTTGAGGTATACATACTTGAGTAACTAAAGATGAAGTGAATTCACAACTTTTAAATAATTTATTAACTTTTTAACCAAAATGGTTCTTAATTCTTTTTCTGATGTCATCTTTATCATGGATTATTTTAATGGTAGATTGTACCATTTGCTTACATTACTGGGCTTAATTTGATTATTTTTTCTTTATCAAATGAAAAAGTCAATGCAGATATTCAATGTTTGCCATATTTATTTTATATATTGGTTTTTTTCTTGGCTCATGCTTTTGGTGCTGTTGTCTCAGTATCGAGCAGACTTTCCTAGTTCCTTGAATGAGCTTGCTGTGTTTGTTGATTTGGCCCCAAGGTTTCAGCTTTTGGCAGAAGAGATACTGCAGAGACAAGTTCACCATGTTATTTATAATTTGAAGGAGGTGCTGGCTCTGTTAAAATGCATGCAGCATCTGTAGAATATCACATCACCATGAAGTTATGGTTTACACTCCGCCTTACTAACTGGCACTTCCCCATATTTTCCCATTGTTTTATAGGCTATAGATGGTGCTGATGGATTTCAGAATACTCACCAGATGAAAGAATTTGAGTCAGCTAAATTCAGCGTAGACCAGGTAATTTTCTTGTTAGCATAATGTGTGTATATTACCATTTATTATCCCATAGTTTTTTATCTCTTATTTCCTCCGTTCCTTTCTTTTGCTTGCAAGCTACAGGGTGGGGGATTTGTTACAATAGGTTTCTAGTAGTAGTTGATGTCTTTTTAGTTTCACAAATGACATGAAGCTGACTGTACTTGATTAGGTTGTCTTCATTCTGGAAAAAGTACATATCATATGGGAGCCACTTTTGCTTCCTTCAACTTACCGGAAAAGCATGTGTACAGTCTTAGAGGCAGTTTTCTCAAGAATTGCAAGAGATATACTCCTCTTAGATGACATAGCAGCAGAGGAGACTTTACAGGTGGAGTCTATACCCTATACCTTGAGCCTACAAAGTAATGCTTGTAATTTGTGCCATTAATGTTTCGGAAGTTGGTCTAATACATTCCACTCATATTTCCAGCTACAAAGACTAATTGATTTAATGCTGGAAAACCTATCATCCTTATTTGAGTCCCTGGCCACCATGGATCAGAAATCGCATGAGTTCTCTGGAGAGTCTCTGAATGATCTTATACCATCTTTACGTAAAATCCGCAAACTATCAGGCATGTTGTGTCATATACTTCACTATCTCATTAGAAGCTGCTAGTTTGATTATCACTAGCTCATCTCCTGAAAACTAATCTCTTCATCTTTCATGTGCTTCAGAATTATTAGATATGCCTTTAAAATCCATTACAGCATCTTGGGAGAATCAAGAATTGATATCTTGTGGCTTTACGATAACTGAGGTATTATTTGATTATCGATGACATCATTAATTGCGACTCCTAATTTTATTCCCTTCATTAGTTTTTTTTTGACACATTTGCCATGGGATTGTAATTTTATATCAATGCTTCAATCAGCTAGTGATCTGAGTTATATATCTCTTCCACTAACAAATTAATCCTAAGGGTAGTCTTCAATCTTACTTTCTCCTTCAAATTTGCGATCATCTAATTTTCAGAGTGGCTAAATGTAAAACACTGGAAAGTTTTTGCTTCCAAATAAAATTTTTAACACCTATCCTTTTGTTTCATCCAGTGCTTCATTATATATGCATGCAATGTGACCCATTATTCCCTGCTCTTTCTTTGCTTTTCCTCTAGATTATTTTTATTGCTTTCTTTCATTTCCACAGCAAATGCTCCTTTTGAAAAAAAATAAAAAAAGAAAGAAAGAGAAGGAAAGGAGTGCTATTGTGGATCAAATTGCTACTACAACTGGAAAATAACTGATTGTGTTGGTTAAAGGTTATGACTAACCAGTATTTTTTGTTCTATAAAATGATAAAGTTGCATGTCCTGATCTGTTATCTCTGCCTTTACAGTCTCCTTAGTCATTTTTTGTTAAATTGAAAATAATGGAACCGTGTTTGATAAGCTTTTTCTTAGTTTATTGTGGCCACTTGCTATGTTTCTTACATATCTATTGTTGACCCCCTTGTAGGTGGAAGATTTCATCAAAGCCATATTTACAGACTCATCTTTAAGAAGAGATTGTTTATTTAGGATACAAAATGTTAACTTTTAGGATTCATCGAACTTCCTACAAAATTCAGAAATGAATAGAAAAATATATAATACTCTAAAAGAAAAGACAGGAGTAAGAGATTAGAATTTCAGAGAATTATCCCTCCAAGGCCAAGCTTGAGTTTGAGCTGTCGCTCCAGAGATCACTGGTAGCAGAAAGTAAGTGCAGCTGAGGCATGTTGGAGCTGATAAGTTTTCTGATGAGGCTTCCACACGAAGATTTTCTTGACCTAAATCTTTGCTTAGAATCTATATTTTTTCTTTCTTTATTTTTTTTTTTTTCCTTTTCCATTTAGAACAGTCATGGGGCGGGGGTTATTGCACACTTAAGCCTAGTTACCATTATAGAGAATCCTTAATTTGCCTTGCATTAGGAAGATACTCGGTGGTAGATTTATGCGTGTAATGTTTGCAGATACATAGACTTGTACGGTTGAAATTTTGGTGAAATTGCATTTTTCTGTGTAAACAGTTTCAAAATTTATATTCAAGGATTTTGGAATTAGCATCAGGGTTTGTGTTGCAGTTATTGTATTTGGTTGCACGAGTAGAAATGGCCAGGTAACAGTTACTTGACTAAGAGTAATGACCATTGCATTGCATTGAATTTGAATTTAATAGGTATGATTGTCTTAAATTATTGAAATTTAATCAAGAGATCTACAAACTACTCGTCATTGAATCTGTCCATTCTTTATATATTAGCGTGAATACTCCGAAGTCAATTACATGGTAGTGTTGCGACATAAAGAGTTATGAGGAGATTTTAAAAAAAATTTTAAAAAAAAAAAATCAAGGATTCAATGGCATTAAGTCACCGACTATTGGTACTGGTCAAGGGACAATCCAAAGAACTAGACATCATCGTTATTATAACGTATTTGGAAAAGTTGTGAAATTAAATTATTCTAATAATTATTTACTTGTATAATTATTTTTTTATTATCAATTATATAAGAATCATTAGATATTTTAGTTAAAAAATTATTTTAAAATAATTTATTTCATTTAAATTATATAAAAAAATTATTTTTATATAATAAAATTATTAAACAGATATAAAATAATTATTTATATTATATAATATTTGATAATTAGAATCAATTTGGTAAAAATATTACAATTTAAAATAATCAATTTCTAATCATAAGCTTCAAAATATTATATTTATAAATTAATTTTTAGCTTAAAATCATTAATTTCTAATTATAATCTATTTCTATTTGGTTCCCAAACATGATAAATTTTTCCAAAATAACTTTTTCATTCAAAAAAAAAATTGAAAAAAAAGGCTGTTTTCGAATGGTTCCCAAGCATGCATACTCTATTAATAATAATTTTCAGACAACATATCAATGTTCCTTAGTCCCGATGGTTGTACCTGTTAATGGAGTCTATTTTAATAGGGAAGTAATAAAAATAACGGAACATGTTAACCTTGGCATTCTATGTATTACAAAAATATAAAGGCTTGTCAATTTGTTCCTCTAAATATCAGATACGATGCTCGTCAAAAGATCACATGATTGGTCTATAAGCTTCGAACATGAAAAAGAGAACAGGGAGCACAACCTCATGACACATTTTTTCCCCCTTCGTGTAGTCTTCTCATCATAGAAACAATGACAATAGACACTAGAACATACTTCCAAAATCGGTTGACTAAAAACTTCAATTATGCATCATTTCACAATTCATCCTTGCTTGAGGCATCTTCCCCCATGAGTTCTTCAAGAGAAAATTCATCCTCCTCCATTATTTCTCCATCTTTTCCATCCCATGGTTCAGTCTTTACAATGGTAGGAGCGCCTCCCAGGGGCAAATTGCCTTTGCCGCCGCGTCCAGCTTCTTTCACAAACTCTCTGAAGAACACAAATGGCCAATGTTGAAGTACTTGTTCATTTCATCAGGAGTGTTTACTATTTAGCTTAAAATTAGAAGAACAAAAACTTACATGATGTGGTCAAGTTCAAAAGCACTCTTGAGAGGAGCGTAAACACTTTTCTTAAGGTTCAGTGCCACTAAGGCTGGATAACCGTACCCACCAACACCTACATGCTTCTCAAGATCTGGTTGCTTACCTGCAGCTGCCCAGACATAGCTGAAGACACAAAAATTCAACCAAAAAAAAGAATTTGTCAACAAAAATTGCAAATATGATTTAAGACAGAACACTATGATATCATGTGATTCACATAGCCAACTCCATCTAGTGGGTTGTTGTCGTTATCAACAAAGATTTGTTTAAAACTATGTATGTAAAGCATTTACAACATGGATGGAATTAACAAACAGTTTTAGTCATAAAAGGATTTCTCGGAAGGTGAAATTAAAGGATGGAAGCAAAGCAAAATAACCCTTTTTAGTTACCTGTAAGGGCTTCTTTTAAACTTTTCTGCAACTGATAATAACTGCTGAAGGTATTTGTTTCTCCCCTCAGCCTTGGAATCCAAGATGTCAGGAAGGAAGGCGACGAAACAGATTGCAGCAGAACCACATTTCTCTTCCAAAACATCCTAGAAAGAAGGCTTATGGTAATCATCTTGTATACTCTCATTCAGACTAAACTATAACCAAATAAAGATGGCAGGAGAGCACTTACTGGACCATGTAGCTCTGTCACTTCTGGAGGAGCAACATTTGTTTCCAGCTGCTCTAGCGCAAATGACTCGATAGCTGAGGCAGTTCTTGCACCCTCATAAGGGAGTGGAGTATCTTTATCAGCACCAAATACCAAGATAGTTGGGAATCCTTGAACATTGTACCTGCTCATTAGAGACTGGGAACAACTGCCCGTCAGAATAATAATAATAATAATTTAATAGGAAAATAAACTTTTTTTTTTATCTAATCAATAATGCATTTTAGAGTCCCTAGCTCTTATTAGTGATGTAATGTATAAGCTTACCTTCTCAGCATCACAGTCAACGTGACCCAGTTTGACCTTCCCCTTTAGATTATTTGCTGCTTTCTTCCATTCAGGAGCTAATTTTTTACAGTGGCCGCACCTTTAAGAAATAAAAGAAGACAATAGATGTTATGATCAATTACAAATATAAAAGTATAGATACCTCAGGTTCAGTCTGGTAATATATAATGATATGTACAGTATATTTTTGAAGCATAGGCAGCACTTACCAAGGTGCAAAAAACTCCACAATCCAGAGTTCTTTGCTTTTGAGAACTAATTCATCAAAGTTGCGAGAGTTTAATTCTGCTGAAGCATTGCTTTCTTCTGTTTTTTCATTTGATCCTCCTGTTGCTTTTCCATTCAAACGATCCTTCAAAAGTGCCTTTACCTGTACATGCAAATATAGGGGGTAGTTTGGCAACTCTGAAAACTAGTTTGAACCTGTTTAAGATAAACTAGTCATATGTTACTTTGTAACTAGGTTAAATATTCTTAGTTTGGTTAAAATTTGCCAACCAATTCTATAATCAAATATTGCTTGATGATTTTTTTTTTTTAACGAAATTTTGAAATCATAATCAAGTTTAACATTTAAATTTTGAGAGAAATAAAATATAGACACAGAAACTTAGGAGAATATAAAGAGATAATGTCAAAGAGGAAACAAAAATTTAGTTAAAAAAAGGAAGCCTTTAATAAAAGTGGAATCCAATAATGCACTGGTTGTTTTAATAGATTAGATGAGAACCAGTTTTTACATTTTTATTGCTTACCAAACACTTAAGAATTCAAAACTGATCCCATTATACAAATTTATCTGACCTTTTGAGTTTGGCAAACACCCCCTATGCCTAGTAAGCTCAAGCCCACCAACTGTAATATTTATATAAGCATGCAATATTTTGGAGTAACTATTATATAGCGGCAAAAAAAATCTAACTGCATATAATAGCACCTGAAAAGGCTTAGCTCTGAGCAACAAATCACAAGTAATTAACTGCTGAATTACCATGAGATTGGCAGCCAATTATTATATTTATTTTAATAAATAGCCTTTCGCTGGGCACCAAAATATCAAACAACAATAAAGAGAACATGCAAATCTGCTGGGGGGAAAAAATAGAGAGTAAACAGACTTATTACCAAATATGTTAATTAAATATAAAATAATATAACCCTGACGCAAGTTGAAACTAAAATGATATAAATTTTATGTGACTAGAATAAGACTTCCTTGTCTTACTATTACTAAATACTAAGTTACTACCCCATTTGGGGAAAAAAATCATGGTCATTTTGCTTCCTACCTACTCCCTGAAAAAATAAAAATAAAAAGAGAAAAAAAAAAAATCCGTGCATTCTCATAAAGATTAAAGATTGAATATTATCATCCCTCTTCAACAATAATTCTTTCAGAACTAGTGCAAACAAAAACACATTGAATCAACAATTTCATTGATTGAAAAGAATATTACTACAAATTAATTATACTATTGCATAGATGCTCTTATAAAATTATTTAGCAGATAAATCCCAGACCACCTGAATTATTAGAATGCTTAGTCTATTTTGGCCTTATAAACCCTTATGGCCTCTTACCATAAATTCAAATCAGAAGGATAGATAACATATTGAATTAAAAATGTCTCCAAATTGCTGTTTTCAAACATCTAATACAACAAAAAATGTGCTTGAGCTTACTAGACCGGCTTCAAGAGAGAACCTCAGCAAGTCTGAAGAGCAAATGCATTCAATTTACGAGCAGTTTAACACCTCGCCTGCCATTCAATTGTGGCAAGGAGGCTGCCTGAACTACCACTCGATAAGAGCTTTTAAATTGAGGTATGCTATTTGCACACTTCTTTATGCACAAAATTTCTACACCTGCCTGTATGGCAACACTAATACCAAACACAGGTTTGCAAGCACCAAGCAGAAAATAGGGGCAAGAAAAATAGACACAGAATTCAATTTGGTTTGAGCTACAGCAATCTATATGCCTATATGTACATGGGTGAAACATGGACAAAATTCACTAGGGTCGAAGGTTACACCGAGTATCCAAATCTTTAGTGTATCTGCGATTTTGTAGACTAGCAAGAGGTGTGCAAAAATAGTTCTCTTTTCCAAAATTGTAATCAGATTCTCATTGTTACTTCATAGTCCTTCAATATGTTGACAAATTAAAAGAAATCGTGTTGTGTTTGCCACGAAACAAGACAACAATCTACCTCACCCAAAGTCCAACATAACATCAGCAACAACAATTCTCATACTGATACATCGACAGAAATATTCCATGGAAAAACTTTTTGAGAAAAAAATGTCAGAACAACCCAGAAGAGATTCCAACAAACCTGTTTAAGTGCAAACTCTGCAATTGGCTTGACATCTCTCGCTCCTTGGTAATCAACCGGAGGCTTTCCAGGTGCAAACACCTTTATGCTTGGAAATCCTCTAATCCCATATTCCTACAGGTAATTTAAAGAACAGAACACACAAATCTAAATTTTTTGAACTCTAAACGTAAACTTATTATAACAAATGAAGAAAATAGCCAAAACATACATCATAAACTGAGAAGCCTATAAGGAATAAATTAGTAGCATATTTTATCATATAACAATTGCAAACAACACATGTTATGCAAGAGAAAGGAAAAGAACGTATCTCCATGGAGATATTCTTTTATCTCATCAAGGTAATACAACAAAAGAACAATGCAACAGAGATATTCCTTTTTGCTTTGCATATAGAGTGGGGCTAGAAAAGAAGAAAAACTTTATATATGCAATACTTCTTGCCTGGCAGGTTCTTTGATCAAATGCAACTAATGCCATACAAGCACTCTTATAACTAAAATGGCAGAAACTGCTGAGGTCTATTTAATCATAGTCGAACTGAGTAAAACAGCTCCAGGAGCAAAAGGTCATTGATGATGTATAACAATGTCATGTTAGGCATCATATTAGACCAAAAAAGGTACTTTTCGTGTACATGAGTATAAAAGTTAAACATATAATATTGCATTTTCATATTCCAGAAAAGATGATTGCAAGAAGTAAACAACACATGCGCCATATTCTTTATTAAACAGATTTCATCAAACATAAAATGCCAGCTGTGAAGAAATCAACAATAAATAACCTGAGCCAGAGACTGGTGAGCATCAGCATCGAGTGCTGCCACAGTAGCTACGCCCTTTAAGACAGTAGCTGCCTTCTCCCATGTAGGAGTTAGAGCCTGACAATGCCCACACCACGGAGCAAAGAATTCAACTAGAACAACTCCATTTGAATTCAGAACCTGCCATCATCCAGATAGTATCCATAAAATCTGATGCATTACAAAATAGATAAATTAAATACAAAAAAAAAGAAGAAAGTAACTCATAACAGGATCACACAGGGGAAAAAATTCAATATTTATCATAACAAGGAAAGAAGAGAAAATACATTTGTACAACTACACATAGACCTTTAAAATATGCCATAAATGAAGGAGAGCAAACTGATATAGAATCAGAATTGTAGCTCCAATGCTCCATGATTTTCCTCTACTTAAGGCAAAACTGGCATACTTGTAATCAAGGAAATCAAAACAATCATGATGCAACAACAACAAAACAAATCCCAATGCACTTTCATCTATCAAAATAAAAATCCCAAAACGTCAGAAACCACAAAGATAGTTTGCTTGCCACAAAAAATAAAAAATGAAAAATCGACAATCCGATTACCAGTAACAGAGTTTATAAAGGTTTTGAATGTCACAAATAAATGCATTTCACTACTTCATTTGAGAAGGACCAAGAAAAAAAAAATTCCAACATCAAAAGAAAAAATACATAATGCCCGGATGGTTTTCAAGCAAAAAGATGCAGAATTTGAAGTTTTTAAGCAATACCCATTTGCAAAGAGTAGCAAATCTAGCCGGATCACGAGTATAAAGGGTTCAAAAATTGAACTTTGGGATTCATTCATTCACCTTGGACTTGAAGTTGGATGGATTGAGCTGAACCACAGGTGATGATGGCCCGTAGAGTGCATCAGAAGGACCCAAGCTGAAGATGAAGAACAACGCACATAGAACAACGACGAAAGATTGAAACTTTGCCATTCTCTTCTTTCTCTTCACACTCCCTGCAAATTGAATCAACGCAGAGGAAGAAGAGCAACATAAAAACGAAAAACCCCCGTTCCTAGCTGACTCCGTGTTACGTGTGTAGTCCAATCATAAATTTCCACGTCAGCCTCTCGGTTCTGTAAGGTTTTTTTCTAGTTAAAATATAGAGTAATTTTAATATACTATCGGTTGAAAAAAAAACTTTAGACTATCGTTAAATTATATATATGATTTTTGAGACAATAGTTGTAGAAATTAATCATTTTTATTAATATAATAACTGAAAATGTGCTAAAATTATATTTTCAGATAATTTAATATTTTTTCTGGAGAGAAAGAAAAATGCCAATTTGGCATTTTATGTTCAGGCCGTTTCTAGTCTCTTCTGTAATTTATTTTAAATTTTTCTAATGTGATGCGATTTGCAAGGAGCATTGCCATGCTCTCTATCAAATAAAAATACTTTCATCATACGAAATATTACATAATTGTACTTCCAATTATTCATTTAAATATATTTTGTACAAAATTATATATTAATAATAGATTTTATATAAAATATATCTACATAATTAATTCAAAAATATAACTGTATAATACTTCCGAATCAAATAAATATTTCTCCTATCAAAATCAATGAAAAATTATTCAAGTGTTTGCCTGAACACAAAGTCATCAAACTGTTTACATGATTGATTAATTAATTAATTCATTTATAAAAAAAAAAAAAAGAACAAGAGGCAATGCATGCATCGCACTGGCTAGATGTTGAAAAAACTTTACATAAATTCTAATCCATTAACTCTTTGGAAGATAGTTCATCAGGTTTTACTATTTTAAATAAATGGGCAACACATCAGAATAAAGCCCATATTAGCTTTTAATAATCTATTTCAGTAGACCCCGTTTGACTGAGTTTTTCCAAAATAAAAAATATAAAAACTAAAATAAATAGATAACCATTTTTGAAAAAAAAAATAAAACCTAATAAGCAGGAAAAAGTTACTATTAAAAAAACTTTTAAAAAAAAATTACATCACAAAATCAACTTTAAAAAAAAAAAACAAAAAGTTAAGGGACACACCCTTAACAGAACATCTTATCTTTTGCAGAGGTTGGATTAAAATTAAATTGAAAGCAAGAAGGATAAATATGTCATCATAGCACATAATAGCGAATTGTTGTCAGAGACTTAGTGCCAATACACAACTGTGACGTAACTTACACAGAAATGAAAAATTATAAAATCTTCATAAATGATATATGCCTAATATCTAAATTAGAGGTGTTTGTGATACTATTTTGATTGATTTTGAGTAAAAAATTTATATGATCAAAATAATATAATTTTGTAGCAGATCTGATCCAATCCGATTTAAATTTTTACAATTTAGATTGGGTTGGTTTGATCAATTTTTTTAAAAAAATAAAATTTGAAATTTAGAGTATTACAAGATAAAAGTAACAGAAGTAAATAAAATGAATAAATAAAAAAATAAAAATAGTTGATTTAATATTTATAAAATATTATTTAAGCGAAAATAATGTATAAATAAAAAATTATGTAATAAATTTTAGTTATTATAAATAAAAGTATAAATTTAATAATAACAATTTATATTATATAAATTATGCGGTTTGGATTGTATTGGATTGGTCTTAAAAATTAAATTCAAAATTCGATCCAATTCATGCAGTTTGTAAAAAATAAAATCCAATCTAATCTAAACATTTTGTGATTTTGAGCAGTTTTGAATTTGGATTAGATTAGTTTAATAGTTTTGATTGAGATTTGGATTCTCTAAAGTGAGTATTTTTATAAAGTGAGAAAGTGAGGGGATCAATAACTTTAGAGGATCCAAATTCTTTGGTTGGATTTAAACACTCCTAATATAAATTAAGATGTCATTTTATGATTAATATGTAAGACATTAGTGTGTAAAGTAACACTTTAGAATTTATAATCACCGTAATATTCTTATAAGCTAGAAAAATCCCATCATCTTATATGTAAACTATAAGCTCTAACTTATTAATCTCAAGGTTTTTCTGCACAAATTAGGATCTTCTCACATTATGTTATAAGAGAGAAAGACATAAATTCTATTATAATAATAAAATCCATTATTATTCATATTAATATGTGAATCTTATTTGTTGTGTCTTTGTCTTTTGTAACATGACACTCTCATAAGAAAATAAACAATTTCACACACACACACACACACACACAAAAGAAGATAAGAAAGTATTTCATTTACCATTCACCTCTTTCTCCTCAGCTGTTGTTATCCCTTTTTGGACAAGAAAGTGTAGCTAATGTTCAATAATTGTTCATTACTAGATAAGAAGATAAAACCAACGCAATAACAAAGAGAAGCAAAAAACAGAGAAAATCAACGCAATAACAAAGAGAAGCAAGAAACAGAGAAGTCCTTTGTTTGAAGAGCTTTCATTCTACTAAGTTGATGAAATGTAGCAAATTTGCAAAATGGAGAATCTGAAGATGGGCGTTGATCAAGGAAGAAGTCTAGTATAATCATGGTTTTGTACATTTCTTTAGATAATAATTTGAGGTAGATTATGGTGGTTGAACCAAGTATTTTCTAAACAAGCATCTGCGGCTATTAATTTACTTGGTGGAAAATGTTAACCTCTGAATTTCTCTGTTTATTACAACTCTTTCTAATTGTTACTTCATTCTAGTATTCTTTACGAAGATCATACTTCATAAATAATGTTTTCCATAATAGAATGAAACATGATGGACAATTTTGTCGTGCACCAAACCAAAGAACTGTTGCATAGGGCATTATTAGCATGCATCTAACTATGCATGCTAATCCTAAGACACTGACAATGACATTCTTCTTAATGTTCTCTTCCTATTCAACAGAAAAAATATCAATCTTGAAAATTAAGGGAAGAAAGGAACGGTTAGCGTTGAATTAAGAAAGTTAATCAAGGATCTATTTTGTGCCCATCTAAAAAATTTGGAGCCAGTTTGAAAAGCTTTGAGACTTAAAATTAGAATATGAAAAATACATTGGCTATTGACTATGTTGAAATACACGTTTTCAGTCACATCAGTGCTTTGTCACAGCAATTGCAAAATATTCCAGCAAAGGCTTTTGATTGGCCTTGTCTAAACTGGAATCCTAGGCGGTGATATTATTAATTTTGTCCTAGTAATTTCAATATGCCTTATGCTAACATATTCTCTTTGCCCTTTTTTTTCTTTCGGTGTTCATGTTTTTACCATGATAAAATTGTAATGGTACTGAATCTACTGATGGAAACCCCTGCAATTGAGTTTAGTTGTGTTGGCTGATATTTTGAGCCAACAAAAATCACTACTACAGGTTCTACTGGAATAACTACTACCATTTATATGCCCTTGTAATTATCAGTATCATCACCATATATAAATCATTCTATATTGTGATGACTTGAAAAGCATGCATACATGAAGAGGAACCAGTCAGAAGACGACATGCCAGTGAGTTAACAAAGAAAATGGAGCAATGATAAGGTTCTAGACCACAACAAGTGTAGGATTTAATCACCAGATAGATACCAGGTTTGGTTATTTTCAACATTCTTCCTCCTTGTTTCTCTTCTATACTCATCTTCCTGGACTTTTGTTGGGTGGGTGATCAATTGTTTCCATTTGTTACTTACATGTATATATGATTCATTACAGGATATTATGGCATTGTCTGATTCATGTAACTGAATCCACCTAGTGGGACAAGGCTTAGTTGTTGTTACTTGTTATTGTTGTTGTTGTTGTTACTTAACTTACATCTCCACACATAGGGCCAACTGAGAATTGGAAAGTTGCAATTTTCTGGGTCCCACCTTTTAAATCAATAGCAATAGATCACACATGACATAATCATGTGAAAATTTAACATAAAAGGATCTATTCCCGCAATTTAAGGGTAGTGAAATTTCACCTGCAATTTGGCTGGTAAAATACAGAAAATAGATAGGAATTTTCTTTAATAATATTACTTTTCTGTAAAATTACAAGTTGATATTTCTGTGCTATTCAATTCAGTGAGCACAAGAAACAGGCAATATAAAAAATTCTACAATGAGTGTTCTTCTTTAGATATCATTGAAGCCTAAAGAAAGATATAAGAGGTTCATAGACATCTCGCTTAGCATTTTCACCCATAACATAATCTGCGTGTGCATAATCATTTCTATACTGTACTACAAGCTTATCTCCATCATGATCTTCGAGACTTTCTAACAGGCGTTGCACATCTTTGACATCAGAAAGTGCATCAGCCCCTCCATAACTCAGGAAGAGGGGAAGGTCATTTGGAAGTCTTGTCATGTCATATACTGGAGGAGTTGGCTGTCCATAGTGTCTTGTATTCTCATCTTTGTTCTCATAATCGAACATTGCTATTGTTCCTTCTCTGATCACTGTTGATATACATAGAATTAAAATTCAGTTCTCCTTATGTGAAACAAACTATTCTTCTGTTATCAAGTATCAACATCTGTTTCCAGTTGAATTTTCAAAATCCATGCTTCTTTTTTATAGAGGGTGAGCCTTGGTGTAATGGTAAGATCACGGGTTCAAATCCAAGAAATAGCCTCGCCGCTTGTGGAGATAAAGCTCAAACATCTACCCTCCCCAGCAGGTGGGAGCCTCGTGCACTAGACCACCTTTTTTATACTTCCTTTTTATCATGAAGTATATAGTATATTGTTGTCATAGATGGCATTTAATCAGGAAAATAGGACTACTTACTCTGAGATAGATGGATCATATTCTTTGTTGCTGTTGACTGAGGCTCATGATCCAAAAAAATATTGACTATTGAAGGGCTTAGGCAGCAGTTTGGGCCTGAAAGCATTTGAAGGTCAGTATACTTGAGAACTGTCAAATATAGAGATCTCGGGGGAGAAAGAGGGGAAAGGGGGGGGCTATAGTAAATAGCTACTTGGAAACATGCATGCAACCTGTGAAAGTGGTCAACAAGTTAGTGCAGTCAATGCCTGGTTTTTTGCACATGTCCTTAAGAAAATTTATAACAGCATCCCTGTTCAAACATGAGAAAAATATGAAATGGAACCAATCATGTTCTCATGTATTGATTGGCATCACAACTTAGTCATATGCTTTCTTATTGTGAGATAATGGAAACAAACTTTACATTCAATGGCAAGTATGCTTTGCATCAGGCTGGATTCTGATCCCATTCCACTAAGATGAAGCAAAAGCAATAATGATCTCATAATTGATTCAATTCAATGGAAAGTACGATTTTACATTCCACATACTAAAAGTTTTGAGAAATGTCATATGTTCTTCTGGGTTTCTTATAAAAAGTTTGAACTTTAAGGATGTAAATAGCAGCCTTCTTAACCATAGGGCAAAGTAATAAATAACAATAGAAGCCAATTAATTGCATTAAAGTGAAAAAATAAGATAATAGGAGTTACTTACCCTCTTAGATCAAATTCAAAGATCCCCAATTTGTACAAATACTGTTGAGTGAAAAACACAGATTTTCAGTGTCAACCTTTGGAATTTTAAGCAACAAATTTCTTCCTTTTTTATGGTGAAAAATAAACACTGTACTTACAAACAACTACCTCTGCAAAGAAGTTATCAGCGGCATTTTTAGCAAGCGGCGAGGTCATCTGACTAACATAAGCAATTGGGCTAAGTAAGGCAGCTGACCTCACCATGTTCAGTAACTGATCTTTGGATAAAGCAGCCAGTGCAATCAAAGTTCCCTATTAAAGAATCCAACACTCTGCATCACATTGTATTGTGCGGAGAGGCCAAAGACAACAAGTGTAGCATGTGAAATTCACCTGTGAGTGACCAACATAGTGCAGTTTTTGTCCAGTTTGATCATGCACATACTGGAATGTTGCTGGAAGATCATATGCAACTAATTCATCCCATGACCAATTCCAATAATCCTAAAAGAGTGAAACTGACATAAGCAACAATCAAATTGCAGACTAGAGAAGTGTAGCATCATTTACTAGACAGAACTAACCGAGCTGTTAGTAGGTAATGATATATGCCGACGGCTATATTTGGTTCCGCGCGTGTTGGTAACCCAAACATCAAAACCATTATCTGCCAAAAGGAATGCCAGAGATTGGCTTGGTGGTAGCAATAACCATGTTATGCCATCCTGCAGCCACAACATTACATTAATTTCCAACATCAACAACAAAAGCCATTGATATAGTTGCTTTTGAAGCAAATACTGACCATGAATAGTCCATGCTGTAGCAGAACCGGTGGCCTATTGCCTGGTGGCCCCTGTGACCGACCCACCGGAATTCTTGGCATACTGAGAACATAACCATCTTTAGTTGTCACCTTCAAAACCATTACACACATATAAGTCAGTAAGTAGATGCTCTAAATCTTACTGGTTTCTGATCAAAATAGCAACAGATGCAGGCACAGTACCAAGTGTTCTTCACAAGCATACCCTTGTATCTTCACCAGTGATGAGCAAATACCCTCAGTGGCGGCTGGTGGCAATGCAGTAAAAGCACTCTGAGTTCTGAGTGGATACAATCTTGTTCCAGTTGCAATAGCTGAACCCCAGAAGAGAATCACAAGGACTATTGGGACTGAAGTGTTGGCCATGCTGTTCCCTGGTACATTAATCTTCCAAAACCAGACATTATTTATACACAAAGAAAACAGAAAAAAACAGGAGAAAAAATGTAGAGAAATGTATTCACATGATGGCTTTTAAACCACCATTTTGTCAACAGATTGCACTAGTGGTTAAAAATAAGTATGTATATGTGGGGTCTACCATGGACCTACCATTAAATTATAGGCGTTGCTATGATTCCTTAACATAATAAGAAAATGCGTGGATGCTTTTTCATTGTAGACGTGAATGTGGCGCATGTAAAAAGCCAAAACATGTGCCCTGTAGAATATATTTTGCAATAGCTGCACTTTTGTCCCACAAAGCAAAAACCAAGGCATGCCTCTAAAGTAAGGTATCGGAAATTTAGACCAGAAGCCTTTCTTACCAGAGACGCAAGGATTTTGAAGATGTATCCAAGGACACTGCTTTCTTTCACATTTCGAGTAAATTAACCAAAAAAAAATTGCTATGCAATTGATAGCCTCTATATCCATGATGGCTACAATCTCACACTTGAACTTTCCAACAACTAATGAGCACATTGATTTCTTAGCTTGGTAGAAAAGTTTGTAGTTACTCATAAAACTTGGTCATTTGGCACGAACACAAAATTATTATTTTCTAAAACCTTGAAAGTTAATTATCCTGAAGTGAAAAATGAGAAGTATTTACCAAATCCCAAGATTAAAGGGAGTGTGTTTTTCTTCCATTATAAGTTTAATTCAACAACAAATGATTTGTCTATAACATAACACACAGTTTCATGTTAGTTGATGGATCCCGAAACCCTAAAACAATCCTCCTTTTTTATTTGAGCTTAATACCGGCTAAGTAATAATTTGCAAGATGGCACAACATGGGAAAAATAATCCATTATAAATGTAATAATAATAAAAAAAAAGTTATCTTAACCACTCATCACATGAACGATGAGGAATATGAAGCAAAGGTCAAGAACTTGCACGGCTGAGTAATATAAATATCGGTACAAAATCTGACTATTTGACATAACTATATCGCTACTCTGTTTATCTAATTGAAAGGCTTATTCAGCATCTAAAGCCATCTCTATCAGCATGGCGCTTGAAAGAACAATTTTAATAATACTAGCAATACTAATGGGCTTTTCCAGCTGTATGAGTAGTAGACGCATCCTTTACAATTGTTTCGGATGTTTTCGCTGCAGTATCTGGCACTTTGGATCTTATTAGAGGCCTTCTAAGGAACTGAAATTGCATCTCTCTTGGTTTTATCTTCCCAAGCAATTGCCATCTTCTAGGTTTAACCTGTCCTAGCATTTTCATCTGCTCTTTTCTGAGCTTCTTAGTTGCATACCAGATTCCACCTCGCCATCCCAAGCCATACCTGTATACCAGCTAGAGTGTTAACTTAAAAATAAAAGGGAATTAAAATGTTTAAACAAATTGATTACAAAATATAACAACAACAACTAAGCCTTTTTTTCCACTGGACAGGGTCAACTACATGGATCAAATGGCATTATTGCACACTAGCATAAACTATGTTTATAGACAAGTCTTAAAATTTAAGTCTCTTTTAATGGTTTTGTCTATAGTTTTTCTTGGTCTGCCTCTACCAATACCAATTAGGCTATTCTCCATCTAATCCACTCTTCTCTTATTAGACCTCTACCAATCTTCTCATCTACGATCAAACCACCTAAAGTGAGATTCTACTATCTTTTCTATAATAGATGTTACCCCAATTTTCTTTTTGATGCATTCATTCCTAATTCTATCTTGTTTAGTGTGTCTACTCACCCATCTTAATATCCTTGTCTTAGCAACATTGAGCTTATTCTCTAGTTAGCTTTTTAATGCCCAAAATTTAGTCTCATACAATATACAATATTGTAAGTCCTATAGCCACATCATAAAATTATTTTCTTAAGTTTGAGTGGTACTTTTCTATTACAAATAATACCTGCAACACTCCATCTCATCCACTCAACTTGAATCCTGAGGTTTACATCTCTCTCTATTTCCCTGTCACTTCATGTGTGATGGATGATCTCTAATTTATGAAGCACCAATGTATCGAGTGAGGAGCCATGTTCGTATCAAACATGTACTCAACATGTCAATGCAATAGTCCGACCTCTTAACTTTAATATCTTCCTACACGTTTAAACAGATCCCATATAACTAAGAAATAGTTCCTTCTATTGATTAATGCAGTTTACGTGCATGACTAATGAAATACGAACACATTAGGAGAGGAGCCTTGTTCATTCTACACGTTTAAACAGATCCCATATAACTAAGAAATAGTTCCTTCTATTGATTAATGCAGTTTACATGCATGACTAATGAAATACGAACACATTAGGAGAGGAGCCTTGTTCATTTCAAATTTGTACACCAACACTCAATACACTCAAAACATCAAAGCAATACTCCTACCTCTACTATCTTCCTGCAATCTTTAAACATATCAAGCACAGTTTTGACTAAATATAAAATTGCAGATGAACGTGATCAGTTTTGTAATCAATTCTTTTTTAGCAAACTTTTATTTTAAAAAAAAAAAAAAAAGTCATAGATAGCAATTCAATTAGGAACTTTGTAAACCAGAAAGACTTTAAATTTCTATACATCCAAAGTATTAATGGCACAAGTAGTTCAGCTTTTTTTTTCGGTGAATAACAGGGGCCAAAATGGTAGGAAGGAGTGGCACCTCCAATTCTACCGGGCAGGATGCCAGTGGTATGCTAGGGCTGCCAGCAGAGGCCCACCCAGAGGATTACTGCACAAGCCCAGACCACAAGCAGTCTCACCCAGTTGCAGCTACTCAACTAGCCCCTGGGCGCCAAGGGATCTCCCTGAGGAGGGTTGCCCACCAAGCGGGATTTTAGTAGCTTTGAGGGAATCGAACCCTCGTCCCTATGGAGATGAAAGTCCGGATCGGATCCTTGACCACTTGTGCCAACCCGCATTGGCACAACACTTACACTATTATATATCACTTCTGTGCTTCAATGAATAAGAATATTATTAAAAACTAGCAAGGGGCATTCTTAATTCAAATTGACAAGATTATAAGAGTTACATCGGAGAAAATCACCATCAAAAAATGTATAAAGCCCCACAACACTTTCAGAACATTTTCGTTGTTGCAGGTTAAAGATATAAGTATTGGAAAGAACAATACACCCCCCCAAAAAAACAAAAAAAAAGTATTGGAAAGAAGGAACAAACCCAATAATTAAGGTGGTTCCAGCAGTGGCGGCACAAGCAGGAACACTGCAACCTCCCTGACCAACAATGTCTTTGATTTCTGAATGTTCAAGATTATAATTGTTTCTCATCTGCCACAAACACAATACAACATATATTTAAAAAACCAAGTGAAACCAAAAGCAATTAAAAAAATAAAATAAAAACAAGCACACAAACAAATGGTTTTGAATTGCGGTCGCAACAACAATTGCAGCTGCATCAGCTGCACTTTACCGCAATTCTCTGCAATCGCAATAGTTGCAACACAACACAACACAACCGCAATAATGACTTCAATTGCTATTTAAAACTAACAATGGACAATAGAAAGCATAAAAATGTACAAAGATAAGATTCATGACTTACGGCTCTTTCAATGGATTCAAGCCTTTGATCAACCTTGGTATCATGTAAATGACGCAATGAATACCCTGAACAATTGAATTAATCGATCAATATATATATATATATATATGAATTAGTATGAATGTGGTAACGGAACAAGAAATAGGAAGTAAGAGAAAAGGAAAATAGAAGAGACCGATCCATGCAGTGGCAACGGATGCAATTGAAGTTCCGACAGTGAACACCACCCGATGCCTCTCGAACAAATCCTAAAACAAACAAAAACATAATAAAATCACGAAAAAAAACAACACAAACATAAACCACATGATTTGAGAGAGAGAGAGAGAGAGAGAGAGAGAAACCTTGGTGGAGAAAAAGGTGTCGTGAACGGCAGCCCATGAATTGAGGGCTTTGCGTTTAAGGTTGGCGGTGGAGAGTGAAGCAAAGAGAGTACCGGAACCTCTGAGGCGCTGCATAATCAATGCATTCTACTAACGCTGCGTTGCGTTCTTCCAACGCTGTTTTCCACACAAACAAACACGCCCCTAACAACAACAACAACAACCCTATCAATGCCTATTGCTAGGGGTTGGGGCTGTTAGCCGCAGGAGGGAAAAGGAAAAACGATTCAGCCTTCTGCATATTTCTCTGCTTGTCTCCCAAGTTTTATAGTAATTTATTATTATTATTATTATTTCATTTGCTTATTCATTGTCTCGTGAATTTCACTTGCCTTATTAAAAAAATAAAAAGGAATCAATAAATAAATACCACAGGTTTCATGTTAATAATTTTGCAAATTAGATTAGTATGTTTCATTGAGCCGGCTTGATCATGAACTGATAATGTATCCGATTCAAGCATTTTTTTGGTTAATCATGAATTAAGAATAATTCAATCATAAACCATAAATTAAACATTGCTCAATTTTTAAAATATTACTTCACATAAAAACCAAAAAAAATCTCAATTTGCTCACATTTTTATTTCAATGCCGAATTGATCCTAAATTGTAAGAAATTAGATCCATTTTAATTCAGCTACATACTTGCCGACAATTTGCAAATCATCCACTTGCTCTAAAAATAATTATAGGAAAAGAGTTGTAAAATAGTAATCCAAATCATGTTTATATATTAATCTACAAATAAACTTCATTTGAATTATATAAAAGATACTGTTTTATGTAATAAAGGGTAAAGGAGATTTATTAACAAAGAAAAAAGAAAAGGATACAAGGTATGAAATGATTAACACAAAAAAGATATCTTAGTTGACTAAAAAATATTTTTCTCTTAATAATGTAACATGTACACTTATACACACATTATTTACCAGAGTTTAGTTGTTGAAATAATTTAACATAACTTCCCCTTTACTCTTGTCAATAAATAAAACTTACTGCACGCCTGCATTTTAATTCTATCACATACACTGTTGTAAAACTATGTACACAACTGAAGGACTATTAATTTTTTTGGTGAAGTTTCTCCATGTTTGAAATTTTAAAAATAATTTTATAACAATGCTTCTTTAACTTTTTTGAAAACAATTATACATGTATCCTAATTAAAGAGTAATTTTTTCTTTAAAACCTCAATTAAACGAACACCAACTTTTAAGGAAAACAAAAAAATAAAAGCTCACAAAATTTGTTATAAACTATATTAAACACAAAATAAACTAATTTATGCATTTATAGTTTTGAGACAATAATCAAAATGGTCAAAATTGAACCTATTGAAAAAGACTAGATAATTAATTTGTAGTAAAAAGCTGTGTTGAAATAACCAAACAAAATATTGTTAATGAAGATCAACAGAAAAAAGGGGAAGAGGGAAGAGTTCATGTGCGTGTGCAACAAATGCTGATTACTCTAATCCTCATATTATCCCTTTATTAAATGGGGGTTTAAACCTATGTATGATATGGGGGGTTTCCATCATCTACAGTTTCAGAAAAAAATTATACAATGTCCTAACCATGATAAATGTCTCTCTTCTTGCAAAATTTAAAAAAAACAAATAAATAAATAAATAATAGAATCGGTCCAATGCACAAGACTCCCCACTTGGTAGGGGACTGGGGAGGGTAAATACACGATTTTATCCCCACAAGTAAAGAAACTCTTTTCAAAATTTAAATCTATAACCTCTAGATCGGCAGCAACCTTATCGTTACGATTTCTTAAAAAATATAAACATAAATGTTGCGAAATGCAAATGGACCATTAGATGCAAATAACTGCACCCTCACATGATCCATTCCCATAATCCGGGATTATAATACCAACAACAATGAAAACCAAGTAGCAGTTGTGCATTAAAATCAGTCATATTTTAACAAAGCGAACATCACTCTGTCCAAAAGCTGTTCCACAGGCAGGACATTTGCGGTGTCTGAGCTCTAGATTTCTTTGTATGCATGGATTGCAAAACAGATGATAACACTTGACGATGACAACCTGTTAAATACAAATCAAACTCTATAAGATGTTGCCATTGCAACAAATTTTCTTTTAGATGTCCTCAAAAGGTTAAATAAATGCAAGTTCAAGAAAACATGCCACAACAACTTTGTATATTCTCCATTTGAATACAATTATAATACTTGACACAAGTCAATTTTCACTAAAATGAAGGTGGGAATTGTAGTTGGATAAGTTGGTTTATTGTTACCTCCTTTGGACGATCAGAACACACAGTACACTTAATCATGTTCTTGCAAACCTTTATTTCTGCTTCGAGCTTTTGTATTGCGGCTTCTCCGGTTTCAGAACTCAGTTCAGCGATTTGGTTGTTCAGGTCACTGAGTTCTTCCTCAAGCTTCTTCCGGGAACTCCTGCATGACATGATTGGATCAATTCGAATTGAGCCACCTTTAAGTTTATGAAAACTACAAAGTACAATTTCATGCAAACTAGGCAACCCCAGGAAAATAAACCAGCATTGGAATCAAACCATAAACCAAGATTCTTGAGCTAAAAGACTGACTATTTTTGTGATCCATTTGTTTACTCAATTCCTCACCAACATTAAAAATTGATCATTTTCATAAACATTAGAAAGAAAAATACCTTTCACTTTCCAATTCCAATTCAATTGCTTGCACATCTTTCTGTATTTGATCGTGTTCTTTGTCCGAAGAGGAAACAGCAGACTTCAGCCACTTCAACTCCTTCTCAGCATCAGCCAATTCCCACTTGGCAAATTCCAGAGTGACATGAAGGTGTTTTTCCTCCTGATTACATTTAATGGCTTCCGATAGAACAGCCTTCATCTGCAAGATTTAAATTATTGTTTACAACAGCAATCAGCAGCGAAGTTGTTCGGCAGAATATGAAAATAAAACAGAAAATAAGTAGGGGGCCAGGCAGCAGGGGAAGTTGGACCTGCTCTTCAATGTGTGCAATCCTCATTTTTGAACTGTCTATTAAAGCATTAATTTGTTGAAGTTGCTTTGCCAAGGCCTGCTTCTCAGACTGTAGAGAACTATATGCCTGTTTTGTCTTCACGCTTTCGGATACAAGCTGCATGTAAGTTTGCAATATGATCAAGACAAGGCCTCCCTAATAAAAAATGGAATTATTTAAGTAAAGAGCAAATACACCAGTTTTCAGAAAATAGCACAATTTTCTATGCAAACTAAGTTCCAGTTCGGAACAAGATTTTGTCCATGCCAAAATCAATTTCCTACAGCAAAAATTCATGGTCGCCGATAAAATTGATTTGTCCAAGTATTTTGCCAAGTCAATTATTACAAATTTCTAGGCTGTTCCAGATTTAGGAGATGCTGCCCACCAGTTATCCAAAGACCTTCCTAATATTAATTCTATCAAGTGGGGCTATTAACTATAATTTATCTAAATCCTCTTTAGTAGTTTGACACTTACAAAATGATTTTTCTTTACATCAACCATACAAACTTATTTTTTTAATGTTTCTTATCTAAGAAATCAACACATAAGTTAATATATTAATTACAAAGTCAAAGGTAACAACAGGACATACCTTAATATTATAGTCATCCCTCTCAGTCACCTGCTGCAACAGATGTTGGTTCTGTGTCTGCATATCTTCATATGCTTGACCAATAGTCTGCAGGAAAGCAATCAATTATATCACAAGAAAAGAGTTAGAGCATAGCCATCATTTTTGCAGTTCATCCAGTATGAGGGGGAAGAAAAGTCAACTCAGATAGGAAACCTCAATTTCAGATATATATGCCTCTGCCTCAGCATCTTTCACATTGATAGCCTCGGTCAGCTCCAATATATCTCTGAATATGGACAGATAAAGCATGGAGAAGGCATGCATCAACAAGTTAATAAACAATGGCAGTTCGTATGAACATTTATTCCACTCCTATAAAGACAATCAATATGAAACTCTCCAACACCAGAAACTCTTCCACTCCTCATCACCGAAACTTCTCTCCCCAAATAAACAATCCCAAGTATGGTTTAATAAGGAAGAAAAAACACCACAGAAACTCTCCACCAGTTTCTCAATACAGCAAATCCAAAATCAATGTAAGAGTATACATAAACACAAACCTCTCGGATGCATCCAGCTTGGCCCTTAAGTCCTCAATTTCAGCTTCCGCAGCAGAAAGCCTTTGTTCACAAGCTTCTTCAGCTTCATTAGCAGCTTTTACTCTCAACTCTAAACTATGTTCATCTAAAGCATTTTTCAGCATTTCAGCTTGAGAGCGGGCTTTACTTTCAGATTCTCTAATTTCTGCCACAGTACTGAAATCCAAGTTTTACACCATATCAAGAACAAATAATCCAAGTAGACACAAGAGAACAAAAAAATTTTTTTAATGCAAAACGAAGTCCCTAGTCAGTTACCAACTACAACTAAATGCTTACCATAAGTTCAATTTAATAGCAAAATCTTAACAAGTTTGGCAACATTAATGGAAAAATTATACAGAGAAACAATTGTTCGAAACACTTTCCTTGCTCAAAGTATTACGGACAATTGAAACAGCTGCAAATATTAAATATCAAAGTTAGGCCGATTTGAAATAAGCCTTTTTATCCATCAAGGGAGAACGGATTAGGCCACAACAGTAAGATTTGCAAAAGAAAGTGATGCAACCATTTGAGGACAATTTGAGGCTTCCTATAATTAAAAGTTTTTGAAAACAGAAATGAATATAAAAGGAACAATGGAACCTTGATAGCATTAAAATGACTAAGAGGAACGCAAAGCAAAGATGAAAGGCAATACAAAGAAGAGAAGTTACAAACAAAGCAACTTGCCTCACACAGAATCCTACACAGCTTGAATACAGGTGGTAAGGGACCATCACCAGCTTTAAACATGAGAAAGGGAAGAAAGGAGGGATAACACACAAACAAACATCCTGGGACTAGTATGACTAACTTAACTGCAAGCAAAGCATAATTACTACTCTGTTAAGAAACTATGGTTTATCATCTGCTACCAAAGAAGGGTTTCCCAACTAGCTATGGTATGACATGCTGTGCACCCACTGACAGGTAATTCCATTACTTCATCCAAAAATTGCAGAGAGTAATAAGTGCAAAAAAGCACCACACACATATCAGCATTTACTTTAAACTAGAAAAGTATTACTCCTTAAGTTTAACTACATGAGACTCTTACCACCATATTAAGTATTAACCACCTCAAACCAGCATACCTTTTATCATAATTCTCCCGTCCATGCATATCCAGAATGAATTCCAACTCCAGTTTCTCCTTCTGTAACTTTTCAATCTGGAAAAGAATATCTTAATCAGTTATTTAAAGAAGATTAGTCATACACAATCTATAAAACCTACAGAATTAACATGCAAATAGTGTTAAATAATATTGGAATAGAAGGTGCATATACACATGCATGATGTGCAACGAAACGTTTGCAATCAAATCTGACTAAGTCACACATATGCTTCAGATTCAGAAACTAATAGATAAATGGCAGAGTCAAATTTGATCTCAAATAAGGAAACTGAGAAGTATCACCGTTATACAGCGAAGGCATACAGGGTGGAACCAGATCAATGTCTTTGTGGGTGCAGCCGTGCAGGTTGTTCATATGTATTATAAATTTGACAAAAAAATACAAAACTTTTCTAGTGAAGATTGAATTAAACATGAAAATTTTTTCAGCTTCAGCTGCCTCCCTCAGATTACACGTGGTTCTAGCTGGAGACCCAAAAACAAAAAAAAAAAAAAATATGTATACAGATAAAGAAGAACACATAAAGGTTAAGACAAGGGTAGACTCACCAATGCTTTTAAAGACTTGATTTCCAAATCCTGTTCAGTACATTTGTTTGCAAGGTTCTTAAGTTCACTTGTCTGCTTCAAAACAAAGGCATTAATAAACCTTAATACAGAAAAGGTATGTCCTGTGTGCATCTAAAGGCAACAACTTCTGGCTATAAACTCTTGCAGTATGCTCAAATCAACATGATTTCTTAAGTCCTTAGATTCAATTAGGTGTAAGTCAACAAAATCATTTCCAGTTTGGTCCATAAACATGTTTTGTCATATACTAACCAAAATTTATGCTTTTTTTTTTTTTAAATGGAATTACTTGCACCAGATTGGAATTTTCTCATTCACTTTCTATAATTTAACATGCATACAGAAAATATGGGTTTCACTAAATAAAGAAATTGAAAATTAAGGATACAGCCTTCAGGAACAATTAACAACTTCGCAACACATATTTATTGGATTCAAACATTATGCTTTGTCCACACTTCAAGTCAAAAAGGGCTTTCACTTGAGATATATATTTCAAAACAATTCTTGTGCCTTTTCCAGCAGCTTAAGCTTTTGAGAGAATTGTATCTTGACATTTTAGTACAAAAATTATGATGGCTAAAGACTTCTGCTTTCATGAAACCCCAATTTCTAATGAAATTAACCATGCAGAGAACATCACAGAATCAAACTAACTAGATAAATTTCCATTAAAATCCTATCACAAGGTAGGTGGAAAAGAAAAGGAAACAGCAGAAAATATCGGATCAGTTTGTGAGAAGAACCTTCCCACTCAACAATGCTCTTAGTGAATGAGCTTTCTCGCGTAATGATACAGCCTCATGAGCTGCATCCTTCCATCGCTTCAATTGAGCTTCCATCATCCCCATTTCTTTAGACAAGGCTGAAGCCATCACATGGAACTCGGATTTGATATCTTTTCTCCCTGAAACACGTAATATTGTGAGAAACTAGGAAATCCAATCTTATGCACTGCAAGTTTAAACACAGAACATGTGATATGCTGACCAGTATCCTGTATAGCCTCTTCCATCTTAATTTCAAGATCATTCTTTTCAATAATACACTTCTGCAACTGAAGCTCTAGCTCTTCAGTCCTAGAATCAGAATTGTCAATGGTATGCCTTGCAGTATCAACAGACTCCAATTTCGAATTCAGCTCCTTCTCCCATTTTGTGACATGGACACTTCCAGCCTGAAGTTTCATTTGAAAAATAAAATAACATAAAATAAAGGGAAAATTGCACTTTATCCCATTGAAATATAACCCATGTGCACTTTACCCCCTAATGTTTAAAATGTGCAATTTGACACCCTGACATTTCCAAACTGTGCAAATCAGACCTTCTGTTAACTCTACTGTTAAATACCACCGTTGGTGATTATATGCCATTGAACTCGGAACTCACTCACATGACCCAATAAATTTACAAATGTGGAAACAAGGAAAAAGTGAACACTCTGTTGAAATCGGAACTTAAAAACTAGGACAAGAAAGAACTGAACCCTCTCACGTTAAGTGACACATTGAACTCGGAACTCGGAACTCGGAACTCACACTATTGAACTCGGAACTCGTATTTAACAGCAAACTTAATAGAAAGTCTCATTTGCACAGTTTGAAAACGTCATGTCAAATTGCACATTTTTAAATATTAGAGGGTAAAGTGCACATGGGTTATACTTTAAGGGGGTAAAGTGCAATTTTCCCTAAAATAAAAGGGAAAACAAGAATTATAAATTTACAAACAAACTAAAGGGAAAAAAAATAACAGGAAATCACTATTAACCTGCAGAGACTCTATTAACATCTTATACCGATCTAATTCAGCAATCCAATGTTGAAGTTGATCATTTGCCAAAGAGTATATTCGGGAAGAGCGTATATACTTGTCATCATTCAGTTCATTCTGAAAATAAACATACAGGAAAAGCAACTTTCACATAGGACTCTAGAGTAAATGCATCTCAACTATTCAAGAATACATGACCAACTATCATAGATAGATAATCCAAACTTACAAACCTGAAGATCTTGGAATCGCTTTGTCAAGGTTTCATTTTCTTCCTGTGCATCTTGAAGCTCAGAAAGACGATCAGCATTCACTATCTATGTCATTAAGCAAGGATATTTCTCATCAGATAGAGCAAAATGACAAAGGAATGACATAAGGAAAGAAATCACATGACAAAACCTTTGCTTCCTCAATTGAATCTTTCAATTCACGCAAACTCATAGTCCTTTCTGCAGGTTTTTCAGGAGACAAGTTTCCATTCACTGCATCTGCACGGGGGGAATGCATCCCTGCCACTGCATCCTTTTGCATTCTCAGATTGACTAGTTTTCTTCTACTCTCTTCAAGTTCAGCTATGCTCTCATCAAGGTCGCCTTCCAGTTTCAAGAAAAGACACTCTCAAGTTATAATATATAAAACCATCAACCAAGAGAACCAATCACATACTTTCTCAATTTAAGTGCCAATCCAAATTCTATCATAAATCTAAGACATTTGTTCAGGAAATTATTAAATTCCTAAACTCCTTACATTAGCTAGGCTACAAAGTCCTCCAGGGTCAGCCAAAATACACAAGGACCAAGGACATTACATCTGGTCATATCTACTACTAAAAAGTTCTAACCACACCAATTTTATACTGCTCTTGATAATTTTTACTTACATTACTCAAATTGTCAGTGGCAGAATTACAATTCTCTATACTCACTGCCAGACTGTGGAACCCTCACTTCCACTGAGGCTCTTATTACATTTGAATTAAATTTGAATTTTACAGTAGCTTTCCTTATATTTCTGTTCATCAACCTTAAAATGTGCATCTATCGTTGGCTTATCCTTTCTTATAACAAACCTTTCTACGCCTGGAAAAACCAAAATAGTACACCTAGGTTTTCTATCACAAAAAATGTAGGGCTACACTTTCTATAAGATAAAAATCTATAAGATAAAAATCATAAAAGAAATTCAAGTTCTGCAAAGCCAATCAGCCTATTTTTCAGAGTAACATAAAGTTGTGTATGGAGAAATTTTAAAATCAGAATTGATTTGCCTTATAAATTAATTTTGGAACTCATTAAAAAAAAATATTGGGATTTCAATTCATTTACAAATTAAATTTCATGTTGGAATACATTAAAGATGAATTGAATTGATTTATATTAGTAATTTATATTTTATCAACCCTACTTAGAATATGTTAAATGACTCAACTACTAATGGTAAACATGTCAATTCCAACTATTAAAACTAAAGTCAAATCAAATTCACCCAAATCCAAACAAATTTCACCAGATTTCTATTTATACATGGGCTAAAATCAAGGATTACCAAATCAAATCAATTCTCAAAATGTTTCATTCCACACATAACAAAATTTTCCTTCATTTTCAATGGTTTTTAGACAAAAGCAGCTCATTCAAAACTGCAAGGCATGTCATCAATCCTAAATGACCATCCCTACTATTGAGTGCTGATCTAATCAATGTGATGCTCAAAATATTTACTTCTGCTTCTACTTAACACCAGATTGACAGGATAGTATGTTTCTCAATTTCACTTTACCCCATGTTTAAATGACAAATGACTGGGAAACGGAAAGGGAATAAGACGAAGGGGAATAATTTCCTCTGTTTGGGAGTTTAAAAGCAGACTGGAAGGGCAAGGAACTCATAGGAATATATTCCCCCTCTCTTCCTATCAAACAGCAAATTTTCCCCCAAAATTAGGTTGATGAAATGGGGGAAATAAACTTTCATTACTCAAAACCAAATATTTTACATTCCCTTCTACTTCTTTATATTTTAACTCCCAAACGAAATAATGGAGTTTTGTTCCATTCCCGTCTTAATCTTCCAAACAAGAGAAAAGGCAGTGTTGTCAAAAGCAGTTGAGGCAGCCATCTAGGCATTGAGGCAGGGCAAAAATCAGCTTCAACGAATTGGCACCTCAAATTGCCTAAGGCTCAACGCCTCAAACTGCTTGAGGTAGGGCGGCTTCCACGATGCAGCCCTAATATGGGTCCATCAAGGTGGTGCGGCTGTATCACTGCATCGTGAAGCTTATTCAAAATATCAAACCTATGCTCACTTAAAAGTTAAAATACCTATCAGTCAATGGGTATCAAATCTGAAGGGGTATTCCAATCTATCTACCTCTTATCAACCTATTAAGAAGAAAAAAAATAAGATAAAATCCTACATTTCTTACTTGCTGTCACATGAAAAAGCTCCCTCACAGAGGCTGCTGCTACACAACCAACCAGAAGATCCACTACGGAACCTGTTGTTGTGTCACCAACCAGAAGCTGCGCCGCCACTAGAAGTTGCAACCCTAATTGTCTATGTGGACACTTTTATTTTGTTGACGATTTGTTGTTAGATGCATAATTATAGTATTTTTTTTTCAAAAATTATTTTTATACCCGCATCACTTCAATATTGTGGCCACGTATCCTCGCCACACCGAAGTGATGCAGTTTTGGGGATGGTTGCATCAACTGTTTTTCACCTTGTGACAACACTGAGAAAAAGTAACTTTGTTCCTTTCCTTCCCTTCCCTTTCTAACCCATCCCTATTTATTTCCTTTCATTCCACTAATGGAAAAACATTCAAACTACAATGTTAGACTTAACCTTTTATTTATCTCATGAAATATTACAATTCATCAACAAATAAGATATGCCAATGAACATTATTCTGAATAAAGAGTGTTAAATATAAAAACCATTCATGTTCCTTCACTTTAAGTTTTTGGAAGAAATGATTCATGATATGTGATATAAAAACCTCTCTGACCAAGTGGTCTAGAGTTCAACCCTTGCTACTACCATTCTTCTAAATAAAAAGTTGAATTTCAACACAAGATAAGGTGGGCTTGTGTATTATTCACACTTCAAGCTTGACGGACAATTGCATAACAGGGGTGTGTTAGATATAAAAGCCATTCTTGTTACTTCACCTAACAACTTTAAGTTTTTCGGAGAGAAGGTTTATAACAAAGAGTAAAGCCCTATTTTGGTCCTCGAATTCGAGAACCAAATTGAGATTTACACATACATTATATAGTAATAGTATACCACTTACAACTGATAAATGTCATTATACACAAGGAGAACTTCCTTTTTTCAACTAAAGTGGACTAACCCTTTAGAAACCGAACATATGATAATCAAGATCATTCAAAAGACAGACTTCATTATTCTAAATTTCACAATAACTGAACTAGTTAAAACAAAAAAGAAGATGGAACATATCAGAGACCTGCAAGGTGTTTAATGTCGGATTGATCTTGTAAGCACCAGCTGATATAATTTTGAATACCGGTAGTATACTCTTTGTGCGCAACATGGAGAGCATCAATGATTTCACGTAAATTATTTGCCTCCTCTTTCATCATATCATCAATCTTAGACATTTGGATTATAGCATCTGCAAACCCAAGAACGAATAACCACAGCAGATCATTTAATACAAATTTCCTCGAACAATCCTACATCAATGATATCTGGAAGAAAAATACTAACTCAATCATTAACAAAAACAATATAACTCAACAATTGGATAACACATCAAATGTTTTTGACCTTCTGAAGATAATTCTTCATGCAAAACCTGGGCTATACTGTCAGTTTGTTCCCTCTGAGCATCTATGGTATCTTGAAGGAGTTTCAACAACTCCAATGTAGACGACCGACGTAAAGCAAGGCTTTCCTCAATGTAATTAATGATCTCACCACTACTGCTTCCTTTGACAGAATCTTTCTGGATCAATCTACATAGAAATATATCCTCTGCAGGACATAAAGGAAGTGAACCTAGAGAGAGTGAGTCAAGTCAGTCTCTTGAATTTTCTTCATACTACAAGCAAGAAATCGGGGGAAAAATTACAATATATGGATATACTAAACAATGAAAGTACCTTGAGGGTTATTAGGATAATCCAATGTTTGCAATGCATCTTTGCCTCTACCAGCTCGTACACCAAGAAGAGTCAGATCATCAGACAACTAGAAGAGCAAATGAGAAAGTTAAACCAATGTGCATATGCTACAGGAATATCACAAAAAGTGCTTTGCCTTCCACCCCTCCCCCATACAGCCACCAGCACATGCACTATCATTTATGGAAATGTTAATTCAAAAGGGGAAAGAAAAAATAAAACTGATTAGAGAAGACACGCGACAGAAACAGGAGCATTATGATAAAAAATAACCTCAATCCAGCGCTGGTTCACTGCAATTAACAAGTCATCATAAGAATTTTGCTGTTCTTTTAATTCTCGAATTTTTTCTTCAAGGTCATGCAAAGCATGCTTTTGGATGTCTATCTTTTGAACAAGCTGCTGGTTTTGTGCCTGTAAGACTCCTGCATCAGCCTGGAAAAAGCACAAACATTCCGCATCATGCAAGACAAACTTGTAAACAATTCATGACCAAAAAAAGCAAAATTGTGATTGCCATACAGATAGAGTTGTCATGATGATGAACAAGAAACAAAACAGTGTTTTAACCTCTAAAACTCTTGCCAATCACCTCAAAGTCCAAGACCCCCCTTGCAGATACATATTTTTCAGTTAAAAAAAAAACCTTGCAACATTTTTTCACACAAAAGATTCTCAATTACTTGAAATATCCCTATCAAAAAGATCAAGCACAACAAGAATTTTCAATCCCAATACTCCGCCATCCACTCAGAAATAACACAACGTGACAACTCACAAATAAGACATTGAATTCACCCTTGCTACTCTTCACAGCCCTAGTCAGCATCACGTGAGCACTAAACACAATTAAATTGCCACCCCTTTGTCCCAAAGAGCACAATTTTACCCACAAAAGCACCCCCTCTGTACTAAACAGCAAATTCATGCTGTGCCCACAAGACCAAACAGCTCTAAGAACCCAATTACACACCCAATTCAATGCAAACACTGAAACTCAGAATTATATTATCGACACAACAGAAGACATCAACAAAGACATAAAAACACCACGCGCGCGCGCGCGCACACACACACATATATACACACACAAAGCTATGAAGAGAGAGAGAGGGGGGGAAGGGGTTACGGTTTTGTTGTTGGATGGAGAGTTTCGAGCCATGCGGGAAGAAACAGAGGTGAGATGAGGCCTCTTCTTGTCGGGTTCGTTGTGGTCTGAGTTTTCCATTTAGGATTCTGAAATTCTGAACAAAACCCAACACAGCATTAGGAGGAACAACACGTATTCTCAGGAACCAAAGATGCACGGCATCATCGTTTCTATCAAGTTCCTTAAAGGAAAGGAAGACATGAAAATGGAGACACAGAACAGAACACAACACAGCAGAAAAATAAAACAACTCACAGTCACAGGAAAGTGTTGTACTGTTTAACTCAATTTTTGTTTTGGGGGGTGGTGAACACTGTAGTCTCAATTTCAAAATTTATATCAATAAAAAAGAAATTGTTTTTGTTTAAAAAAATTGGGTAATATTAAAAAATATTAACTTATATAATTACTTAACGAGGGATCCATATAATTTGCTACTTTTTAATATTTATATTTGTTAATATTGTATCGGTGCATATAAATTAGGATAGTTTTCTAATGTGAGTAGCAATGAAAATTTAACATAAGAAATTTTCTAGGAGAAAAAAGAAATTGACATAATAATTTATTTTCACGAGAACAAGTCGAAAATTTGAAATTAAGTTCTTTATTTAATGGTTCATTAAATAGTTATATCATATTTTAACTGTTTTGAGATCAATAATAATAAATTGTAGTAACTAGAATAGTATCCGTGTAATACACGCAATTAAAACATATAGTACCCAGTGTGCGTTGAAAACTTAGTTGGAAAGAACCAAGGTATGTTAGGGAGTTCAAGGCAAATTCTATAGTGGTGTTTGTTGAGTTAGGATCACTATCAGCCTTGGTAACTTTTCAAATATTAATAGTTGAATGATTAATTTATAAAAATAATGGCATTTTTTAACTCCTCCATTTCTCGCTCTCTCTCCCCCTTTCTCCATCCACTGTGTTCTCCCCATGACCCCTCTAGCTTCCCCTCTCTATGCAATGAGCTCCTTTTATAGCAATTGGGGGAGGGGGAGGGGCTTGGGAATTCAGCAAACCATGGTTTAGCATGATTTCTTCATACCCCTTAGCTCTTTCTTAGATTTCGAATGTGAGAATACATGTGATCCATAGCCTCCCTTAGTTGCATCGTTTGAATCTTAGTCACTATGGTCCGTAACTCCATTGTCGTCGCTACAATGGAGCGGCGAGTGTTGAGATGCTCCACCAAGATTGCTCGCACTATGAACCTCAATAGCATTCACAAATTTTGAGCACAATTCACAAATTTATAAGCGATTACTTAGTGCAATATATGGAATTACATATGTGAGACTTTTATTCCTCTGTTAGTTTCTCATTCATCGTTATTGTCGCACCGTTACTTTTTTAGGCTCCGACAAGGACAAGCAGATGGCAAAGACCAACATGAATGTGGCATCAGTGGAGGTAAATGTGATCACCCAAGATAAATGCGGTAAAGGCAGAGGTGGAAGCTATCGGTGATAGTTGCAGCTTCTTGCAAGTTCCATTAATTGCAAATTAGGTTATTTATTGGGTCATTCTATAAATAACAACATACAAATATGAAACTTTTATGGGTCACTTTTGTTATTATACACAATCTTTAAAAAACTCAATCTCCGTTATCAATTAAAATTTTAATGGTCATGATTTAAGAACCATGGTGGTCCTTAAAGGAGAGCACACTATTTGTCGGAGCTCAATTACTACATATGTTGTTCTCCATCTAAATTAGCCGCTCTCCTAGCTTTATTAAGGGGTGTTCTTGAGGCCTCCCTAAGATGTCCCTTTGGCAAGTTCTCAATAATTACGCCCTTACTCTTATGAAACTAAATGTATACTAACTCGATTATTAATTGTAATTAGGATAATATTTGTGCAAAACAGTTAACATTTGCATAAGTTGATTAATTGGGAATTAGGTTAATTAGGAACCCTAACCTTTCAAAATGATGTGTTTAGGGGATTTTTTCGAAGCTATGCAAGTTATGTATTTAGAGAGTGTCAAGTGGGATGGGGTTAGAAAAGTCTTAATTATCATTTTACCTCTATATCGGGTTGTTTTTTGATTGCAAGTGGGTCAAGAATCACTATGGTTTGATTTGGTGGTACTTTTTGAGGGGTGCTTTTGCTTTTGAAAAATACAAGTCAATTTTTCTGTTAGATAAACAAAAAAATTAGAGGGATTTTGCTCTTAACTTTTAAAAGTCAGATGTGCTATTAAAAACTCTCATATGATATTTTTTAGAGCTAGCTTGTATTCTCTAAAATTTAGAATACTAACATAACCTTACTTCCTTTATTGACAATGAAAGTAGCTTTGTTATTTGTGTTCATTATAGTTATTTTATATTTTAAGAGCAATTTTATTAAATATTACTCTTGTAACTTCTGCTTATTGAAAGTATTTTTTACATTATTTTACCAAACAATACTATATAGCTTTTAAGAGTTCAATGAGCTCAACAAATCTGAAAAAGTCACAATAATACCAAATTAAACCTATATTCAATGTTTGCAATTGTCAGAGTCTACAAGATCAGTTATTTTTTGTTATGGATCTATATGTCCACCAAGGACATTATCAAGGACTAATCTAGGGATTTATTCCTTTTTTTTTAGAGGGTGCTAGGAGGTGACCAATATAAATATACGCTTGATATAAATATGACAATTATTTTAAAGTGTCCCAAGTTTTTAATTATAAAGTAAAAGAAATTTCCATAGTTTAATCTCAACTTTTTAAGAAGCGAACTTGAATTTAAATTTTAGGTAAACAACTCTTATAAAAGAAATTTCATAATTTTTGTGCTCATATAGTTAAATAAATTTTTTCATTAAGGCCTATTAAAATAGGTTAAACATATAAAGATACTTCGTGATTAAAAAAAACGATCATAGTCTCAAAATAGTAAAGAATTAATTGAATAATAAAAATATTAATTTGGGGAATGAGAAATGTAATAATGCCCCCCACCAGTTATGGCAACATTTCGTGGAAAGGAAGAACAATTTAATTTTAATTATTTAGGGAGGGATGAATGTATTAAAGAGCGCTAATTACACTAAAATTATACAATATGAGAAAGTAGAGCGAATCTAAGTTTTGGGGAAACTCATTTATGTCATAAAACATCTTCTATTTTAATTCCAACTTTTTCCTTGTTATGTTATATTATTATTGCATTTAAATTGCATTTATAATTTGTTATTATTTGTTTCATATGCAAATTATACTTACCTCCCCTGATATTTGGTGAAATTTACCATGACTCCCCTCTATTGATCCAGGCTACACTGACCTACCTTTAGAGAAGATTAGTATTATATTTACAGAGGTATTTAATATCACATTTTATAAAATACAATGATATCGGGTGTGATATTATCTAAAATTTGGGGGAGATCAATGTATATTTTTGTAAAATTGAGAGAAGTCGCAATAAATTTCACCAAATCACAAGGAGATCAGTGTAATTTACTCTTATTTCTTTATAATATTTCTTCTTTTTCTTCTTCTTCTTCTTCTTCTTTTTTTTGGCAAAACTTGGAACTACTTATAAATGATTAAATAATGATTGAAATCATTAAAAATAAAAATTAATATGATTTGATTTATAAATTAAATATTATATTTGAAACCAATTATATAAAATGATATGTGAATTGATTTATAAATCACTTATTATGTTTGATATTCATCAAAATAAGAATTAATATTTTTTTGTAATGAAAATAAGAATTGATTTAATTTGACTTTACTATTTTTACATTTTTACACTTATTACTTCATAAAAAAATAAAAAGCTCTTAGGGTTAAAGTAGTCTTTTTAATAATTTAAGCATAAAATTAAGGGAAAAAAAGGCTTCTTATTTCCTTGAATTATAGGTTACAGGCACTTTAATCCCTATATTTTAAAAAAATGCATATTGACCCCCCTAAATTTTTCTAAATGTGTAAATTGATCCTTTTATTAATTTTTTTATTAATTGTTAATAAAAATATTACACATTCAAGAAAGTTTTGGTTATTAAATTGTACATTTAGGAAAGTCCAATTGTCAATTTGCATATGGCCCAAAATTCAGTGAATATAATATATTTATTTTAACTAAAATATGCATTTAGAAATATTTTGGGAGTTGATTTATATATTTTTAAAATAAAAAGGTTTAAGTACATATAACATATAATTTAGGAGAGTAAAGTGTTATTTTTCCTAAAATTAAATCAATTCCTTCAAAATCCCATTTAATATTATAGGATTTCAAAACTAAAGTAATCAAATTTCATTGAGTTTGTCAAATCAAATTATCTATTATTTTTAAAAGAAAAATATAAGATTTGGTTTACAAATCAAATTAATTCTCATTTTTATCCATTTCAAACATTATTTTTGACTCATTAGTCTTGAAAGAGCTTTAAATTTAGAGTGACCATGTGTGTGTATTGATTAGGTTAGAATCCTATGTTATCTAAAAATAGGCTCTCTCCTTTTTTTTTTTTTTTTTATCCAAGGGAGAGGGATATATTAGGGACGTTAGGAACAAGGGATTCAGACATAAGTGCAAAGCTTACGTGGCACACAATTATACCACTTGCCTCAAGCATTTTTTTGGCATAAAATAGGCTCTCGAAGAGTATCTGTTTTTTTTTTTTATTTTTTTTTATTTTTTTTTTTATATATATATATATCAACATGTGTAGATATCTTATAGCATGAAGTTAGAATTGTGGATGTGAGTCTAATCTTACTACAAGCATGGGCCAAACCTAATTTTACTTTAGCCTTATAATTTCACCATTTTTACATCAAAACACGTATTTCTTACTGCTGAATGGCTTCTTTTATACTCCTATTTGTTGGAAAATGCATAATTAGTGAGCAATATTGGTCTGTTTATCTATTACTAATAATAAAGAGGATTCTCTTTAACAATTATCTCTTAGTATCCAATTTTTACATTCCTATATATATTTCAATTTTTATATATTAAAATGGTGGTTGAAATTGTCCATTACACAATTTATGTTCTCTGATAGTTATCAGACCATCTTTTGATAACTTGTAACAAGTTATTATTCTATTTTTTATTTTTAAAATTTTAATTAAGAAATAAAAATAATTAAATAAAAATTAATTAAAAATTCATTACTTCTATATATTTAAATTGATTCGATCAATTCTAAGTTTAACATCTTCAAGAAATAAATAAAATTAATTTTTTAAAATTATATTCAAAATGAAATAATGGATTGATAGGCACTTTAAAGCCTGTCAATCGACTAGTTTACTCCAATAGAAATTACAACCACACACTTGCTCCATCTACCCCGTTATATTTTTCTCCTTGTATTATTCTTCTTATTCTTTCATGTCCAATGCACTAGCGAGTTTCTCTCAAAATATTTGTTGCATAGCCAACTTTATGAACAAGATTTTTGTTGTTCATCAACATGTGGACGAGTTCCTAAGAAGATTTATGTCTAATCCTAAAAAATTGTCACTAAAGAGTTGAGACAAATTCACAGAGGTTTGCTTTAAATATGACAAAGATAAACCTTTAAAGATAGTGTTTAGTACAATTTGTGGTAAAGCTTGTTCTATTTCTTCTTCACTTGCTCTTAATTTTTGATTTTGTGCTCTGTTCTGATTGATTCTAATATATACAAATATTAGTACTCACTCTAGTAACATCCCTTTTTTATAAAATACTTTATTTAGAGTTACTTTGGTTCAATTGCTTTATTTAAATAATTTAGTTGATATATTTAAAATGATTTTATAATAGTGATTAGTTTAAAATTGACCCAATAATTGAATCATAGACATTAACTTTCTAAAATAAGACTATAAATTAGTAGTGGTAACTTCAAAATATATTATGCTATAAATAATATTTATTGAGACAAAATAATACTGGATTCTATAAAAAAATAATAAGTATAAATATATCTAGATATAGGTATGTGTGTGTCTGCATGTGTTATATTAGCTAATAATAACAATATAATAGTAACAATACAAGAATAACATACCCCTCTCTCTCTCTCTCTCTCGATAATATATATATATATATATATTAGTAAAACTACAAACTGAAATAAATTAGATAGAAGTGAGGGTGTGAGAGGAATTTTTCTACAAAGAGAAGGCAAGAATTACATCATAAGGGAAAGATTCGGTAAAAAAATGAAGAATAGAAGAATTTAGTATGTGTACATTTTTTTATTTCTACAAGAGTTTGTGAGATAGATAATGAAATTACTTGTAAAGTAAAACTATGGCTACATTTACTTGTTGTATGTTATTTATTATTATCACAATTTATTTTATATTCCAAGTTATTTCATTAGATGTTCCTTTACATTATTGCTCATTATTATTTATTATTGTAATATATTTTATTTACTATTCCAAGTTATTTTACATTTTTTTACATTACTACTTAGTATTATTTACTATGGGAATTTATTTTATTTATTGTGCAAAGTTATTTTATTTAATATTCCTTTATATTATTGCTCCTTATTATGTATCATTGCAATATATTTTATTTATCGTTCCAAGTTATTTGATCCAATTATTACTATTGTAGTTTATTTTAATCATCTTTTCAAATTAATTTATTTAATATTCCCTTATACTATTGCTTATTATTGTTATTGTTATTATTATTATTATTAAGATATTGTTTATATAATGATATATTATTTTAGGTTGTCAATTTTTATGATAATTTTTTTAGAGGACCAATATTAAAAGTAAAATAGTGTATCTAACACTGAAAATAAGTGAAATTTATTATATATGAATATGAACTATTAAATTATTTATACCTTTACTTGGAATTTTATACTTTGAGTAATTGACAATTCTTGACTTATAAATATTACTGTGACTTTATAATAACCCTTGCAAGAACATGACCTAAATGCGTCATAATGACAAGGATATACTTATGGACAATGATAAGAGAGTTTAAAAAAAATTAAATAAAAATGATCCTAAATCCAGTCTCTAGAAATTAACATATAGATTTGATAACTCTATATTTTGAAAAATTTTATTGAAAATTTATGTTGTTTATTTTACTCAAACTTATATTATTTCAGTTTTTGTGCAGCTTATCTATTTTATGATTATGAATTAATTTATATCTTTTGCACCTTATTTAGTTCATTTTATTACTTAATTTTATGTTTTATTATTTAATTTATTATGTGATGAATTTATTTATATTATTCAAGTTTATGATTTATTTTATGTTATTTGAGTTTTATTTAAGTTCTATTTATTGCTTAAATTTAGGTATCTCTATATTTATCATGAATTATGCATAATGGCAAGTAAGTAATTATAAAAAAAGACATTTAAGATTTGTCACTAACCATCAAGAAGGCAAACAGATAAAATGTAAGATTCTTTTATATTACTTGTTTTGGTTAATATGGCGTAAATGTCTTAATTTGTCGACAAGAAATTATGAGTAACATTAGAGAATGAGAATTCCCAAATACTTAATCTTCAAATATGTGTGAGATAAATAGACAAAGAAAAGTGAAAATTAAAGTAAAGAAATCATAATTTTAATAAGGCTTGCTAGATTATGAATTTCATGACATACGTCTTTTAAATATCTATTGTTCAATATTATTATGAGATATTATTCTCCTTAGAGATGATTTGATATGATTATAATATAATAGCCGTGTGAATTTTTGTGCTAAGCCGTGTGAATTTTTGTGCTAAGGCATAGTTAGAACTATCATAGTTTAAATACTTTAAAACTCTTCATTATCCATCAAGAATTTCCAATTCTCATTCTATTTCTGGTGGTTTCAGATTAATCAAGTAACACTTTAGAGAAAGACAGATTCTTCCAATTGCTAGGAACGTATGGAGTTGTAATTAAATAAATTATAATTTTATTATCTAGCTTAAAAATGTTTAGCTTATAATTAGTAGAACCTTATTTTTGCTCATGAACACTTTAGTATAATGTTCAATATAGAACTTCTTATATAAATTTATGCCATTAGTGTTGTTATGAATGGGTGTTACAACTCCTATATTTCCAAGATGAATTTAGTAGTCGAGTCTTCTAATGAGGCCCTTAAAAAGGCATGGGAGAGGGGGTGAGGAATAGAAAAAGAAAAATTGGAATAGGGGAAAAAATAAAAAAACTGGGATCAAGAATATATGAAGAGATTGAACATGATACCCTCCTTAATTTCCTCTTATCAACTCAGCTACTGACATGGGGCGGATCTATTTTCTTTTTAGTTTTGGATAGTTCCTCTACATCCAGTGTATATTAATTGTATTTAATTTAATTTTATATTATAATATATTAATTACGTTAAATGAGAAAAATGATGTTATTTGCTATTATAGTGAAATCAATATGAATTGACTCATGACATAAACATGATTTCTTAATTTTTTTTTTGTTGGTGGGTGATTTACAAATATTCAAATAAACACTTTCTCGCCTTTGATACACTTAACAATTCTGTAAGCAACATATGTCACGTTGAATTATTATGAAGCGTCTCCACAATCTTAGGTTAGGTGATTTTTTTATATATGGAGTTTTGAGGGTGATATTGAGAATATATGAAATTTTTTATAAAATTTGAGAAATATGGGTTTTTGAAGAGAATTCAATTTGTTGTTGATTGAATTCTATTATTTTAATAAAAAATAAAAAATAAATCTATTATCTATACTATTGGATTACAAAAAATAATAGTAAAAAAAAGAATCCAGTTGATTGTCGACTAGATTCTATTTTTTAATAAAAATAAAAAGTGAATCCGATAAAATATAAATTAAATTTTATTATTTTATTATAAAAAAGATGAATCTGATTAAATATACACCAAATTTTATTATTTTATTATTTGTATGTGAATGTGTGTATTTTTGTCTTTTTTGTGTGCGTGAGAGTGAGAGTGAGAGTGAGAGTGAAAGTAAGAGAGCATGAGCGTGAGAATGAAGAGAGAGAGGAGAGAGAAAAAAGTGGAAAGATAAAAAAATAAAAAAGGACGAGAGGCAAAAAAATGAGAGAAAAAAAAGTAAAAAATAGAAAAAATAATAAAAAATAAAAATATTATATTTTTCAAACTTTATCAAAAATACCATATATTTCAAATTTTCTTATATAAAAATCATATAAAAATTAATTATTTCCTTAAGTTCAATTGTCAATGCTATCAATCTCTTTCAATAGGCAACTTATATGTACTTCTATAAGACCTTATTTTGCTTGTTGATATGTGATATGCCCTAATTTTTGAATGAAATCACCCTCTCTCGCCATGACTTCTTTTGGTGGTACAATATAATTACATAAAAAGGCATATGCTGGTACACTTGGCGGACATGCCATTCTCTCTTACAAGTTAACTTTTTATTGGTCATATTAAATTTAATTTTTTTTATTCCAATTTATCCATTTTCTTCAATCTTATCCTTTGTACCTATCCTTTTTGTATCATAGAAGATTGCCCACATATCAATTAGTCCAACAAAGTCACGGATTCCGTTCTTTATAGAGCTAGTCACAAGAACAAAATTGCTTTAACTCCTCGAGCCGTCAATATCATGTTAACTTAAGAATTTAGCATCTGGTATTCTTTTTTTAATTTACTTTTATTTTTTGGTACACACCATCTGGTTGGTTTATTCAATTTTCCATCCTTCTCTGCACCGTGCACATGTGGTTCTGTCCTAACACAATGTAGTGTGTGTTTGGATACGCGTTGGTCACACCCAAACCTGGTCATTATGAATGCTTAATTCCACTAACCTTTAATGGCATCTTTAGAAAGGATTAAGATCCTTTAATGTTCTCTCATATGATGTTAAGAGAGAAAAACATGAGTTTTATCATGATAAGAGTGATTATTGTTTATATTGATATATTAATTTTATTTTTATATCTTTTTTCTCTTATACCATGATACTTTATATTAGAAAGAAACATAAGAGGATCCGAACCTTTTAGAAACATGGCCAAGTGCCTGTTTAGCACTGAATGCTAAAAACAATCCAAATTTCCAAACCAAGGGCACCTTAAATGAAAAAAATAGCCTCTTTGATTTGGTCATGGAAGCTTGGAGATAGGATGACCAAGCCATCTGTTATGGGGGTAGTTACTTTCCTCCAGAAGCCTGTAAACAATTCATCATTCATTTAAGAAGATTGGAAAAACTCCTGCTAGTAGGAAAATGCAGCATTAATCAAATCTTAACCACCCTCTCCAAACCATATGCAATTCATACATACTATATCTAGGACCTTGCCGACCTTCATGCCAATCTTGTTACCCATCGGGATGGAGCCATACTTTCTAAGAGTATACAAGATGAAAGAATTATAAGATTAGTTGGTTAATATTAGGAGACAAGTCCAAAATTTGAGAATATCTAAACCAATGAACTGAGTAAGAAATCACAATAACGAGTCAAGTACCACATTTTAACCCAAACCTTAAAGCAACGAGTCTATTGATCCTCCATATTATATACTCTTCATTTAATCCATTTTTAATTAATATAAGACTTTACTATTCACACTTAAAATTCTAACAATTCACAATATGTTTGGTTTGCAATGAATGAAATTTTCTCAATTTTCTAGATGAAATTCCAAATTATGAGACAAGTTATCTTTTAAAAAAGAAATTATTTACTTCCTTTTTACAGTGCGCAGTTGGTTGTAAACCAAACACATGGTAGCTTGTAAGATATAGTCAATTTGTTGATACATATTTTCTTTCTGGGGATACATAAAGTTTTTTATTTGGTAAAAAAACAACAAAATGACATAAAAACTGTAAAAAAGAAAAAAAGCCAGGAAAATGATCGAATCTAATGTACAAAGGAATGTGTCAAAATTTAGTTCTCTCTTATAGACCAAATTGGCAAGTTATCGAGACCAAATTTAGTTTTCTTTTCTCTTCTCTTCCTTTTTGTCGTTTTCTTAACGCTTTCGATGTTAAAGGATCGTTTTTGTCCCATCATTCTTGTTTTATATCTTAAGTTGCATGCATATGTATATATTTGTTACAGGCGGCGTCTCTTATGCACCAGTAGTTACAAGGTGCATCACACAATTTAAAGATTTGTGGCTGATATTATATGGATTACCTATACATCAATTATTGCTAGATCACTATAGGTTCACCTTATCAAATCTAACCAATTACCGCCACCACCCAGCATCGCTTCGCCACTTCGCATCACCAATCGGCGCCACCACAAAACTCTTGTAGCATTACAACCTAAACACGGAGAGAGGGCTCTCGATGAAGGAAGAGGGAGAATGATGATGCCAAGACCGCTCCTTTCCCCCCATCGACGTCCACCGCAACCTCCTCCTCCTCCTCCTCCTCCTCTGCTTCCTTCACCTCCAACCTGGACGCCATCACCATGGACACCGATTTCAACGGCGACTGGCTGTCGGAGATGTTGCATGGCCCAACGCGGGTACTGCAGCGGCCGATGAGTAGAGATCCTGGTGGAATAGAGGCCTCCCACCACCGTCGACGATGTTCCACATCCTCACTCCTCCCACGGCGGTGTCCATTTTAGAGAGAATATGAGAATGGCAACAAGGAAGAGAGAGAAGTAAAAATTTTATCGTGAATAATGTGCTTTTGGTGTATCCATGATTTGCCTTGTTCGGACCATTAGATAACACGATGTGTGCTGCATCTTCCAAAGACATCGCCCTATGATGAGGACGAAAAAGGATATTCGTTTTTCAATTATTCACAAAGGTGGATTCTCTTGCTTATAATGAAAGAAAAAAAAAAAATAACAATACCTGTACCAGTAGAGAAAACAAGAAAAGCGCAGCTTTTATTTTTTCAAAAAGTTTTTTTTTTTTTTGTAAATCAAGTGATATAGTACATTTTTAAAATGTAAGATTAATTCAATTAAGCAAAAAAATGATATGATTAAATTCCCATCACAAATGATTTAGAGTCCGTTTGAATTAACTTTTTTTAAGAAAAATATTTTCTTTAAATGAAGTACTTTTATAAGTTTTTAAAGGATTTAGATATAATTATTAAAAAGATGCTTGTAATAAAAAAAACTTAATTTTGCCACTTTTTGTTAAAAATTAGGAATACCTAATTTCAAAATAAATAAAAATAAAATTAATTTTTAATAAAATTATCTTTAAAAACAATAATATTATTTATACACGTATTTTGGGAGACACATTACAATTTTTTTTTCAATTACCAACTTTTTAAACTAAAGTTATCAACTTTTTCGATTAAGTTATCAACTAGTTGAATACAAAATATCTTGTAATGTTATGCTGTAATGTTATGTTGTAACTGATTGGTAACTTAGTCGAATAAGTTGGTAATTTTAATTTAAAAAGTTGGTAATTGAAAAAAAAAATTGGTAATATATCGAATGCGTCAGTTTTTGTGCGTTCAAATAACACAGCTCCTTTAACATATATTCTTTACTTTTATTCCGAATTATAATACATATCCTTTTCTTCTAGTTTTTTAATAAGCTTTAGTTCTCTTTACTTTTTTTTAGTGTCTTTTTTATAATTTGGTTATAAAAAAGTATTTTTATTCTTTTTATCTAAATAAATTTATAAGTACTTTAAATTTAATAATTAAAAATAATTTTTAAATAATTTATCTAAATACAAAATAATTTTTTTCTAAAAAATAGATCTCTACTAAAAGAATTTAAAGAAATTTTTTTTTTCAAAAGTTGATCCAAACACACCTGTATTTTTTTTCTTAAAAAAATCTAATAACATGCATAATATTCCTTTAGAATAAATTTTTATATAAAGTAAGTGAATGTGTATTCATTTTTACATTATCTATATATAAAAATCACAATACATTTTAAATTAACTTTAAAGCAAATGCTTATTCACTTTGCGAGCTCACTTCAAAAGAATTTTTCTTAATAACATAAATACATTTTTTAACTCATAATTGGAAAAAAGCAAATATTCGCTATGCTCCTTGGGAACAAATCACCAGCCACGCTTGCTTCTCCAATTTTTTTTTTTGGTTTTTGGGTGTTGGGCGGGGACACGGAAAGGCTCCACAATATGTTAAACTAAGAGACAATGTTCCCACCAATCCACCAATAATTTTAGGTAACATTGGCCTGTTAATTCTGAGAAGAATTGCAGCATAAGTAAAACTTTATGCTATTAATATAGACATACTTGGATACAAAGATGGCAATAGTATATATTATCCGCTTCATCCTTGGAAATCGAGAGTCTCTGAAGAAGCTCTATTCAAATCAAAAGTCGAGAGAATTTTCTATAACAAAGAACGCTTATTTGTCTTATCGATAGGTTGTTAAGAAGGTATCTTTTATCATTCTCAACCATAGGTTGCTATACCATGGCGGAAAATGTTTGATACTCAAACCATGTCAAGGAATTTTATAATCTCAAATATATATATGCCTTAAACGAAGCAGATGCCACATGCTAAAAATACATTAAAAATAATAGAAAATAAGCATGATAGAAAGTGATGATAACTTCCCGAATGTAACCCATTACATGAAAAAGATCTCATACTCCACCACTTTACATATATATATATATAAAAAAAAATAGTTGGTCCAAAATTGTTAAGGAAGGATTAAGCATTAAGGTTAGATATTTTATCGCATATGAATATCCAAATTTTATGTTGTTTAGGTATGAAATATGGGTTTAATTGGGATGCACCGACATAATAAAATAATTTTACACTGTTAACCAATAAAAATGGTAAAAAATGAGAAATCATGATAAATTCCTTTTTGTAATAGATGATTATTTGTATGAATTGGCACTATCTAACATTTTTATTAACTGACACTGTCAATGCATTTAAATTAAATTCATGAAATATTTATTCACTTGTTACATATGAAATACAGGACTTTACAAGTTCCATCATCAAATATTCTTGTATGTAGAGAATTCCAGGAGGATCTCCCAAAAAGTGATTATGCTTCAAAGTTCAAAACCTTGTATGAAATACACAACACCAAAGATTTGTAAGTAAACAAAATTGTTGATTGCCACAATGTGGTTAAACTTAAAACACTTATGGTAAACGTTTTGTTCTCATCTAAAAATTAAGCTCAACCCAATCTAGTTAAATGAAGAACTAGAGATAGAATTGCATTCCAATTCAACCCTCCCACCGCATCAAACTCAACCATACTAAAAATCAAATTCACATGCCATGCAAACTAGACAATTAAATGCAATGCATTTATGCAAGCTACATAAACAACATCAAAGATCAACAAGCAAAGTTGTAAGCAGAGCGTAAATTTATTCTCTCATCTGATTGCCATAATTTTTGTACAGAAGAAATTGAAAAGTACAAAAAAAAAAAAAAAAAAGAGTAAGTTCTAACTGCTAAGAAGCAGATCCAAAGAGAGAGCAGAAGAACTCTCAGATCATGCCCAATGGCCCAATGCTATGACATAAGGATCCAAATTAAGTTACAACAACACAGATACAACAACCATGAAGCTAAGGAACACCCTTCATTGTATCATGATCACATAACCCCCACATGGTTATGCCTAGTTCTACAACACCATAATAATAATAATAATCTAACAAAGTGGAATTTTTTTTTCTCCAATTTCAGAGCCTCAACAGAGTAAAACTTAAAAATTAAAAGAGAGAGAGAGAGAGAGAGAGAGAGAGAGAAGGAAAAAATACATGATTCTGCCCCAACATTCCCAGAAACGACTTTCCCGGGAAAATAACACAGAAAATCCAAGCGCGATTTTGCACCGGAACATAACCGTTGCCGAATCTTCCCCTCGCGTCAGAGGCACAAGGCGGTGGCGCGAATCTCCTCGTCGGTGAAATCGCCGGCGGCCGCCTCCGGAGGCGGAAAGTTCAGATCGAAATTTAGGGCTTTCCTGAAAGAAGACGTGAGGACGCAATCCTCGTCGTCGATCACGGACGACGACGAATCGCAATCGCTGTGGCAATCGTCGACCGGAACCACGACCGGCTTCTCCGGTCTCCGGCGACGGTGGTGCACCGCCGCCGGAACCGCCGTAGACGAAACCCTAGGTCCGCTGAACGATTCAACAGTACTGCTCATGCCGCTGCTCGTTGGCCGGTTCACCTGAACCGATTCGAACTTCCCGAATCCGTGAACCGGGTCATCGAAACCGTGAATCGGAATCTGAGAGTGCGCGTTTCCGATTTCGGGGTTCCGGAACGGGAAATTGGTCTTTGCCTTCGGTCCGCGGAAGGATCGGGCGGCGGCGTCGTAGGCTCGGGCGGCGGCCTCGGCGGAATCGAAGGTTCCGAGCCACACGCGCGCCTTCTTCCACGGATCCCTTATCTCCGCCGCGAATCGGCCCCATGGTCGCTTCCTCACGCCGCGGAATCGCGTTTCCCCGACGCGGTTTCTGGAATCGGCGTTTGGAGGAGTCGGATCTGCTGCTGCTGCGGCGGCCGTGGCTCTGCCTCGACGCATGGATGGTGATGATGTTGATGAAGATGGCAGTGGTGATGTGAAAAAAGGAAGAAAAAAAGGGTAAAGTTTGAGTCTTTTTTGGGACTAGGAGAGACCCAAAAACACCAGCCACCACCTTCTTCAAAGGGCAATTTCTTAATCTTGCTTCTTCTCCATCTCTCTTTTTTCCTTTCTCTCTCTTTCTCTCTCTGTTCTGTATATTTTTACAAACTTTTTTATTTTTCTTTTTTCTCTCATTTTGGGGTCCCCATGTGGTCTTGCCTAATTTGCTTCAATAGATTATACTTGTGTGGAATGACGGGTTTGTCCTTTGTCTTTGCATTAGGAAATCGGAAAGAAGGGGGCAAGAGTGGGATTTTGTGAGTTTTTAATTTTTTATATGTATGTGGATTGGGAGACGTGTGGGGGAATGGGGTTGATGGGAATGGGGTTAGGGTTTAATAACGTGGAAATATTAGGCATAAAGGGGGTATATGCTAGACGTAATAATTAATTGGTTATTGTTATTTAGGAGCAACGGACACCACGTTGGCTCCTGTTTTGGTAGCAACCATTCACAGACATTTGTGTGATATTTGCAAATTAGCCAACAAGATCGGGTTTTAAGGTGACTTATCTAATTTTGCATCACGTTATGGTAAGGATAAGATTTTCTTTCAAGGAATATGATTGATTTTTCATGCTTGTAGTAATCTCATTTATAATATATTTCAATAAAGTTTTTAATATAATAAAAAGCTGCTGACTAATTCTTATAGATAGTACTAATCATGATATCAAGAAATCTGCAATCCTAAACTTTTGTTCTCATATTTGTCTCACTGATTAAATCTCATAAAATAAGGTAAAAATTATTCATGATTTATATTGTGTGTGTTTGATAAAATTTGGTAAATCTTTACCCTTTAAGTTTTTTTCTTTATTACTATCTATTTCGCCTATTTGCTTGAGGCAAGGGGGGATTCTTGTCTAAATTTTTGGCAACATTGGCTAAGGACTTATAAGAGACTCCTATAGTAATAACTTATTTGTTTTGGTAATCAAACTCATTTTTAATGAAAGGAGCAATAGAGCTCCTCTCACAAAAATTGTATTGGGAAGCCAAATTTTAACATTTTGCGGTGAGTAAAATCTAAATTGCATTGGACCATAAGTCAGTAAATGACCGTTAATGAGTAAACGGAAATAGTCTAATTTCATAGTTGAGATGGAGGACTAATTCGTATTTAAAATTGAAAGAAAAATCTATCCATTGTATAGCTGTTGATTGCATCTCATAGATCTTGAGTGGTTCATGAAGATAGGAGATGCCTTTGAATTCAAATGGAAGGCATTATGCGGGTTTTTTGCGTATATAAAATAAAAAAAAATTAATTTTGTAAATGTACTGTACCATTTTTATTTTTCAAAATATTTTCTTTTGATTGTTTATAAGAAAATCGTGTAAAACTGACACGATTTATAACTAATTTAATACTAACCATAAATCGTGTCAGTCTCACATAATTTATGAACAAGTAATCATCCAAACAATTGAAATGCACAAAAATTACGCCACTTTCACATAATTTTTGTACATTTTAATCAAACCAAGAATTCAACATTTATGTGAATGGGAGAATTAGAAATGGTCTTGTTGGTGATATTTAGGGTGGGGGATTCATCTTTGGGTCCATCATGGACCTAACATTTAATTGCAGTTACAAAATGTGGTTAATTATAAAAACAAATGTGGTTAAATAATAACAATTATTAAATTAATATCTTCAATTTAATAAAATTACATATATATCCCTATCTATTTTTTCTTCATTTCTCACTTTATCGGTCCATTCACTAGTGAAGCTAGTTTGATGAGAAAGTGAGAAAGAGTCTATGCTATTCTATTTTGCTGATTTTGTGGTTATAATTGCAACAAACTTATATAGCTAGTGACATGCTCTATTAGTGTTATTAAGAATCTAGGTGTTATGTATGTATGTATGCATGTATGTATGCATGTATACTTTGTTAGTGGCAAGTCTTTATAAGATAAATGTAGTCCAGAACTAACTTAGCATATATAGATAACACCTAAATTCTTAATGCCACTAACAGAGCATATCACCAACTGTATAAGTTTTCATCGGTCATAACCACAAAATCAGCAAAAACATAATAGTATATGACTCTTTTTCACTTTCTCATCAAACTAGCTTCATTGGTAGTTGGGTCGGTGAAGTTAGAAATGAAAAAAAATAGATAGGGACAAATATATAATTTTATTAAATCAAAGATATTAATTTAATAATAATTATCATTTAACCACATTTGTCTTTACAATTAACCACATTTTGTAAATGTGGTTAAATGCGAGGTCCATGATGGACCCAAAGATGAGCCCACCCTAAATATCACCAACAAGACCGTTCTTAATTCTCCCGTTGACATAAGTGTAGAATTCTCGGTTTGATTAAAATGCACAATTTTCGTGTATTTTCAATTGTTAGGATAATTGTCAGTTCATAAATTGTGTGAGGCTAACATGATTTATGATTAATACTAAATATGTTATAAATCGCGCTAGTTTCACACGATTTCTCTATAAACAACTAAAAGAGGATATTTTGAAAAATAAATATGATATAGAACATTTACAAAATTAATATATATTTTTTATTTTATGTACGTAAAAAAATCCGGCATTATGCTGCATCGTATTTATTCTTTTTCTCAATTATTGGCACGCTCTTTGGAAAAGGAAGATTTTCATTAACTCACCTAAGTTTCTTCATCTAAACTGCTGAGGATGAAGATGATCCTATGATGTCATATTTAGAGCACTTGTGAGTGACTCTGTGGTGTTAAACACTCTACTTAGTCAATCCACTTCGTCTCCACTTTCTAGTTTCCATCGTCACTCTCAATTACCACTATGAGCCATTTCATTTACTATTTTTTTCATTCTTAAAGAAAACATCTGTAATAAACCATATCACTATGAAAGACATGATAAAATGATTCGGAAAGAAAGGACCCTCACCTTAACAACAAGAGGTTGGTAGGATTTTAGAGGGAGTAATATAAAAAGCATGATATATGATGGACGTTGAAGAAAGTGGGTAAGCAATTAGCATTATGTGATTTCATTCTTCCCCTTTGTCTTTGTACTTGTCTCTTTTCTGAAACTTCTTTTTATTCCTATATCTGCAATTCTTCCATATCTACGTGTACTGAGATGTTTACTTAATGCCAAATTCATATCACACTAATCATTATTATGAGTGATTTTACAACATAATTCTATTATTGTTGATTGTTTCAATAGCTACCATTATAACATCATGCACAAAAGGTAGAGAAGAAAAGACACGACTAGGATTATGCAGCATGGTATGAGTAAAAGGTAGTTGAAAAAAATTATTCAGGGCTGCCCATCATCTTAATTTTTTTTAAGATGAAGTGAAAATTCAAATGTATGTAATATCATTTGTGTTTTTAAGCATCCTAAACACCTTTGAGAATTTCCCTTAATAGTGTATTTGGATGGAAATTTAAATTTGGAAACCCAAAGAAGAGCCACGAAAGATTGCATGCTATCCTTTCCACTCGTTCTAATTTTATTGAAGAGACATGTATAGGTTGAGAAGGCATGCTTCAATTCTATGGGGTGCGGCAGAGGAGGAATCAGACCTACGCCTTTTCAATTAGTCCAAGAGACGCGGCTATCTGGTTTTTATTCCCATCAGCAGCGAATTTATGTCCATGCTCTAATATTCGATGGTGGTGTGAGAGGATAACATAGAAAGCCAGGAGCTCGTTGACATTCTCTAGTGGTATATTTGGAGCAACTAGGAAGTTTGTCCAGGAGTTTGAGTGGACAGAACAGAATCATGCATCCATCATTTTTGGGTTTCTTTTTTTTTTGTGTGGCCCTCGGAATCGAACACATGATTCTGTTCCTCCATGGTGCACTAACGCAGAGGCCACAAATCATACCATTCGGACTACACCTCCAGGTGCTGCATCCATCTTTAACTAGGAGTACATGTATGTCATTGGACTGCTATGTTTTATTCGGCCAAAGTCTAAGAATTTGGATTTTCTAAAATGATTATACCTATAAAATGAAAAAATGAGACGTTAATTACCATTTCATTGCACCTCAAGGCTTAGTCAAGTGGTCATAGCCTTGGTCCTCTGCAAAGTGCACATTTGGGGCTAGAGTTGCGTGTTCGACTTGCAGTCAGAGACCGCTAGCCCCGCCTCCCCAGGTGTGTGCATTCAATCCAAAAAAAAAGAAATCACCTTTCTATTAATAATTTTTGTCGTGTGTTGGTCATATCAAATAATCTAAGGCTGATTAATCTTTTAATTTTTTATTTTACATACATGCTCATTTTAAAATATCAATAACTTGTATCATATTTGAACTTTTACTTGCAATTACAATACTATGATTTAGGCAAAAATTATAAGAGGAAAGTTTTTGCCTAAATCATAATTTCGAACTTTCTGAACAAATCGTGGTTAAAGTTTAGTGTAAGTGGTAAAATTAGTGCCTCGTAAACCTTCATATCGAGGATTCAATCCCCATTCCAACCGAAAGATCATGCATACTATTACACATGATTTATCATCTAACGCTTTGGAGTCTGACTTCCTGTATATAACTAACAAATATTTTAAGTATGCTTTCTTTTTAGCAAGTATATTCTTAACTCACTTTACATATATTCCTAATCTAATGCTAATACCTGGTTTAACAAGGGAACCTCCGACGTGACCACAACAGTAGAACACTACCGTGTACCAGGTTGGTTTTCGTTTTTTGCGCCAATGTTGTTTGATTTATGGATGGAGATTTGAGAACATTCTCATCTACTGTGTTCTTTTTCTAAGCATATGCCAACTGAGTAACAAAATTAGGCGCTATTATAAACATAGAGCAAAATGATTCTTTAATTTCTTATATATTAAACTCAATAGCATCTATGGATTTTTTTGGTAATGAAAAATAGCATGAAGAGGAGAGTAGTAGTTTAAAGTGCAGGAGGAGATTCAATGCATACTAAATTATGTGTTAAAATTAGCTTATTTTGCCAATGGAGCCAGCCTTTTATGTAGAGCTATGGCTGGGATTTAGTTTCTAGATTTCTGTATCAACATTCTTGTGAGCATTTGGTAAATAACAAATTTTATGTTTGAAATAAAAGGGTGTTCCGAAGTACGAAACTCCGATATGGTGAGATTTGGAGAAAGTAGATATGCATAATCTTATTTCTATAGGTAGAGAGATTGTTTACAAGATTTAAATCTTTAATCTTGAAGTCACAAAACAACTACTTTATTTTTGTGTTTGAATTAATAAAGAAAAAACTTGTAAAGTGAATTTAAAATTAGAAAAAAAAAAGAATCCAAATTTAATCAAATCCTAACATATTTTTGGGTTGACTTAGTGCCGCTTAAGTTGTGACTTGTTCCCACTTAAACTGAAAACTCTTGGCTACACATCCTAATCTTTCAACTGTCTAAAATTGTTAACTTTAGGTTAAGTAAAAACAGGAACTAGCTTGAGCCGTCATCATTTCAGTAAATGAATTTTAAGCCAGTTTACCTCGTCATATTGTTGATCATGCAAATACTTCACCAAAAAATTTGTTAAATTCAAAGGCAGTTAGCTTCCTGTTCAGCTTTCATTGAACTCAAGATACTTTCCACGTGTACTCAATTAACAAATTTCAACTCAAATGCAAGAGACTAGTTTTTTTATTTTTATTTTTATTTTTTGTCTTTAAAATATCTTTATCAATATCATCGTGAGCAAGAGACCCTTCTGATAATTTTCTTCTTTAAAATTTGAACCATAATCTTCTCCCTAAAAATTATGCTTACTTTCTATTACACTCAACCATTGTAGACTATATAAAACAACACTATATGAGACATACCTACATCCTCTGTGAAGTAAAAATTTCTCACTTCATAAAGCAATCTTAACTTTTGATTTTGAAGGTATAAAAGAAAGAAAAAAAATTAATGATGAATAAAAAGAGTGAAACATGGAAAAATTTTCCTTTTTCCGCACTAGATAATTTCGTTCAAAACAAAGAACAGAAAAGTGATTTAGATATTCTCAGAAGCACGATTAAAATAATAATAAAACAATGTCATTCATTTGAAGAAACGTTCATGGACTCGTGCAATCTTGTCAATTGTCTTTTTCCCCTTTTTTTAATTTTATTTCTCCTATTCTTTTCCCTGTTCAAATTCGCGTTTGTGGTTGTGGACCCTATTACAAAGCACCCAATATCACTTTGATTTCTGAACTCCACATAGCCACCATTCACCCAAAAGGCTGAATCTGGCATAACTTCTCAAACAAAGAATTCAAGATTTAAGAATCCTGTCATTTCTGATAATTTCAAATGGACATTATCCCAAAATGGAAGTATTTTGATCTCTAAATCATAAAAAAATAATAAACAAAAGACCAATAGTTAGTTTGGTATGCCCTTACAAATGGGGTAAACAATTCAGTGATGAGCTTTTCGCACATCTCTAAAATTTTTCACTCCCATTTTTAAGCGTGTACCAAACTGACCCCAAGAGAGACAAAGATAAAAAGGAAAGAAGAAAAGGTCACAAACTTTCAACCTGCATCTTATTCACCACAAAAAATGCCTTCCATCCCCCACAAGCTAGTAAGTGTCACAACAACCTTTGAACAAACTATCCAACTCCACAGAATTGCAGGTGAAAAGAGGGGGGTACAGAAGTTGTGTATGATGTACTTCTCCTTAAAATATGGAAAAATGTCCCCAAAAAGAAAAGGATCAAACTTCAAGCATTTTGCTCTTGTAAGGACTCTGAGGAGGGTGGAATGGAATTTGATGTGGCATCAGCTTGTTTGGATGAATCTTCTGTAGCCTTTGTATCAGATTGCTGAAGCTTGTCACTTGATAATTTAGATGGAGATGTCTCAGGTGGTTGGACTGTCCCTCTTGGATTGCTAATGAGAGGTGTATCAAGTACGGCAGGTGTGGCCATGCCATAGTTCTGAGGAATTGCCAATACTGGATGATCAAATTTGCATGTTGGACCATACTTGCATATTCCATAGATTCTGTAATAAGAACATATAGCTTGCCCCTGCAAATAACCAAGATAGGAATTAGGAAACAAAATATTAGGGCCTGTTTGGTTTCTGTCTTCATTTCTCGTGAGTCCTGTTTTCAAGATTTTGTGAAGGAAATAGTGAAAACAGTAAAAACAATAAAATCTTATTTCTTATTTTCACTATTTCCTTCACAAAATCTTGCTAACAGAAAACTTAGGAAATTAAAATAGAAACCAAACATAGCCGTTTGATTCCTGTTTTCATTTTTTGTTTTCATGTTTTCAGGATTTCATGAAGAAGATATTAAAAATAGAAAATGAAAATAGGAAAAAAAAACAGGATGTTAAAATCATTTAAAGTAACCAAGCATCAAGTAGAAAATGAACTCACAGGTCTCACAGGAAGGCCAAGTGGATTTACAAATGATTGGGTGATTCTTTCTTTTGGGTGGTGGAACTTACAATCCGATCCATATTTGCAGGTCCCAGTGCTCATATAGTATCTACATTCTGGTTGATCTGGTCTATCTGGGAGAGTAGGACTTACTACCTGCCCACCAGAAAGTGACTCACCCAGATTCATAGAGTCGTAAACAAGATTAGATCCAAGAAAACCAGCAGACATTGCAGGGTTCATACTTCCCTAATTTGAGAAACAAAATCACAGTCAAAACAAAAAAAATCTCAATAGAATTTGCATAGGCCGTAGAGTGCCACTAACTGTATCTGATAACCAGAACCCAACATTATCACCAAACAGGCAAGATGCTATGAAGCTTTTGTAAAGAATAAAGCACATTCTGCTTCAGATATCAATCAGTGTAGGAATGTCAAATGTGCTTGGCAATTCGTAAAATGAAATAAATGGGGAGTGGAAGGGATAACAGGATTGTCATGCACAAATCACTTTCCTTAAAGTTCCTTACAATGTCTATGAAATCTAGTAGTAAATGATGATAAACAATATTTTCTAACCTTCATGCATTTACTTGTTTAGATACATCTGACAACAAAATTCACTGTGCTCCCAACTAAAGAGCTTTTTGGCCAATGCCACATGCGGTGATCCAAAACTTGCATCTATAGATTAACATTTATGTGGGGAAGCTTCTATATACAATAGTGAACCCATTTTTTTTTTTCACTAACAATAAGCCAACCTACATAGCCCTTGCAATCGGTCATGCTGAGAAAGCATACTCATAGTCAGTGACAGGATAACCACCATGTGGAAGAAAGTAACAGAAGATCCAAAAAATACAAGAAATGCATATAATAAACAGGACATTCAATAGCCTGAACTAACCATGTAGCTGTTCCAGCTCTGTGCAGGTATAATGGCTTGTGGAGAAGAGAAAAATGGAGGCACATAAGATTGAAGGGCCTGCCCAGATAAATCTGGCATTCTTGGTAATGACCACATAGGAAATCCGCCAACGTATCCTGATGCAGGAATCATTGTTGAGGTAGGAGATCCAGCCACTGGGGAAGCTCCAAAGGAAGTATGCGGTGGATGATGAAACTTGCAAGCAACTCCAAACTTACAAGACCCGGTCCTCATGTAATAGGGGCATGATTTTTCTTCCTGAAAGCAAGAATCAAAAAATTTTGAATAAATGCAATAGCTCCCAAATCCTCTACCCACATGATAACAGTAATCAGTTTGCAAAGGACAGAGTTGCAAGAGCAATGGGATGTACAAACCTGACGCATGGGAAGACCTAAAGCATTGAATGATACAGGAGCAGCACCTCGCCTGTCCCTTGGATGATGATATTTACATGTTGATCCATACTTGCATGTCCCTGTCTTAAGAAAATACTGCAAAGTGCATTTCAAACAAGATCATAAGTTACCGTCATATGCCCTGAAAAGTTTCAATGAGCTGGAATAGCAATGTAATATCTCAAGAAAATGAACAATGCACTATCTCGCATTAACAAAGCACAAGAATCTTCAGATTATACTTCAGTTATACTTCTAGTATAATAGATGTCGAACTCAAGTTCATGTATTATTTCCCCTTCTAAATATATGCCATGGCTGGCACCCAATGAAATTTCACCATTGTCATCATAAAGAAATCTAGTAAATATAAGTTCTACAAGACAAAAACCACAACATGTCCAATAAAAAATATAACATATCACCAATAGAAAACAAAAACTTATAGATGTTCTACTCTTTACAGCAGATACATTCAATTTAGCACTGGCAAACACAATGGCTACCATTTCAAATAAGCCACAGACCTATTATTAAAATGGAAGCATGGTAAACAACATTCGTTTCATGAAAGAGCATTCGACTTAAGAAAAGACAAATGGGAAACAGATGCACTTTCATTCACAAAAAAGAATCATACCTCACAATCAGGTTGCCCAACTCTCTCAGGGAGCTCTTCACCATAATTTGTGCCCTGAAAATATAACAAAGTATGAGAAACCTCAATTTACTTACATATGATAAAGCTAATGAACAGATTGGAGAGTAAGTAAACAGAGAAATTAAATGATTACAATTACACAGACTAAATTTTTTGTCAAATATTAGACTTAAAAAAGAGTAGCTTCATCTATATCTAGAAGTATATGAACATAAAGGAAACAAAAGAAATAGCTCCATTACAAGTGAAACATGAGCAGGGTGATTGTAGCGACAGTTACTCCCATAACCACACATTCCTGTCCTTAGATAGTATAAGCAGTCAGGTTCACCAGGTCGATCCGGATATGGGCCAGATTGACCTGTGACATCTCTGTCACGATTATCATTGATTTTCAATCGCCGAATCGCTTCTGCAACATAGATCAGATAGGAATCACGCAATTAAATTCACAACTCCACAAGGCCTCAACATGCATTTCAACAAAAGTTCTATGGAAATGATAACTCAAACTATCATAGTCAGAGCACAAAAAACTGATTAGATCAGAAAATTGGAAGTTTCCACCTCATAAACCACACTATTGTTAGCTAAAGGACTTAAGATCAAAACATGCATTCGATCCTTCGTTGCATCGTCAAGCAAAGAAAATCAACTTTTCAAAGCCGTGTACGATCAATCAAATTTCGGAAATAAAAATTGAGTTGAGAATATAATAATTTTCTGAACCTTTTTTCACTCACGCAAGTGAAGTTATTGTTCCAAAATTCTTCAAAAGCGACACAATACATTCAATGAATCATCTAAATTCTCCAAATCAAGATCATCGTACCATAAAAAGAGAACCATCATAAATGAAACAAAATCGATTGAGCAAAAATAATCCAACATTTCCAACAAAAACAATACAAAGCCACCAACAGATGATGATCAGAACCAGTTAAACCATGAATCATAATCACAAAATTCAAGGGAAGGAAAATCTACACAACCTTCAATGTTGTCACCGGATTGATTAGAAGCAGCATTCCTCAGAACCGGCCTGTTTTCTGGCATCTGGTTAGCGTTGAAAATGGCAAGGGACCCCTTTGCTATCCTTGCTTGAAAAATCAATCTAAGAAGACCCTATGAGCCTTTAAAAAGAAATCAGCGAAGAACACTCAGAAATTCACTCACCCCAGATGGTAAAATGATCATCATCAAGGACACAAGTGAAAATTGACCAAAGTGACAACAAAATTTCCCTAGGAAAAGTATATATAATATAATATATAGTATAGCAAAAAGTGAGGTACAAGGAGAGAATCTGAGATGAAATTGTGAAGAATCAAATGTGAAATCTTAAAAGAGATTATAGTAATATTCCCATTGGGATGAAAATTCTTGCCAATTTAGAGTTTCCTGGTTGTGGCTTTGCAACCTTTGGAACATTTCGGATCTTTGAATGTGAAACCCGACAAGTTAATAATAATAATAATAATAATAATACTAAAGTAAGGTTCTTGCGCGCGTGTACGAATAATAAATTCTATGTACAATATTACCCTCCACGTGTCCACTCTACAACAAGTTTACGTGAATCGTGATTTATTGCCTACAAATACTACAGCGCGTGCAGTGCAATCACCTCCCGCACACTCTTTTTTCCCCTTTTGTTTTTATTTCACATTTTTTCAATGTTTGGAGTGTATAGGAAAATTAATTGGCCTGAGAAGTAGATGGGAACGAGGGTAGGTAGCATTGCAACCGTTGATTTTATTCTCAGGCATGAGCGCATAGGATTCATTTAACCCCTTTTAATTGTCACAATTCATGTGGTCATAATTTATTAATTTTGGATTAAAAAAAATGATGCATGAAAATTGATATCTATCTATGCTTTTTACACAATTTTTCAGATATTTTTATTTTTAATATTTTAAAATATTTTCAATGGACATAACAATTTTATTCTCATAGAAATTATTTCCATCACAATGTTTTGATGGCACAAATGGCTTTTTTTTTTATGAAGTTAATTTTAATATATTATCAAGTTAAAAGTATTTTATACAAATATCTAATTTTTTATTGTCATTAATAAAAATATTTGACTTCATATCTACTATTTCAAAAATATTTTATATAATAATAATAATAATATATAATTAGATAATAACATAAAAGATTTACACTATTGATATATCAAAATTAATCTCTTTTTTTATCCATTTTATGTATAGTGGTAATTGCACTATGCCATTATATGCTTTTAACAAATATATATAATTAGATAATAGAATAAAAGATTTACACTATTGATATATCAAAATCAATCTCTTTTTTTATCCCATTTTATATATAGTGCTAATTGCACTATGCCATTATATGCTTTTAACAAATATTTTGTTTTTAATTATCAAGAGATAGACATTATGACTTGGGAGAGGGGGACAAACAAACACATGCAGCATTGGTTTTGTCAAAAACGATGTCTCTACAATGAAATTAGTTTGGGATCCATCCCTTCATGTTACACGTTAAGACATGTAATGTTAGTGAGTAATTGTTGAAAATCTAATAATTACCTAGGAGATTTCACTTTATAATAAAAAAACTATTATTTTCCTTTAAGAAGTATTCAATCCAATTTTACACAATTTATAATTGTATAAGTATTTATATTAAAATATAATATTAATTTGTATACATTATTAATAAAAAAAATTTTATATTAATATTTAATTATATACTGTTATATGAATAAAAATAATAGATGTAAGAATTAACTATTTTTTATTTATATAGTAGTATATAATTAAATATTAATATAATTTTTTTTATTGATATACATATAAATTAAACTCTTAAAATATTATAAAAACAAAATAAATTATACTCAAATAAATTAAATATAGATCGAAATTTATTCGGTACATAACATTACCGAAAATTAATAGCCTTGTACTTGGAATAAAAGTTAAAAAAATTAATAACCCTTCATAGTGGCATTTTGATTGTTCCATTTTGTGGCCAGTAATTGGTAACCTTTTTATAATTGTGTTTGGTTAAACCCCAATATTCGCTAGCACTACTACTTTATACAATTCCCAATTTGCCATTGACAAAGACAAATGAAATAAATTTCTTTTTCTCTTCTTTTTTCACCCTCAAAAATAAACGAAGACTTCGATTGTCTTTCGTCAATAGAGAGAGAGGAAGTTGGAAGATCTTGACCATCCAATTAGAATTTATCCATCCGATTCAAGTTACGGAGGGTCCGTGTAAAGTTTGTGCAGCGATCGTTAGGAGGGTAGTAATGTCATTTCGCAATAGTGTCAGAGTTTCTGAAGAAATTCACAAATGCAGCATCGAAATTCTGGTTTTGTGAAAAATCGTCGCCGTTAAAGTGGACTCTTGGGGGCTTGTAAATGCGACACGTGGATAATAATGAACCGTTGGATCAAAAAGTCAGTGGTGGACCCATCTTTTACTTGTCGGCAATTTTTCAAAGTTACATTACCAATGAAGCCAATTTTTTGCATCATCAATACGCAAATGATGCAGTGATACATTTAAATATAAATTGTATAATTTGCGAAAAAAAAATAATATCTACTTTGGATAATCTATCAACTGTAGTGAGACTGTGATAACTAAATTTGATTTATGTTGTCTGGGGAAAAAATATCTAACCTACCTTGATCTTATTGTTCTGACATGACTGTTAAATGTTTTGACTCAACATGAAAATGAGAAAATCCTTGAGTTCAAGGATTTGTTTTTATTGAATTTATTTTAATTAAGGACAAACAATAAATTGAATGTTTAAAAATAAAAATAAAATACATCATTTGAAAACCAAATTAAAGTTGAAATATAATCAAATTGTGATGAGATTTGGGATCGAGCTTTATAAATAAAAAATTAAAACAATTTTTTTCTTATAATAGAATGATTTATTTTGGATTAAATTAGTTAAATTTCAATAAATTTTAGATATCTGACCAAAAAAATTTTGAAAATTTATAAGATTTAATTTATATGTATTATTAGTAAAAATTTTTTTTATATAAATATCTAATTATATAATATTATATTAATAAAAATATTTGACTTAATCATTCATTACTTGGATAATCATGTAAACAAAAAATTTTAATTGGATGATAATATAAAAATTATATTATTAATATATCAAAAATAAACTCATTTATAATTTTTTATTTTTAAAATATCTCTATCTTTAAATATTATTAGGACAAACTTTATTTTAATAATTATTTTTTTAAAGCGTATTTATACATGGCTTTTGCTGTTCTCATGTATCCATATTTTAGAGGGAAAAAAAAAAAGGATATTTTTAAGGATGTGATGGATGAGCAACTTTTTTTTTAACTCAAATCATTTTTTATAAATGAAAAAATATGTTCAAAATTTTAGAGATTATTAAAATTAATTCTAATATAATAATAATTCTTGTATATAAAAAATCTGGTGCTAGTGACTTGAAGTGGGTCCCAAGAAAAATGAGCGTCTGATACGCAGCCAATGTTGTACGACGACCGAGGCCACTGCATTGTTGTGTAACTCTCACCCTCGCGACGTAGACAACGTGAGATTTGGTGGTCCTGGCGTACGTCAGAACAAACAGAATAACCAATAGAGGACTGCCACGTGTCACACTGAGCGATACATCAATACTGAAAGATTTGATTGGTTGGGTGGTAGGCATCAGGTGGACTCGCGCAACAGTGGAAATAAATATAGGTATAAAGTCAAGTAATATGATGACCCTAGAGGGCTTGGGGTATATAGGCTACAGTCTATAGCCTGTTCCATGCCATGTGCCTTTGTTTAGTATATGGTCAGCATAAGAGAATAGTGTTGTTTTCGAGCTTGAGATTTTAATTATAAATTAATTATTAATATATTTTTTATTTTTCTATTTTTGAAAATTTAAAGAATTTAATTTAAATGAGTAATATATAATTAATATTAAATTTCATTGTTGAAATGACACAATCATATAACGACACTTTAAGAACATTTAACAATTTCGATAAAAATAATCACCAGAAATCAATTTCGATATATTTTCTATTAATAAATCGGTGACAAAATAGCCCCAGTCGGATATATTTCCATCTGACTTCTTTCAAAAGAAAACTATTTTTGCTCTAATTTCTTGTTTTGTCATTTTTAATTAACCATCTAACCTTTTTTTTTTATTTCTAACGCTCTAATATTTTTACTGTCTGCACAAATGTTAAATTTAGCTTTATTATTACATTATTATTTAATTATGTGTTTAATAATAATAATTATTACTATTATTATTGTTGTTTTTGTTGTAAAATCACAAAGTGTCTTATATCTTTTCTGTGTAAGACTAATTGCCACTTAGGAATTAGCTTGACGGCTGACCCAAGGTGCTTTCATTAAATTTTGAACTTTATACAAACATGAAAAGTCCATCGCATTGTTAATATATTAATGCATGTTATTTTTTTAAAAATAATAGTATTAAAACCAAATTCTTTGAATGACTACTAGTATGTAATTAGTAGTTTAAAAATTGTATACTAATAATAAATCAATCAAATTAATTATATAATTTTGACTATACCTTTGTGAAATACAACAACAACGATAAAAAAAAACTTTTTTTTCAACAACTAGGATCTACGACATAGTTTAATCAACGCTATTATGCTTTTATCAAAAATCAAATTTTCAAGAATGTCATAAAAGTTAATCTATTTTTACAATTTAATTTAAATATATTGATAAAATAAAATAGTTTTATATTATCAACTAATAGAAATAATAAAAAGTATTAACTCATATAAATAATTATCTATTATAATGAAATATCTACCATAATTTTTTACTTTTCTCTATTTCTATTGATTGACAGTGTAAATATATACCAATTAAATTTATATTTTATCTATATTTTCATGAAAGCTTTTACTTGTGAATAATACTTAATTGAAATTTATAATATTTTAGTATCTATTGAATATAATTAAATATGATAAAATTCAAATTTGAAAGTGTAAATTTAGAAAGAATGTGCGAATTTTTCTCATTTTCAAAAAACATAGCCGACGCTTAAGAGCTAAGACAAATAGAACCATGCTCATCACATTTAATCAAATATACCATCAAGAGACTGTAGCTAGTCAAACCCACGAGCACGACCCCTTTTAGGGAATGTTTATGTTCATTCACTCTGAAGTCTCACATTCTCTATGCCCAGAAACATTTTATAATATTTCTTGCTTGGTAAAGCCATCTCACTTTTGGACCAAAAACTTGGCATCTCAATTCTCATCGGTCATATATCAGTTGACAAAATGCTCATAAATAAACACCATATTCTAAAATGAAATTAGTGTGTCTTTGGAAAAATATAACGAAGTTTGGGTTTCATTGATCGGCTATAAAGATCTCTTAATTTCCTCACTTACCCTTCATTTATTTTATATTTTCTCGTAATTAACTATAACTTATGGTTTAGATAAAATATAGAAAATGAATATGCACCCTTCACTCACAAAAAAAAAAAAAAAAGGAATAATAATCACTACTCTTTCAGTTTCACACATAGCTACCAGTTACTGCCACCGCCATGCCTGGATGGTTGCAAGAAGGGTCCTTTCCTTTGGTCAACAGTTGCAAGGAGAGTTTTAAAATTGCGAAAATGCCGACGCTGAGGCCCATATACGACAAAAATGATAACAAAAGTTAGTTCTTTTTATTTATTTGTTTTAATGAAGGCAGTTGGCAATAGGTCAAGGAACTTTTAAGTTGATGCAATTTTTTTTATTGACACAAGTTGATGCAAATTATTGAAACATGAAGGTCAAGAAAATGAGCAGCTTTTCCAAGTAGGAAGTTAAACGTCACACTCATAAGTGCATATATGCTTCTACTGTATGTGGCATTAGTTTTGTTGAGTGATTATATATATTCTTAATAATTTCTTAAAATTATTTTAAAAATTAATTACTTTTCAATTTTATAAAATATTCAATGTTGCAATTGTTGGGAGAGATACAACATTACTTAGAGTGTGTTTGATTTATAGTTGGCAAATACAAGAAAGTAACCTTTTTTATTTTATTTTTTTTAACTTTTGCTCAAACCATAAAGACTAAAAAATAAAAATCATGTTGAAATATAGCTCAACATAATTTTGTTAAACATGTAAAATTGAGTTGAAGTCCAGTTTGCATCATTCAAAGTATAATTTAGACTCTCCCAACGCCAAAATACGCACACTTATTGTTTTTGACAAAACTATGAATACCTCTCTCACTTTGTATTTGTCTTTGATGAAAAACGAGTTAACTGTATTTGTCTATGATGATAATGTAAAAGTAAAACCTTACCCTGCCGACCCAAGGCAAAGTGGGAGCACCGCATTTTCAGGTACTGATGACTTGCATAGTAAAATGTTGGTGCTTCTAGACTTGTAAAAGTGATTACGTTTTCGCAAGCCGCACATAGATCCTTTGTTCCTGTGTAGTAATCACCATTCACCAGTTACCACCACTATCCTTACAAGTGCTTATCAGATCCTCACGTTTTCAGCCACAAAACATGGCTGTAGTGAATGTTTATTTGCTTGCACTTAAGCCAAAATTATCGAGAATGAATTAATCCTTTTATGTAAAAAGTTTACATAATGTGATCATGCACAGATTGTTATTATTAATCAGGAAAATGAGGCGTAAACAAAAACATAAAAAAAGTCTAATTAATAATAAAAATTTATATGTGATCAAATTATATGAATATTTTACTTAAACAAATATGTTCCTGAAATTATTCTCGAGAAAAATATGAAAGTAGGGACATGTACGGAGAGAGGGAGAAACAGGATTTAGGAACGTTTCTACCGACATTTTACTATTCAAAGCCGAAAACAAGTGTTTTGTATTTTAGAATAAATTGAATTTGATCCAGACGATTGGTAACGGAAGAGATTAATTCTTCATGATGTAGCAAATTATGGTTTGATTTTATGTTGGGAGAGATACTCACATTTACCATTCAACTATACCATGAATAAAATTGCCTCTAATAGAAAATATCTTAAATTTTTTTTTAAGAAAAAAATGAGTTTGAATGAAAGGAATGAAAAGTTTTCCTGTTTTGGATGTGGTTCAATTGACAGAATTTATAGCTGAAATAGTAATTTTCCGCCCCAAGATATATTCGCTTTCTATTCGTGTCCCAAATAAGATAATATTTAGATTCTTATATCTTTTTCGCAAAATCACCTAATTCAAAACAAACCCTAAATAAATTAACTAGCTTTAAATTCTAACTTCGGTAATATGTTCCTCATAATAATATACGTAATCCTCATAACTTTCTAAATTGGAAACCAATAAACAATTATGTATCAAAGTGTATTATTCAGCGGCATTAGAAAACCAGCCAATAAGGGTAAACACGGAATAAACTTTGGAAGGAGCACATAGAAATTTCAAAGTACTAGGAGGAAGGAGCTCATTGTTTGGAAGAAAAATTGCTATAGAATGATAATTTTCGCTTAAATTTATTTGCTAAAATAATGGAATATGCATTGACATTTAAATAGGTAAGTAAGCCATATTACTATTTATTCTATCTTACCCTTAAGGAAATTTGACAATTAGCTCTCTGCTCTCATGCATTGTCTCCTTAACTTTTATTTATTTTTTTCACGGCTTCTCTAACTTTTCATTAATGTCGCAATAAATAGATCGGAAACTTATTTTGTGTACAAAGACTATCAACATTCATTTTTACAAGACTAGAGACATATAATCAATAGTAGTTGTACTGCTCTAGAAAAAATATATACAGGTTCTTTTTAGTTATTATGAAAATTACACTACAGGAAAATAATTTATGCACAGCCTAAACTTCAACTAGCAATAAATAACTAGCATTTGCTCGCTCAAAATTAGCCACATGCATGCCCCTTTTATTCATTAACATTACATTATTAATTACCAGTATGTTTACCGTCACGAAAGGGCAACTTGTATGCAATAAACTATGAATGTTGCACTCGTAACCGCATTATTACACCAACTTGAACACTGCCTGAATGATGAGTAATAATAATCATTGACATCAATGCTACAATAGTCACCATGCCAAGTTCATAGAAGAGAACCCAAATCTTTTGTATCTTTTTCTCCCCCCCCCCCCCTTTTTCCTATTAATTAATTAAATTATAAAAACCTAATAGTAATTACCAACATTCAATTAAGATTGCACAAAATGAAACAGAAAAAAGGGAGCATATTAGCGTAACATTTGAATCTCATGAAACAAAGGCCTCCGTAGCGTCTCCAATATAATGGGCCTGACTTTGGCCCAAAACACCAACATACGCACTGAAACTTGACACCGAAACGCTGAGAAAAAAAATCAAGAACCCTTTTTTTTTGGGTCGTGAAAAGTGGCCCAAGTTATGAGCCATCTTAACTCGGTAATCATGGCTCACCACCCAACGATCTCCATCCATTTCGTGATGTTTGACTTGAGATGCATCTATGACTATTGAAGACGATTTTGAACGAAAGGCTGTTGAACTTAAGAATAAGTTATATTAAAAAGTTTATTATATAGATAAAGTAGTTATAAGTAGGGGTGTAAGTGGATCGGATCAATCTGATGAACCTAACTAATCTGAACCGAACCAATTAAATTGGTTCGGGTTATTGAGTTAGATTGGGTAAAAACTGATCAAATTGATTAGCTATTGGTTCAGGCGTCAGGTTTCACAAAATTGACTCGATGACCCGGAACTGATACATATCTTTTTCTTTATAACTTTCAACCCAAAGTGTCATATAATCACTTACACTTATCCATAAGATTTTTTCCAATTAGAAACCTTCTAAGCCCAATCCCTTTTTTATTCTCCCAGCCCAAAATCCACTTTTCTCATTCTCTTCCCCCACCCCTTTAGGAACCCTAGCTGCCACTAGCATCATCATCTTTTCTCCCGCTCACTTCATCTCCCTCAATTTTGTCGACTTCAAGCATCAAGTGGCATAGCTCCACCGGCTAGTTCTCTTACCACTATGCCACTAGCCACCACTTGCCACTGCAGCCACCACCACCACTCATGCTCAAGACATCCACCATAGTGCATCACATGTCACACATAGCTCCCAGGTGCAACATAGCTCTGCCATCATGATGCAACCGCACGAAGCAAGAGGTGTTCAACTTCCGATCCGCCGTCACTTCATCACGAACCCCTTACTCCTTTACTCTATGTCTCAGCTTCTTTTGACATTAAAGGGTTCTTTTGATTGTGCTATGTGGGTTGAATGAATATCAGGATGTAAGAAGTGAATTATTTGAACTTGATGAGGGTGAAAGGGCTAGGGTAGAAGGGAGACGAAGAAAATTGAGCGGCTGTGTTGAGAAAGAAGATTAAAGGAAATGGTGTGGTGAATACCCTAGATGATTGTGGGTTTTTGTTTTAATTTTTTATTTTTAGGGGATTTTTTTCAAACTGAAAAAAAAAATATTTAATCGAGTAACCTGATCACCCGAACCAATAAAAAATTGATTGGTTCGGATTCATTTTTTATTCAAACCTGAGCCAACTCAACCCAATTACACCCCTAGTTATAAGAATAATTTATACGATAACAATAAAATAGAAAATAATCCTACAGATAACAAAGAGATAAAAATAAACTTACAACCAAGCACAAGACAAAAAAAACTAAATTTAAATTCTAACAAACTAAATACTTAAATCCTAACTACTGTCCTATTATTATATTCTTGCTTTCTCAGCTATGCTATTATATTTCTTCATAAATCACTACACAAGGAAAAAAAAAATTACTAGAGACATAGCAATCCATGCTTAGACCAAAACGTACGGTTAAGCCCATTCAGATATAAGAAGCTTCTAATCTATATGGCATTAGTTGATCAAGAAGCGACTTATTTTTTCTATATAAAGAAGGTTCAGGAAGTTGGTTCGTAGTAGTATTCTGTTTTTTCAATTTTCACGAGAAGACTTGGTTTTGTAGCTTGGAAAGGTGCCATCTCAAGTTGACTCCTGAGGAAGAGAGTGTGATACTGATATGGTTTTCTTGCTTCTTGAGTTCATATAATCATATCTATACTCACTGTGGACTTGGAACATGACTCATTCTTGGCTAAATTTACCAAGAATATTGGAATATTGGATTTAGACCAAGTAACTCTTACTCAATTCAAAACCTGAAATTTAGACTAGGGAATTCTATGCGATTAGGGCAGTAATTTTTCAACTAGTTTTTTTTTCTTTGGTCATTTTAGCTTTTGAAAAATTTCCCCCTTTTTTTTTTTAATTTGTAAAAATTTTTTCGTTGGTTTTAGCTTCCTAACAATTTTTCTTTATTATCAATTTGTTAAAATTTTTCCATTGATTTTATCTATCTTGAATTTTTTTCCACTTGTATATATATCAAGTGTTGAGAAGGAGCATACAGGCTCACTCATATAAAACCTCCTCTCCTTATCATTCTCAAACTAAATTTTCGAACGCTACACCCCCCAAAAATTGCTTGTCAAACAATCACAATCACTATTCTTATTTCTCTACCGCAAGATAAAAAAACTTAATATCAATGCAACTCCAAAAAAAAAAAAGGAAAGTTTAAATTATTATTCAAATAAGATTTTGTGTCAAATTCAACACGAGGAGATGACAAATAAGGCGCATCCATGCCCCACCACTTCCGCTGATAACACATCATTGACGACTATGGTCCTTCCACTCCATATTTCCGTTGCCTTGCAACCTATCAACTTTCTACCTGGAAGCACACTAGCCAAGTCTTGTGTCTTTGCAGATATTGTTGTGTTCTGATCATTTAGATTGAAAAAAGCAACATATGTCTCCCCTGAATTCAAAATAAAAATCAAGTTAGAGAACAATACTATAAGAAATCATGGTTAATTGTGGCATGTTATGTAGTGCATATTTATATATATATATATATAGTCAATTAGTCATAAACTCATACCGTTACTTCCAGTTGCAATCCAAGATTGAATCCCACCATCATTTTGAGCTGCATGAAATGGTCAACTTGCTTTATTGAAGGGGGGATAAAAAGGAGAAAATAGTAATACAACAAGATAACTTGCAGATATTATTGAACCATTCTACATGAGATAACTATTTCCCACAGATTTTTTACCTTTGACATATTCCACTGATGCACACATGCCGGAATGACCATTGACCAGAGTCCCGTTCGATTTTAACTTCCACATCTGTTCAGATTGTACATATCAACATCCAATGAACATAGTGGCATATGCTGTATCTGCATAAATAACTTTGTACACCCCCACAGGAAACATTATATATATATATATATATATATATATGGAAACTGGTTAAAAGTTTTATTTCTTCAATAAAACTTTCCAATATATATAATGTGTGTATGTTCCCGGAAAGTTTGAGGCTATGAGCCAAATACCCTTATTGCAAATCCATATGGACTACAACATACCTGACTTGCTTCTAATCTGCAAGGAGAAAACGGATCTTTATTTTTGACCTCTTCAGCTTTAAGCTTTCTTTTTGGATAAGGGTCAAAACAAAATTGCTTTCTTTTGATATCAACTAGAGCATATTTCCCTTTGTACATGCTACTTTCATCTCTGCTTCAGCAACAACATAACAAATAATTAGAAATAATCAGAACAAACTTAGACTATTATAGATTGAGGAGACAAGTATAGCATGATTACAATGATGAAGTTGGAGTTCTAATCTTGTATGCGCAGAAAGGTTCCTGATCCTTCTCTAGGTTCTTTTTATAACAGATTCTTTCAAGATTTTGGTTATATTTTTTGCTAGACCAACCACTTGCTTTTGGATCAGTGCATGCAGTGAGAACTAATGAAGGAGTAGATGGTACTTTTGCAACAACGTCATGTCCTTCAATCTTGTCATTGTTCAAGCTTGTGATATGAGGAAACTGTCAAAATGGTAGAAACAATTTGATATCAACTCTAAGATAGTAAGAATTTAAAAACACCATGAGTACCAAGAATAGGAAAGAACAACAACATAGAGATGGTTCACATGCCTCTTGATTATTTGCACTAAAAGAGTTTATACTCAAGAGGGTAGGATTTGTGATAAGACCATATGTCCAATCATCAAGCTGCCGAAGATCCCCTCCATACATAAGGGGAGACTTTGCCATAGACCACAAAGTCATCTGTGAAATAAGAATATGTTCACTCAGAAATCAGAATTTTTTCATTTAAGCATGTTCACTCCAATATTATAATGCAATTGATTTGTGTGCTTGTGAATATATACCTGAGTTCTTTGCTCATCTTGAGTAAGCCTAGTCAACCTATGTGGACCTTCATTGACACCTATTGAGAGGAGGGAGGGGTGGGGGGAAGAGGGGTGGACACAGACACAAAAGGAAGTTTTATCACCTACATATATTCTTTAAGGTCTCTAATTCAAACAGATTATTGCAATTATGTATGACATGGAGTGGAACTGAAAACATGTTTTTTCAATTTTCTAATGATTCATCAAGTAAAGACACTTGGCATCCTAAGAAACAGATTTTCATGGAAAACTACTATATGTATTGGGATCAAAGTTGTACTGCTTGGAACCAAGCTTTATAACCTGCATCAGTTAGCCATCCAAATGGTAGCATATCCAAATCAGGCCATGATTGTCCATGCAAACCTGCTGCTCCTATCAACTTAGCTGCAGCAAAATCCCTGAAACATAAATTAAATGAATCAAAGATGTATATAATATAATTTGATGGCATATTAACACAAGAGATATGGAAGAGCAGTGCGCATATTCTGAAGTCAAACATAGGTATTTAATTAATCACCTTATTACATCAAAATGAGCTACAACTGCTGGCCATTCATCCCAGTCATCTCCTGTTATACGGTACATGTCAACTATTGGACCGAATGAATCAGCCATTTTTGGTGTTGCACTGACTCCAGGAGACAGAGAGAATACTATGGTGTGATTAAGGTCCTCTAGAATCTGTAGATGGCAAGTCAAATGGTAAAATTGTCCATATGAAAAATTATTGCATGGTCATGGAGTACTAAGGTGGACTAAGTTCTATCCAATAATAGAGTGACATTAATTAGTGGTAAGACTCACATTTTTTTTGGCAAAATATCACTTTATTATTGAATAGAGCACAATTCAATTCGTGCTTTATGACCATGCAAAATTTTTTCTATATCTAGGCTTTGAAATGGAAATGGCAGAAAGGGACGAGAATTTGCATTGTACCTGTGATATAATAACTATTTCATCCTCATCCAAGTCATCACCAAACACACAATCAAGTTTCACTGCAAAGAAAGCACGAAATCCATATCAATCAATTAAAGCTATACCAGGAAAATGCACACAAAACAGCTTATTTGAAACATCATGATTGGTGTCAAATCTAGGACATGATACATTGCATATTTGCATATTTTGTGATAGTGCATGATAAGCAGAATATATTTCAGTAATCTTGAGTACCAAAATCAACTCCCCATGAAGCATATAGCTCATAGATTGAACTCAAGAAGGCTTGTCCAGCTCCTGATGTTGCTTTTATACCCATGAAACCATTATCCATCCATTTACAAGCCCTTTCAGGGATTCCTATGTCTTGTGCGTGCCACACGTGACCAGATTCCTGGTAAGCTTGTCCCTACCAAGTTGCAAGAGACAAAAAAATTTCAAAGTTCAACAAAAAATTTGATTTTTACACAGCGCACCAAATCACACAAAAATGCAAGAAAAGTTTAGCTATATGCTAGCAAAAATATGCATTTCTTTGTTTCTTATTTACAGATAATTTAGTTTTACATTTATGCCACAATGGATCCAATTGAATTTAGCTACATTATACTTAGACAAATTAATCTTGATATATTGTCAATGTAAAAATATTTAACATAATTTATCTATTGTCACATCAATAAAAATATTTGAGTCTTACCTACACTACTTCAATCACACATATAAATAGCATATGATTGAATTACAATATAAATTTGTTTATATTGATAGTGTATTAAAATTAATTTCTTAGTTAAATACCAATTTTGAATATGACAAGAGGTTATCAAACTATATGGTAGGAATAAGATGCAATACCGATTTTGTATCTAGTATAGGGGTGTTGCTATCATATGCTTGAGTACTGATTCCCGCCATAAGATGAATACCAAACTTTAAACCCACACTATGTACTTTATTTGCTACTTCACTGAACCCTTTCCCACCACTCGAAGAAGGCCACCTTTCTGGGTCAGGGAGCAACCGGCCCCATTGATCAATGGTATCAAAACCACGAGAATTATGACTACCCTTGAGATTCCTATACCAAAGGTAATCCACCACAGCATACTGCATGCATGGTTTGAAGGAATAAGTTATTAACTTATTATATATAATATATCCAAACATCTATATTAACATAAATGACTTGCAATTCATAAGGAGCACCTCATATCCATGACCAAGGAGCCGCTGATTTAGTCTTTCAGCATTCTGCAAGTATTCTCCTTCAGAAATTATCCAGCTAAAGGAATCATACGAATTCCAACCTCTAGGAGGAGAGGTAAGAGATGACACACTGAAAATGAACAATCATGGAATTAAAAATTCATTATCTATTTGCATAATATACATCAGAATTTAATTAAAATGATCTTAAAAAATTGATCTTCAACAAAGACTCGGAAATAACATCATGATGGGGCAGTAATTATGCACTCGTCTAATTTCACACACACATATATACCGCCAATAGACTTTTGCCTGAATGAAAAAAAAAAGACGGGGAAGATGAAATGAAAAATAAATAATTATAAAGTGTTTGCTTATTTTAGTTGTTACATTTTAATTAGTATTTATAAAAATATTATTTTATTTTGTTAATGTTATTGAAGTTTTGTGAAAGAAATACTAAGAATAAAAATTATTTTTATAATTTTTTTACAAAATTTATAAATAAGAGATAAAATAAAAAAGTGATATTTTTATAATTTAAAAATATAACGATTGAAAATTAAAAAAATAAAATAAACTATTTACACTTTATAAATCAGCTCTTTACTGTTCAGTATAAAACAAATATAAAAATTAACTAATTTTTAATGTTTCAAAAACCATGCCTAATTATTTTGTTCAACTAATTAAATTGTGAACTATTATAAATTTGTACTTATTTCTCTTAAACAATATTTTATATTCAAATCTTGTGAATGATAATAATAGAAAAAATACTAGCATATAGTGTTTTAGACTAAAAGACTAGATTGTGAACTAGTTATATATCTAGTTTAACAATTTTAATCGGTTGAATCAATTGAAGCATAAACCAGAAGGTTGGTTAATTCAACCTCTGATTCAATTTTTAAAAAATAAATCTTTGCTCTAAATTAATCAAACCATGTTAGACGAAAAGAATTATAACTTTTTTTTTCATGAAATAGATTTCTTTTCGGTTTAACAGAAACAATTTATGCAGTATTTTATATCTTCAAGGAAACATGCAACCAATTAATTTAAAATCACAAGCAAAAGCATGATTCTGAAATTAGAGCAAGATGACAGATGAGGATGATGGATGACACACCTTTGAACACAGAGACAGAGAAGGAACCAAAGAGAGATCACATAGAAGAGGAACTTCATCGTTGGTACACAGTATGTTCCACTTCCAGTTGTTCAATATGATGCATACATCACAGGGATGCAAGTATTTATAAGTCACAAGGTATCACCTTCCTTTAAAGCTTGTTTACAATATTTTGAATCAGAAACACATTGCTTGCACTAGCCCCATGTTCTTCACTATTTTGAATTAGATCTATGTTAGTCCAAGAGGACAATTTTCTCTATAGAAAAAATCATAACACTTTTAGCTGTTTTTTATATATTTTTTTGGAGGCAGGATCAAATAATACCAGTACATGAACCTAGAGTCAATTATGAGAGATATAAAATATCTAACTATTAATTTTATTTTAATTTAATGGTTTAAAATAATACAATTTAATGAAGAAAGAGAATAATAGATTATGATTTCAATGAAGAGAAAGAAATAATAAATCCAATAATTAATTGAGAAAAATAATTTGGTTATATAAATTAATAATTATAAAATAATGAAAAAAAGAAAAGCTAGTGAAATAAAAATTAAAAAATTCTATAAAAAATATTACGATTTTAATACATAATTATACAAAACATAAATATATTGACATTGAAATTTTTAATAAATAATTACAAAAATGGAAATGAGATAAAAACTAAAAAAAAAATAGATTTTTTTATAATTATTGAGACCAATTTAGTAAAAAATTTATATTTTTAATTATTTATTTAAAACAAAACATATTTTCTTAATATTTCAAAAATTTTCACTAAAAAATTATGTTATTTTTGTTGATTTTTTTTTTTTTTGGTTTCATGTCAGCTACATTTTTATAGCTATTTATTATAAATTGTATCATTTTAAATTATTAGATTAAAATGAAATTAGTGGTTAGATATACGTTGGTGTTAATTGATCCGATTTCATTTTTATGAAGATTAATATACAGTATATTTTTATTCCTATACGTTGACATTCATTTTAAATTCAGCGAGGCTGAGAGCTTTGTGGTTTAACGATTTTGTGTAAGAAAGTTGGCACTCTTATCCCCAGTCCTTACGTTATATGGAAATTTCGTCCAACCAGAGAATTGCAAAATAAATTTGGCATATTATGCTTTTAAGTTTTGGCAAATTTAAATTAAATGAACGATGAGCTTCCTTTTTCTGCTTTTGGATTACTTTCCACCAAAAACCAGTTAAGCGCTGATGTGTGACGCGACGAAGGGAGTACGAGTATTTATCGGGTATAAAATCATCCTCAGGCCTTATTCTTGTTTGTTGAGGTTGGTGAAGTTATAGCTAGCTAGGTATATAATATCCTAAATATCTATATGTCTTAATAATTCCTGGTAAATATCCTAAATAAGTCGTAGTCATGACTCCTAATATGTCAAGCAATACAAGTGATGTTAGTAATTTTAGGAGAAAAGAGTTAATGAATTTTACAAAACTTTCTTGCTATAGCAGACATACTCAACGAAATTGAAATATTATTGTGCAATACTGTCTGGTACGAAAAATATCGCACGAAATTTTAGACGAAAGAAGTTGCACCAATAGCAGCACTCCAAGGGCGGAAATCATAGGGGTGCAAGTAAATTCGATTGATTCAGAATCCGAAAATTCAAACTTTCATTAGTTCGGATCGGTTCGAACAATTTATTCATTTTTAAGGTAAAATAAAATCAAACCAATTATTATTAATTCGATTTTGAATTTATAATTTTTTAATTCGATTATCCAAACATTCAATCCAATCATCTGGTTAATTAATTTATTTTTTTATTTTTAATATTTCAAAATTTTACACTTAAATTTTTAGTAATATAATCACTTTTTATCATCTTTATTAATATTTATTTAAGAAATTTATCTATTTACATCATTATTAAGTTATTATAATCAAACTTTTTTAAAAAAAATATAATTTTTTATTTTTTACATCAATCCGATGACCTGAACTAAATCAACCTGATCTTAATCAGATTGGTTTGGTTCAGATTGGTTGAAAAAAAATTTAAAATCTAAACTAAACCAATTCAATTAAATTTGATCGATTTGAATTTATTTTTTACTCAAATCCGATCTAAATCAATCCATTTACATCTCTAGAAATCATGTCAGGTGTTTGATAGAGAGAGAAAAAAATTACACACATATCATTGTTCGTGTAGACATTACGAAATTGTTTTTGTACCAAAAAGGATTTCCCAATATTATTGGCTAAATCAATAAAACTTAAATATTTTTTTATAAATTCAATAAAACTTAAATGTTATCAATATGAAAATACATGAATGCATTGCATATCAAAATTATCAGGAAATGGATAAACGCATTATCTGTCCCTAGATATAATTAATGCAATTAGATTCTTTACATTAAAAAAAAAACATAAATTCAATTAAAATGTGATAAATGTGAGAACAATTCAAATATTAAAAATTAAAAAATGTAATACATTTATAAATCATTAATGTTTATTATATAATGCATATTGTTCCAAATTGGTATTTAATTTCTCTCTTTAAAACTTTTATTATCCATAATCTGAATTATAATTTTACAAATCAATGTCAGATTGTTTCAGTTTTCTCTCATTTCTGTATAGCTTTCGTCTTCATTTTGATGTTCTGTTATATCCTTATTTGGTATACAATTTTCGCTTTACAAAAGAAAGCATTATTATTGATTTAAGGAGAAAGTATTGTTCCTATTTGGTATGTAACTTTCGCTTTTTAAAAAAAATAAAATTCATCATTCATAATCTAAATTATAATATAAAAATTGTTATATTATATATATATAAAAAAAAGTTGTCCTTATTTGGTGTCCAATTTTCCCTTCACATAGTTCTCTCTTATTAATTTGTAAGTCATTTAACTTATTTTATGTAAGGATGATAAAATAAATTGTTAATATATAATTTACCGAAAAAGTATTAATTTCAAATCAATTTAATTCCTTTTAATTTTATTTTAAATGTAAAAATTGATACATAATTAAATTCAAATTCCTTTTATAATAATGTATTTTATGAGAATAAATTTTCAAGTCAATTTATTTTTAAATTTAATAATTAATTCCCTTTATAAATGTAAAATTAATTTATAAAATTCCTTTTATAAAATTATTTATAAATTATTAATTCCAAATCAATTTAATTCCATTTACTTTTATTTTAAATGTAAAATTGGGTTCATAATCAAACTCGATTTCCTTTTATAATAACGTATCTTATGAGAAAAAAATTTTAAGTCAATTTTTTTTTTTAATTTTAATAATTTCAACACAAGTAATAGCAAATTACATAGAGGTAATGAATTAATGACATGTTAAGAAAAAGACAGGTTAGGCTGGGTATAATCGGATTTGAATTTGACCTTTTTTTTTTTTCATCTACTGGTACATTTTCTTGAACTTAATTAGATCTAATTCTATGATAACTAGAGAGCTAATGAAAAATTATATAAGGTAAAAATGATAAAATAATGAAAAAATAACAGAAGAATTAGTAAAATAAAAAATAAAAATTCTATAAAAATATCATATTTTAATAAATAATTAAAAAATAAATATCTTGACATTGACATTTTTAATAAATAATTATTAAAAATGTAAATCACATAAAAATTTAAAATAATAATAAAATAATATTTTTATACTACCAAAAAATTTAGTAGGAAAACATTACGTTTTAATTATTAATTAACAATAGAAACATATTTTATTAACATATCAAATATTTTCACCAAAAAATTCAGTTATTTTTATTTATATTTTTAATTTTATGTCATTTACATTTTTATAGCTATTTATTATATATTTTGATGTGAAATATTTTTACATAAATATTTATTGATTATTTAAAAATATTATAAATATAGCAGAATTTTATACGATTAGTGAAAATTTTCAACAAAAATTGTTTACACTTCTCAATTATTTATTGATAAGGTAAATACTTTCAATGAAATTTCTATTTTTTATTTCGTTTAAAAATTCTGTTATTTTTATTAATATTTTAATTATAATTTTATTTACATTTTTATAAATATTTATTATAATCTTTTATGTGAAAATATTTATGTTTTCAATAAAATTGAAAAAAATAAACAATTTTTGTTGAAAATTTTCATTAATTAAATAAAATTCTGCAATTTTTGTAATATTTTTAAAAAATCAATAAATATTTACGTAAAAATATTTCACATCAAGATAAATAATAAATATTTATAAAAATATAAATGACATAAAATTAAAAATATTAATAAAAATAACATAATTTTTTAGTGAAAATTTTTGAAATATTAATAAAATATGTCTCTGTTGTTAATTAATAATGAAAAATATAATATTTGTTAATAATTTTTTATAATTATAAAAAAATATTATGTTATTATTATTTTTAATTTTTACATCATTTATGTTTTTTTATAATTATTTATTAAAAACTTCAATGTCAAGATATTTTTTTTATTATTTATTTGAACGTAATATTTTTATAGAAATTTTTAATTTTTATTTCACTAATTCTCCTATTAGTCTTTTCATTATATTATAATTTTTACCTTATATAATCAAATTGGATTTTTTGTCTCTTTTACCAAAAAATAGAAACCAAATTCTCTCTCTTTATAATTTTTAGAATTCTCTTTATTAAAATTATAATCCATTATTATCTTCTTTTATTAAATTGTATAATTTTGAACTATCAGATTTTAATAAATTGAGCGATAAGGATTATAAGTAAGTCTTTAAATTTGCTATTGTTTCGATTGGTATATTTGTGTAGTATCTGATAACATGTAAATAGGTTGTTTATTGCTTCCATGGTAGACATCTTATAAATTCGTAGTAGATATGTGATTATATATCCGGTACATCAAAAAAACAAAATATGCTGTTGTATGAAAATATTCAACAAGTTATCTTTTGATATCTGATATTGTTTTAACATGTGTGAACTTGTTGAAGATTTTATGCATGAATGAATGGAGTTTTTAAAATTTTGCACAACTGTGTGTCTTTGAAATTGCTTCTCCTTGAATTGCTCTTTTGAAAAAAAGGGAGAATAGGATTTAGAGGCAACATATTAGATATCTAATAAAAGAGTATCAGCTTGGCAGTCTTATAATTTATCAGGCTAACAAGCACATAAGACAAAATCATAAATCTTGAGTTTGATCCATTTTTTACCTAATAACGAGATGAAGACAAATAAAGGAAACATTTGAGAAGAAATCTCAAATTGAGGGGAGCTAATACTAAGGGGTAGTAAGATTTAAATGTATTTTAATATATTATTTTCTACTTGATATGACTTATATTTGTCATTATTAAGGGGAGATTGTTGACTCTAATAAGAAAATGAGCATAAGCTATTAATTAAATTTGAGTCTTGGAAAGGTTTACTTGTGGATGCAGGAAAATAATTGACAAGGAAATAAGGACAATATCTATTCAAGTTAAGACTAGGACAATAGATAAGCTAGAATAGAAGCAACAGACAAAGCTACTAGCACAATTTGAAATTGTAAAGCTCAAAGAACGAAGAGTTAACCTTCAATTGTGTAGTGATATCAATAGCTAAAACAGACGGACATTTGTCTAAAAAGTTGAAAAACACACTTATCTAAATCCTATGGTTAACCACTTTGGAATATAGAAAAGAATATCTAAAAAGTGAGTGCGTTTTGGTTTATGAAATTTCTGTTTTTATTTTCTGAAAATGATTTTCATTTTTAGATTTCTTGAATTTAGAAAATGCATTTGGTATGTTTGTTTTCAAAAAGGAAAAATAATGAAAATATGTTTAGTTTGTTTGTTTTTAAAATATATTTTCAAAATCAAATTTGAGATAATAAAATTATATTTATTATTAAATAATAATTTATGTTTTTTTTTTTTTTGCATATTGATGAATTTTATTATTTACAAATTTGAGATGAATTTAAAGTATTTATGAAAATAAAATAATTCTATAAAATTTTAAGATTAGGAATAAAATAACACTTTCAAGTAATTTTATTATCATTATCAATTATTATATAATTAAATACTACAAAGCAAACTTCAACTGCAAAAACTTGTAATAACAAAATATGTTTAGAATACATTTGATTTGTAAGTCAATTATAGTCACATTAAAAAGAGATATAATTAAACAAAATAATTAGTACAATCTATAATTATAGTCTTTGTTATATTTTGGCTTATCAACCAGCTAAAACATACCAAAAAAAAGAAGAAGAAAGAGAACTACATCATCCTAAAAGAAAATACAAAAAATAATAGTCATCAATCATCGACGATAATTCTCCCACATTTAATTAGCAATTGCCTCCCTAACTTGTGCTATTTGAGTTGCTTCAGTAGTATTAATATGAACACCCTCTTGATCTACACTTAAACTTTGTCCATCCACAATCATGTCTTCTCCTGAATAATCAAAGAAATAGTCCGTCTGCATTCATGTTGCATTTTAATAAAATTATGGATGGTACAACAAGTAGTGGGAATTTGCCTCTGCCTTCTAACAGGTTAATTTGGCATCATTTTTAGAACTGGGAACCTTGCCTTTAGCATACCAAAACACCTCTCAATAACATTTCTCAATAAAGAATGTCTATAATTGAACAATTCATGTTTACCCCGTGCTCGTCCTCTATCACGAAAGTCACACAAATGATATCTTGTACTACGAAATGGAGCAAGATAACCAGACATATTAGGAAATCCAGAATCAACAAGATAGAATTGATCTGCCATATAAATCAAGAACATGTTAGATAACATAAAATTAATAATGAGAAAGGGGGAAAAATATACTAATGTAATATTACCTCCACTAGGCATTGGAAAATTATTTTCAGGTTTTAATGCATCTAAAAACACCCTGGAATCATTTGCTATTCCTTTCCATTCAGAATAAACAAAGCTGAATAACATGTCATAATCACAAACTGCCAACACATTTTGTGTTATCAAAACCTTTCTTCCACAGCGAGCTTTGTTTGGGAGCCAGCGGAATACATGCGTGCCATCAATAGCACCAATGCAATTCTTCATGAAAAATGAAAAAAAAAAATCCATCCATATAATTAACTCTATATGAACTACCATGCTTGTGATCATTCTGTTTACAGGATTATAATCCGTTAGGCACAAAACTATATTTGGTGCACAACATAACAAATATCTATATTATGCAAACTACCATGTGATTTTAGCAAGTCAATTATATATTCAATATGCAAATAGCTATAACTTGCATAATTACCTTAAAATTGTAACAAATATGGATGCTATATATATTTAATAAATATTAAAACAGAATTGCATAATGACCTTAAAATATGGGAACTATTTGTAGTTACTCAATATATGTGGATGAGTAGTCTCTTGATTCTGGGGTTTGATAATATATGTGCCCAACTTGCATACTGCTCTTAAAACTATCCTAAACCATTTGCTTACAGTATACACAGAATGTTGAAAGCATTCAGCAACAACCTGATGACGCATATTATGACAAATAATGATCAGAAACATAGCAACTCCTTCCTCTACACTAACCCTTTTACCGTCACTTAAATTTGAAACTTCCTTCAAAGGATTGCAGAAATTTATAAACACTTGTTTCTCCATTCGAAAATTTTCATAACATCTAGCTTCATGGCCTGCCAAAAATTCAAGGGTATACATCCTTCTAGTCAAGGCAGAAGTTCTGCAAGGTCTCTTGTCAACATAGCTCCTTTTATATTCAATCATTAATCGAACCATAATAATATCTTCCATCTCATCATCTAATTCATTTGGATCATCACTACTCGTGCTATGTGAATTATCAGGTGATCCAGAAATAGACATATTTTTCTGCTCCAATGAATAAATAATTCAATCAATTAATACTAATAACAGTAGTAATGAAATAGACATGTAAATAACAATAATAATTTAAACTAACATAGCACAACTTCTTCAAATACTCAAGTCATAAATTGATATAAATACTAGAATGTAACATAACATAACATAAAATCTTTAAACATAACATAAAGTCTGGAAAATAGTAGAACATAATATAAATTCTAGCAATCATTTAAAAAAAAAAAAGCAAGCCTTTAAAACATAATATTCATAATCTGATACAAATTATCTAAAACAAACTACTCAAGATCCGTAAGCCATTCCATCCTTCTATCAACTTTCATCGTCATAAATATGCATCTCCATTCTGCTTGTACAAACTTCGCCATAGCTCTATTGTACATTGTTCTTGAAACATCTTGCATAGAATGTAACACCCCCATGCCTGCCTCTATAGAATAAGGATCCGATGATGGACTAGTAGCCTGACTACCATATGATTTATATATTCTCAATCCTCGCCTTTGATACTTCTGTTCGGACACTCACTGACTCAGCCCATTTCTCCAATGCAGATTCAAATTTATCTAATCTTGCATTCTTGGCCTCCTTACGTCGACGTTCACTTGAAGATCCAATGGTTTTCTTTCTTTTGCTTGTTTCTTCTGAGTCATCACCATCAACATCAACAATATTTGCATCTACATACATACCTTTTGAAAGAAAATCTTCCTCTAACTCTCTTTCTTCATATGATGTCGGTGGCTCTTTGGTGGAGGCATGACTCAATTTCCCTGTTGTTGTGCTACCATTAAAAATTTCACTAAGAATTTCATAATTGTACTCAAATCCATCCTTCTTACATTGCTTGTAAAACCTTCCTTTCTACAAAATACAAATAAATATTTTCAATCATATGCCAATACATAAACCAATATAATATAACAATAACACAAACATACCGTATACATGTCTTCCCATACTTCTTCTGGAGTATTCACTTTATTAGATTCTGAATCCCATGTAACTCCAATTCTAGCTAACAAAGCTGAAAATTCGCGATATTGCATGCGCAAGCGATTAAACATGCTTATCAACCTTTCCACTCCATAATTTTCTCCATAATTGAAGTCAATTCATTGTTGATATCTTCCCATATTGGCTTCTTAAATGTTGATGCTTGTAACAGCTTCTTCTTGACACGATTATAAACAATCTCAATGAACATTTTTGTGTTCGATGCTGACCATTCCTTATTATCCCCCTTGACACTTTTTCCGCTCATTTTGTGCTAATAATTTCGTATTTTATTAAGTATAGAAACACGTAAGAAGGCATTACTATCAAAATAACTCATAAAAGGCTATCAACATAAATCATAGAAGGCCATAAATATATGCAAAAACAATAAAAAAAGAAGCAGTAGATGTATGTAATTCCAACAGAAAAAAGAGAAGACAAGAAACTATCACCAAAAGCACTTTAGAGCCTAAAATGAAAACAAGAGAAACCATATCAACATATAAGTGCAAATTTCGATTCAAGCTAAGTAATTATGCAAAACCCAAAGTATGTATGAAATTGGACGTAGTTATTATCCTATAAGTGCAAATTTCGATTCAAGCTAAGTAATTATAGATGCTAACTCATGACAATCCTTAAAGAAGGAACCAAACCAATCCCCAATAACTTGTGACTCCCAACATATATCCATGTAGGCAAAGAGATAAAAGAGTCCTAGTCTAAAGATATAAAGATTCTGTTTCTAGCCTAATTAACTTCCTTTAGCTGTCGCTTTCATTCCACGTGAATGAAATGAGCACATTCATTATTGATGTACTCTAGTTTTGCTAGATTACATCCTTGAAATTGTGAAATAGATGAAAAGCACCCCATGATCAAACCTCTACAGTTCACCATATCTTTTATTCTTTTGTTATGACAACATAATTTCAAAGATAACAGTATAATATATAGCTAGCTATGTTTGTTTTGGTATAGCTGCTGAGAAAAAAGCCATGCTAGTCTCTCATTGTGGTTCTAGCAGACCTCATATTAGTATAAGCAGGATCCAAAATCTAAAGTAATTAAGGCTATCTATGCAAAGAATATATGAACAACAAATGTGACAAACCATGTGGGCGCTAACTGCTTATATATTCATAGTGAAAAATGTATTTTAAACATATGTTTTACACACCACTTATATGGGGATTAATACATAAATAATTAAAGATTTTAGTTACTTTTTTGATAAATATGGTAGATCTAGTAAGGCAACTAACAATGGATAAGTAAGGTTAACTAATCTACAAGTAAACTAGAAGCAGAGGATACAAAGCAAAGGCGATATGTAGATATCATACAAGGAAGCGTGACGTGAAGATACAAATAGAGCAAGTAGCAGAATACAAACAGAGTAGCAACAGAATATCATACAAGGAAGCAGAAGCAGAAGAAACAAACAGAGCAGCAACAGAATATCATACAACTCAGAAGCAAAGATCATAAAACAGAGAAGCAGCAGATCCAACGAGGGGAGCTGGAAATGCATACCAAACAAAAGTCCAAACAGCGGTGACTCAAGGGAGGGGCTATGGCAATGCTTGCGGCCTGAACGGCGGCTGTGAGCTAGGAAGCAGAGCTGGAGATAAGGGGGAAGGAAGGGAGGGGGTGCGGTGGTCCTAGCGTTTGAATAGTGGCTGTAAGGGGGGAAAACACAACCGAGACGGTGGTGAGAGAAAGGAAGGCTGCGGTGGTGTTGTTGGTCACGAATCTGGGTGGGTGTGAGCGGTCTTCCAAATCAATAGCGTGGAGCTTGATCCAGAGTGGTGGTGGCGTGAGCCTTTTTTGTTTGTGGCGGTGCTCGTAATCAACTGGCAATTTGTGAGCAAGGAAAGTAGAGCTGAAGATAAAGGGGAAGGAAGGGAGGGGGTGCGATGGTCTTGGCATTTGAACGGCGGCTATGAGGGAGGAAAACACAACTGAGACGGTGGTGAGAGAAGGGAAGGCTGCAGTGGTGCTATTGGTCTGAACGCCGGTGGCTATGAGCGGCGGTCTTCCAAACCGAACAGTGGGGAGCAATCCTTGAGTGGTGAGCTGAGCGTGCCTTTTGCTTGAGGGAAGAGGAGTAGGGTTTTTTTTTTAATTTGGGGGGAGTAGTTGAACACGGTGCAAAAGAAAAGGAAGCATTGAGGAGGAAAAAAAATGATTTGTGTGCTGCTTGAGATTCGAACACAGTCAAGTGACAAGCAAAGAGAAAAATATTGACAATATTACTAGCATGCCACCGCATGTCTTGTGAAAATATTTTCAACCATCAGACATAAATGCTGAAAATGGGAATTTGGCGTTTTCAACATTCCACTGATTTTTGGAAATATTTTCTAAAAATATTTTCAAAACAATCCAACCAAACATATTTCTACTCCTATTTTTCATTTTAACTAGAAATGGAAATAAGAAATGCCCACCAAACACCCCCTAAACTTTCCAAAGTTGGTAAAAGACAAAAAAAAAAAAAAAAACCGTGTACTATAAAAGAGACAAATCAATGGCATAATAACAAAGGAACTTTCGGCAACAATAACATGACGTACTGCATGATGGAAATCTCCTAAACAGGCAAATCAATTGGGGGCAAAGAAAGAAAGAGAAAAAGCTTCAAAGCCCATATATACAAGTGTTGTAACACTCACTAGAGATATTTGTGATCCCCTTACAAAATTGTGTGCTTTCATTGTACTCTCATTCTTCCATTCTATCCTCTAAAAACATTGTCTTCTAGTGCGTGAAGTTAAAAGCAAAAATCTTGTAAGAAAAAGTGAGAGAAAGTCAATAAGAGAGACATTCTTAGTTGACGAGGAAAGAGCGTTCAAGGTTGTGAGTTTGTTCCGATAGCTTGGAGAAACTTGTTTGTAAATAATACTCTTGATTAGTGAAAAATCTTACCTTAAGTAGGAACTAGATGTAGATCCCAAAATTTGTGAAGATCAAATTAGGATAATATTTGATGCAAATTTTTCTAACTCTATCTTTTAATTATACATGTGTGCATTATATTGAAAATCTCTTAGCAAAGTTTTATTAATCAGACATATTGTATTTAACATTCTGATATTATTCTGTTCGTGCTTTATAACAATACATAGTAACCAAATACTTGCTACATAGTTATTAGATATCTAGTGTTTAGAATATTCTGATCAGTGTGTTACTGTGCCAAAAAAGTTTAAGTGATCTAAGAACTTAGTTCAACCCCTATTTTAAAATCCTTTGGTATAATCAAACGCAAACACAGTCAAAAAATATATCTATTCAAAATTTCAAAACCCAAATCTAGTCCACTAAGTTTTGGTTTGAGAGGAGTTATGGGCTGGGCCAGTTATGAACACGCAAGTAAACATGGAGGATTAGGAGTATTAATTAGTTGAGTCAATTCAAGCATCTAAAGGTTAAGCTTGATTTATAAAATGGAAAAAATATGTTAATTGAAGTTTGACTTATTCATACGAGTGTATTAAACTTAAAGCTTGAGCTCGATCGCCTCTTTAATTTGTTTGTAGTTTGTTATTTTTTCTTTTATAAAAAATGAAAAAAGAATTAGATACTCTTTAAAAATTAGAGTCAAATTAGTGAAAAATAATACAAAAAATTTATAATTTGTTAAATAATAATATATAAATTATTATTGTTTATACTTTTTGTTATATATATATGTGTGTATATATACTATTATTTTGTTAGTTCAAATAGTTTGATACTTGTTTTCTTTAGATAAGATCTCAAATTCGAATCTTGTAAATTCAAAAAAAAAAAAAAACCTCTAGAAGAACTCTATCCTATAATGGGTTAACCTATCTCAAGTCAAATTAGTTGAAGTCCTAAACTTCAGACACTAGTGTTTAGACAAAAAGTATTAATCTATATTTTTGTATTGAATATATATGCACACATATACATAGTTTACAATAGAATGCATTGACTAATTTATATAGCCAACTCTTACCCTATTTAGCAAGACAAGATTTAGTTGTTATCATTGTTATATATACAGGTATAAACAAGTTACTAAAATTTTTTAACATCAAACTTATAAACTTTGAACTTATTTATATAATTGAACATAAACTTAAATTTATTGTTTTGTTTTGTTTAAATAAATGAACTTGATATAACATTTAAGTAATCAAATTTGAAAATTTACTAATGACTTAACTTATTTTCTAGCCTAAATTATTAGTCTTTAAAATTTACTAAATTCTTAACCCGAGACAGATTGATCTATTATAAAGCAAAGTCCGTTATGCTAGTTTTTTTTTATTCATGACATTCGATTTCAAAACTTTGCTTAAATTAAATGTTAAATCAATTGAATTAAACAAATATTTGTAACTCATTTACGCCTATATATGAGGCATATCAAATTTTTTTGCCAGTTCAATTTGTATAATTTTTAGATCAAACAAAAGCTTTTGTTGAGAAATTTTAACGTCAAAAACAAAATTCAATTTTTAATTTTTAGGCAAGCCAAAAAAAAAAAAAATCAAGCATAAATAAACATAAGCTTAAGTTTAATGTGGTATTATATTATGGGTGAGGATCAACTCACACAAATGTAAGTTGAATTCACTTCTTACATCATTGAATAACCTTTTATTGAAATTTTTTTAAAAAAATTGACTGTTAAATTAAAAGTTCATATGTTATAGTTCATGTTTATAAAATTTCATATTAATCCAAAATTGTTTAATATATTTTTTACTTATATTTAACTCAATGTAATAAATATTTCTTAAATATATGTAAAAAAGAACTATTTGATCACATCTTTAATGATATTTAATTTTCTTAAAATTTGATATAAATGATCTATATGATATATAATTATAATTTAACAGTTACATTGAAAAAAATTATTTTCTATAAAAAATTATTAAAGATATAAGCGTAATAATTCTTATATCGCTATCAATAAATCCCTTCTCATTTATTATATATATATGATTTTTAAAAAGAGAAGAAATCTATTGAGTATCTGTTTGGATTCAAGTTTGCAATTGCTAGAAGGCCTTTTAGGAGAAGAAAAATGACTTTGTATAGTAAATGGTAGTGTTTGGTTTAACTTCTTTCCATAAGGCTTTTTCAAAGACGTATCTTTGAGGTTACTTTTCATTCTAGAAAAAGACCGTTTGAAAAGGAATTTTACTATTACTCTCACATCAATAACTAAAAACTTTATCCTATCTAAATAAAACTCATTCTCCTAAACTTACTTTTGACATATTCAAACCAAACAAAAATCATTCTTTTAAAAATAATTCTTCTAAAAATTTTTCTTTCAAAAGACTTTCTTTCAAAAGATCTTCTTCCAAAAATTACATCAAACGAGCCCTGGTACTAATGCAAAACTTAACACACTTATGCGTTCAATAACCATTTATAAAATATAATAATTCTCATCAATCATGACAGAAATATATTTGTTTATCATGTTATAGCCTGTTTGGTTCTCCGTCATAGAAGTACTTCTGGAGAAGGAAAATGATTTTGTGATAAATGGTAGTGTTTGGTTTAACTTTTTCAAAAGCGCTTCTCTCGTGCGCCTTTTGGAAGATATCTATTTTTCATTTTAGAAAAAGAACTTTTGAAAAGAAATCTTACTATTACTCTCACATCAACAACCAAAAGTAATTTTATATTATCCTATCCAAACAAAACTCATTCTTCTAAAAGGCCTTTTGACATATTCAAACCAAACAAAAATTATTCTTTTAAAAGTACTTCTTCTAAAAGACCTTCTTTTAAAAGATCTTCTTTTAAAAGATCTTCTCCCAAAAGTTTAACCAAACGGACCCTTAATCATTTGTATAATTTTTTTTTTTGAATGGAGGTCAATAAAAAATATTATTAAATAATTTTTATTTGTACATATTTAGTAATTATTTATTATATTAAATTTGCTATATATAAAATGCATATTATATAATTTTAAATTCACGTAAAATTTCATATAATATATGAAATTTCCATCTAACCCTGACTTTGGTTAAAAAAAAAATTCGTAAGAAGTTATTCAATAATATAAATATAAAAATTGTATTTAATTTACATGTATCTAAATTGATCTGTTCTCTTTTATTAAAAAATATTTTTATTCTAAAAAAATATTCCCCTCAATTTTGAACCGCAGAGTATAATTATGTAAAGTCTTAAACAAACTTTTTATCGGTTAAATTGTTTTTTTTTTTTTCATGTCTGTTTTATCGGTTAAATAGTTAATCATATAATAAACGTAAATTCAATAAATAAATTCTTTTTTTTAAAAAAGGGAAACTTGTGATAATTTATTCGGAGAAGAGTTTGGCATTTTGAGTAACGTGGCGCGTTGCACCATGCTGCAAGCGTAGCCATCACGTGGACTAGTCTCACCCTCACAATACTACAGTGATGGCCCCACACTCTCTCTCCCCACCTCAAATCTCACACACACACACACACACACACACAACTCAAAAGAGGAGCACAAAACAAGCCACACGCTCTCTTTCTCTCTCTAAAAACCGTAACCGAAAAGAAGCCACCACCACCACTCCTCCGCGATAAACCCCTCCCCCAATGGAGGACCTCTCCGCGGGGCCGCTTGTCCCCGCCGTCGTCAAGTCCGAGACGTCCAAACACGCCGCCGCCGATCCATCCTCCGCAACCGCCGGCGCCGTCTCCTGCGAGGTTTTTCCGGCGCCTGAGGCGGCGATTGCGGAGCTGGACAAGGACTTTTTGTGCCCGATTTGCATGCAGATCATCAAGGACGCGTTCCTCACGGCGTGCGGGCACAGCTTCTGCTACATGTGCATCATCACTCACCTCCGCAACAAGAGCGATTGCCCTTGCTGCGGCCATTACCTCACCAGCAGCCATCTCTTCCCTAACTTCTTGCTCGACAAGGTTCGCCTCCTCGCTCCTCCCTAGCCTCTTTTGCCGTTCCGCATCGGCAGTGTTTGCTTCGGAGCGAAAAGCTTCGAATTCAAGTTTTGTGACGTTTTCGAGTGATATTCGCCTTTTTTCGGATTGGAATAGCGTTGTTTCGGTTGCGTTTAAGAGAAGAATCAGTGTGTTTCGGAGCTAAAAACTTCGAATTCGATTGTTTGACGTTTTCAAGTGATATTAGCCTTTTTTCGGATTGGAATCGCGTTGTTTCGGTTTCGTTCAAGAGAAGAATCTGTGTGTTCCGGAGCGAAAAACTTTGAATTCAATTTTTGACGCTTCAAGTGATATTAGTGTTTTTTTGGGATTGAAATTACGTTGTTTCGGTTGCGTTTCAAGAGAAGAACCTATTATCCATGTGTTGTTGAACTTTAGTTTTTTGTAGAATGCGTCTAATGAATGTTGTTTTTGAGTTTCTAGGGCTTTTTTTTTTCCAGGTTAGTAATTTGAAAGTGTGGAAGTTTGAATATGTGATTTTTTGAGCATAATTTTTATCTTGAAATGGATCTACTTCGAAATGCAGCTTATTGTTATACGGTTTCTGTACCACATTTGTAGCTACTGAAGAAGATGTCTGCTCGTCAAATATCGAGAACCGCTTCCCCCTTGGAGCATTTTCGCCATTCATTGGAGAAGGTTCGTTCTAGTTTTGCTACTTTCTGATCTTTACCTTTGTTTTATACTTTTATTTTGCGAATTGTCATAAACTTAAATAATTTATTATGGCTGCTTGTTTTATTCGAAAGAGTATTTAATTTGTCACTCTATTGTGGTTATATGGCATTTAGCTGTTATGCTATGGTAATGAAGATGAATGCATGCTTGGTACACTTAGGTGTAGGGTTTTCATCTTAAATGGGGGACAAGACAAAACTGGACAAACATTTTATTGTGGTGATTACTGACTCCATTGCTAGCTATGCTAATTTTGCAACAATAAGATGTCTTTTTTGTAATTATAGGTTGTCCATCTTGCTGTCCAGGCTCTATTGAATTATGAATATACAAGAAAGTTTCAAGTTCCAGAAAATTTAACTAGGCAGAAAGTTGCTAAATGCTAATACTCATAGTCCCCGTATTGTGCTGGGGGAATACTGTAGTGTTGCAGTGTCAGTTTCCTGGAAGAGAAAATATGAGTAGAGTCGTTGACAAGAAGTATTAGTTTCAACTTTCAAGTCTTGTTAGAGTTTCTTTTCTAATATAATTTATGCAAGGATTTTAATTAAGTTGTACACTCATTTGTATAAAACTTTTGTGGAATTCGTACAACTTAGTATGCTGAAGATCAATCTCTTGTTACATATTTCTGTTTAACGTGAATTTGTGGAATTTGGACTAATTCCAACTGGAGTTGCTTTATTTAGTTGGTGATTCCTTCTTTTTTTATTTCTTTATTTTTTGAATCTTGAAACAGGGTTGTGAAGTGACAATTAAGGAGTTAGACACCCTTTTGTCGCTTCTTGCAGAGAAGAAAAGAAAAATGGAACAAGAAGAAGCTGAGAGAAATATGCAGATTTTGTTAGATTTCTTGCATTGCTTACGGAAGCAAAAAGTTGATGAGTTAAAGGAGGTGTGCTGGCTGTGATCTCTATCTTCATTTTTGGGATTAAATTATTACTAACGTTTCCATTTTTTCTTTCCTCTGTTTGCATTAATTGGTCTTTGCTCCATACTTAGACATGTTTCTTTGCTCGTTTCATTGCTGCATTCAACTAATGTTTCATTTACAGGTGCAAACTGATCTCCAGTTCATAAAAGAGGACATTAGTGCTGTAGAGAAACATAGAATGGACTTGTATCATGCAAGAGACAGGTACTCTGTCAAATTCCGGATGCTTGACGATTCTGGTGGAAGAAAATCATGGCACTCATCAATGGACAAGAACAATAGTGGTCTTATGTCTAGTCCTCTAAATCTTCGAGGAGGGTTGTCTTCAGCGAGTCTGACTAAGAAAAATGAGGGGAAGTCCCAAATCAGCTCTCATGGGCATGGAGTGCAGAGAAAAGATGCCATCAGTGGATCAGATTCACAATATATTGATCAATCGGGTCTTGCTCTAGTTAGAAAAAGGAGGGTGCATAAACAGGTTATCTTGGTTCAATTTTCTGTGCTTGAATTTTTTCATTCCTCGAATTTTTTTTCCCCAATGTGAGCTGGGTTTTGACAGTTGGTGTCTGTTTGGAAAAGCTTTCTGTCAGAATATTTTTTTTTTTCACCACAAGAAAAAGCTTAGCACCTTTGGACTGGTTTAAAATTTTAGCTTCTGAATTTTTATACCACCTACAGCAGTTCTTTGTGTTTTTTTTTTTTTTTTTGTAATAATAATAAAAAAAATCCTATTCAAATAGCACTTAATGCTACCGTAACATTACAGGCTAACTCAACACATTATTGGCAAAACTGCTTTTTGTTTTAGTCACTTTATGTTGCCACAACCTTCAGGATTGACATAGCCATAGCACATCTTAAGAGAGAATTTGATTTAACTCTGAAGCTGTTTGCTTTTACAAAACTTGCAAAGAAGCAATGAAGTTGCCAGCTAGGATGTGAAAAGGCTAACATATGAGTTAATGCCTTGGTGGACTTGAGGAACGGTAGAAAATATTGCTTGGTATGGCTTGGATAGTAACTTCATAATTGAAGGAAGGCGGTGATAAACATGAAAATAGATGGTTTTGAGATGTGTAAGTAGAGGTATATTAAGGAGTCCAGCCCAAAACATATCTGTATGATACTTTAAAGTTTAAAGAAAAGGAAATTATATGACAAAAAAGACAAAAATAAATCTACAGTCATGCTTTAAGATAGAGTTGAATAAGTGATCTGACTGACCATTGAAACAAGCTATATGTCTTATGAAGTTTCTCAGCAACCTAAAGTCAGGCATTGCATTTATATAGCTAGGGTACTATTACAGACTTGTTAAGGCTATTGTCTGTATTTTGAAACTGTCGCAGGCTTAGCTCCAGCCACCAAAATCAAAAGTAAGACCCAGATATCATAACAAAATTTCTTGAGACCCGAAGTAACAATTGATGCCCAATTATAATGTCTTTTCAATCATAGAAAATACTAAAATAACCATGAAATCAATAATTTAATTGAATAAAACTTAGCATAGCGGAGTAGCAGACAGTATATAGGTTACGAAAAGCAAGACTTTTCTCAAAATTAGATTGATTTTAATGTTTCTTTACTTCTTACGTTTTCCATATTGCCTTGTAAACTCGTAAATTTTTTAAAGAAGAATTTCTGGTATATGCTGCCTTCTGTTGTTTCTGTTACTGAAATTGCATCCATGTACCTGGTTTCATTTTTGCCTCTCTGAATTCCTTTTGATTCTCTTCCCTCACTCCAGTTTAACGACCTACAAGAATGTTACCTACGAAAGCGACGGCATTCAACAGATAAGCCCCATAGCCAACAAGAAAGAGATACAAATCTCATAAGTCGAGAAGGTTACTCTGCTGGTCTTGAAGATTTTCAGTCAGTCTTGACGACTTTCACACATTACAGGTATTGATGTCAAGTTCTTTTCTATCATTTGCAAATACGAATCCAGAGATGTAATATTGATGTCAATTACTGTTTTGTTGAGTCAGCAATACATGGTTATCTTCAACATTTTCTTGGTTTCATTTGTAACAGGGCATTGAGAGTCATTGCAGAACTAAGGCATGGAGATTTATTTCATTCTGCCAACATAGTTTCAAGGTGAGTTGTTTTTGAAGTTTCTCATAGAACCTTTGGTATTCATCTCATCTACATCATTTTATCTCTGCAGCTGTGACTTTAAAGAAATAAACTAATCACTGTTTTAGTTCCAACCTATTGTCAGTTATTGCAGTATGGTTGGTATAACCCATAAAGGCATGCTATGAGTCAACAATTGTCGTTTTCTTAATTTAGTCTGTAATCTGCGATTTCTCCACTATATCACAATATTGTGCATGATTAGAGACATAAGACCTTTTTTATTCTAATTACTGGGATGAAAAGTTTTCTTTTTCATCATTGAGTATTGGTAAAGGGATTTTGGCATAGATTGATGTGAAGGGCTGTGAGTTGTGACTAATTTTGGCATAGTTTGAGTCGTGCACTTGTTTGCTGTAAATTATATTGGTCATATATAGATTTAGGTCTTTGATGTAAAATATAATTTTGCATAGATATATACAAAGAACTTTGATGTAATATATAATGTGCATTGGCATTGTTACCATAACTGTGATTATCAAGTTTTAGGTCTTTGTTTGTTGGTTTTATGTCATAACAGTGTTACATATGTTCAGATTTCACACCGAAGATAGATTGTGTGGCAATAATAATATTAGGTACTATGACAGATAAGTAGGTTTGTATTTCATAAGCTGATATACTTTCTCTCGCTCCTATTGTTATGATAATGTGAAGGAGTAAGACAGATTGAACTGCATCAGTGAAATGAAGTGGCTGTATCACATATTTATGTTTTGTTCAAGTACTTTAATTTTCCATGTATACTGTATAACTGAGTGTATGGATTGGCCACATTTATTGCAGCATAGAGTTCGACCGTGATGATCAGTTGTTTGCTACTGCCGGAGTTTCTCGGAGCATTAAGGTTTTTGACTTTTCTGCGGTAAGATGGACGGCCTTTTACTCTGACTATGGTTTTGTATTTTCTGCTTTCTTGATTGGCAAGTAACCCTTTTGTAAAATTTTGCTTGTATAGATTCTGTTACTGGGTGCTTCAACTTTTAATTAGGTGGCAAGGTGGCACTGTGGATCACTCATATTCACTTTGCAGAAAATATAGCACTTTTATCAAAGTGTTGTGTCTCTAAGTCTTGGAAACATGATAGAGTCTTGGAAATAATAACATGGTCATCAAGTCTTCTTATAAATGGTAGAGTAGTTAATGTCTCCTGTATATAAATATCTGTATGATGATTGACAAGAGATTAGAACTTCAGACAGCATACTATTGTTCTTTGGTTCCTCTCTTATTATTTTAGTCTCTTAACACAATGTTTTATTAGTGCTATTCCTTTAATACTGAGCTGATCAAGTTATCTTCTTTAATTCAACTACCAAAACTGATTCACAGAAGAAGAGCCATTCTCAACATTTGACAGAACAACAGCAACTTATCAAGGGAATTGGAAAAGAGATTCGCACATGTTAGAAAATAGAGTAAAAGCATATAGTTTTTATTTCTGCAATCTCCTAGGAATTATCTGATTTACTGTTCTGGTTACGTTTGTTTTGTATTTTAACTCAGTGCACCTATATAACCAAGGTGAGCAATCTGTAGCAATGCATATATTATGGTCCTTGAGGTGTTGATTTTTAAATATCTCAAAGTAGTCATAAAACACATTTTTTTGCTATTAAATTTAGTGTGAAGGGGTTAATTCTTGTCATGTTGCCCAAACAACCAATGGATTTTGATTACTAAAATGACCATTGCCTTTGTTATTACTATGCAGGTTGTGAATGATCCTGTAGATGCTCATTGTCCTGTTGTGGAGATGTCTACACGATCAAAACTTAGTTGCTTGAGTTGGAATAAATATGCTAAGAACCAAATAGCTAGTAGTGATTATGAAGGAATTGTGACTGTTTGGGATGTAACCACTAGGAAGGTAATTATAATTATTGAATTCAAATGGTCAGTTTGTTCTAGTATCAGTTGTTTGGGTATCTTAGTTGTATGCTTGCTAAGGTTTTTCCCCTGTTTTTGACACTCATGAGTATCATTTTTCTTTGGCAGAGTTTAATGGAGTATGAAGAGCATGAAAAGCGAGCATGGAGTGTTGATTTTTCGAGAATGGATCCATCTATGCTTGTATCTGGTAGCGATGACTGTAAGGTACTCTGGCACACTTATTTGAAAGTTATTATGCCAATTAAGATGATATGGCATTTCCTGCCACTTGAAATAGCCTGGTAGATAAGTGATCAAATAGTAAAGTTTTCCAAATTTTGTTTTGATTACCATGAAATGTATGATTGATAGTGATTCAGCTAACTGTAATTTCTGTCTTTTCTTTGAGCAGGTCAAAGTTTGGTGCACAAGGCAGGAGGCCAGTGTCCTAAATATAGACATGAAAGCAAACATATGTTGTGTCAAGTATAATCCTGGATCTGGCAATTATATTGCGGTATGTACCTTTCAGTCAGTTAGAAGACAATATATGAAGTTAGTGCATTCAGTTTTGATCCCATCTGTGTATTATCTTGTAATGCATCATTCTTCTGCCAACTCATGACTTTATTTGGCATTTCAAAGCCATATACTTTTTGTAACGTTATTATAATATTTCCTCAGGAAATAGTTCTTTTCTTTGACCACTGAATCAATGTAGCTATCACTTTTTGGTAATAGAATTGATTGATTGTACTTACGGTGAATAGACCTAGATATCCTCATGATTTGGTTTGTTGCCTGCCAATATATATATTGTAGATAGTGCATTTCAGGATTTCAATTTTAAGAAAATCAGACTGTTAGCTGCATGTATGCAAATCTATCAACAATAATTGCCTGCAACTATCAAATTTACAATGATACACTTGGTCCTGTTCATTTTCTGTGATAGTGACAAGTTTTGTTACTTCCTTATTATCCTCCTAACTTTAGTTTATCTTATACAGTACAATCTTAACATATTTTTCCAGGTTGGGTCAGCAGACCATCACATCCATTATTATGATTTGAGAAATATTAGCCGTCCAGTCCATGTTTTCAGTGGGCACAAAAAGGCTGTTTCATACGTGAAATTTTTGTCTAACCATGAACTTGCATCTGCGTCAACAGATAGTACACTGCGGTTATGGGATGTGAGGGAAAACTTAGCGGTGAGTAATTTAAGCAAAATAGTTTCTTGCTTTTGATTGATTATTGTCAAATTTGTCCTTCATTCTGCATTTAATTTGTGAACTCCTGTTGGCCTTCGCTTAATTTATCAATAACTAGTATGCTTGCTAGAATTCATGTGTCTGCCTATAATATTATAGTGAAAATCTGAAATGGTCCCGTACTGTAATTCCCCATCATTTCAGATACTGATTTGTGTATGATATACGGCTGATGGGGTATCACTTCCTTTTTTATTCAATTTTTAAGCTGAAGCTAACTGGTTTTCAAAACATTTAAAATGGACAATTTTAAAAATTTTAAATTTTAAATTGTGTAAAATGGACCAAAGTTTTGTCTAATACCTTTTAAAAATGTTAAATTGGACAATTTTTAAAAATAAAATATCATATATGTATGCATGTATAAACGTTGTTTAATATACTCTATCGCTTGCATATTCCAAAATTTTCCAAACATGCTATCTGTTTGTCGTATTGTTTTGAAGATATGCTCATTCATGCAACTGAGCAACTTAGGTGAACTATATACACATGTAAATTTGTTACGTGTGCTAAAAGGGGTTTACCTAGTTTCCTTGACCCCTCTCAAACCACAATATGGATTGTGAAATTAAGCATCCTTATTGCTTGAAGTGTCAAACCATTTCTTGAAGAACAGTGGGAAGTACTTGTGGCATACTATATGAAGTGACTTGTTTGTCTGCCATGATTATTGAGAAACATAGCCATTGAGGTGGGATTGAGTTGGCCAACCGAGGCTGTTAATATGAGAGAGAATAGAGGGAGGGAGTTAGACAGAAGGAAGGGAGGGTTCTATTGCAAGACTTTATGCATTCAAATAAGAAATGGTGAAAATTTGAGTATGTCTTCCTCCTCAATGTGAGCTGGTCACTGCCTATATATATATATATATACACAGAGCTGGATCAATACCCTACGTCCAGTTAATTTCTGAGGGATGTAATTGATGTTGCTTTTATGTCTGGCATGAGACCTCCAATTTGTCATGAATGTGGTCTGTTGAAGACCACCACAAATGGATTCATATTATTTGTACTTCTACGACATACTCCACAATTTGGATTCGATTAGAGTCTTGTGACTGTTAAAGTACAGATGTTTTGTGATTGATCTTACAGATGTTTTGTGATTGGTCTTTACATTCATTTATTTTCTTTGGGTCTATGGGGCTATTCATTATGTTTACCAATTGTAATGAATTTGGTTGTACAGGTCCGTACTTTCAAAGGCCATGCAAATGAGAAGAACTTTGTTGGTCTTACAGTAAATAGTGAGTTCATTGCATGTGGCAGTGAAACAAATGAAGTATTTGTCTACCACAAGGTTTGTGATGTTGAATTATCGAGAGTTTATGCTACATGTTCCTTGTACATAACTGAAGATTCAATCTCCCTATGCAGGAAATCTCCAGACCTGTGACATCGCATAAATTTGGTTCACCTGATGTGGATGATGCTGAGGATGAGGCAGGATCTTACTTCATCAGCGCTGTATGCTGGAAGAGTGATAGCCCCACTATACTAACTGCAAATAGCCAAGGCACCATCAAAGTACTTGTGCTCGCAGCTTGAATATGTTATAAGGAAAGCTGAATGGAATGTTTAATTGGTATCATCCTTTTTCCTTCTATTGTTTGTACCATTTCTTAATTGTACATAGTATTTGAGTGTATATGGTAGATTTTAGGGATCTTAATGGAGCGAAGTAGTTTTTGTAGACTTGCTGTAAACCAATTGAGGGATTTAAATTTTATTTTTACCAATTAAGGACCTTGCCTTTATTTAAAAATATTTTCTATTAATAAAAAATGTGGAGAACACAGAAGTATCCAATTTGGCATATGAAAATAATTTATAACTTAAACAAAATAAATGGTTATATGACCTTTCTTTTCGTCAATTGATAAATATTATCAAAATATTTTTAATTAAAGTTAAGGTTCTTAATTGATAAATTTTAAAGTCGAAGTCTTTAGTTGGTTGTCACATCATGGTTGAGGTCCTTGAAGAACACTTCTCCAGTGTATATTAGAGGAGGATATGCATTCAATTGTTTGACAAGGTAATCAAAGCTGCTGTGACTGTTCGATTTTAACATTTGTTTTAGCCATTTCTAACACAAGGCCTTGTGCTTCTGATTGAGAACAGATTGAATACATTAGTCTAGATGTTACTGCTCGTAGATTGCCATCACATCAGTGCTAGATATTTAATGATTTTTAGTACTCAGCTAGTATTTTTTAGAAATCATCCCACTTCAAACATTTTAGCGACAATTTCTAAATGCTTTTGGGTACAATTGTAGTCATTTGCTTACATCCATGTTACAAAGGTATGGGTGCCGTGCCGGTGCCGGTGCCTAGTACGAGTATGGGCCTAGTACAAGTATGGGGTACAAAAATTTTACAAAAGGTAGGGTATGGATATGTCATATGTATATATAAAAATTTCATAAGTTTCACATAATAAAAACTAAAATTTTATATAATAAAAGAGGAAACACTCAAAATAAGCTTAAATTACACGCAAAGATCTATTAAGTAATTACATAAGTTTTATATCACTTAAAAATCTAATTACTCATCCAGATTAAAAAAGAAAAAAGAAAAAACAATAAAAGAATCAAAACAAAGAAGTAAGTAACCTAGCAGTTTGAAAGCCAAAAGTTGCAGGGTATTCCAAAAATTTCAAGGAAGTAATTTAATCTCAAAGTATGCTAGAAAACAAAAGAAAAAAATTTGTGGTGGGATGTTGTAAAGAGGAAAAGCATGAATAGGAACTTACCGCTCATATCACATAGATTTTTTTGTTGTTTGGTTTGGGGGTTGGGGTCGGGGGGGGGGGGGTTGGGAGCATGCCTCGTTGTCTCACTTGCTGGCCTCAACGAAGTTGTGGTGGGTCGCATCGGCGTTGCAACTCATGGGGAAGAGAGGTGGGTTGCCGCTGTTCGTGGAGGGTAGCCGTTGCTTGTGGGGTTCATGTTGCTACTGTTGTGTTGTGTGTTGTCGATGGCGGTGGGGTGATGGGAAAAGAAGGGTGGTGGTGGGTTGGGTTCTCTTGGTTGCTGTTGAATGGTCCACATACGAGAGAAAGGGGAAAATAGGAAAGAAGACGACTGTGATGCGCTTCGCAGTCAAAGGTGTACTATGCATTTTGTGATTGTAATATATTTAATGAATTAGATTTATGAGGTATATTAATATACTAATCACTTATGATATACTGTAATAATATATTAATTTTAAAATAATTAAAAAATATAATTAAATATATTTTAAAAATTAATTTTTATATATTAATAATATAAAATTATACTAATAGTATAAAATAATTTTACATTATTAATGTAAAATAATTTTATACTATTAATATAAAATTATACTAATAGTATAAAATATCCTAAAATTATATTCACAGAATAAAATTACATTGATAAAATTTTTCTAATTTTTAGAAATTAATTTTTATACATTGAGTGTAAAATTATATCAATAATATAAAATAATTTTATACTATTAGTGTAAAATTATATTAATAGAGTAAAATTACGAAAAATTACACTGACAGAGTAAAATTACACATATAATTTTTTTGATTATATTAAATATAAAATTATTTTATATTATCAATATAATTTTATACTATTAGTATATAACAATTAATTTTTAAAATATTTTTAATTATATTTTTAAATTTTTTTAAAATTAGATATTATTACAGTATATTATAGGTGATTGATAAATCGATATACTTTACAATTTCACCATCAAATTGTAAGATGTATCATGTTCCTTGACCAACAAAATGCATTATAAAACACGTCAATAGAAAAAAGTTTGGGACAAAATGCCTGCGTTTAGTGAGAGCCACGTATTCAGCCATATCGAGCTATATTGGAGCTGTAACCACTTTTTTATTTTTCAAAAATTAGGTATGCACGATGGCGCGCTCTACGATATATTTCATTGGTTAAGGAATATAGTGCATCTTGTAATTTGATGGTGAGATTGTGAGATGTATTGATATATTAATCACTTATAATGTACTGTATTAATATCTAATTTTAAGAAAATTTAAAAATATAATTAAATATATTTTAAAAATTAATTATTATATATTGATAGTTTAAAATTATACTGATAATATAAAATAATTTTACATTATCAGTGTAATCAAAAAATTTTATCGATATAATTTTATTTTATCAGTGTAATTTTATACTGATAGTATAAAATTATTTTATATTGTCAGTGTAATTTTACACTATTAATATATAAAAATTAATTTCTAAAAATTATAAAAATTTTATCAGTGTAATTTTACTCTGTCAATATAATTTTACACTGGCTACCAGTGTAATATTATACTGATAGTGTAAAATTATTTTATATTATTAATATAATTTTATACTATTAATATATAAAAATTAATTTTTAAAATATATTTAATCATATTTTTTAATTTTTTTAAAATTAATATATTACTATAATATATCATAGATAATTGATATATTGATACACCTCATAAATCTCTATCATCTGATGCGCTACAGTTACAAGGTGTACTAAACACCTTGGACCATGAAGCGCATAGAAGTCGGCCCATACCTGATATGTATCTAATACAAATACTTTGAGGAAAAGCGCGGGTGTGCTTCAAAGGTTTAAATCATCCACTCTGCAAGTTGATTTTGTTTATGTAGAATAGATTTTAGATATAATAGATTTTGTTGAAATTGATTTTGAGGTAAAATAATTTATGTTTAATAATTTGATTTGAGAAGTGATTGATATTTGAATAGTATTGATTAAAATTATTTTTAGATGTATAATTTATAAAAAAAAAATGGCCAAAATCAATTTTGGTTGAATTAAAAAGTGAAAATTTTTCACTTATATCTAAAATTAATTTTGAGATCATAATTACAAAAAATAAAATAAAATTGTTTTTGACATTCCAAAATCAATTCTTATCTGTTCAAACGGTTATCAAAGAACGCTAGAAGTTGCAACTAATAATTAAACTCGCATAAAATGCAATATTGAAAGAGTAGTTGCCCAATACAGGTAATTAGTGAGAACTGAGAACTTATACAATATCTTACTTGCTTTTTATTTTTATTTTTGAATAAAATGATAATAAGAGAAGCTTACTACAGTAACCAGTGTCTTAGATGAGAATTCCAAAGGGTCAGAATGAATTCCATCCATACAATTACCTCCAAGAACTTTTTCTTTCTGAAATGAGATTACTCATGACAAAGGGAAAACAATGAAATTACCCAACTAGGCACTAGGGGATCTGCAAGGACTGTTTGCGCATGTTTGATTCTGTATTTATAGGATTGATTTTGTTGGAATTAATTTGATTAGAATTGATTTTGAGATAAAATAATTTATGTTTAATAATTTGATCTGAGAAATGATTTATATTTGGATAGTATTGATCAAAATTACTTTTAGATATATAATTTATTAAAAAAAATCCAAAATTAATTTTGATGGAATTGAAAAATAACAATTTTTACTTTTGTCCAAAATTAATTTTGAAGCAATAATTGATTATGATGGAGGTGTTTAATGAGAAAGAACTCAAACAAGCTGAAAAAAGCCCAAAATCAATTTCAGTATTTGTTAATTGATTTTACATGACGCAAACAAAAATCCAAACGCAGTCTAATTATATGAACGCAACATCGGTGCTAACCTTACAGATGAAATTAAATTTAAATTACTACGAAGATAAATAATTCTAAAGCGAAATTAAGTGTGAGACTCACTACATCATTCTTAACTGTTACTAAGTTAAAATTGTGGTCACGTCCCTCTTTATTCGAAGTGGTGGAAGGTACGGTGAGAAGGTCCATAAAAGTTTGATCAGTTCAGCTTTAACTCAGCACATATGTAAAGTTCATAATCAACATCTCTCTCTCTCTCTCTCTCTCTCTCTCTCTCTCTGCTACACGAAATAGACGATTCTCACTTTTTATGGTCAAATCCAATCCTTCTAGCCTTGGTATCTACAAGAGTTTGCAACGTAGAATTGAAAACGGGAACTACAAAGTTCTGGGGTTCCAGAATGAAGGGTGGTAATCCATCCTCCTTCTAGCATACATTACATTTCAATCAGAGTTGAGGAGAAAATGAGGTAAAAGAATTAGGGGAGCTGGGTTAAAGCTGTTAAAAGAAACCAATTTATAAGAGATTAACCGTTCCTTACAATAGGTAATTCAAGCTTTGATACGAAGAGTATACATTTGCACAGATACACAGGATAAAGAAACATACGAAGCTCAAGATGGAGGGACAGCACATGACATTTAACTTCCTAAAAGCCCTAACAAGATTATTACACGTTATGTCTCTTTCAAAATGTTACAAGTGATCTTGACCGAACTTATCCAATTCTTGGACTTGCAAGGTCAAGAAAACTTGAACATTATTCATAAAGTTGAAAAAACTAAAACAGAAACGTAAGAAGAATAAGCTCAGGAGAGATAACGCCGTAGCATCTACGACACTTGCATTCTTGTTTGAACTTTGCAACCTTCACCTCGAGGGGCCATTACAAGGAGGAGCACTGAGGCCATTTCCTGCAGTGAACAGGACATGATGAAAACCCAGATGGTGGCTGAGGATGATGAGCTGAGGGAGGGTTTCAGATGATAATTAAGCTCAGTTGAACAGTGCCATGAGTTGTGGGAGGGAGTGCAGCTACATATATATAATGAAAACTTGCCAGTGTCAGCGACTCAGCATGGTCCATAAAGAAATGAAAAATGGGAGAGGGTGGAAAATAAATTTTGTAATAAAAGACAATGAAACACTGAGGCAGTGAATATAAATGATGATTACCTGCACGTAAATTTGGGTTGATATGTCCCTTTCTAGTTAGGATGAGACAGGAAGGATAATGAGAGTTTGTTTTCTTGGGATTCAAAAAATGATCCCAGCACTATTCCTGCTTGGACCCTTTGCCCTCTTAAATTTTGATGTCAGCAGGGTCTTGCTCTCCTCCTGACATTCTTGCTGCCAAAATTGCTAAAGAAAAATTGGGTTTCATTTTGAACCGTGAATTGTTTCTTTGGGTCATTTAATTATGTACTGTCACGTTCACTGCCTTGTACCATATTCCCTTTGCTTCTTAGCTACAATTTTGTGCATATTCCCATACTCTAATCATCATGGATACTACTATACAAACTTACGGTTTTGACCATATAATATAACATGTTTGATGCAGTAGTTATATATGCATGATGTCTTTGCAGTCATTAGAACACTGCACTTAGTTTAGTTTTAGCCTTGGGCTTACCAAAGGTGCTCATTTCATGAATCATATTATTTCCAAATGACCATCTAGTTCTACAGTCCGATTATAATCTTGGCAGCATCTTTATGATACTCGTGATTGTGGAAGCCCAAGGTGCATATCATCTTTCGTTTCCACTGTTAATATCTTGTTGAACTAAAATATGCAGAACTAAAATATTCTATATTGCTAATATATCTTGTTGCTGCATATCTATTGCTACTATGACGCAATAAAATAACTTATTATTTAAGTATGGCAACATAATATGCACAATCTAATGGCCAATAGATAATCTCTTCTCCCTTAATTCAAAATAGGGAGTCACAGCCAATAGCCACATCACTGCAAGTCTGTAAGCAAGCGACAGATCACAGAAAAGACCATGATTATTTAAGTTATTGAATTGTTACACTATTAGCTGGTAGTTTTGACTTTCAACCATTGAATTTACTCTTCTGCAAGGTTTTTCACCATTCCTGATCCATCAAACCTCTGGTGATCAATCGAAAAGCCATCCATTTCTTATTGAATGTTCTACCAAGCTCATTATTTCCCCAGCATGCATGCTGGAAATCATAGCCTTTTATTTATTTATTTATTTTACTTGAACTTATATTAGCCTTTTATTTATAATAGTACAACTCTTTATTTAAACAAAAAAGTAAATAAATAAATAAATAAATAAAACTCTATTTGGGACTCAAACATCTCAATCCTTTGAAATTGAATGGGGTCACAAGGGGTATTTTTTCTTCCCCACAATCAACCAGTTGTGCAATTGATCATTCCAAATAAAAAAGGTTACCATCCATTGCAGGTTACAGCACAGGAAAATACACACAGCTTACATACTTGTTTTGCTTCCCTTCCCCACCATTCTGATTGACAGAGAAAGAACATAAACAAAGCCCTATGAACTTAGCTACAAAGGGATCTTCCCCACCAGTCCTACTTTACTGAATGTGGCTTTTGCCCCTATGCCTGCAATTTCCAAATTCACACAAAGCACAACCCAAAGCCCTAATTCTCACGTCTTATGTAATAACTCTATATTGCAGTCTCATAATTGTGGTCTGCACTGCATTGTAAGGTCAGCCTCAGATGGGGTTTCCTTATTAAATGTCCCCACTTGACATGGTAACTAATAAAGTGCTAATATTTCTGACCACAACTAACAAAGACATGACCAAAATGGAACTAAAAGCAATCAAGGTAAAAGAAAGTTACACTGGTAAAGTGAACCTGCTCAATAAATATGCTCTTATGTTGCTTTTCAGTTATATATGTTTTAGGTACACCATTATGGTTTTTAAGAATAACAAATTAATCAAGTTTTTATCATTTAATCATTAGTTGTTGAATAAATAACAAAAAAAATTATGACTATTTATAGTTTTAAAATAATTTTAAAAAAAATTGCATGCATTATATATAAAAAGCGCTGTAATATTTTGGTGCTAGGGGACCAGCAAATGTTTGGCATGGCTGTACTATTGAGACACTGAACAATTTTGGATTTCTGGAGTGGTGTTTGAGACAGTGAGGAGTGAAAGGATGATTATAATTCCCCAATTGAGTGCTTCGACTGACCACCTTTTACTGCCTGATTCACGACCTCGTGAAGTCATCATGAAATTTTAACGTCATGCGACCGCTAGGTCAACCCGAAAAGTAGCGTATGGGATCAAACCTACTCTTAGCATGTTTGGGTACAAGTTAGAAGTTACTATAATTGATTTTGGGAAGTTAAAATTAATTATAGTCTTAAAATTAATTTTAGATAGAAATAAAAATTTTGCATTTTTCAATTTTAATAAAATTAATTTTAAATATTTTTTCATAGATTATATATCTAATCATTATTTTGATCAATACTATCCAAATCGAATTTATTTCTCAAATTAAATTATTAAATAAAATTAATTTATTTTAAAATTAATTCCAATCAAATCAATTTTATCTAGAATCAATTCTACAAATATAAAATTAAACACGACATCATTCTATTAAGAACTAATAACCAGACCAATTCAATTCTTTAATCTTCTTCGGAATAATTTGTTAATTAATAATTTCTTTTTCTGTTAAAATTAATTTATTTTTATTACAACAGATTTAATTTGTATGATTTCCATGGAATCACGACATGAAAATTTAAACATATATTTAACCTCATTCAAATTATTCAAAATCTTCATCATAAGTTCACTCCTAAAATACTAGTCCATAATAAATACAAGTTATCTTTGTTGCATGTTGTACTGGTTATTGTAAATCTCGTATCTATAACTGTAAGCATAGGTATCTAGTGGTAAAATAGTTAGTATGCAATTAAATTATCTTCTATTAACTTTAAAAATTTTGTCGTCAAAATATTCCAAGAGATTTTTTAAGTGAAAAATCATTTTAAGTGTAAAACAAATTAATTCAAATATACTTCTGATCTTATAAAGAGCAATACAAAGACTCATAATTATATTAAAAATTCATATAAAAATTAATAATATAACATTCGATTCCGTTTAATTTTTGTAATACAATTATAAAACTTATAGTATCAGTTTACCCCCCCCTCCCCAACAGACACACATATATATACCCAAAAAAAAATTTATATGTCAAATTACTTTTTTATGACATTAATTTGTCTTTAAGACAGCTTTAGTAATATAAATCAAGAGGCATATAACAAGACCAGAAAACCATTTTAAAATGTTTCTATTGTTCATGAAAGATTTATATAATTAAAGAACAAATTATTTTGGAAGGTATTACACCCAAAAGATGATGGATTAAGCCTGTTGTGCCAATTAATAATTTTCAAATAATTTTAAACAAGTTTAATGGAAAATCTTTTGCAGAAAAGGATTCCTTTCATATGCTAATAGGATGATTGCGATAGATCAAGGGCATATTTCTAGATGGTGTAATGCAACGTACAGGAATATAAATATGAGTGCAATAATGCTATATTTAAAAAGGGGGAAAAATGAAAAATGAGATGAACTGCATAATAAAATAAAGTGTGACAAGAAGAGTAGATCAAGGATATGATATTACACAGGGATTTAATTTACTACTCACACCAAATCCCTTCCTTTGAGATTTTTCATTAGAACACAAAGCAATCAAGGATCTTAAGTAATGGCTTCTACACCACATAACATCTCAAAAGTAGGTTTTTTTTGTTTTTTTAATCTAAATCTTCACTAGTATTTAAAGTTACTTGATACCAACTAATTTGACTCAAATTAGGTCGGCTCAATATAAAGATTACTATTTTGTTTTTATTTGTAAAACTTGAATTCAAAACTTTATTCAAAGGAAATAAAAATTGAATTATTTAAACTAATCAAACATTGGTAAAATCAGATACTTTGAACCATATACAAGTTATCCCATATGTCACTAACAGCTTACAACTACAGAATCATTACACTTTTTTAACGAAAGCGTAAGTATCAACTAACAAAAAATAAAATAAAATCTCACGAAGTAGTTTCACAATGAAACAGTTCGAACTTTTTAAAATATATCAAGAAAATTATTGCATACGCGGGAGTGACTAAAAGTGCTAAAGTTTTATCCTTCTAGAATATTAAAGTTTTTTTTTTTTTTTGAAAAAAAATAATTTTGCTCCTCAGATTTTTGTTCACCAATTCTACTCTTCACCCTTTCCCATTTGAACAATCATGCAAGTTCCCTCGGTCACTATCATCCAATTGAAGACACCTACTCAGTACTCACAAAGAAGTAATTTTTATACGAAGATGATATGTTATGCCTAGTAGTTTGAGAACCACCATTTTCATATCACTCAAAACATTCCTATTTTTTTTTCCTTAAAAAAATGATCTAGTCATCATTTTCTCCAAGGGTTTAATTACTGGTGAGTTACCCAAGCCATTAAATTCACTCATCATTTTCAAAATTACATATATAATAATTTTGACCTTATAGCACGTTAGCATGAAACTTTTCATTTTAGATGTTAGATAAGAATACTTCTATAGATATTATAGCACATTATTAGGGGTTTCTCTAGTAGCCCTATAAAATTTGAGGGTACTAGTATCTTTTAGTTATTCATAGTTAAAAATTAACCATGTATCCTATTAATTTAAACTACTAAATTTTTAATATTATTTTTCAATTATATTTAAGTTCTATAACTTATAATTAAATAATGGCGTTCAATATAAAAAGACCAAAGAAAATTGACCTTATAGCACGTAAGTATGAAACTTCTCTTTTTATATGTTTAGATTGGAATATTTTTATAGATATTATTATCAAACTAATTCCTCAAATAGTATTGTGATCAAGAGATATCATAATTAGTGCGATTTCCTCATTAGTACACTTAAACCCTTCTTGGTCGTTAGAACAAAAAATTTTCTAACGGCTAGAGCATTTCATGTGGAGTCAATATCATTTATGTGACCTCGATAGTACAATGAGTCGATCTCCACAAGTTTCAACCTCAACTAGTCACTTGTTGGGCCCCCTTCGTACTTCTGGCCTGCTGGGAGCCCCCATGTCGAGTTCAAGCCATGATCCAACTGCCAAGATGAACATCCCCACTCCATGGTTGTAGAAACTAATATAATAGGAGAAAGGTTATTTGAATTCACATTTTTTTTTTACTTTAATATTGATTTATTTTCATTTATTATTGGATAGGATTTGAATTTCACTTGATTCGGGTTCCACACTTGATCTAATAGTGGATCAGAATGAGTATGCACGAATACCGAAAAAATATAAGTTCAAATATCATAGCTCATATAAAAAATGTCTCTCCCTTTCATACTTCTATTGGTAGTGCATTAATTGGAGTTTTTGTTTGTATAGGTGATGCCTCTATTTTGGCATATCAGCTAACGTCTATAATATTAATGTGTTGATGTGTTGATATGTACTATTACATTATTATAGACTTAGTGTCCTCATGTTTAGCGCTCTAATTTGCGACACAATTGGTTATAAAAGTTTCTTCAAAATTAAATCAGAGATCTAATGAGTTTACTTGTGCCTCTATGTTTGTTTGTAATGTGATATGCCGTCATCTATGTTTTAATATGTTTATTCTAAAGTTGTGTAGTTTTGTTGATCGTAATAATAAGTTTAGCTTGTGTTTATCAGATTCTCATATGCTAGTGTCGTTAATTGCTAGTGAATGAAATTATATTATTAAAAAAGGAATAAATTAAGAAAAGACAAGTCTCTTCACATGCATGAAGTTTTGGCACTGAATTATTGAACAATTATTCTCACAAAAAACACGAGGACTATATAATACCAGTGAAATTTATTGGTACCACATGAAGTGGATGACAGTAGGAGAAGAATATGAAAATCGAATGGAAGGCATTCCAACCCAATGAAGCCTCAAGGGCACAATGAGATTCACGAAAGGTACCTACAATACTCAAATCACCTTTGTTACCTTTAAGCGTACGTTTTCTATGGATGAAGTAAACCAACAATGCATGCGATTCTCTTCTCATTTCATTAAGGTCAAACTATGCGGCATTTCGTAGCAATAACTGAGTCCTTTTTTGCCACACAACTCAGAAACGTGAGAATTGAAGGAACCACCCTTTTCTCTAATATAGAGGCACTTGGATAAGGAAAACTCTTTTTTACACTTTACGTGGCCAAATTCATGTTCGCATGTCTACAAGCAAACTGCAACCCTTGGTTCCGTACATAATGCAGCTCATAAACGACAATTAAGAATCTGTTTTAAAATTGATCAGTGATGATTAAAAAAAAAATTTGATTAGTGATGGAACCTTACAATACATAAAAAAAACTAATATTCTTTGATTAGCTTCGAATTAAATAATTTTTTTTATGCAACTTATCCTTGCTTTAGTATTGTTTGACCTAGATTAGTGTGCATGCATTAAGTTCCAGCATGCTTGAGATTAGGGGAAAGCAAACGAATGCAATTGCAAACAATTTTCTTCTTTTTTTTTTAATTTTGTATTGAGAAAATAATCTAATTTGAACAGAAGTTTGGTTGCAAATGGAAGTTGTAGAGTTTAATGAGACAGCGACTCAACAAAAACCGTAGTGTTTTGAATTGACCAACATATTAGTCAGACGTACGGGAATAGTATTTGATTAGATTCGAAATGAAATTAAGCCTCCACCAGTTCAAAAACTTGGGCCTTCGACACGAACGTTTTGTATGGGCCTTCAAACGCAATTTACCTTATGATAAAAACAAAAACACCGCTCCGACCAAAAGAAAAAAGAAAAACATCGTAGTTGAAGGGCTGATTTAATGCTGAATTTGTTTGCCTCTCACTAACTGTAATTGAGTTCGAAAATCAGGCAAAATCTGATTTGTGATATATGAATTCTCTTATCTCTCTGTGAAGGTGTGCATGCGTTAACCCCCAAAAAAAAAGGTAATTATTTACCTTCTTCTACCATAGTTTTTATTAAAATTAGTAACATAATTTATTGATTCAAAGAAATTGAGTTAAATTTTGAGTAAAAATATAGAAGACGCACTATACATATTTAGGGTGTGTTTGTTTGAGATCATTTTAGCAAAAAATCACTTTTTTCATTAAAAAAATCAATTTTCGTATGTTTGGATAATTTTTTGAAAATAATCAGATTTTTAAAAAAATTTGTTTTCAGTTTTTTTATAGAAGCTGAAAAAAGTAGTTTGTGAAAAAAATTAATTTTTAAATTTTTTAATTATATATAAAATTTAAGTTTCAAAATCATTTTTTTTTAAATCGAAATAAATGCACCCTTAAGATCTACAAAAAAAATAGATTATCTCAACTTTTTTTCATTTTTTCAGGTAATGAATATGAGAATGCAGAATGAATTCAAATTCATGGAGAACATGCACCGACGAGATAACTTTATAAGTACTCATTATATATATATACAGAATTTAATATTAATATATTATTGAATTATAAAACTTTTTTACATAATTATCACAGAATTGTGTCATTAAAACTATTTGACTATTCTATAACTACTTCAAAAATCATATAAAAAGATAAAATATGGCTAGTTGGCATTGTAAAATACTTCATACTGACAAAGTATAAAAAATAATCTCTTAAATATATAGTATAAATGAGATCTGGCTTATAATGAAGTATAATTTAATATATTGTCAACGTTTATTTTTAAATTATATAATTTTACATTGATCTTTATTTAATGAATTAATAGCTATATACGATATTGAACTCATTAAATGATATAACAACATTAAATGATGTATCGCAACATTTTTTTTTATTAGGAATGAGAAATATTATATAGTACGAAATAATAGTGTATGAATTTCACAAACAGTAGCAATAGAAGGTAAATTTCAACTCCACACACTCTCTCTTCCGTGTTTTCCGTCAAAAACTTTAATTTTATTGGTTGAATATTTTTTCATACATTTTCGTGCCGCTCACACAATTTTGAGTTAAGGATGATAGTTAGATAAAGCCCCAAATGATGACTGATATTATAAATTATGTTTACTTGGGGTCGAAGTTTTCTGCCATGACTAACTATTTTTGAGTCTGCAGTATCATCAATTATATGCCAGTTTACAATTTTTTACTCAAACAGTTCATTAAAATTAGATTCTAATTGATTTCATTTTTCAACTTCGTTCACAATAGCTAAAAATTGATGAAAGTTTTTTCCTTGGATTCTTTCTTCTATTGTTAGCCTTCTTGATTATTTTTGACTTCTTCTATAACAAACAAGCACTTTTCTTCGTTGGGGTGGAAAGATGGAATCTGTGTATTGACTGAGTAAACAACTACATCACATAGAGAAACTAAGAAGTCATAAACCTTAAAATTTCAACAACTGGTTGGTGACTTTGGAGCATTGACATGCATGGAAGACTTGCCAACTCATGAAGTCTGTATATTATTTGGGAAACCTATCCCATATTCTCAAATCATTTGCGCTACCTTTGATGATACGTTTTCTTCAGAATAAATCAGAAGCATGCTCTTCTGTACATTAAGGTCAAACTAACCGGCCTGCCTCTGATCTATTGCACACCTTTTCGCCTTTAAGAGAGAAAAACTGAATAATTGTGCACATCCCTCGTTCATATGTTAAAAAGACTCATTTTTTATGAGATACTGTGTTGATTCATCACTTATCTACCATTGGATGGGGTGTATATTCCACTTAGATTGGACTCATATCCCATCCAATAATGGTGAGTAGTGAATCGATACGGTATCCCATAAAAATTGAATTCCTTATCATTTCTCTATAATCATTATATTGTAACAAACGTAACAATAATTGCATAACGCAACCCTTATTCTATTATTGAGCCTTGTGGATGAGGAGAAGCACTTTTGCGTTTTGGGTGGTCAATTGTAGCACGTTCACACTCTTGGATTCCGTACAACACTCCAGCTCATAACTTCAAGGGCCATATATCTTTGAGTCATGGCATTTATTGTCCACCAAATGTTACGTATACATAATATTTTTTTTTTACTCTTTTAAAGTGTGAATGCATTTTAGAAAGGAAAATATATGATCTCAATTGTAAATAAAAAATTAACAATCTAAAATTTCACATAATATGAAATTAACATGAAAAATCATAATATTATATATATATGACTGATAATTTGTATCATTAATTTTTTTTAATTAGAGATTAATTGTACGTTGTAAAAGAGCCAAATCTAATCTTTTAATTGTTATAAACCTGGAATCACAATTTTACTAAACATGCCTGATTTGTAGCAAAACTTTTACTTGTGATTTTTTTATTGTTTGGGAAAAGATTGACAGTGTGTTAAGCATGCTTGAGATTAATTAGTGTTATTTAAAGTTTGCAAAAGCAGACAAGTTTTGTCTTTCTTTTCTCACGTTCGAAGAATGACTCAAACAAATTTTGGGCCCAATGTCTGTAGTAGTATTCTTTTTCACAAGATAGCAACTGAACACCATTGAAACAATAATTGTTGCCTCATGTTTTGGAGGCAAAAATATTATCCACAAACGTTAGATAATTGTCATTGTTACGTGGCAATTATGTAATCTCCCCTTGGTTGGCATTCGAGTGTAGTTTCTGCTAGCTTGTTTTGAATTTCGTGTGTACATGCATGTGTTAGCATTGAATACTGTTCTCTACCACGTGTACGAGAGTGATTAATGTATAACTTTTATTTGTTGAAAAACACCATAAGCAAGAGTTAACATTATACTTTTGTTTACCTAGAACCACAAATCGAAACTAGGGATTGAGTGAAACAAGTTAATTATCATAAATTGCTGAAAAGCTTCTCAAATTAAGAAACAAATTCAATGAATACAAAAAAAGAAAGCATAGGCCATTTTAATGAAAATAGACACATAACGTACTTCAAAAAGCAATGGCTTTTTCAGAAAAAAAAGATTGCTCTAGAGTTTATTAAACATATTAAACTTTGCTTTATAAGAAGACAAACAAAAACACTTTTGTCTTATAATGCAATTCCAAAAGCACTTTCATTGGTTGTCCGCTCGAACTTTCTTCTTTCTGTTACCCTAATGGTTCTGACGTCAATGGTGCCGATTATAGAGAGGGTTGGTATAAATTGAGCCAATTAAAGAGACTTTAACTTAACCGCAGCTTACTTTTAATGTGCATATTATTAATTTATTTGGATATAATGCTTGAAAATAATTAAGTTTAAAGTAATGTCCTCCTAATAAGCAATGACTATGACTATCACATTGACATAAGCCATTGGAGGGGACAATAAACTATATCCACAAGTCACATTCCACAAAGTTAATTCCAAGCCGTTGCTTGAACAGATTGGCTATTAGGTTGATAGTAATATGCAAATGGAATTCAATACAAGGTTTAATTTATTGACTAATGGCTCCAGACACTGAATGAGATGGGAACCGTCCTTCGTCTATGAGCCAAGCAATTTGCGCACCGTAAAAAAGGGGACCAGCATAACCCAGACAACTGAAATCATGTTGAACCAAAAGAAAATATATAGATATTAATTACGAGCAGCAAGAATACAAGATTTAAATTGAGAGAAATTAGCTTTTTGTTGGCTCCAAGAAAATGGCTTTTCTTTTTCTATCAAGTTGTGAAAATCCTCCCTTCACCCACGTCCCAAACAAATTGAAAGGAAAACTTGAAAATCAATCACATACATCATCCTATTTAAAGTGTAGATATAGACAAGTTAGATCTAATTATATAAACACGACTTAATAGTATAGCCTCCTTTTTGATAAATCGGTGATATTAAAGTTTAAATCTATGATTTCATGCATATTATCCAAACCTTTTATCATTGAATATGAGGCTGTCAAGTATATTCTGTTAATGGAGTACAGAAAAGGGAGTAAAAGATTAAAGAAAAGTAAAATAGGTGGTCAATATTTATAAAATTAAATTTAACTGTCTCTAATTATTACTAACTAAATTACTAAGAAAGGACAACTATGTAAATACCTTTGACCTTTGGATTCAAGGTTTTACACACAGGTGTATGAATTCTTCCAATAATAATGGGAATGTCGTTTTTGAAAAAGGATGATTAAATATGTTTTGCTTCTAGATGTTGTTTGCACGCATAGAAAACCATTATTAGGGATTCTATATCTGCATATGACATTTAGACACATCAAACAATCTTTGTCCCTTCCTATGTGGCTACGTTGGTGGTGGAATGGGGATGAAAATTATCCACACAGGTAGTTTTCACTTTGACTGAACTACCAAACAGAGTAATGCTGGAATTGGAAGATTTGCGATTCACAATGTATGGTTCTTTTTATCTTAAACAAATTAATTTTCAATGTCATACCTCATATACTTTTTTGGGATGATTGAGTCAATTCAAGATAATATATTATTTTTAACCCTTAAATTTATAAACATCGATCAATTACGAAGTTTGATGTTTTATTCAAATATATTGTTTTATATAAATTATCAAATGAAATACTTACCATCATAATGTATATGGATCAATGTACAATTATGTTAACTTTTTATGAATTTTAAAACACATAAGTTCAATTGAAACAAAAGTACTACTTATAATTAACTACGATTATTAATATTCTTATGTCTCTTTTCATTTTCGTTTTGTTGGTTTTCCGGGGCCTATTCAAATAGTAACAAATTTTTTCCTTTTAAATTATGCTGGATTTGAATTTGAGTCTTTATTTAGCCTGCATCAATTTTAGAATTTGATGGGTTTAATATCTTGACCTATTATATCATTATAATAGATGCAATTTCTTATGCTAGATATGGTCATGAAAAGCTCTAATTAAGAAAATAAAGTCGCACTCTTATTATCAGTTATATAATTTTTGGTCTAATAATAAAAGTTTGATCTAACAACTGGCGTCAAAGTAAAATTATAGGCTCAAATCTCATGATTGACATGATCGAGGGAGATTATTGGTTTTATTTAGCTAGTGTTATCCTTATGATTTAACAAAATTAAAGGTGTGTTTGTTTGTATTTTTTTTAGCAAAAAATTCATTTTTCCATTGAAAAAAATTAATTTTTATATATTTTGATAAAATTTTAAAAATAATCAGATTCCCAAAAAAATTAATTTCAACTTTTTTGAAGAAGCTGAAAAGAGTAGCTTAAGAAAAAAAATCAGTTTTCAACTTTTTCTGTATATATAAAATTTAAATTTTAAAATTATTTTTTTCAAAATCTAAAATAAACGTACCCTAATAAAATTGCACCATTCTCATTAGTTATAACTTTTGGGTAATTGATCCAACCAAGGTGCCTCTTGAGATAAATTATATGTCTTCCGTAATTTTACATAATACTATTTCAAAATAAAAAAAATCACTAAAATCTGACCTTTTTTTCAACTAAATTAATCTCAATGGTATCAATTACACACCAAGAAAAATACTATATATATATATATATATATATATATTAAAAACACTTAATTTATATTAAATTATTAGTTTGATTAATTTAGTATTTATTCTCTTTAAATAAAAATTTCGAATTCAAGTCTTATAAATAGAGTAAAAAAGTGCGAAGAGAATTTTACCTTTATAATAACTCAATTCGACTTAAACCAAATTAGTTAGGGTTCACTGAATTTCATATATTAATAGTTTAAATGAAAAAACACTTAATTCCTTAATGGAGTCAAGATTGGACCCCAAATTACTGCACTTACAACAATAGGATTTTATCAGTTGAATTACTTAATACCTCTACCCTTTCATTTGGATCATATGGAGAAAACAAGAAGAAAAAAAGGGGAAAATTATGACATTTTCTATTATTTAAATAGGGAAAGAAAATAGAGAAAAAGAAAAATTAGGTGTGAAATCTACATAAAAAATTTTCATTTCTCCAATGAAAAAAAAATGAGGGAAGATAAGTTTGTACTATGAAATTACAATTTTATTCCTACAATCTTTTCTTCTCACATAAAGGTCGTTGCCATTAAAGTTATTTACATTTAATCATATTTTCTCTCATTTTTCTTTTGAATTAAATAATAATAAATAATATACTTTTTTCTCTATATATTTTCTTCTTTTTTTAATTTTCTTTTTACATCTAAAGAAAGCAAAAGTAGACATGAGTTCGCTTATTGTTCATGGATGAATTAATCTTTGTCTTTTGAAAATTTAAATATGTAACTTGCAGTTGACCAAAAACAATGTGTCACTTGCAGTCTGGCACCATCCTTTTCAACCAGAAAAAGCTAATGCTTTTTAAAGTATAATTCGTTTTACTTTATTGATGACAAAAATTCAATTTGTTGATAAAAAAATATTATACAAACGATAACTATTTTCTTAATAACTTATCTGCCTTTTTTTTCCCTTCATTATTTAGTATCAGAATGAGTTTAATTTTCAATCATCTGATACTGGCGAATCAATAATAACAAAAATTTAGAGACACATCCTTTCGTAAAATGAACCTCAAGCGTATTTAATTAGTCATAGAAAACTTCAAACTAATAAAATTTAAGGACATTACTATTGAAAGCTTGAGCCGATAATCACCCGAGCTATTGAGGCTTTAAAAGCCTTTAGATGCTAAAAACAATTCTTAAAGATTTGTGACTTGGAATAATATTAAAAAAAAAATTCAATTGACTGTTTTCATAAATAATATTTATAATGCATTTAATATTTTAAATATTTATAAAGCCTAATTAACAGAACACTAACTTGAGGGAAGCTCATAACGGAAAGAGGAAGACACAAAAAAACTCTATGGAAATTGGAACTTAAAAGTGTGGGGCAAGTATATATGTTATTCTTAACGCGCTATAGGAGTATATAATTTATTTTTGTGACAAGTTGTTTGCGAAAACATCAAACTTGGGCTTTCCTTTTGGCAAATGTAGCCATTGGATATCAATATTTGAAATTGTAATTCGAGTGTCTAATCTTGTTTACAAGTGAGCAAACAGGAAAAATGAAAGTTGTAAACAAGGCACAATTGACAGAAAAAAAAAAAGATAGATAGAGAAAAGAAAAGACACAACTAAATTAATATTCGTCACTTATTGGTTCTTTTTCTCTATGTTTGTCTTGACTTATTCATTCTTCTCATATGGCTATTACTGTGCAAATCGAATCAAAACAGCCAAAGTGTGACAAAAATACCAATGACAAAAGAATATGACTGTTACTAGGTGTGTCAGCTGGGAAACCAAAAAACAAAAAACAAAAAAACTAGAGAAGAGAAGCTCTACACTTTTCATCTTTAAGTAATATTGGAAAAAAAAAAAGTGAAAAAGAAACAACCACGTACCATCCATCAAACCCTCAAACATGTGTTCTAAAGAGAATAAAATAACCCTCATTTTATCGTTTATGTGTACTTTATTTCATGCCATAATGTTATTTATATATTATTTTTATTGTATAATTCTTACACTGATTCTAGATAACAAAATATTAAAAAAATTACACATTTAACAAGCTCACTTCATTTTTTCTTCTCAAACTAAAATAAGCATAAAAAAGATATAAACGTTGATGACAAAGTCCCCATTCCATGTGCATAAAGAGCTAATGCGCAATGGTGTGCCATGTGAGCTGCTGGTGCAAGCATATTGGATTTGCACAAGAGGCCTAAAGAATCTACCAAAGAAAAGGCCTAACGAGATAACAGCAATTTTTTCCCCCCTAAAAAAAGAAGATTATAATATTTTTCTTGCCTTTTTCTTCCTTCGTACTTAAAATATTTCTATCTCTAAAAGTAAGTTGCCCTTTTTATGCGGGAAAAAAGGGATGGATTACAGTGCATTAGATATAAGAGAAAAAGCAAGGGCATAATAAAATGCTATTTCAATCGTATAAGACTTTAACTATGTTGGTTACCAGCCGTTGAAATTGAAGGTATATATGATTGCACCACGAACCACCAAATCAAGAACGAATTTAAAAACATAGCCCTTCGTTTGCTGACATTTTGATCGTTGATTTTGACATTCTTATTTTGACAGTCATATTTTGATCATTGATTTTGACATTCATATTTTGACAATCATAACTTGTTAATCTTGCACATCATTAAAAAGATGCATATTTTGACAGCAATTGTAGAACGAATTAGAGAACAAGAGATACGTACAAGCTCAACAATCAAGTGCATCCCGCATCTCTAAACGCCATGTGTGACCCTGACCATCCTGCCATCTAATATCATATTAGTAACTAAGTATAGTGTAAAAATTAAAACTGACCAATGTAATCTAATTTCATTGAACATATAATAAATAGCTGGCCTGGATTAGTTTGATTTTTTTTTTTAATTCCAATCAAAACATTCATGTATGTGGAAATTCAATCTCAACTCATTCAACAAGCCAAGGATTCTTTACTAAATAAATGAACTGAGTCAATAATAAGCTAATTGCTAGGTGAACTCATTGTATACCGCAAGTAGAACGGAAGTCGAGAATCTCTTTTGTTCACTTTTTTGTTAAACTTTGGCGTGGGATGACACAAACGTAAAGAGAATGAATAAAATAAAATGAGTGAAAGCTGGTCATGTATGTGGCGCAGAGCCCTCGCATATTGGCCATCATCATTTATTATTGTTTTTTTTTTTTTTAAATTTCGGCTTTTCAAGCACCAAAGTACAAAAGGGGTTCTCAGTACTGGCATATTCCTCCGAATGTTCTATTTTGCTCTGTGATCTTTCCAAAAATCAATCATTAAAACCCATTCAACAACGGTAATTATAAAGTATATTGGAGCTATTCAAGCACACATAATCAAAATCTAGTTTAGAATACCCATCATTTTAATATTAGATTCAATGTTTAAATTGGTCTGGGAAAAATATAAAGAATGTTAAATTAATTCTTTACAAACTTGAACAAACAACTGAATGTTTAATATTCAAAAAATGAAAACCAATATAATTTTCAATGTATTTTTATATTTTAGTTTAGTCTTTTAGTTCATGCTTATTTTATATTATAAAAAACTAAACTAATGTTTACAATATTTAAAGAAATAGTTTAATATCCTGACTATTTTTTTAAAAAATTTTAAACATTTATTCTTAATATTAATATCGCCGATAAAATTGTTATTTTTCCATCTCACAGCTAAAATGATTGTTGTAGCTGGTATTTATTTGTTTTCTAATATAAAAATATTTAAGGCTCATTATTATATCTCGTAAAGTATTTGCGAATCATAGCTTTGTCGCAATTTATAAAATGGTTCACACATATTACCACGATTACTCAACCATTAAGCATTTAAATTATTACACTATTCACACAAATTTTGGGTTCACAGTTGCTGTTTCTTTGTAGTCGCCTGTATTTGGCAGAATATAAGCCAAAGATATATTTACCAGAGTCAGTTATTCTGTATCCTTGTTATCAGTTGGAAATAAGTTTTGGTAACTAGCATTGCTTCAATTAATTCTAGTTCTTATTTAAAAGGTCGTAGTACTTCAATTATTGACATTGTTCTATATATATGATACGATATGCCAAATATTATGACGAATCATTATTTATGTTTTTAATAAAACTAATTATTATTTATTAGCACATATCAAATGGTATTATTTTAATGGAATGCACATGTGAACAATAAGAGCTGAACAGTACATGAATCTCGTGTCAGTAGGCCCCTTTCTTGGAGTGATTATAACCGTGGAATTTTTTGGTTAGATTTTGAAGTAAAAATATCTTAATCTCACTACCACAATTATTGATGAGATTGTGATTTAATTGGCCTTAAGTAAATTGCATTATTCTTGAGATTGTTGTATTATTAATGAATACATAACTAAATAGGAACACCCCCCCCCCCAACAAAAAAAAACTGTGATTCATACTTGACTAATTTATTTACAAATTACATATTCTTTAAATCGATTAATTGATGTTTGTGGCTAACTTGTCAACTACAAACGGTGAGGTCAGGCAATAATTATTAATGAGGCATATATAGTTTTGATTTGTTTGCTCTTAATTAACCTTCTTTTTTGTTTGGCTACATTTGTGCAACTTATAATGAATATTCGGTTTCTTTACTAGGGTATTAAAGGCAACTTCTTCTGCTTTGTTTGAAGTTTTAATGTTTGTAGGGACAGTACTCAAATGTGGCTACATATTGAGTACAAAGCAAAGTACAATTATCACATAGTCACCACGTACAAATTTTATTAATGTCTAGCGACAATTAAGAAGAACGTCAAGGACATTAATCCGAGTACACACCTAAACACTAACCGGTTGAAAAATCAACAGAAACCACAACTGTTTCAGACTAACATTTTCCTTCGCTGCTTCTCTTCAGACATGATTGGATTCTTGGTGTGAAGCATTAGTTGAATTGTTGAAATGCATCTTTCAACTAGCCAGTTTTGCAACTCTGAAACATCTTAAACATGTGATACAGTTTTGCAACTAGCCAGTTATACAATAAATTGCACAACTAAAACAAAGAAAATTGATATCAACAAAACAATAAGAATATTAAAATTACAAGATGAAATATATTTACCAGAACTCATAAAAATTTTATCCTTCTAAATCTGTTTTTCTTTCTCTCATTTTTGACGTATCAAGCAATGACTTTTTTTAAGAAAAAAAAGGAAAAACCTAATTTACACGAAGGGGCAAGGGGAATCTGATTTTCCCACGCGCCGCAATATTTTATAAATAAATAATAATGTGACGAAAGCCTGAAAGTAAAGCCTCAAGATACGTGAAAAGCTTTACATGTGCTGAGGTCAGGTGCGTGCGTTTCCCCAATTTACTCCCTCACTCTTTTGCAATCTTTCTTCGATATTTTTTATAATCACTATACAACATTAATAGGGGTCTTTTTTTTTTTATAGGTATTTAAAAATAATTTATACTAAAATATGGGATTTTGAGGTGAATTACGGAAATATGAAAATTGAAAAAAAACTGCCAATAGCAATTTTTCAAAATGCAACAATTTTTTTAAGAGTAAAAATCGTCATTGGCGATTTTTAAAAAACCAAAAAATAAATCATATATCTCCGTACATCGTATAAAAAAAAAGTAAAAATCGCCACCGGTGGTTTTTGAGTCCCATATTTATGTATTTTAACCCATAAATCCATATTCTTGTATATATTATACTCATCTATCATATTAAAAATAAAAAACCACATTAATAACTAAACATTTATCCCACTTAATAATGCTAGATGTAAATTAAATGACATCATATTTTTTTATAGTAAATTATATTTATAATTAAATGATGAAATTTTAATTCTTTTACGATTATTTTATCTATGATATTTCTTAACCATTTTTTATTAAGGTTCTTTCGTTACTTTATGCTATTAATATCCGAAAATTTACTGAACTTAATTAATCTAATTCGAATCAAGTCAATCTATTATGGAAGTAAAAATCTCTTAGGATTAATTTTTTTCTATTCACAATATTCAAATTAGAAATCTTAAAATAAATATCGAACTATTTGAACCGACTAAATATTAATTCTCTATAAGAGTTCTACCATTGTAATCTACTCTTCAACAATTTAATTTAATTTAATTTAATAAAATATGTCATGTTCTAAAAATTCACATTTCAAGACAAGAGAGTTGTTATTTGAGGATTTGGATTCTCTAAAGTATACATCTTTATAAAGTAAGAAAATAAAGAATTAATCACATTTGAATCATTAACTTTCATCATGTATGGGTTCCACTAAATGATTCAATAGTGGTTAACTGCTCATTTTCTAACTTTATAAAGATACTTATTTTAGAGGATCCTAATACATTATTTGAACATTCTTTTATAAATATGTAAGAATATCTTCACTCATATTAAATAAAGAATACTTAATTTTTCTTTTAATTTTTTTTCATTTATTTCTCGCCCTCACTTACATAATGTCACTAAAGTTATCAATATTATCTACACATAATATTTTCTGACATACTATGGACATAATAAAGAGGGGAAAAAAATCTTACTTTTCTTTTAATACTTACCATAATTTAAAATTTTGTATCTTTCTTTTTCTATTATATTTATTGGACATGTACTTTTATAAGATTTAATTTTAATATACTAATAATATAAAAAAAATTATAAATTAGAATTTAATTTAAATGTACTGACAGTGTAAAATAGTTTTACACTATCAACCAATAGAAATAACGAAAAGTGCCAACTCATACAAATAACCACCTATTATAATGAGGGACCCACCATAAATTCTTACTTTCCCCTATTTCTATTGGTTGACATTCAGTGCATACCAATTAAATTCATTTATAATTACCACATTTTTTTATTATTAGAGTTTGATTGATATAATAAGAGAACTGATAGGGGACGCACAAATAGTAGACCCATATACAACGCATACTGAAAGTGAGAAAAACGATAAAAATGCTTGGATGATGAGTCCTATATAATCATTGCTATTTTTGTTCAAAATTTTTTTTTAATTCAGAAACTCACCAATATGAACAGTGCACACGCTGATAAGTTTTGTAAAAAAAAAGAAAAAAAACTTACTAGCATAAACAATATATATGCTGGTAAGTTTTGTTTGTATATATTGCACAAAACTTACTAGCATGTTAACAAAACTTACCAGCATGAACAGTGTATAGGCTGATAAGTTTTGTGCAATATACACAAAATTTACCAGCGTAAACTTATTAGCGTGTGCACTGTTCACGCTGGTAAGTTTTGTAAAAAAAAAAAAAACTTACCAGCATCTTTTGTAGCATGAATAGTGCAGACGTATGTAAGTTTAATGTAATTTACACAAAACTTATTAGCGTCTGCACTATTCACACAAGTAAGTTTTGTAAAAAAAAGAAAAAAAATTTACCAGCGTCTTTTGTAGCATGAACAGTACAGACACTAATAAATTTTTTGTAATATATATAAAATTATTAGTATTTATACTGTTTATGCAGATAAATTTCTGAATAAAAAAAATTAAATAAAAATAATAATACTTATATAGATTCATCATCCAAGCATTTTTATCATTTTTCTCTTATTTCTTGTATGCGTCACGTCCTGCACGGCAAAAAGTGTGCCCCAAACATTTTTCATATAATAATTACCTTTTATATATATATATATCCAAGTAAGATTTCCCTTTTTCAAAAGCAAAGTGGCATTTGGCTTATGACTCAGCCAAACGCCCAAACCAAAACGGCGTGCTCTCTTCTAATCTCTCATCATATCATATCCCATTCTAGTCTCATGTCCGTGTCTCAATTCTGTATATATAGCCTAAGTTAACGCCTCTCTTTTCACTTCCAATCCCATAGTGTTGTCCACCCCCACTTTAACTGCCTCACCCACTTCCATTCTCTCTCTCTCTCTCTCTCTCTCTCTTCTAACAAAGCAATCAACTTTCTTCAAGTTTCTTTCAACCGTCAAAAAAGCCATTCAAAAACTTCAGGGTATTAGTACCGCACTTCAATTCTCTCCCAAAGCAAATAAAATGGCAGTACAGCTTAAGGAATATCCTCTTTGATCCCACACCCTCCCTTTACTTTATTGATTATATATACACATACAATCAACAACACACTCCCTTTGTCCTTTCTTTGCTCTCCTTGATCCCACAACAAAACAAAACAAAACAACAAAAACAAAACACCATCTTGTTTCTCAGTTTCCAACTTTGATATGCAAGTAGCAGAACTCCAACAAAAGGTTCAACACCAACACCATCATCATCATCACCAGCAAAGGCACCAAGAGACTCAGATGTGTAGGAAGATCCAGCTCAGTGTCTCTGACAAAGACATCTCTCATCATTCAAGTGATGGTGGTGGTTGTGATGTTGATGGTTGTCACAAGGTGGAGGGTGAGGATCTCTTCATCCCACCCCTCAATTTTGCCATAGTAGATAATGGCATTTTCAGGTCTGGTTTCCCTGAACCTGCCAACTTCTCTTTCCTTCAGACTCTTGGCCTCCGCTCCATCATGTATGTATGCTGATGAATCTACCCTTTTGTAGTTTTTTACATGTGTATTGCTTTTAAATGGCTGGTTTTGGGCTCAGTTTGAAGACCCCAATTCATGAATTATTGGTAAATTCTCTGTCTTTCATGCTGATGATGTTGTTTGTTTGATTGGTTTTGTTTCCAGATATCTGTGTCCTGAGCCATATCCAGAGGCCAACATGGAGTTCCTCAAGTCAAATGGGATCAAGCTTTATCAATTTGGGATTGAGGGGCATAAGGTATCTATCTATATTTCTATATTTTTTGCCCTTTGTGTGTTTGTTACTGTGAGTTTATTTGGCTTTGGTTGTTTTCCATTTTGGGTGGTCTCTGTTGTGCCTGCTTGTGTTTGTTCTATGTCTTGATAACTTGCACAAAGATCAATGGATATCTAATCCAATTGACTTGTCTTTCTCATCATTTTTCCATGTTCTGTAACGTTTTCTTCAAGTAGGTGTGGAAAATTAGTGGCCTGGTGAAATGGGACCGTTACATCAGTGTTGTGGCTTCAAGTACTGTTTAATCAAATGGGGTTGTTTTAGCAGGGCTTAGGAGGAGAAAAAGGGGTTGTAACTTGTAAAGCTGGTTATTATCATTACTCATTATTGTTTCTTTAATTAGTTTGGTTACTGTTATTTTCTTCTGTTGTTGCTTGAGTCATCTGATGTAAATTTAAAATGTACCAACTTTATATATTGCTAAAACAAACCTTTGGAAACTTTTGCTTGCTAAATTCTGCTATTACAACTTTCTGGGTATCATTATTCTATTGTCATGTGATTTTTGGTCTTGTTATTGCTACTGATTACATCCATTCTTTTCTTTTTGGAGCATATTTCTGTCTAAAAGAGTTGTCTACAATCTTCATCCGTATGTACACGGCAAAAGCATACCAACTTTAGAATATGGAAATCATGCTTGATGGAATAGCTGGCATGTCAAGTCTTTTCCTTGGTTATCTAAAATAATCACGATCATTTGTTCTTGTGAATAATTAATGGATTGGAGATCATAAATTATACTTGCTGTCTGTACAATGGGACCATTATGGATATATGTCAAAAATCGATTCTGTCCTAGAAGCACAAATTTGCCCTCTGATAATGCGAATACAAGGTAAAGAAAAGGGAAAGGAATTAATAACAGTACAGAAGAAGCACCAAAATCATGATCAACCCTAGATAAGAGAATATAGTAATATTGAAGAAAAAACACATGGTAAAAGTACAGAGAATAGTTCACAAGTCCAATTGGAAAAGGGAATTTATGTCTTACAGGTAAATTAGGGCATATAGTGTGTTGAGTTAATATAGAGAATACTTCGTGCTTTATGATATTGTTGAACTGCTGAATTTCTTTTCCATAAACTTTGTTTTGGATATTAAAGTATGGACCAATCTTCCTTCTATATCAAGGAAAACTGGGAGAAGCATTACTTTTATTGAAGCCGTATCCTTGATTATGATTTCTAACTTATCTTGCTTTCCTTGATTTTGGAATTGTTTTCGAGCCTTTTTGCCCATCCTAGGTTTTTTCGTTTGTTTGTTTGTTTTGGTGGAACTTCTTATTTGATTTGAAGACCCTCTTGACTAATTTTCACATTTATTCAATGTCTGTCTCCCTCAGTGGAAAAGGTGTTGGTAAGATGAATGGGAATTGAGTGATGGTTTCTTTCCACTTGTGTTTGTTGTGATAAGATTAAGGTCTGGATAGTGCATGACCAATAATTGCTTCCTTTAATTTGCATCCCAAAGTAGTTCGGTCAATCAGGTTCAGCAGTTTTTAAATTGCTAAACATTATCTTCAAATTATATTGGCAACATTTTCACCTATTTTACCAATACATTTAGTTGATAAAAATGGATAGAAGGGAACTTTTATTTTATGCTAACATAGCAAGTTTTTTGATAATGTGACATCATATTAAACGCTATGAAACTTGTGCATTCAGGAGCCTTTTGTAAACATCCCGGAGGACACGATCCGTGAAGCACTAAAAGTTGTCCTTGGTATGCTACATACCTCTTCACTTTTATCTTTACTGCAGTTAATTTCAACAACTCATTTTGCAATTAATAACTTTTGCTGATCAATAATGCAGATGTCAGGAACCACCCACTTATAATTCATTGTAAGCGGGGAAAGGTGAGATTTGTGCTGGATTTCTTTTTCAATTTTCTAAATACATGTTTTGATTTCCATTCGCAACTTTCAAACTATGGTTTGGGCAAAAGCTACAAGAGACTAGCTTTTGTCTAAATTATAGTTTGGACCTAATCATAGTTTGGAGCTTTGCAAACAGAAAACCAAACCTACTATTAAAGAGTGAATGTTCATTTTGGTTTTTGAAATTGTATGTTTCCTTCACTTTAGTCCTGAAATTAAAAAATTAACAATTTAGTCCTTAAAGTTGTAAAATGTGGTTCAAGTTAGTTGCTACAAACATCACCTTAGCTTGTGAATGTTTTTACAACTTCAGGGTCTAAATCATTGATTTCTTAATTTCAAGGATGAAAATGAAGCATGCAAACAACTTTAGAGACCAAAATGAACATTCACTCTACTGTAAAATCTACCTCATAAGAGAGATTTTCTTGTTAAAGTGTATAATTAATTTTTATTTTTTATTTTTTGGTGTGTGTGCAGCACCGAACAGGTTGTTTAGTAGGATGCTATAGGAAATTGCAAAAATGGTGCCTGTCATCTGTGTTTGATGAGTACCAGCGCTTTGCAGCTGCAAAAGCAAGAGTCTCAGATCAGAGGTTTGTAGAGTTGTTTGATATTTCCAGCATGAAGCATGTGCCAATATCATTTTCATGTTTGAAGAGGTAACGGACCCCAAGTTATGCTAAGTTGTTGGGGTTTCCTTTCTCTTTAGCTATTGTGAAAGTGAAACCCCAGGTTCTTCTTCTGCTTTGGAATAAATAGGAAAAGGTGATGAACTCCTTCAATGCATTGCAGCGGCAAAGGACTAATTATTCTTCTTCCCATTTTCAGAATAAGATTAAGAAAATTGGAATAGTTATAGATCAGCATTATTGCCTGTATCTCTGTGTTATATAGTTCTTCTACCCTACTTAGGCCCCTTTGTGTACCTCACCTTTTGTTTCTATTTTCTTTCTCTATGTTTTTCTATGCTGCTACCCCATTCATCAGTAATGAGTGTAGATACCTCTTGATTTTTTCTCGAGGCTCAGAGAAATTCAAGAAAGCTAGGAAAAAAAAAAATCCTTGTTTGCTACCCAAAAAAATTGGTGGGTAGTTGAGCAAAGAAACTTATTAAAATTTATGTTTGCTCTCGATTGATATATTGCTTTCCTTTGATTATTAATGTGACTTGATAAAAGCCCCAGTTCAGTGTGGAAATTATTCTTGCGCAAACATACATACATACATATATATATATATACCATGCCTGATTAGCATACATGTCAGTGGAAAAGTTATGCACCGTTTATAGAAGCCTGTGAAACTGCAACAAGGTGTGGAAGAGCAGGAGCCATAACAATGAGAACACAGTGTTGTATTTTCTAGAGCAACCAGAAATAATATCCTCAATGTTGTATTTTCTTCCACTCCTCTATTCCTCACGAGTTTTCGTTTCTTTTTTCCTTTTAAACTTTTTACTCTAAATATCTTATATTTTTAATTTATCTATATATATGTGTGTGTTATCTCAATAAGGTAAACCTTGAGTTTTTCCTGCTAGTTTTATGAAAGTCTTGCCATGTTATTTTATATTTTTCATAATTTAAATAAAAAGCATTTTGACCAAAACGTCTTTTCCAACACATGATAATGATATAGATAGTAGACTGTAGTATTTGGACTGAATATGTATATATATATATATATATATATATATATACATAGGGTACTATCATTATCTAATTTTGATATTGGTCAGAAGCATTATATAATTATGAGCTCTATAATTTTAACGCTTACATGCATCCTTTTTTCCTCAGCTGGTTAACATAACCATTAACCAAAATCAGTTTTTTATCTGAGCAAATATTGGGCTCGTCTCCAGCTAGCGTCAGTTTTCACTGTTCATTACGATTTTCGAAACTTAAACATGTTACCTTCTAAAATATCTGAATAGACTATTTAGTCGATTTAGACTTTTGAAGTTATGAATGATACTTTATATACTTTTAGACTTTTGGTTGCCATGAGTGGAATTCTAAAAGGTGGGATGAAATTTCAATTTAAATTGTTATTTAGTATCTAATTCGTTTTATCTTACAGTCCACCCGCCACAACAATGACAATAAGAAATTTCTTGGAATCAAACTTGACAGATAAAGAGAAAATCAACCTTTCATTTTCATCTATTTTAATTCTTTTTTTTTTTTTAAAAATTTGGGGCGCTTATTTTAATTCGATATATATACATATATTTTATTCAATCTATTTGTTTAGTCTTATTATATAGTTCATAGTATAACAATGTTCTTTCTCTTTATCAAGTTTTCCTGAAAGGCTGAAATGCTATCCAAGTGAGTTAAATGAAAACTTTAGTAAATAAATATATAGTAACCATTTACGGGCTTAGTTAAATGCATAAGACTAATAACCTTTTGCATGTGATTTTCTTGGTTTGGATGGATGAGAATATCCGAAAATGAGTAAACGGATAGAGAGTTGTGTTTTAATACTTAAATACACAATATTGCTGATTATCAATTATTTCCAGTATCTTTACTCAAAGTGTTAGGATCCGCAAATTTGCAATAGCATCAGTAGTTTGTCTATAATTTGCACAAAAAAAAGGTTAATATTAATCTCTGTAGATGAGTGTATACGTATATATCATTATTTTTCTGCAAATTTTTGCTTCAAATATGAATAACACAACCAGAGGAATGCAAAATCAAAATCAGAATTTGGTTAAGAAAAATAGAAATAGCCAAACGAAAAATATTATTTTCTTACTAGAAGTATAGAGTGAAAGATTAGGCCTTGCTAAAAATTCAGAGTAACAATAATGTGGCTCTAGATCAACATTTTCTTTACTAGTGAGCAGACATTAATGCGTATTAAAATGTCGGGTTAAAAAAAAACTGATTAGGGGAATATGACTTTTATAAGGACTAGGGGAATATGACCAGATTTAATTATACGTTCTTTTAATTTTGTTTTCTTTTCCTTTCTAAATTCCAATTACTCCTATTTTATTTGACAAATGAATTGAATTTTTTTACATTATTTCTTTTTAGGTTGGATTAAAACTAAGGACTGGTTCAATGACAATGGTTGAAGGACTACAAGCTCACTTTAAAGGAGTTTTTTCTTCGCTTTTTTTTTTTCTCTCCCACCCCCCTTCCTCTCTCCCTTTTCTAAAGTAATGTGTGCACCTCTTTCAAGCTGAGTTTTGTGGCCTTAATCTGGGTCTGGGGCTTAAGGTGTTGCTTGAGAAGCAGCGTTTGTACTTTGTAGACATGTTTCTTGAGCGTAACACTGCTGTTACTTATCAAGTTCTGATATTTTAAAATAGCTGCTATATTAGTGTGGGACACACTGTGTTAGATACTCATCAGATATTTCTGGATACTATATTTTATTAATTTTCAAGTTTTTGTACCGATATAAATAAAATATTATAATAATTAAATAAATAATAGCATTGTATCATACGTATAATGGCTAATTTTAACTTATGAAACACAATGCTTTTATTCCAATTCAGAATTTGTATTTTTATGCTAATATTATATGACTTTTATTTATTATATCTTAATAAAAAAATGCTCCTCTAAAGTCCTTTAACGTGAGAAAGTAAGATAGTATTCACACTTAAATTAATAATATATGTTGTGTATATGCTTTACTAAGTGATCTAAGAATAGATATATTTCACTTTCTCATTTTAAAGAGAAACTCACTTTGGAAGAGTTTTCCAACTTAATCATATGAAATATCACGTATTAGAATCCATCTTATTTACGTACAAGAGTCAAATCATATTCATGTTCCATATCAATGTGGACTTCCTAGGCTGATACAATATGTATTGCTCAACAATACGTCTTGCCAAAAAGGATGATACAACAATAACGCTGGATGTAGATCGTATCTAGAGGTGCGATGTCAGTTTCAGGCATACTATCTTTGTCAAATATAAAGTAAACTTGTGTTCGGATTAGTTGGCCAATTAGAACCTTAAGCATGATTTTGTGTTGTGGGGACGTGTCTCGTCCACCCTCCTTTGGAATTGGTTCTCGTTGATGTAGTCCAGTCCTTCATGTACTTCACTCAACATTTAACATATGGAATTTTCAATTAAAGCTACACAATTTACATTGGTTTGTTCTCTGCCTCCTTTTTTTTTTGGTGCGGCTTTAATAATAAAATTTAAAAACATAATGTGAGACATTACTTTTTTTTTTTTTGGGGGGGCGGGGGCCGGGGGTAATAGTGTGAGACATTACTTTATGCATATCATACCACGTTCTTTTTTGGGTTGATCAACAGCCACTTCCAAGAGAAATTAATGCACCAAACTATGCAGCCGATTTCCATAGGGTTTAGTGTTTTGGACTCTTTTGGGGCCATTAAGTCTTGAAGAGATCGGTAGAGTACGAACTTTCAGTGGGGCCCTTTAGAAATATGGGCTTCTTAGCCTAGATGGAACTACAGATATCCAAAAGCTTGATTTTAAAGTGAAAATGGCCCATTGACCAAAACATAAAGTGAAACTTGTCCCATATGAACTTTGGGCTTGCCTGGTTATGGACCAAGAATGGCACTTTCTTCGGTTAATGCAATGCTTAATAGTTCTGCTACCTTGTGCCCTACGTCTTGCTGCCCAAACCTTGTGGCAATAGAATCATGGCATGAAATTCAGCTGGACGTGTTTGGCCTATGCTCATTTGCATGGAAAGAAAATGGGGAATTTGAGAGCGAACTACGGCAAAAGACACGTCTTGGCAATCGAAATTGAACTTTGGAGTTTGGACATCGTTTTGGAAAATTAAAAGGACTTGAATATATTTACAGTGTCCATAAATATAAGTTGTTTTGATTTTAGTCCTTCTAAAATTTTTGCTTTAGTTTTATTTTTTTTTCTTCCCTTTTTTCAGTCTCCATTATTTTAAATTTTAGCCCCTATAATATTTTAGATTATATGTTTAGTTCTCATAAATATTGATAATTTTATTTTTCGTGCTTATAAATATTTTGAGAATATGCTTTTATTTCTTATGAATATCACATTTTAACATTAGATCTAAATAGTAGGGATCAAAAGCCTAATAATGGGAAAAATAAATAAATAAATAAAGAGGGGTTGAAGTCAAAGCAAAAATTTTAGAAAAATTAAAAACAAAATAACCCATATTTATAGCAACTAAAAATATATTTAAGTCAACAAAATTTTTTCAAATTACTATCAAAGTTAGTAGCAATTGTTTTCAAGCATTGAAGCTTTTTTTTCGGTCAAAACCTTGTCATTGAAGTTTGAAGCGCACTCTGTTAATCTTGTGTTTTTTGAGTCCAACTAACACCAAATTCCTTGATGGATTATCAAAGTTCCAAACTACCTGGACAATGACATCTCCTGGTGGTTGTGGCCAAAAAGACTTTGCGCACAAGATTTGGCAGATATTGAGCGCCATTTCCGTGTTTGGAACAAAGCTATGCATTTTTTCTAAATCTTCTATTCTCTGACTTGAATTATATGATTCAATTTTTAGTTTCGTTATTTACCAAAAAAAATTACAAATTTCATTTATGTTTTAAATTTCGAACTTCCTCGTCAGAAGTTGGATTCGTAATTTCAAAATTCTCAATCCTATCTTGAAGTTGCTTTACTTTTTCTTTGGCTACTCAACAATCTATTCAATGGGACTCTCCTTAGCTAGTTTCAACTTATTATTATTATTATTTTTTACATGTATCTACATCCAATAAAAATATCTGAATATTTGAACATACTGGAATTTTCGATTCAAAAATTATTTAATCAATTTAATCTCAAATTATGACTACATAACAATAGAATATTAGGCAATAGGAATACCTCCGAAGGATAATTACGAGCTGCCATAATTGAATTTTTTAAAGACAATCACAAACATAGAAGACGAGAGAGATAGAATATAGACCAGGAAAAGAAACATCTCTTGTTCCAATAATAGGTTATTACTAATATAGTTATTCGTGCGATACCCAGCGAAAGTTACACAATTTGAATATATAAACGTTTATATGACTAAAATATTGGGTCAATTTATATATATAACTATTATTTATACTTGTTTTATATAATTTAAGTTTTGAATAAAATTATATATTTTAAAATAATATGATTATTGTAATTATGATTATATATCATAAATAAATTTGATCAATAGTTTTTTTTTCATAAATATTTAATGTTATAGAAATCTTAAAATCAAATTTTCTAACTAATCGAAGAAACTATTTATTATATACGTAACTTCATTGAAACTCTATTAGGAAAACTCAGTTCATATCATGAACAGATTAAAAAAATTAATTAATAGTAATTTAAATTGTTAAATAAAAAATTGAATTGATATAACTTTAGAGTGTGCTATAAGTTTTACAGTTCAAATATTTAATTTTAAATTTAGTTTTAATTGTTAATAATTATAATATATATTAATCATTATCTGTACAATTTATATGTTTATATCACTCATGTGATATATGTTTGTATTACTTTAAAGTAAAATTTTTATGTTTGTATCACTTATGCAATACATATTTAATATTATCTATTTGAGATACCAATATTAGTTAGAAAATCAATCTATTAATCAGATTTTGTGTCATTAAAATTCTTTAGGTTATTTAAAGGTATTATAAAATTTTAATTTATAAGTAAGTTTTAAAGAACTTATAAAATTCTTCACCCTTTACATTCCAAACTATTAAATCTTTGGCATTTTTATTAATAAAAAAATGTAAATAATAATTCATGTTAAAAATTCAAATATCTAGTCTTATAAATTATAAATATAAATACATGATATAAATCTATAATTTGAGCGTTATAAGATTAAAAAATTAATTATTAGTAATGTAAGTTGCTAACTAAAACGTAGAATTGATATAACTTTAGAGTGTACTATAAGCTTTGAAGTTCAAATATTTAATTTTAAATTTGGTTTGTACCATAATCATTAGTAGTTAGTACTGCATTTGAAGAAATAACATAAAATGTCTTTCTTGTCATTGCCCGCATAATATAATATTATAAATCATGTGATGCATGGTTATGAATTATGAGTTATATAATATAATTTAATGTAATAATTTATTATTGACATTTTAATATAAAATATATGTATAACAAAAAATTATAAGTTTCGTATTAAGATAAAATTATATAAAATAATTCAAAGACTAATTATAAACATGAAAAACACTTAGAATAAAATAATTATAAAAATAGAAAATACAATTTAAATTATTAATGAACGAAATAGATGATTTGAAAAAATCAATAAATTTATTTCATATAACAATTTATTATAGAAAATATAATATATTTTACAAGGATATTTACTTTAAATTTTTAAGTGATAATCCAATAACAAAATGGTAGATAGAGAGATACTGGAAGACAAATGGATAAAAATTTCTTGTGAGAGCTTTGATAAATCTTCTCAAGTAAGAGTTAAGAGTTATTGTAGAAATAAAAATAAAAAGAATAAGAATAAGTTATTAACATTGATTGGGTAGATTTATTAAATATGTTTGATTCATTTTTAAAATGTTTATCAAGAAAGTATACAAAAAGTCATCAACTTTTAAGAAAAAATAAATAAAAATAAACATATAAATCCTAATTGGCTATTGTGGGTGGTGAAATTTGAAGGGAAATTAAATCAATCTCATTATGCCACCATATATATATATATATGTGTGTGTGTGTGTGTGTGTGTTATATAGTATCAATATGATAACTAGACCCTTCATTTATAATACGTCTCTCCCTGTGTTAATATTTTAATGGCCTAAGTTTATCCATTATAAAAAACTCATACACAACAACCATCAATATACCTATCAGTAAGTGGTGCTTAATAATAGTTGTTTCAATAACAATAGTAATCATAAATTTTTGGGTTTAAATAATATATCTAATTACTTTTACGTCAATTAATCTGGTTTTTTTTTTTGGTAAAGTATAATAAAAACCTATGCTTGTTCAATTCACCAAAAAAAAAAAAAAAATTAGAGCTATGCTTGTCCACTTAAAATTTTGTAACAGGGCACACATCCAATTTAGACTCAATCTCTTCTTGTTCGCAAGTTTGATACAAAATTGTCTTGTATTGGAATTAATGGTGTGTTTGTTTCAATTTTTTTAAAAAATAATTATAAAATTTAAATTTTATATATAATCAAAAAATTAAAAATTATTATTATTATTATTATTATTATTATTTTAGAAGTTACTTTTTCAACTTTTTAAAAAAAATTAAAAATAAAATTTTTTAAGAATCTAATTATTTTTAAAAAATTATTCAAATATATAAAAATTAATTTTTTAATAAAAAATAATTTTTTACCAAAAAAAATCACAAACAAACTCATCTTAAATCATTAATATTATTAGAGTAGCCATGCGTAGCTGTTATACAGCTGGTTCTTTTCCTGACTTGAAGATCAAGACGCTGGACTAGGAAATCGTTCTTCAGTCAATGACTGCTATAGCGGGAGTCACAAGCCAGACATTGGTATAGCGGTCCAAATTTAACTGACCCCACTATCGGCAGCGAAAGTGGTCCAAATTGACTCCTAGAATCGAAGGACGAAACAGAGAATGACAAAGGAAAGGGTCACTAGTGGCTCCAAGATACTGTACGAGCTAATGTTAGGTTGGTTGCCTGGCCCAGATAAGCATTATTGCGGTAGGTCCAAAGAGAAAAGGTGTCCCTGACCCAAAAAGAAAGTGGCGAGGTTTCGGAGTAAGTTCTGTGCCACGTTATTTTCTTGCCTCTATCTATTAGGGTATCATCGTGGCATCCATTTTCGATCGATATCCACCAAAAGTGAACCTGTAAATTTATTAAAGCAAAAGCTCCATCACTCATCTTGCAATATTTTAATTTATATTAGATATTTTTAGTTTGATTTTATCCCTAATATTTTCTATTTTCGCTGACAATGTATTAATGGAAATTTTTTAATTGGTTTTGACTTGTCCATTTTTATCTCATGTGAATAAACCATATTCTACATACAAAAATTCTATTTTCATTCTTGATCTTTTTGCACTTCATTGTTTAGAAATACGAGTTGTCTGTAAATAGGATTTAATTCATTTCAATAAATATAATTACATAAAAATAAAACTTTTGTATGCATAATATGATATACCTACTAAAATAAAAATAGACACAATAGAATTAAGTTAGCAATCTCTGTTGATAAGATTGATAGTTCCAGTGAAAAGGGTAACATCAAAACTTTATTGAAATATTAGGAACAAAACTAAAAGAAAAAAAACTTTTCGAAGAAATTAAAATATCCTAAAAAATTACAGACAAAAATAGATGTTATTTATTAATTAACTCACACAAGACTAAAAGTTCCATCTGTAACATGTAAAAGGCAAATAAATTCTTAAATATTTGCTGATCTTGATGTAGGGCATGTCTCCGAGCTTAGTTTTAGTAACCTAAGTAATTAATTAGGAATGATTAAAGAGTTGTATATTTTTGTTTGCATATGCCACCCCACTTCTTTTTTTAAGGGCGGAAAGGTTGCTTTCCCACTAGGTACACTTAACACTAGCAAAGAAGCAACCTCAAAAATCGTGAGAAGTGATTCCCTTAAATTTATATATTCATATTTATGTGCGTCTAAGTTTCTTTCTGTCGAATATAATGTCATCCTTTGTCTGTCTTTGCTGAGACAATTCACGACAAATGTTATGATTATATAAGCAAATAACATCCTAGCTATCTCCAAATTTCTCCGCATAGTGCTAGCTTTCGGCTTCTAAAATATACTATAAAAAGTGGGATCTCCACTTTCCGAAGTTGAATGCTTACGAGGATGTCAAACCCCTATGTCTGAAGAAATCACCTGGTGGATAGTATGATCATTAAGTTTGTGGAATCAAATATCAAGGTTAAGTATTTTTCTTCTTGGCCTGATGTTATGTGTGTTGTTCACAATATGCTTTCAAGCTTTAATACGCAATTATTATCTCATCTTTAACTTGTGAGATAAACCATTAGAATTGATTTAGTAATAAGGAGTTTAGATAATATCTATAAAGTTAAGGGTTTAAATGTTATTGATATTGATATTAAAAAAAATAAAACTCTTTAACTCACAAGATATGTGATTCATAAGTTTTAAATGAAATTATATAATAATATAAATATGCACAGATTTTCATTAAATTTAAAATTAATCACATTTACAACAATAATAATTTATAAACCTTATGATTATATGTGAACATGACAATGTGCAATGTTGGTCATGTGCAATGTTGGGACTTTGTTGATGATACCTAGCGCATGTTAAATGGGGATGAAAATTATCTATCTCAAACTTTGTCTTCTTTTCTATCACATCAGTTATGTTCCATCTTCTGAAAGATAATATATATACATAATAGATAATATTCTCAATTATTTTAAATTTTTAGGTATCTATTTTATAGTAGCAAAGCATACTTAACAGGACAGAAAACGCGACAGAGTTTGGAGACAATAAATAGACATTTCCTCGGATTTGACAATTAAAAGAATAACATTCTCTTTTTTTCCATGAAGGACAGGGGATCTCGGTGGGATTCTGGGGATGCAGGGTTCACTGTATTTATTTTTTATTATTATTACTTTTGGTCAGATCACTGTATCTATTTTAAATTCGACTTTTATCAGCGTCCCATGTGGCTATTTGCATTGTAGGTCTTTTAACAGTCCTTAAGTCACAGGTTGGGCGTAGCCCCATAGGAAATAAAAAATAAATAAATAAACACACGTACGTTAATAGGTCTGACAACAAAGATTGAGGTCTGAGCATTTAAAAAATAAATAAATAAATAAATAAAAGTAAGACTCCGAACTTTTAAAAAAACTTGGATATCATGATTCAAATAATCCAACAGTTTATTATTACAAATGTCTTAGCCGCTGCCCATGTGTTTCTCTGCATAATATGCCCTTTAAACAATGAGGAACATGCCTTGTATAGAAACGTTTTGTACATCTCTCCCGAGTCAACTATATATTCTAACTAATATATTTATTCCGATTTATAAGTGCCATTAGATTTATTTATAAATAAAAAAAATTCTTGTAAAAAAAATCATATATACATAAAGTAGATTATTTTGTAAAATGATCATTAAATTAATGCATACTTAATAATAAAAGGATTTAATGAATTCATAGATTTTTATAATTTGATCCAATATTTAATTAGGCTCCTATAATTTAAAAATTTTTAATTAGATTTTTATATTAAATAAATCTTTGTAATTAAGTTTCTAAAGCAATCAATTATTTCAAAATTTTGGATTAAATTAAATAAATTTTTACTTTTAAGTTTACAAAATTAAGTGAAATCCTATTAAATTATATAAAATTTTAAAAATTTTGAAATATTAGGTTGTTCTAAAAACTTGATTATAAAAAGTTATTCAATGTAAGGATCTAATTAAAAACTTTTAACTTATAGAGATATAATTAAAATTTGGTCAAACTATAATGACCTACCGATTAATTAAACCTACTCATAAAAGTTTATCCTAAATTTTAAAAGAATAAAATTTGAGAAAACAAATATTCAAAATTCCTGTACCTTTTATTTTTTATTTTCGTATTTTCAGCTATTACTAAATCTATTACCTCTATGGTCACTACCTTCCATTCGGTTCTATCTACAACCTTAGGTCTAAATTGCCCCAAGACTAGCAAGTTGTGCCTATACTTTTGTATCAAGTGTTTTAACTTGCATATACTTTCCATAGAGATACATTTTTGGTGGGATAATTTCTCATTTTACGTATGTAAATGTAAATTAATTTTTTTGACACGTTTTAAGTTATGCAAGTCATGTTAAAAGTTTATCAATCCTTATTAGCATAATTTTATTAATAATAGTGCATAGTTAGAATTATTGCCAGAATTTGCTAAAATAAAAATTTTAGTTGAATAAATTAAAGAAGATAAAATTAATTATTCATCCAATTAAAGATTAAAAATAATGTTATATCACTCTGAAAAAAATTCGGCAGAAAAAATTCTGCCAATAAAAACTATGACTGTTTAGAATTTTTTCTAATTTTATACACGTGAAAAGTTGATTGCATCTAAAATGAAAACTTTCAGCCGTAGAATTTATCGTTCAAAAAATCATCATGGCATTAACATTCTTGTCCATATAACATCATAATCATTGGTGGTCCAAAACCCAACTTGGCCAAGTTAATTGATCGCATATCAAGCCAGAGAAGGAGAATGAAAGGAACAGATGGAGCCAAGAGGCAATGAGTATTTCTGCCACACATATAACTATATTTTCATTATGAAAATCCAATATTTTCGTTGGTAATTTTGCACAGTAGAAGGAATCACTTCAACCACTATAGCAAACAAAATTATTATATTAACTGGAGAGACATATGCATCTGCCCATGAGCTGTTACATTTGTTCACTTCTGCTGAAGCAAATTAAAGATCTTTCTAGTTATAGTAGAAAACATATTTAAACAGTAGCAATTGGACCCAGATTGACATTAGGTGCTTTGAATGCTTCAAATCTTGGCTCCTTGGCCTGGAACTTCAAGGCAGCATAGAGCTTCATGTAGTCTTCAAAGACAAACTTTGGGTACACCTGTTTTTTGTCCTCTTCCTCTCTCTCCAACAATTCTGGGGCAGGATAGATGACAGCATCACTGCCAGGATTGTAGAATGAGGCTATGGACATCCTGGTCCCATCAGTTTGTGCAATCACGCGGTGCTCCACACTCTTGTACTTGCCATTGGTGATTACCTTTTTTTTTGTTTTTCACCAAGAGACAGTGCTTGATAAGAATCACATGATCTTGCATTTAACTTGCTAGTGGATAAGTCTAAGAGAAATTCTTGCATAAGTACAAATATAACACCTCATAGGCACGCTTATGATAAAGTTGGTGGGACTCAGAGTGTGCGAGTGTAATTTGAGCAAAGCTAGTGAGATGTGATTTTATTTTAAGGGCTTAAATAGAAGGTGTTAAATTTGTATCTATGCAAGAATTTGTCGAAGTCTATTAGGCATATATGTTACTAGGAAACAAATTTACCTCAAGCTGGTCACCAAGGTTGACGACAATGGAATGGCGCATTGGGGGCACATCAATCCACTTTCCATCTTTGAGAAGCTGCAGGCCACTGACCTTGTCATCTTGGAAGAGAAGGATAATCCCACCGGCATCAGTATGGGGGCGAAGACCCTTAACCAGCTCTGGCTTTGGGCATGGAGGGTAGTTAGCAACCTTGGTGCCAAAAGTTGGTCCCCTTGATCCATAGAAGGCCTTCTTGAGATACCCTTTCTCTAGTCCAAGATTCTCACACAACAAGTCCAACAGCTCCTCTGCTAGTTTCTCCAACCTCAAAGCAAATTCCTTCATCACCTTCCTGCACCATTACCTCAATTACTTTAGTTTCAGTTCTGAAAACGCACAGGTCCATCTAGTATTTTTTTTATTGTGTAGTCATTACTTGGTGATATATAGAAAGTTCACTCTAAATTAAATAATGAAACAAAAAAATCATATATGGAGCAATGTTCAAAGCATAACTTCTATTTCATTTATTTGTTATTTGTGTGCTAACTTGTATCTGTTCAATTATTCAATATGTCATGCCATGTGTATAATCTCATAATAAAAAAAAAATGTTCGTGTTCAGTAACCTGTACTCATCATTGAGATCAGGGATCTCATATATGTTTGATTCAGGGAGGTGTTTCAAGTGGAAGGTGCTCTCCCAGTCCATGTCTTTGATCTCAGTTTGAACAGCCTCTAGGCCTTTGCTTGCAACTAATTCCTTGAACCTCTGTTCCAAGCATTTCCTGTAGTGCTCTTTGGTCAACCTCTCCACAGTGTCCATTAGGTCATGGGGTATGCCATGATCCACCAGCTACAATTTTGAAAGCAAACATTACAAGAAGAAACATTACAAGAAGAGACATATTTACCCAGAAAATCACAGGAAGTAACAAGAACAGATATTGAAGGGCAATGTACAAATTTATGAGGTATGAAAAGCTTTAATTGAGTTTTTAAGGTACCTCAAAGAATCCCCAGTTCTCACAAGCATTCTTGATTTTCTCCATGGTAGCTTTTCTCTCCTCACCATTGAGCTTCTCAAAGTTGATCACTGGGAAGTTCTCCATCTCTCAAAACTCAAACTCACTCTCTTTCTCTATGCCTCTTTCTCTGTGTAGTGTAAGTTGCTTTGTGTAGACCAGAGTTTAGGTAGGGTGGTATTTATAGGGCTTAAAGATTAGGATCAACCACAAAAAATAAAAAAAATCTCATTTTATAAAATTGCATGAATATTTTAATTACCAATTTTATGCAGCCTTTTTTTTTTTCAAAAAAGAAAAAATCTCAGCTTCAGTCCAAAACATATTCATAGAGCTGAATTTCTCTTTTGGTTCCGTTTTTAAATTGTCTTTCCACTTTGGTGAGGGTTGGACCCACTTGGTGGCTGATTTGTCCTTTTGAAAATTTGACCAGAACTTCACATGCTGCCACCACCGTCTATTTAATTGTCCTTTTTCAGTTTCTATAACGTGGTTTTTGGGCCATATGAAAAGCGATTCCTATAAGAAAGTGCTTAGCAACTTCATTTCCCAAAATCTAGTAGCATCGACGACTTAGACGTCGAGTTTGGGCTGGGGAATTTGTGTTTTTGTCTGTATTTAAATTACTCGTGTGTTTCCTAGTAAGGAATGACTTGAGCCACCAAAGAGATAGGTGAGAAATGGAATACTTATCCATGCGTATTCGCTTTAATTAATATTTCAGCTAGATCAGACATTTCTACAATAGAGGAAGCCAACAAAAAAAAGTGCTGTGATTTGGCACTTAATATATAACCAATGATATCCATTTCACTCAATTAAGCAAATTCATTCCTTGTGAAGCACATGGACAAAAAGAAAAGAAAAGAAAAGAAAAGTAGCTGCCCTTCCTAAAAGCTTCAGTGTCATTCCTATCTATAATTTCCCCATTTGTTTAACATCTAATTTAATTCGTGTATGGGGATCTTAATGTAACTTTATGTTCCTTCTACAGTTTGTTAAGAAGTGAAAATGGATAAGATGGAACAATATGTAAGTGGCATTTTATTTTTTTACCGCTATATTTGCATCAATGTTTGGTCAGGTAGAGGAAGAAAAGAGGAGAATCTATGAAGTATGAACTTGGTTCAATTATTCACATCTGTAACCTATACCGATTATTTGCTTCAATGCTCAGTCCATAATCAGAATTCTCAGAGAATACTTTTCATGAATTAGTGCTACTTACTGCTTGAACTGAGCAGCTAAATGTTAACCATTGTCTCTCCTAGTGAAATTATCTGAATTACTAGTTTGAACCGTTAATAATACGGGAGGGATCAAACCATTTTATTGGTGTAAATCTCAGGGGATATTGGGAACCTCGTCGTAAGATGGTTAGCATGTACATTGGTTAAATAATTTTCTGGAGGTTTATAATTTTTTACTGTAATTTTTCAACGATTATGTAATTATCTATTGTTATATAAGTGAAAGTGTCACTTTTATATTATTATTTTAAAAATTAGGTATATAATAAATAGTATATAATTAGATGATAATATAAAAATTAACAATGTATTAAAGTTAATTTGAAAAAAAAAATAGTGTATTAAAACTAACCTCTTATAAATATATTTTTTTGATCTTATAAGTATCTCTATCTTTTGATACTGTCACATGTAAGATATTTTGCTAATAATTAGTTTGAATTTTATTCTCTTTCTGAAAATGCAATTTGCTTAGCCCAAGTATATACTATTATAAGACCTATATCAAAAAGTCATATTATTTAAATTTGGTACTTAAGTCTGAAAGCTCTCTCACCTAATAAATTGATCTTTTGAATTGTATTCTCCCTTGAGATTAAGTGTATTGCATGCACACAATCGTATTATAAATAAGTATATGTGTGGAGTAATTTTTAAATGAATTATTACATTTGCTGCTTCCGATGTTTTGAAATAGTACATATAACTCGTCGAAACAGGGCGGATTACAACAATTTCTTTTATCTACAAATTTAAAATATAACAAAATCTCCACAAAATTAATATTCAAAACGACTGCACCTTTGCTTCTGCTTCTGCAAGAAGATCTCTCTGGAGTCCTTTGTTAGATCTTAGGCTGTTTTCTTTATAGCTTTCCTATGTAACAACATCCCCCCCCCCCCCACCACAAAAAAAAAAACCAAAAAAAAAACAGTGTCTGCAAAATTTACTTTATTGTAAGATACTTTGTAATATATACAGCACTATGCTTGTCCTACCATATATGAACTTGATAATGATTCGACAAAGAGAAATAGACAATAAGTATGTTCACTAAAAAATAAATAAAGCATAAATAATGAATGGAGGAGCTTCCCTTATCCTATATGAGGGCCATAAAAGATCATGTACATGTGATGCGGCATACTTGGAGAATTTGCCAATAGGGACACTACAACTTAGCAAGATGCAATGCACGCAATCATTTTGCCTCAACAACGAAAAAGAAAATGTTAGGACAAAACTTAATAGTTAAGATAAAACTACTTAAGTCTTGGTGGTATTGTTCAATTTTTTTTTTAATGGCTAGTGTCGGTGGTATTGTTATTTGGTGAAAATATAATAAGTATATTTTTTATTTGTCACCTCGTTTGTTTTAAAATTTTTATGATTAAAATGTAAAAATAAAAAAATAAACACATTATATTTTTATTGAAAATACCACAATAAAAAAGGTTGCCTAAATTTTGTACAAAATGTAAAGGGGAAAATGGCAAGAGCTGTGAATTTGATTGAATCTTCATTTAAATAAACCTACTTAAACAATTCTGTACTCATAAACAGATACAATCACATAAGTATATGATTAAATATATTTCTGTTGTAGTCGGATCCAACTATACTTATAAAATTACAACTCTAGTTATTAATTTTCGAATTTCTGCTTTCAAGAAAATCAATTATCCAGTAGCTAGCTGGATATAAAATACCTTATCAAAAGTTTGGGCTGACACCAACGGATATGATCAAATAATTGGTCCCATATAGTGGGGAACTTGAAAGGAAACGTTATCTTGACATGCATGCATGTGTGAGCCCCTATATATATCATTGTTACCATTGTGGGTTGGGGCAAGAATTAAGGAAAGGCAGAATCTTAAATGCTCACTTTTACTAGTAATTAAAATTAATTAATGAGAAAAAGTAAGTTAAGATTGGAGTCACATTATTATAACTGGAGCCAATGAAGAGAGCCCAACTCAATGACTAATGTATTAGATGGGAGAATTTCGTGACTTAAGTACTATATTGAGTATATATAACATCAACTTAAATGTGAGGCATAAAACATTGCTACTCCTATGTCCATCGCGAATTCACTCTACCTTAGAAAGTACAATTATTATGACTCAAAGTCCATGACCCAATGCAAATAATGACCTATATTATTATTATTATTATTTTATAGTAAAAATAGTCTATTAAATAGAAGAGTCTTATAATTTAAGTATCACATTAAGTTTATTTATTTGCCTAATATGGCACTCGTAAATATGCACTCCATATAGTTTGATTTACTTATAAAATACTCTATTTTATTTATTTATTCATTTTTTGGTTTGAAATCACATGTATTGGAGTCATGACTCTCCTAATACCAGTTATTCCATACTTAAGAGTCAAACTCAAGATCACTGATTTAAGGAAAGAAATATTTATTATTTCGATTGACCATGTGTTGGTTAAAACACTCTAGTTATATGTATAATTTCTACATTTAGATTCTTTTGAAATGTAACCGAGTAATGCCATGTTCTTCTATAAAAATTTATACAATTAGAAATTTTTTTAATGTGATTTATATAATTAGAATTAAATTAATATGAATTATATTAAATAATGATACTCTTCCGGTATGATATATAAACTTATAAAGAATAACCTTATTTGGTGCCTAGGGGATGACAGGTCAGTTAAAGTATGGGTTGACCATTGGGTTCTGGGTATAAATAGGGTAGGAAATTTGGCTACAATAGAATTAGATGAAGAGGCCCTTAGCCAAAAGGTTATTGATATTACAAGAAAATGCTCTATTAGAGGTGGAAAATTTGCGACAAACACAAAGCGAGCCAAACATGGACCAAAAAAACAAAAAAAATTATTTGCGGTGGCAAATGCCCTCGATAGTTGGTATAATGTTTGCAATAGCAAAAGCTGCTGCTAAATGTTGAACCTCGAAGTCTAATTTAAGTATTTGCGGCAGCAAATGCCCCTGATAATTGGTATAGTGTTTGTGGCGGTTAACGTGGAATGCTAGTGTTAGTATTTGTGGTGGCATTGGTATAGTGTTTGCGGCGGCTTTTTGCCACCACTAAATGTTGAACATGGAATGCTAGTGTTAGTATTTGCGAAGGCTTTTGCCGCAGTTAAATATTGAATCTAATGTAAATATTTGCGTTGCGGCAAATGCCTTTGCTAATTGGTAAAGTGTTTGTGGTGGCTTTTGCTGCCACTAAGTGTTGAACATGGACTACTAGTTAGCCGCCGCTAAATGTTGAACGTGGAACACTAATGTTAGTATTTGTGGCGGCTTTTGTCGTTGCTAATTATTACATATACTTCCACAAAAAAAAAAAAAGAAGATGTGCAATAATTAGCGGCAATTTGTCAACTTCAAAAAAAGTATTTGTTTAAAAGTTTGTGGCGCAACTACCACCACTACTTGTTACATGATCTTTAAAGAAAAAAAACATTGTATCGTTTGCAGCAGCTTTAAATTTATATTAGATCTGAAACATATAGTAACTTATACATGCTACACTTCTACTCTCTTTTCTTCTTTTTCTCCTTTCCTCTTCCTCCTATACCCTCTCTCATCCTCCTCCATCCAATGCCTTTCTCGTCCTCCTCCCTTTCCTTTTCTTGTTCCTTTTCCCCCCCTCTCTCTCTCTCTCTCTTTGTTTTTGTTTTTGTTTTTGTTTTTTTTTTTTGCACCCGTCTCTGTTTCTTCTACACTTCCCTAATCACCTCTTGCCACCACAACCGATTATGCTGCTGCTAGCTTGTCACCTCAGCCACCAAGTTTATTTTTTTAAAAAGTTTATTTCACTGATTTTAATTTTTTCATAATTTATATTATTGATTTTATTATTATTAATATTGTTAATGATTGTTGTGTATTTCTTTGTTAAAGATTTAATGGACATGTTTGAAGAAATAGAGGTAGTGGAGGACTCATTGGAAGTTGCTCAATATTCAATGGAAGAAAATGAACCCTAATGGCTTTGAGATAAACCGGATGTGGTTAGAATTATGTTGATAATATGGCTTTCAAAATTTTATTAAGACATTTATTTTATTTATTTGTATGGACTTGAAATATTTGGATTGGATTTGCTTTATTATATAATATTTGTATGAATATGATGATTTAATTTTTTTTTCTTGAATTGGCCATTTGAGACGGCAATTGTCGCCGCTAATTAAAGGGGGCAAAACTCGCCGTAAATTAGAGGGGTAGAAGGCCACCTCTAATATTTGTGGTAGCAAAACAATTAGTAGCCCCTAATTACAGGCAACCGAAGGTCCACCACAAATAAGCATTTTATGGCTGATTTTTGCTCATTTGCGGCGGCAAAGTCCCCCACAAATTGCCAATTTTCTTGTAGTGTGATTTTGTCACAAATAATGGGGATTGGGACTAGGAGAAGTTAGGTACTGGGCTACTAGAGGATTGTTTAAAGCTTCTGATTATTGTAAAGGCACCTATTCCAAGTAATGAGAGGGACCAAATTGCTTGGTTTCCCAAAGTGGATGGCGTGTTTACATTGAATGTGACTTATTAAAGCTTAGTAGATATTGACAGCAATGCTAGGAAAAGATTATTTAAGTATATGTGGAGAGTGAAAGCTCCACAAAGATTGAAGGGATTTATATGATTGGTTATGAACAAAGCTCTCATGACTAACAATGCCCGTTTTAAGAGAGGTTTAGCCTCAAATAATTTATGTCCAATTTGTGGAATTCACCCAAAAACAACGATTCACATCCTTAAAGATTATGATAAAGCTAAGGATATGTAGGTAAGCGTGGGACATGGTTTCATTGGAAACTTCTTCTTACAACGTAATATAGAAAGTTGGTTGGAAAAAAATATCCTGGATGCAACTTGAATGAATTAAGGAGTTGAATAGCCTTTGATTTTTATTATTGGTTGCAATTTGATTTAGTATTGTAGGAATTTGCTGGTTTTTGAAAATCATTCTAATGCTTATATCTTTCTTGGTCACAGGGTCAGGCTTCTGGCTAAAGATTACAACCAGAATTTGAATCTTATGAGCACAACTAGATGTTGCATCCCTTCAATAACCCTAAGGTAGATTGCATGGAAGCACCCTCTATAGCATTAGATTAAAGTGAACACGAACAGATTGTTGCGAGAGGAGAATGCGCAAGCTTCATGTTGTGGAATTATAAGGGATCATGAAGCTAGATTTGTTGCTACCTAGAGTGTCAATCTTGGCTTCTGCTCGATAGTTATGGCAGAATTGTGGGGTGTCTACTAGGATATCTTCATTAGTCACAACATTAGGGGTGTTCATGGGTCTGGGTCGTCTCGCAAACCCGACCCAACCTAAACACAAAAATTCAGGTCGGGTCGAGTAATATCCTATTAACCCATCCACTGTTCAAGTTGGGTATCAAATATAAAAATTAAACCTGTTGCCTGACCTGTAGACCCTTACCCCCTCTTTTTTTTAGAAAAAATTATCATTAATTTGACCTAGTTGATCGCATATTTGAGACCTACAAAAAAATCTAATTGCTGCTCTTCCTCTTACTGACCTCCTGGCCTTCATCTTATTCAACCTTCTTCCCTCTGCCACCTTTCCATTCACTGTCGGTGATCCTCTTCCCAGTTCCATTTTGGCCCTATCATGATTCGCTTCTTGCCTCTTCCCCTCTTTGGTCTCCATCGCCATTGCTGCAAAGAAGGCCTTGCCGCGAGAAGTAGTCGTGAACCCTGTTCAACTGCTGATTTGGTTCCTCTACCACCACGTGCTGAGAGAGAGAAAGGGAGAGAGGTCATGCCACATTGCAAGATCCGAAGGATGCTATCTTGCCGTCGGCTATAAAGGTAAGCTTTGCTCCTAGATGTTACAGAATTTGCCGCCGATCACCCCCTCCTTCTTGGCTTCTTGTTGTTGCAGTGTTGTTGTTGATGAAAAAAAAGGGTTTTGTACTTTTTTAAGAATTTGTATACTTTTAGATCTGAAAGCTTGCTCAAAGTTGTTTGTTTAAACTTATGCTTTTTATTTTTGTTTGGTTAAACTTATTGGAATAAAGTTCAAGATCTGACTTTGGTTCAATTTTGCTGATGATATTTGGTTGAAATAGGATTTTCTTATCTAACTTATTTGAGATTTGAGATAGGGGTGTTAGAGATTGTGTTTGGTGTTTTATTTTTAACAACCTGACCACCTGACCCAATCTAGCCTGATTTGGATCGGGTTGGATTAATTTGGGTTGATAAAAAAATTTTCAAAAAAATCGAGCCAACCTAGTATGACTTTATTTGATTGGGTTGGGTTTCATATACCCCCAAACCTGATCCAACTCGACCTATGCACATCCCTACACAACATGGCCTTTCAGAATGTGTGGATTGAAATAGATTCAGCTTATGTCTATTGGTTGCTGTCCAAGGAAACTATAGTCTATAATACTTTCTACACTCTGGTTTTAGCCATTCATAGCTTGAGGGATCAGGACTAGAATGTGGAAGTTAGACATATATACCATGAAGCTAACATGTGTGCGGATAGGCTGGCAAAGGCTAGTCACAGGCTCCCTTTGGGAATCATTTTCTTTGACAAGATGCTTGGATATATTTCCTTGGAATTCCTAGCTGATTCTTATGGGCAGGGTTACTCAAAATTTGTATTTGTATAATTTTTCCTTGGACGTAAGCCCTGATTTTCATGAAAATAAAGATTTGTAAAGAATTAAAGATATTATTATGTCAATGGTAATAATTTTTAAGTGAAAACTGTAAAGTAAAAAAAAAATTATTATTATTATTATATTCGGGTGAGGCCATAAAGTATCCTTAACACGTTCTACCTATTCTAATTATCCATAAAACTAATATTTATTTGATTATGATTAGAGTGAAGCCTTCCCTTAAATTTAAATTTTTTGTTAAAAAAATTATTTATTTAACAAAAGCATAAGAGTTATGCAATTTTTTTAATAAGAATTGTTTTTCAAAATTTAAATTTATATTCTTATTTTTAAAGCATTAAAACTGCTTGCCACCTAAATCGACTCTCGAAGATTATTTTTCAATGTTATTTGCTTAATTATCAGAGACTGTGTATTACGACCCGAACAGCACTGTCCGCTTTTGGATAGTCACGCCGCGCGTGGTTGCAAGGCTTAAGTTGCCACAAAAGTTGGAGAGTTCCAACCTTTCCACGCAAGCAATTGAAAACTGAGTGCACATTCTACGCCCGATTCTAAGAAAAAAGCACCAAAATTGCAACCACTGCCCACTGGCCATAATTTTCGGATGTTGAGCACTTGGGCCATGTCTCGTTCTCTTTAGCCGTTCGTTTAATCTTTTACCATAATATGTATTTACCCACCAAAGTTTCAAATTTCGGTCTACGATTGGAATTACAATAAATTTTATAATTTTAAGAGTTATAGTGATCATAAGATTATAATTTCGTTATATACTAACCTACTTTTTTCTGCAATTAAAGTAATCGTAAAATTTGTTTTTGTTGTTGTATAGGTTATTTCTACCCTAAGGTAATATCATGACTTGTAGCTAAGAGTGTGTTTGCGAGTTACGAGGGAAAAAGGAAATAGAAGACTTATAATATATTTTTATAATTTTAACTTTTATTAGAATAATTGAGTATAATTAATATATTTTTATAATAGTATTACTTTTAGAAGAAATTTCCTTTTCCAAAAATATTTTTTAGGAAAGAACAAATTTTGATAGAAGTTGATAAAAATTTAGAAAGGAAATATAATTTTTATGAAAAAATAAAGCAAAATTAGAATAGATTGATAAAAAAAGAAGTATTTTAATAAGGATATAATAATAAATTAAATTCAAATCTCAACAAAACCTCCCAATTTACGGAACCATAAGACAAGAGTTTTGAAAGATTTTGAGAGGTTAGTTAAAACCCCAAATACTTTTTCCTCTCAAAAAGCAAAACTTGCGGACAAAGTAAAATCCCTCTAAACATTTCTCATCCCTTCCTTTCCCTCCTAAATCAAAGTCGCGAACATGTCTTAAGGTAGCATTTGGGATGAGATAATCCATCTGGATATACTGACAATATTTAATTAAATTGCCTAGGTTCAGATATTACCTTGTTTCATTGGATAATATTACTAACAATCTAAATTTTTAAAGTAACATAGATTATTATCAATGTGACAATCCTCCCATTATTATTATTATTGTTGTCATTGTTGTTCTTATTAAAAATAATATTAATTATTATTATTATTATTATTATTGGTTTAATACATATATTATCTGATAATTTTTTTTATATACCAAATAGAATAATGTAAATTGCTATTTAAATAGTTAAATTACCTATGCATATCAAATACTGCATTTAACATTACCAACAATTTAAAAGTGATAATCTTTTTAATTAGTAATTTACGTTATTGACAATCTTAGTAAATAATATACCAGACGCTACCTAAAAGACACTTTGCAATAATTCTATACCCAACTATTGTTGCTAGAATAAATGATAAAATAATTGAACCAGAACCATAACCCATAATCATTTACCCTTGAAATTTGACCCTTTTTTTTAACGCGGATTGTATATGAGAATTCAAATACATCTTTTACACAATGAGTGTCTATTTTTCTTCAACTTCCTTCATTAAATTGTTTTACTTAATTAGCTTTATTATGCTTTTACACGGAAGTCGGAAACGTGCATCACTTTGCTGCTTCTGCAATATTCTCATCATTATAAATTGCTTAATAACTATATATGCATTATAACTTCATAGAAAAATAAAAATTAAACAAAAACTATACATGCAAAGAATTTCAGGGATGGGATTTTGAATGAAGACACAATAATGCATCCATTGGTTCATTGTAGAAGTGGCCTCCTTATAGCATGGTTTCTTTTTAGCAGGATGATTATGCCATCAGCACTAATGAAGCGAAAAGCTCAGAAAATGGTAGTTTTAATCAATTTGCTCTTTTAAATGTTTACGTCCAATGTCAATCCATCACTCTAGTATTGATTATTGTTTTTCTGCGTTTTGATTCATCTACCAAGGGTCTAATTAAGTACCAATAATATATACCATCAATTAAACAAAAAATTAAATCATCAAATTTTTTAAACTAATGATAATTGTTAGACAGAAAATTACTTAAACCTGTCATCATCTTACAACTTGTGCTTCTATTTTTCTTAGTATATATAGCATCCGCAACTCTTAAAACACGTGCGTGTTTGAACGAATATTTATATTCTCCTTCAACTTCCTTGAATAAATTGTTTTAATCCGTTTTGCTTCTACGTTTGCACAACTATGCAACTTCGTCACTATTCTTCATCACTATAAATATGCTCAAATTCTTTATATGATTTTTCCGAATTATAAAGCACATAATTTAGCATAAAAAGACTATCATTCTAGAAAAACTTAATGCCCTTAAAATAATTTGTGATTGAAGCAATGGAATTTGCAATGAAATTTATTGTAAAATTCTAGGGTAATAGCTTTTTACATAACCATGAAGATGAATGAATGATTTACATTTAGAAAACAGCTTCTTGCGTTAATACTTTTTAAATTTGAACAGTAAAACATAATACGATTATGTCTTTATAATATGGATTAAAATTCTTTGTCCAATTTTTCTGTCCCTTTTCTTGTCATTCACTTAGAATTTGACACATAAAAAATAGTGAGTGTTATAAATTTGCACAATGTTAAAATTGGTTTGAGGAAGAAGATAGACGATGTCACTTTTGTTTGACTTAACAAATTTTTATTGATAAGACAAGAATGATGACTTGGAAAACAAGATAGAGAATGTGACTCCCTTTTATATCCTGTTGGAAATTCCTTTCGCTTTGTACTATCTTGAGTTACAATCCACTAATTAAAAACTTATGCAAAATAAGATCCCCGTGAACTTCTTATTCCCTAAGCTTATCGAGTTTTTGGCTAAATAGAAAAATAAGATATTTAAGTATAATGGGTCAGGTTTCGGATAAACTGTCTATGGTAACTAATTAAATATTTAAATACTAGTTTTTTTTATCTAAATCAATCTTGGTTGAAAATTAGTTCTAAAAAAATTAATTTTAAACTGGGTTTATTTTAACTTAAATTTTTCTTTTTCTATCTTATCTTATTATTCTTCCAACTTCTCACCAATTCTTTTCTTCTCCACTGATTGTGTTATCTCTTTTCTCTAACTTTTCCATCTTTTCAATACATTTTCATCTTTTCTTCTTTCTCCTTTCAAGGAGTATCTCCATCACTTATATTTTTTTTGGGGCAAGTTCTTGATTATAGAACTCAACCTATATTCTTTCATTACCCACTTACTTTTTAAACCATTATCTACACTTATGGCAATAGAAAGTTGTCTTGTATAGCCAAGAATCTAGCAGTCTTAAAAAATATTCACTTCAATGGAATCCTAAGATCATATGAAGTATTTCAAAGAATAAGCTTATTATGTGAGTTTAATGGTTGTAGGTATTCGGTAAGTTAAAAAAAAAAAAAAGAATACGTTATTTTTTTTACAGGGTAAAAATTATTTTTGTTTTAGTTATAAGTATTTATTTACTTGTAATCAAAATTTTATTTTTAATAATTTTATATTAGACAACATATATATTAAAATTAATTTTTAAGTTAGTTTCGAACCAAACACCATATAATAAAGAATTGGTTCACTTTTAGACAGATTAACATAATTGATTTTATTTTATACTATATTAATTAACTTAATTTTTCAAGTTGTCAAACATCCGCTTAATGTCTATGCATAGAAATTAAAAAAAGTTATTGGATTTTATGCTAGCTACTAAGCAATGAACAAATTATCTTAAAATTTATAGTTGTTTATCAAAGACTTAGGGATATTTTATGGATCTAATAGTTAATAGTTAAGTTGCAATTAAGTCAGACTTAGACTTAGACATACCTAATTTGTTTCTTAAATATAAAGCCTGAATCAGATCTATTTACTTGATATAAGTCTTTTTTTAAAATTATGATTTGGTCTAAAAGTCTGTTTAAAGGCTTATGTAGGCCTGATTTGGTAATATTATGAATTTTTTGTCCTTTTTAGAATTGTTGAGCTTTTAGGGTTTTCTAAAGCTGCTCTTAAAAAATCATAATAATAATAAAATAATATAAAAATTACTCTTAATAACAAGATGACATAAAAGTAATATTTAGCAAATATATTATATAATTACTCTTAAAATTTAAAATACCTATAATGGATATAAATATTAAAAAGAGTAATTAGAAATTGAAAGCCTTAATCAATGAAAGAATAAAATTGAATTTTTATTAGAATTTAAGGTTACATTAGTTGTTTAAGTTTTAAAGAGTATAAGCCAACTTCTAAAAAGTATTTCATCAAGTATTTTCAAGGGCATCCCTAACTTTTAAAAATCACAAATAAAAGCATTTCAACTTTTTTTTTACTCAAAAAAAAAGTTGACTTATATTTTTGATACGTAAGAGTATTTTTTAAAGAGTATTGTCAAACTAAACCTTAATAACAAAGGCAAATGAGCTAATAAGTCTATTTTTAAATACGTCAACAGAGACCTTTAAATAAGCTAATAGGCCTTGGGCCTTTATCTAACAATATAACGATGTCAAATAACTGACTACCCTTCTTATAAAATAGTTGTTTTGCATTGCTCCCTTCATTGATAATATCAGCAACTACTTTAGGGCTTATAAATATTAAGAAGCCAACAAATTACCTTGATAATGGTAAGAGATAAACTACCAATCAATTACCTTGATAATGGTAAGAGATCAACTAATTTTATAAAACTATATTTATATTGAAATTACGATCTTGTTTATATTTCTTTACTCACTGCGTTAATAAAAATAATTAATGTAAGGATAAAATTAACAAAAAAATTACTGACAACTTTTTTATATTTGAAATGGTAGATAATTTGAAACTTTCTTTTCATAGAAAAAAAGATAATTTGAGACATTAAGAAGCCCTAATTGAACAAATATTATAAAATGGAGAAAATATTTTATTATATATTTTTCGATTTAATTTGTATGCACCGATAATGTAAAACTTTTTTATACTGTCATCTACTCATAAATTGCCACATAAGCAAACATGCATGACTTTCACCTCCACTGCTCCAAAAGTCATACAAATGGGATAATGTGATTGGATAATTGTGTAAAATAAATATGTATAAATTAAATCCTTTATTTTTTAGTGTAATTCTTTCATTATAGGATTTATGAGATTGAGAATGCCATTTATACACTAACAAGAACATAAGTCAGTTGGTTCTATCTAGCTCGAATAGGATTTTCTGGGTCACTTTTTTCTTAAGTCACCCCGTCCATTTGTTGGTCTTTCAATAAAATTACTAATGTTATGGAGTCAAATTTAAGACAGAGCTAAACTCAAATACTAATATATTGCATGGAAGGGCCCCTAATTTAAATACCATATTTTGATGATATGATTTCCCAATATAGGATCTGTAATAGAAAGTGATAAAAGAATCAAAAGGTACAAATAATGGAGATAAAAAGTGAAAAAGTTAACTGTAAAAAAATTTCTAACAATCAAACTTGCTTACACAAGTGGTACGAATTCGTATAAGTACCATCTGTCATTATTCTTACGAAATATAACAATATATCAAAAAAATAAAAATGAAACAACTAATTAATGCAATCAAAGTTTTGAAAGATTTTGAATTCAACGATAGGTGAGAAGTGCATTCAAGAAAAGCGTCCAAGAAATGCATTCCACTCATCGGCTTTAAAACTGCAACCCAACATCATTAATTAAATAAATAATGCAAAGTTAATTCAAATAACTAAATAAAATTTTAATTTTGATACACTAATAATATAAATTTTTTTAACATAATTATCTAATAATGTATTATCACTTTATTAAAAATATTTAACTTTTACAATAATTATAAGGTTACGTATATCATAAAATATAATTAATTAACCGTATAAAATATTTTATATTGATAATATATCAAAATTAGCTTCATAAAAAAATTAACTATATTTTCCATACACGTTATGATGCCTGTGTTAGAATTAACTTAATAATTCTGATGCTCTTTGTTTCCATGACTTTTGTTTTATTCTTGTCACTAAAAAAGAATGACAAATAATTTTGTCTCGCTCTTTCTAAATTTTGGAATCAATCAACTTATTAACAAACTTAACTTTCTTTATCAATAAGGGAGTTGGTGAAATTGTGGTGGCACATTACGGTCTCATATAGTATATCTGTTTAATTCTTGGTGAGAGAATATTAGTTGAGAGGGTAAGTCTAATTACATCCGAAAAAAAGTCTTTTTCTTTAATAATAGGGAAGAAGATATCTTTGAAAAAAGAAAAAATTTAGCTTGCTTTCACATAATCACAATGGATGCAAAAATCAAAGGTACACGAACAGTACATCTAGCACAAATACTGAAATGGTATGCTTGAACTTAATCACCATTCTAAACAAGTTACCATACATATTACTCTTGTCTCGTTATGATCTCCATGTATTCCTTCAAGTGTCCGCCAACTCAAACAGTGTATACGTGTATCAATGGTCAACATCTGAGGTCTTGGCTTTGCTCAACAAACGAGAAAGCATATATTCACTCGTTGCCTATCATGTGTTAATTGCTATATTTTGAAGGAGAGTTTTAGAATACTCACCTTAAAATGTGAACATTAAATATTCACTTAAACATAAATTATATATTTAAAGCCTTTTATAGATCCAATATTGAAAAATAGTGGAATAAGTTTAAGATACTAATAGTTCGAATTGGAGCAATTATACTCCACCATTGGATCTATGAAATGTTTTAGATCTACGATTTATATTTTAGTGAACATTGAATCTTTACATTTTAAGGTGAATCAATTTATTCAAAACCAAATTGCCTGAAACAAAAAAAAAAAGGTGGTGAATTCCGCTTGTAAAATGCATTTTTCAAAAGAAAAAAACAGAAGAAATGACTTATCTTATCTTTTGTTTCTTTTGATCCAGAAGAATGGCCATATACAAAATTTCTGGGTCACACATCCAAAAACAAAGAAAGAAAAGAAAAGAAAAGAATGGACTGGTGCATGAATGTTACCATTTCTCTTCCATTTTCATGAACATGCTATCTATGTCTTTTACTTTTCATTCATGTTCATTGGTCTGATATTCTATTGTTTGAACATAAGGAAAGTATTTCCACGTACGCATTATGAAAAGCCAAGCATTTGGGTGGTGCAAATCCATTGAAATATTTGTGATTTAAAAAGAACGCCCCATTTTTCTCATTTGATAAACATGTATAAAAATTTTTCCATTGTTCAGAATATTTTAACCATTCGTTGATATAAAATTCTTGCACGAATATAAACCAAGTCGTTGTTATTTAGCTAGGTGAAATTCATTTCAATAATCTTATGTCATTATGCTGATTTGCAGTTTGCGGAGTTTATTAAAACCTCAAAATTTATTTGACAATATTGAGAATCCAAATATATTTTAGGTGCCTTGAGCCAAATCACACAAAAAATATGCCATGATACATTTAAATATGAATTTCAATTTGATATATTATTATTATTATTATTATTATTATTATTATTATTATTATTATATATTTTTTACAGTGTCGTATAACTACACATTGTCAATTTGACATATTATTAAATATATTATTTTTAATTTAATTGATAATTAATATAATTTGCTTTAAATTTTTTATATTTTTATTGTGTCAAGTGACTAAATACTATAAGCATTTATGTTTAATTAATTTCGTATAAAAATAAATTTAAATACTAAATTATTATATCAAAATTTTCTTAATATAATAATTATATAAATAGTATAAAAATCATTATTCAAATTAAAGTTAGTTAATCATAACAAGCATTAATACTAAAATTAAAGTTAGTTAACAACGAATATAAATGATATTTTAGTCAAAGTAAATAAAAGTTAATTAAAAATAGAATGACAACTTAACAGAGGTTAAGAGTAACAATGACCACTTCCTTTATCTCTTATACATAGTTTGTTCGGTTTTACCGTAGTTGCAAATAGGGATAAAAGTAGTCATCTTTATTAAGTTTAAATCTATTTTATAAAACACTAATTTGAGTTTCAATTGTTATTTGTTACACACACACGCACATGAATAACTTAATGTAAATTTAATTTACACAAAGAGTTTTAAATAGATTAATAAATTTATTTTTTTATTTTAAAATATGTATAATTTTTAAGAAATATCATGTCGTAAAATAAATATTTTATATATGCGAATAATAAATTATATATATATATATAAAATTGGCCTATTAGTTAATAATTAATAATTAGTAATAAATTATTAACTAATAGGCCAATCCTTGGCTGCGGATCAGACTGTGGGTAATTTTGGCATGGAAAGGAATAATAGTCAACCCCAGTTTATTTCGTTTTCTTTGACCGCTTGACCAATTGATTAGACAATAGAAGGGGAGTAAATGGAAAAATAATGCTATTCGTATATAATATTTGTGGATATTATATTGATATGTTTTTATTTATTATTAGGTAGAGTATAAATTTTAATTAATTTAAATCTTATATTTTATTTAATAATAAATAAAAATATATTAATATAATATTATATAAATATTATATACAAATAATATTTATTAAGAAGGAACGTCTGTAGCTTGGCTGGAAATCTGATCGGTCCATATGATGTTAATTATTCAAAGAGCTACGAAGTTTAATTTATTGCGCCATCTCTTTACTTTTTTCTTTTCTTTTTTTTTTTTCCTTCTTTTTCAAGTCATGTTTCTTTAGAATTCTTATTACTAAATTTAAGGGGAAAGAGCATTTAATCATTTTAAATTTTTACTCTCTTGTAAATAGTTATCACGAATTATTAGATATTTTAATTGATTCCTTAAATTTTCACTCATTTATTACATCATTACTAATTAGTAAATCTTTTAATTGAATCTTTAAACTTTCATTCTCTTATGAATAATCATCAATTATAAAATTTTCAATTAAATCCTTAAATTATAATAATCCTCACAAATTTTAGTTCAATTTTGCAGATCTTGCTAAGTAAACACTATTAATGAATGACGTGATAAAATGTATGAGTATCACTTGTCATAATTTCTACTGTTATTCTTTTTTAATTAATTGTCTTCTTTAACTTTTCATCTAGTATTACTAAAAAGGTAAATTATATAATATATTAAAAAATTAAAATAGATTTTGACAAAAAAATTAATATGATTTGGTTTGCTCTGAAAAATAGAATATGTTTCAATTTTTTTAACATATTAATGTTATTTTTAAATAATATTATATACGAAAATAATTAAAGAGAAAATAAAAGAAAGAACGGTCAAAATTTTGATGTGTGATACTTATAAATCGTGTCACGTCATTCACTCTGTATGTTTCACTAGTGAACTCAATAAAATTGAGCATAATGTTTAACAGTGAGTACCATTGTAGTTCAATGATTTAATAAAAAGATTTAATAGTTATTGGTAGTTATTTGCAAGAGAGTTAAAAATTAATGATTCAATTGAAAGATTTAATAGTTAATGTCTGTAAGTGAGTGAAAATATAAGGGAGTTGGATTTTTTTTTCTTCTATTTAATATTATAAATATAATTTTTTAATACTATAATCTAATTACTTTAATTAAATCATTAAAGAATTATACTCTCTTTGTCTATTTATAAGTATTTTGTTCTTAAAAAATTGTTCTAAATTGTCTGTTATATCAGAATTTTAAAGAAACATTAATTAACTTTTTTAATTAAACTCTCATTTTTATTCTTCAATTAAATCTAATAACTATAACTAATGGGAAGAGAGAATGGATAATTTAGTTAAATTAAATTAGATTCTTTCTATAGTATAGATTATTTAAGGCATTGTTAGGGTACACTTGTTTAAGGTTTTTTTGGTAAAAAAATATTTTTTCAATTCAAAAATCATTTTTGATATATTTAAATTTTTTAAAAAAATAATCAAAATTTTAAAAAAAATTTCAACTTTTTTAGTTATACAAGCTTCTTTTTCAGGAGTAAGTCGTTCTCCCATATTCTATGGACCAAGATCTTGGAGCAAGTTGAATTCCTTCTTTCATTAAAAATTCTCACGAAAAGTATCAAATATGAAAACACCCTCTTCGATTGAAAGATAAAGACTCCAACAATATTCTATTCATATTCAACTCTGATTTTGCAATTGATAGTAGTCCATTATTACGCTCAAATGACTAGTATCCTAACTAGTATTGTATCACAAGTTCAAAGACTTTATTTATAATAATAGCTATTAACAATTTTTCCCCCATTTTTTCCGATGCCAATCCACGGTGGAAATAATCATCCTTTCTCAGAGCTTGTTGGGTGTCCATTGTCCAAATGTCTTTCAATCTTGGATTGTACTCGAACTCAACCTTATGAATTGTCCTAATTACTCTCTTTAATCTATAATAACTGCTGTTTTGATAAAATTAGTATATCTTTAAATTAATATATTTATATACATTATATTTAAATATATTAATTTAAAAATACATCAATTTTATCAATGCAATAATTATTGTGGGCTAGAAAAAGTATTAGATGATAGGAAATCATATGACGAGAACCAGCGTCATTGTTTTCTTCTTGTTTTTTTTCAGGATTTAATTTATATATATTAATAATATAAAATTATGTTATATTGTTATCCAGTCACATTTTTTATTTATATTATTTTTGAAGTAGTGGAGATAAGAATTATATATATTTACTTATGTGGCAGCATATAATTGAATGATAATATAAAATTTTTTTATACTATCAATATATATAAATTAAACCTTTTTTTTTATCCAGTATACACATTTGAATAGAGTTTCACTAATTAAATACTTATATTTATCTCTTTTTTCATATAACATAATTATGTAGTTAAAAGACATAAAAATATCTGTCTCCTTTCTTGTCCCAACAAAATAAAATCTATGCCATTTCCCAAAACCCTCCGGCCTCCAGAATCTTTGATTGGCTCACAAAGCGTTATCCATGACAAAAAAACACTTGCTCATTTTAAACTCTATATATGTTTGGGTAAATTTTTTTAGGGTAAATAATCTTTTTAGTCTTAATATTTTAAAATTAAAATTAATTTAATTTAAAATTTTTTATATTAATTTAATTTTAACATTTTAATATTTAGATTAATTTAGTCTTGAAAAAAAATTTTGATATTAATTTAATCCTAACACCTGAAATTTTGACATCAATTTAGTCTTAATTAATTTTTTATAAAATCAAATCTTCTATTAAATTGTCAATATAGAACTAAATTAATGTCAAATTTAAAATATTAAGACTAAATTGATATAAAAAATTATTTTAAAACTAAATTGATATCAATTTTAAAATATTAGGACTAAAAATGGTACTTATGCTTTCTTTTAAGTTTAAAATAGTTTATAATTAATTTTTTTTAAATTAGCTTTAAAAAAATACTATTAAAAGAATTTATTTTCAAACATGTCTTAAGTCATTCCTAAACTCTTTTTTTTTTGTAATATTATATATAATTTTATGAAATCGAAAATCATATATAAATAAATGAGCTTGGCTAATTAACTCATAAAAAGTGTGAGAATTTATATAAATCCTCTTGCATTTTCAGCGTTTGATATATTATTATAAAAATAAATAATTTGCAACATCATTTTCAATTTTCAGACTCTACTAGTTTGCTTGTCTCTATCTGCTCATAAAATTGATCCATGTGCTAGACTGTGAAATCATGACCACACATTGGTCGCATTGATTATAATGTCCCTCCAAAATTCCTTCAAGTTAATGGGACAAGGACGAAACTTTTATCCTTCGCCACATGTTTATCGGTGCTGACTAGCTTGACAATTGCAGATTTGCAGCATTGGTTAATTTAGTTACATTTTCCAATTAATTTCGTGAGATTTATAAATGAAGATGAAACTCAGGCAGATAGAAACCAACAAAAAGAAAAAGATTACAGAATGAGATCAATAACATATCCAAACTCAGGGTCTCGTCACATGACTTTTCTTGCTGGAGCGATCAATAATTCTTTCCTTCAATTAGGTTAGGGCGCACTGTAGTTTTTCTTTTGTTTTCTCTCATACAAATAAAACGGAAAAAAAAGGAAAAAAGGACAAAAGAAAAAGAAAAGGTAGAAGAGTATTGCTTTAATTCAACCTGCCCTCTTAAAAGGCACCGAGATATAGGAAAACCACAGGAAACACGATGGCAGTTAAAGAATTCAACAATTCTGTTTTATCAGTTTTTTACGTCATTTTTATTATACAAGTTTAAACTTTTAAAGCTCGTTTAGTAGTGCATGACGCTTTTTCCTTTTTCACCTTTTGTTACTAGCATTATCTAGTTAAATAAAAAAGTTATTATAACCACAGCAGCACTAACGATCGAATGAAATGGCACAAGAGAATAATCTTACATTATATGTGGCTAAGGTCCAAATGACCCCAATAAAAGGCCCAAGCCGGAGATCGGCCCAATATCCAATTTATTTGCGTTCTCAAGAATAGCTCAAGAAGAATTCTAATCATACTAAAAATTTTAGCGTTACTCAACTCTTTTTAGTTTCAGGATAAGTAACTACCAAATCTCCAAAAGATGGAACCACCATCTCTAATCATATTTTATAAGTATTGGGTTAGGAACTTAGGTGTAACATATAATCCTTTACATATTACTATCTCTTGATAGTTGCTGATTTGAGTATTGAAATCTTTACATATATATCCCACCAACTTAGAGTAAGGATTGCGACAGTTTTGTATTTTCTAACCTACATCAAACATCAGGTAATTTCTATTCCAATTTTCTATATATATATATATATATATATATATATATATATATTTAGTTTTTTAACATGATTTAATCAATAACAAATGCATAGTAGAAGCATATAAAATTCGCACATAAAAGAATCTTTCCGTTTCTTTGTAGCATGGTATAATAGTGGACAGTATTAAGAAGAAAAGGTTTTATGATATAATAATATTTTAACATTTTTTTGGTACATTAATAATAATAAAATTTAAACTAAAACTTTATATAAACTACTAAAACTCCTTACTATTAAACTACTCATAATGGTTTATTTTAACATTATTTTTATACTTAATTTATGTGTTATATATATATATATATATATCAAAAAAGAGAATATGTATATACGCACCTCATTGCCGTTAATGTATAAAAGAAATATTAAAATATTATTATATCATAATACCGGCTTTTTTTTTTCTTAATATTGTCCACTATTATACCATGTTACAAAAATATGGAAAGATTCTTTTATGTGAGAATTTTATATGCTCTTATTATGCATTTATTATTGATTAAATTATGTTAAAAAACTGAGAAATTAAAAAAAAATAGTATAATTAATAATAAGAATGTGTACATGACCGAATTGTGTACAATTTACACAAGAACGATTTTTCTCTTCACAAAATCCTATTGAACTACTTTCTCTTTTGAGTTGTGTTATTTTTACATAACTTTTTAACATCTAATACAACACCTCTCTTCATAAAGTTATGTATCCAATTTCTGTTATATCAGTTTCGTCATTTTTATTCTATGCATTTAATTTTTTTTTAAGCTCGTTTAGTCATGCATAATTCATTTTTGACAAAACTCATAAATTGGTTCCTAACTAAAATATTGAAGAATAAATTCATCTATGATAAATAAAAAATCCCAAAATAGTCCCTGAGAGATTAAAAATCAATATTTCTTAAGGATTAATATCCTATAAAATAATTTTTAAGGATTAATTTGTCTCTAAAAATGATTAATTTGACCCATATTTTTAATGCTCAATGACTATTTTAAAATTTTTCATTTGTCAAGGATGAATTTATCCCCCAATATTTTAGTCAAGGACCAATTTTGAGGTTTTGTCTTCTCTCTCTCTCTCTTTTTTCCCTTTTAAAAACTTTACTGGCATGTAGTATAATGCATTGTCATTCACCAGTGAAATTAAAAAGTTATTATAACCACAATGGCACTAAGTTATTATATATTCATTGTGTAGGCAGGATCCCTGCTTCTATCATATATTTGGCAAATCATTGCTCTATCAATGTGGTTGTTGAAAAAGACAGAGAAGGAATGGAAGATTTTGCTCCTAAAGTATACACATGCGTATGCTTCTGGTAGGATTCATTGGTTGCGTTTTTTGGTAATATGGATTCATGATACACACAATTTTATTAATTTATATTTCTATTATATCGGTGTCTAATCTCCAATACAGATTCAATTAATCCTACATTATCTACTCACAAAATCTATGGGTTTTCGTCTCACAGCAACTTTAATTTAGACTCTGTAACCATGGCTATACATTGGTCACCCAATCAACATTGGATTTTGAATATGTTTTGAATGAAAGTGTCTTTAATTAAAGCTACTTAAACTTAAGTATAAGTTATACTCCAGAGTTTATAGCTAAATTATTGGATAATAATGAGATAAAGACAAATCTATAGATGCCAATAAGATAAAAGATAAACCTACAATTAAATATAAGGTAAATAAATTAAGACTAGATCCTAAAATAATATAAGTTATTATCCTTGTTTTATCAATTTAAAATTTTGGTGGTTGTGGCAACTATATCGCAACACTAATTGTAACTGCATATCAATCACCTTTTTTCATAATTTTTTTACAATTGCAATAATGTGACTATGACCGTGATAGCAACTGCAATTTAAAAACTTGTTAAAGACGAAATTAAATTTTATACCTTGCACATGTTATCGGTACTAATTAGCTTGGCAGATAGGGAAAGCAATGCATATTATGTGTCTTTTGTTAGTGGTTTCAAGTATGGGAGTTAAAAGTGTTCTCTTGGCTGATGGTAGACCAGGCTTTTTTTTGAATTGTTGTCATGGGTGTTTTTCTGAAATGAATTAGCAGTTCAATTATAGATTGAAGATTTGGTGTGGCTCGTTAGAAGAATCTTTTTAGTGAACCCAACCCGTCCTTTTAAACACTCCTAAGAAAAAGATTACAGAATAAGAAAAATCTGATGTTATCCAATGCATTTCAATTTAAGGAATAACGTAACCAAACTCGGGTCTCGTCTGCATGACTTTTCCCGCTGGAGCGATGAATAATTCTTTCCTTGAGTTAGGTTCAGGTGCTCTGTAGTTTTTTTTTTTTTTTTTTGATTCCTTTTATGTCCATAAAATGAAAAAGAAAAAGAATTTAATTTAAATACACTGACAGGGTAAAATAATTTTACATTGTCAGCCAATAGAAATAATAAAAAGTACTAACTCATACAAATAACTACTCATTATATTGAGGGACCCACCATAATTTCTCATTTTCTCTTATTTCTATTGATCAGTGCATACCAATTAAACTCAAAGAAAAAATACAAAATAATAGGTAGAAAAGAATATTTCTTTAATTCTGCCTGCCCTCTTAAAAGCACTGAGATCTAGGAAAACCACCTGAAACACGACGATATATAAAGGCTAGAACAGCAACAAAACTTGTGCTATAAGAATTAAAACTTGTGAGTTAAATTCTTTATGCCATTTTTATTGTACAAGTATAATGTTATTTAAACTTTTAAAGGTAGCTTAGTCATGCATGTCTCTTATTTTCATTTTTTTTTTGGTCTTTTTTTTTCCCAACTTTACTAGCGTTAAGTTATAACATGCACTATCATCAGCTAGTTAAATAAAAAATTATTATCACGACAGCAGTACTAACGATGGAATGAAATGGCACAAGAGAATAATCTTACATTACATGTATCTAAAAATCGCATGCAAATCATATACGTATATCTGGGGAAAAAAATTAAATAAAAAAATGATATTAAAATATCATTATACATATCACAATACCTTTTGCTTAATACTGTTTACACACCATGTTACAATAATCGGAGAGAATCTCTCATCTTTAAATTGCACATCATCCTTATAATTGATCAGAATAAAAAAAAAATTGGAGAAATTAAAAAGTAACATGATTAATGATACTTTTATCTTTATCCTCTTTCTTTTGGCGCCTGTTTCGTGCAATACACCTGCAGTGCAAAAGGAAGAAAAAGCTAATGACAGCTTCGGATTAACATTCCCAGAAAAGGAAGAAGATAACGAAAAAAATATTTTACACGGCATGTTGGTTAAACGACATCATTTTCGCTTTCAATTTTATTCTTCCCTTGTCATCAAGATAAAGTGATATTCACATGGGAAGTTGAAGCATAAGATTCGATCGAGTCTTACTCTTAGGTATAAATAAGAATGCATGGAACTGATTAAGACCACATCCCCATCTATATAAATCTATCTAAAAGAAGCTATAAACTAAGTAGTAACACACACCACACATACATCAAACGTTCCAAAGTCTTCAAATTAATTTCTCCCACTTTGACAAACATGTCAGGTGATGGTGATGACGACACAGTGTCCAACATTGCGCCACATGAAGTGAATGACAAACTAGCCGAGTACACATTAGAAGGTAAATGGAAAATGGTTGTGAAGATGTACAAAAAATTCCCAGAGGCACACACCGTAATGATAAGCGATTCTGTGGGCACAGCCTTGCATGAGGCCATTGAATTGAACGAAGAAGAAGTTGTTGAAGAGCTTGTGAAGGCAATCATCACGAAAGAACCAGGAGAAGAAGAACAAGAAGGGCCACAAGATATGCCGATGGCGATGATGATGGCCCCACAAAAAGAAACGAAGAAGCCTCTGGAGATGGAGAATGAACGAGGAGACACACCTCTACACGTGGCAGCATCAAGGGGATTCGCCAAACTATGCAAGTGCATCGTAGGGCCCAAAAAGGAGAGGCTGCATTTGGTGAGTTTGAGGAACAAGCAGGGCGAGACACCTCTGTTTGTTGCTGCTCTCAACTGGAGTAAACACGCGTTTGCGTACCTCTCTGACATCTCTAGACGCACCGTCACTTTGGCTGATCTTGTGCGCAACAATGGAGACAGTATTCTTCACTGTGCCATCAAGAGGGAATACTTCGGTAAGCCACCTTCATTACTTAATTAGCCAACAATGGAGAATGGAGATAGCACACTTTGACGCTACATTTTTTTGACAGTATACATTACTGATTTGTTTATATATTAATTGTTGCTATATGCTGCGACAGATTTGGCAGTCATAATAGTGCATTATTACGATTTCCTTAGCACACATACCAAGAAGGAAGATTTCACTCCTCTCAAAGTCCTTGCCACTAGGCCGTCGGCCTTCAGAAGTGCGAGCAAGCTTTCGTTGTGGAAGCTAATCCTGTACCACTGTAAGTTATAGCATGGGATTAAAACCGAAAATAAAGACTAAACGTTGAACTCCAAATTCAACACATGCAAGTGTAACTTTTGTTTTTATAGATAATTACAATACATAGAAACCCCGCATATTAACTCGAGACCCCTCCCACCTGGAGGGGAGAAAAAAAAAAAAAAAAAACCACACGCACAACTCATCCCCATTTTTTTCCCCCTTATTTTGAATATAATTTACAACGGTTCAATTTGTATATATAAAGTACTATGCCATCTACATTCACACATGTTGTTAATAAGATATTACATAACTTTTATATGGAACGTTGTGTTTCAGTTATTAACCGTAACCATCAAGAATATGCAAAACGACCACATATAGATTTCTAACTACTTATTCTTTTTCCTTTTCCAAAGGCATACTTGTAGAACCACTGGATCCTGAAAGTACAATGGAGAAGATTTTGAAAAAGATGGAGCGGCCTCGACCTGCAAAAAAGAAGTTCCCAGCGAATTACGCAACATTATATGACTTCTTCTCGAATTTCTCAGGTGTTGTTGCTCTATTTGGTACGCGAATGGATTTTCATACTACACCGTCTTTGTTTTTTCTTTCGTTGTTACTTTATTCTTTAATAGTACTTAGTACTTACTAAAAACTATTTTATTATCTGCCGCCACAGATACAACATTGATCGTATAGAGATTGGTTCTCCAAAAGGGATAACAATTTAACTTGGGCATAAAGAAAGATGCTCGCGTCATAAAATATATTAAGCCTTAATGGCTTTATAAAACTTTAGGTTACGAATGCAAATGTCACTGTATTCATATACACACTTTTTAAAGTTGGGTATACATATACGCACTTTTTACACCGCTTCAGAAAGTAGAGCCGTCTCATAATATACCAGAACTTTGATGTACTGTTCGTCATTGAGAGTGTCAATAAATATATTAGCACTTTGTTGACACGGAATCATGAAAGACAAAGTTAGCATCTATATTTATTTTACTGTACCTTACACTTTAAAAGAAAGATTAAAGGATTTATTTTTAACTCAAATAGGAGTTAATTCATTAACTAAAGTCTACAGAAGAAAAGAATTTTACATTAATTATTAACGAATCATATGATGATATGCTTCTGTTTAAAAAACAGTTAAACATTTTACAATTGGATACCTTAACTATTACTCTAATATAACGTGTCCTTTCTTTATTTATTCATAGTATATAAATTAAATTTACACTCTTTCATATAATTAGCAGCAGACGATAATTTACTAATATCTGGAGTTATAAGAGTTTAACAAACTATCTACATAAACGACATACATATTTTTATTATTTGGGTAATCATGATTTACATTTCGATTGCCAAATTTCGTCATATATGTAAACATTTAACTGTACAAAATGGATGTAATAGCTAGGTTAGGAATAATAACTTTTTTCGGGTGTGCTTCTACAAAATGCATGCGCATGAAAAGTAATAGCATTATTATATATATTTTAATTGATCCCGTTGCCATCCCAATTTGAGATCAGAAATCATCTACTTAATTTGTTGGATAATCTTACATAGGTCGTCTTGTCCATTGATTATTCATTTTTGGTCATGCAGGCCAGGCACACTTTTGATAACTGGATTTTTCAAATCTCAAGTTTATGCGCCAGCTATATTACGCAAGTCTTATTCAGTTATTGCTTTTCCCAGAATTATATTGCAATTACAGATGTTTTTCTTTTGGCCAGGCAAACTGCCTTGGGCAAAGAACCAGCATGACACAGAAAATCCTCAGATAAGATTAGAAAAGTATCAGGGTGGATTTTTGCCCCCAAATTACATAACCTTTCAACAATTTATCAAGACTGCATACGTGCATTCTCTTGGCCTTTCGGGAGTGGGTATGTTTTTAGATCTCCAAGTTTCTTGATCTATTGCTATTTAGTTCTTTAATACTATTGATAGGTATCTTCCACAAAAATGGTTTACCACTTACGATTGCTCCTTTTTCAATGCATCTACTTCGTTAAGCGTTAAAGGAGGTCAAAAAGACAAAGAAGAAACACCAATGGAGTGGTCAACTCTTGAAGGCACTCATGGCAAGACCTTATGCAGCATTCACAGGAAGCGGGGGTCGACCTACTGATTGGAACGTTGATTCAGACATGTATAATGTTTTTCACCAGATAACGAATCAAGGTATGTGTGGAAAGTGGTGTGTTCGGACAAAATAAATGGTTTAATTTATATAGAGTATTGTTTTTAGTACATAAACTTTTTAGACATCATTAAGATACTTGGAGAACCATATATAAATAACTAAGATATCTATTGCATTATTGATAATTTTGTTTTTGAAGAAATATGGGAAATCAAATGTTAATAACTATAAAGTTCAATTATCGTATTGATGATTTTTGTGAAAGAATATTACATTTATTATTAGGTACCTTACAACCATATCTACGATATTTACCATAAACGTGAATGAAATCTTTAATTATTTATACATTGATCCCAAATATCTAAAATGATGCTTAACATATAGATTTAAAAACATTCCTGATTTATATATAAATATGTATATAGGGTTATTTGATGATATATATGTAGCATACGCACTTAAATTACTTTTTTCTTGCTTTAGACTTCTTAACTATTTTTTATTTTATATCTCTAATTATTTAGCTGTAAACTTGAATAGTTATCTTTTGTTCTTGACATGAGTATATATATCTTGCATGATATAGCTGTTATATATATATATATATATATATATATATATATATATATATATATATATATATATATATTAAGGCATTTACCCTTATAGAAGGATTTGGTACTCACAAACAAGTTTTAGATGAATGATTATATACTCATAATATGTGCAATTTTTTTTTATTTTTTTGTCGAGTAGGGAATTGTGTAGCAAAATCGTGGGATTCTCAGATCGAGCGAAAAGTGCAAAAACTATCGCAATCTACTTTTTATTTTTGCACCATCATATAACTAGAGATTTGAGTGTTATTTTCTACATATTTTAGTTCAAGCGTAGGAAGTGAGAAAATTGACTCTCTCTGACTTGACAAGATAAAAAATTTTATATATATTTTTTTGATAAGAAGAAGAGCTCCAACTCACCAAAGGTGAGGAGCCACCATAAACAACAGGAAGCAAAGAAAACAGGAAAGCACAAAGCAATACAACACCAACAAGAGACACAAACAGACACTTAAACGCCCCAGCCAACCAAGAGACCAAGCACCGCACGGAAAACACCAAACCAAAGGCACAAGACCACTAAGAACACGGGCACAAAACAAGGCCAGAGAAACAAAATACACCACCACCCAACCCCCAACACAACAACCAGAAACAAAAGTAGGGCCAAACACAACACTAGCTCCTAATACTAGCAAGGCTACCAACAACGAACCAGATGCCCAATCCCAAAATACAACAACCAACAACCTCAATGATCTCCTTCGTTTTTCTTGTGGCGACCCCTTTTCCACGGAAGGGTGAAGTCTTGACAATCTTGAAAATCATAGAAAATTTTATATCTCCAACCACTACACTAAAACCTCCCTAGAAAAACAATCAGGTCCCATTCATATGATAGCGTGCAAATAAAAAAATGGAGACAATTACTTACTTCCCACTCTTGAATTGAAAATCCCTCAACTTTCTTATATGGTTCCATTCAACCAAAAAAAGTTGTTGCACAAGTTGCAAGTATTGCATACTCCTTGCAAATGTTATAAAGACCAAAGACGAACCCTTTACCTTTTCCTTATTTGACTTGGCACGCACTGGTAGGTGAAAACAGCAACTTGGAGTGGTTGGAAGAAGAGCCTTCATCAACGCCGCCGCTGCCAGTGACAGATAGCAGAAAGGGGACTCCAAGTCGAAAGGACGCAGAGAAGGAAACCAAACCCAAAGATGATGAAAAGGATATTGACTTAAAGGAGTCACCGTTTTTAGTGGCGGCAAGAAATGGCATAGTTGAAATGGTGATCGAGATTCTATCTAAAATACCAAGTGCCATCCATAACACTAACGCAAAGAAGGAAAATGTGCTGCTGGTGGCAGTGATAAACAGGCAACCCCAAGTTGTTGAGACACTAAGAATGAAGTCAAAACCGGAAGTTTGGAATAACTTGATTCTAGCAGCGGATGACGACGAGAACACCATGTTGCACTTGGCAGCAAAGGTTCAAGGCGAAGAGAAGCCTTGGCAGATATCTGGATCTGCCTTGCAAATGATGTGGGATATAAAGTGGTTTGAGGTAAGGCCAAGCTACCTGTACATAATTGTTCAACATATGTTAAGCAGAGTATGTTATTTGTAAATAGATTATACATCAAGAATAGACTTTCAAGAAAGAGAGTGACACAAAACAATTGATGACAAAAAGCTTTGTATCACTCTTTTTCTTAGTTGTCCACTTTTATAACATTACTTTTCTGGGGACATCTATAAGATACAACCTATAAAACAAACAATAGTTCTTTTTTCAATTTTTTTTATTTTTATTTTTCATTTAGCTGTTTTTTTTTAAATATTTTGGGAACAGTATATCGGCTTAATGCCAACCTTTTTTCTATTTATAATAAACAATTCTCTTTTAGGTATATACCAAAAAAAATATTTTTTAAAATTATTTAATAAAAAAGTTTTATTTTGTAATATCATAATGTCAACAATATTTATTTAATGAATTTGATATATTCTATAATTAGTAATATTATTAAGGGTTTACGACAAGTCAAGGAATTAAAAAATAAAAATATAAGTATTTATTATTTAAAAAATATAAAGTAAATTTAATGTTGTCTTTTTCAAGTACATAAATGCATAATAAATACTATTTTTATTTCCTAACTAAATAAATTTATAAATGAAATAACTGAAATTTTTAATTATTAATGCATAACTTCCTTATTTCTCTACAAGTAAATTTATCAGTAATGTAATTAAAATTGTTAATTGCTAATTATTTACAAATGATTGCCTAGGTGTGTCAATGGTGTATAAAAAACCAATGTAACAATAAAAATAACTGATGTTACAGAACCAATTATATCATTGTACCTTGTTGCAGTATGTCAAGAGCATTGTGCCGCAACACTTCTTTTTCAGAACCAACAAAAAAGCAGAAACTGCAGGGGAAATCTTCAAGACATCACATAAGGAACTCGTCAAAGAGAGCAGCGAGTGGCTCAAGGACACATCGGAATCTTGCTCGGTGGTGGCGGCGCTTGTTGCCGGTGTCTCCTTTGCTACGGCCAGCGCTGTGCCCGGTGGCACCAACGATGAAGGCAAGCCACCACTAGAAGGCCAACCCGCATTCGATGCATTCGCCATTTCTTCCCTCGTTGGACTCTGCTTCTCCGTCACTGGACTCATTATGTTCCTCGCCATCCTCACTTCTCGGAAAGAAGCCAAAGATTTTCGCAGGGGCTTGCCACTGAAGCTCCTTCTAGGGTTGAGTTCTCTCTTTGTGTCCATTGTAGCAATGTTTGTTTCCTTCTGCTCTGGCCATTTCTTTATCATCAATCACAAGTACAAGACTTTCCTATTCCCCTTTTATGCGGCCACTTCCTTGCCCGTGGCTTTCTATGCCGTGGCACAATTTCCACTCTACTTTGATCTTCTAACAGCTATTTTAACTAAGGTGCCACGAGCAAGCGATAAAGGCTAATAGTTTATAGGAGCTTCTATATATACTATATATCATTCTTGGAACATCGATCGTTTGAATTCGTGTGGTGTCGGATTTGTGTATGTTTTAATCGGATGTTACATGTGTGATAATTTTTAATTATCATTGTTAATCCACATGGTGTATGAAATTCTTTTACAGGAGATATCATATGTATGATAATTGTTAAATATCATTGTCTTATTTTATTGCACTTTGTTGTTTGTCAGGTGCATTGAGAGCGCTATTTTATTATATTGTCATAATGTTAATTTTTAGCTACAGAGAATGAATAAGTTGGTTATGATTACTGAATTAGTTAGCATAATAAATGATGGTTAGGACTGTAGCTTATATAGTAAGCTAATGAAATAATTTACAAAAACTATTTATGCGCTCTCCTCTTGGTCAAACTAATGCGTTAGCTCTTTGTGATTAATTAAAATTGTACTCTAATACAAATGATGTGAATCTAGCAAGTCTACTAATTCATGCAAGTAATAAAGTAATGAGAAAGATATCATTCCATGAGAATATATCAAGTACCTAATTAACTAATCCGAATGACTGCTTGGACAACATGAATTAAGTAAATAAAAACACAAGGCAAGAAAATAGAACAAGTAATTAAAGATGAATAAAATTCGATGGGATGAAAACTAGGACTAATTGACTTCACCTTAAGTACCATAGATCTAAATTATCTAGCTTTTAGTTTAATTGATTAATGGTCGAATTCTCTAAATTAATTTCAAGCCTCTCTCAAGATTAAATAATTCTCTTTATCTTAAATTGATTTCATTATCTCTTAGTTTCAGACTAATTTAGGAAAAGAATAAAGCTCTATGGATTCCTAACATGTTCATGTGAATTGTGTTAGTCTATTTCTAGTTTTCACTCAATTCATGGTATTTATGATAAGAAGCTATATTCACAAATTCTTTCTCAAATTATTGTAAACCAAAAAATCAATTAAATGGTGATCAAATATTTAAAGGTATGAAGAACAACTATAAACACATATAATCATTGAGATAAAAACATAAATACCATCAATCCATGAGTAATATCATTACATAGTATAATTCATCAACACCCTAGCAAAGAGATTTAGTTCATGAAGGGATCATAAATAAAAGAAAGAATGGAAAAAAGACCATAAGAGAAGATAACGATGGGAACCAATAAGAAAACAAGGATTAAGGTGACTTGAAAAAGAGGGAAGTCTTATTTTCTCTTCCAAGCTCCAAAGAACCCTAGCAAAGCCCCTTATGTTCTCCTTGTAAGAGAGAGAACTCATAACCGTCTGCAACTAACTCAACAGCTTATATAACTAACTTACCAATTGACAGTTATGATCAGTTAGTATAGCTAGAGATCCATCTCAGTCTCATGTATACAATTGTTAGCCAATTTAGAAAACTAGCTCCGGCAAGTATACCGGGTCACAAGTAATAAAATAAATGAGTACGGGATTGTCGTTTCCACAAGGACCAAAACCAATTACCGATTCACTTGGGCACGTCACTATTCAGGCAAACACAAATTGAGAGAAAATTGGACTTTAAATAAATGTAAAAATTGTAATTAAACAAGCTATAGAAAATAGAAATAAGCAATGGATGGAAAGCAGGTGTTAGGGGTTGATTTCATCAAAGTTTCCTAAATTTTGTATTACCCAATTATTAACTTAGTTCCTTGACAATATCATTACCGGTCGAATTACTCTTAATTATAGTCAAAGCTCAATGGCTTGATACTAAGACCCTCTTAGGACAAGTTGAATAGTTTAATTTCTTAGACTATTCTAAACCTATTCTAAAGATGAAAAATAAGAATTCAATTGGCCGCACAAATGAGTACTTCCACTGCTGGCTACTCTAACCTATGTTAATTTCTAGTTTAGCTTATTTTGTGAAGTGAAATGGCTTTCGATATCACAAAACCATACATCAGTTAATGGGTGATCAGGCCAAAAATAGCATTAAGAACAATAGAAATTAAGTAATATATTGAAAAGATAATTAAAATAACAAAACGGAATACAAAATCAGTTCCCTAAGACTACATCTCCCTAACACCTATAAGAAATTTAGCAAGTCATGGAAAAAGAAAAGAAAACAATACTCTGATGGCTCTCTAGAGTCTCCAGCCCTTAGCCTCTGTTTCTCTCTCTCACCATGGATTCCCCCCACCCTCTAACGGATAAAAGAATTTAAATCCAAATAGAAAGAAACTGATTTTCTTGATTTTCTCCTTTTTCAAATCTTCATCTCCATTATCTTATCTTTATCTTTTTAAAAAAATTATGATTCAAATCTTCAAGTAATCTCTTCTATCTATTTCCTTCTTTGACTCAAATCAAATCTTTCAAAAATCATCTTTTTGTTCTTCCAAATCTTCAAATCTTTTTTCAATTGTTCCCCTCTAATCTTCAAATCCTTGATGCTAAAAATCAATTCTGCGATCAAATAAATTTAGTGAGAATAATTGCCAATTAAATTCAAAATAATTAATTTCTCATTAAAAGCATCAACAATAAAGATTTATTAAATTAATCCAAGAAAATCATCATTATGAGAATAAATTTGGAAAAATTCAATACACAAATACGGGGAAAAATAGTATATTTTCACTAGTTATCAACAATACACCACTATATATAGTGAAATCTGTAATCTCATCAGTAGGAATTCATTCATATGTTTTCTCACATTTAGAGTTTCACAGCTTCTTCTTCTTTTTCTTCTCTTTCTCAACTCAAGTCTCTCTCTCTCTCTCTCTTTGCTTCTTCTACTTTGATACCTTTCATGGTATCAGAGCTAGATTGATCCATGGAGACCTCATTGAATCAAGAAGTAAATTCAGAAGTGCAAGCGTGCTCTCAATCTCAGCCTCAACCAGTGATTTAGTGTTTCTCTAATCTAGTGTCGATCAAGCTAGATGAAGAGAACTACTTGGCGTGGAAGCAACAAGCTGAAGCAACAACTATCGGCTTTGATCTAGAAGGATATCTGGATCAAAATTAGATTCCAGAGAAATTTACTTCAGAGGAAGATGCAAATTCATGAAAAGTATCACAAGAATTTCGCCATTGGGAGAAACAGGACAAATTGCTTATGTCTTGGTTGCTGGCTTCAATGATAGCTCCATTCACCACTCACATGGTAGGTTGCAAAGTCTAATATCAGATTTGGCAGTGTGTTGATGAATATTTTGCCTCGCACACATGTGCAAGAATCAAACAACTAAGAACATAGTTAAAGGCTGTGCAAAAGAAAGGATCTGTTGTTGATTACCTGCTTGAAATCAAGAAAATAGTTGATATGGTTGCAATTGTTGGATCTCCAATCAGCACTGAAGAGTGCATTGAGGTAATTCTTGATGGACTTTCTCGTGATTATGATTCATTCATAACTTCTGTGGTATCTCAATCGAATCCCTATCGAGTGTCTAAGGTGGAAGCCTTGCCCATGGCACAAGAGCAAAGGCTAGAAAAGTATGATAAGTTACATCTAGCACAAACTAATGGTCAAGCATCAAAAGGTTCAGAAGGTCAAAGTCTGGGATTCAATAGCCATGGTCGAGGTGGTGGTCGACGTGGCAGAGTTCGTGGTCCAAGAGGTCGAGGCAAATTCAAACTGGTCAGGCAATCGTAGGCCAGTGCCAAGTTTGTGGAAAGTTTGGACACCTGGCATGGAATTGTTATCACATTTTTTATCATAGTTGGCCAAATTCAAATCAAGCACCTTTGTTTGCTACATAACCACCACCACCAGCCAACTTCCATAATCCACAAGCCTATCTTGCCTTTGTTGCCTTCTCAGCCTCTGTTGCTAACTCAAACTAGTACCCTGGTTCTGGTGCAAATCATCACTTGACACATGATCTCAACAATCTTTCAGTTGGAATAGATTACACAGGCTTAGACTTGGTTCATGTAGGTAATGGGCAAGGTATGTTTATTAATAGAATTGGACAATCTATGATACACTCAAACCTCTTTAACACTTCATTCATTCTTGATAAATTGTTATATGTCCCTGGGATTGCCAAAAATCTTATAAGTGTCTCTAAATTTGCTCATGACAATTGTGTCTTCTTTGAGTTCCATGGTGACAAATGTTATGTCAAATCTCAGGATACCAAGGAGATGTTATTCCAAGGCACTCTTAGAGATGGCTTATATGCATTTGATCAAGTGCAATTAGCTTCACTTGCTATGACCACTCCAAATAAGTCTGTGTTCCACAGTTAACGTAATCTCACTGACAATTTTACTCTTTGGCACCATCGTTTGGGCCATCCATCTGCTATCATTGTATGGAAAGTATTGAAATCTTATAATATACCTTGCTTGTCAACTAATAAATACTCAGTTTGTGGAGCTTGTTGTATGGGGAAAATTCACAAAATGCCTTTCTTGCCTTCTGTTACTCAATACACTAAACCTTTCCAGCTCATCTTCATTGATGTTTGGGGCCTTGCCCCTGTGTCTTCTTATTTTGGTTATAAATACTATGTAGTTTTCATAGATGCATTTTCCAAGTTTACTTGGATTTACCTATTACATGCCAAATTTGAAGTGTTCTCAGTTTTCCTCAAGTTCAAAACACTTGTTGAACATCAAACCAGGAAAAAGATAAAGGCTATTCAATTAGACAATGGTGGAGAATATGTTTCCAATGCTTTTACTTCCTTCCTGCAGTCCAATGGTATTGTGCATTGCAGAACCTATCCCCATATGCCCAAGCAGAACGGCTCTACTGGAAGAGAACACAGACACCTCATAGAACTTGGCCTTACTCTCTTAGTCCAAGCCTCACTCCCTTTATGCCATTGGGATAATGCCTTCCTCACTGCAGCCTACATCATTAACCTTCTCCCCACACCCACCCTAAATAACCTCACCCCATTTCAAACCTTGTTCAACCAAAAACCTGACTATCACTCCCTCAAAGTGTTTGGATGTATCTGCTATCACTACCTTAGACCTTACAACCATTACAAATTCGACTTCAAATCCCAACGATGCACATTTCTTGGCTATGCTCCAAATCAAAGAGGATACAAGTGCTTAACATCAGATGGCAAAGTCTTTATCTTGAGGCATGTAATCTTTGTTGAAGACCAATTTCTTACTAATTCAGTATCAACTTCCCCTACTAATTCAGTATCACCTTCCCTGCCCTCTGCATCTCACACACCTTCAATTCCAACAGTGTCTTGCCCTGTTTCCACTTCTACTTCTGATTATCCTTCTATTAATGAATCTACTACTCCCATACTTACTCAGTTTGCTTCTGTTGCTTATGATAATTCTGCTTATGATAATTCAGCTTCTATTGAATTTTCTCATGCATCGGCTATAGAAATTGTGTTGCCTTTTGAGAATCCTGTAGGTGTGCCACTTGCACAATCATATGTCGCTGCTGTCAAATCCCAACCTAATCTATTACTACATGAACCTACCTTAATTCAGCAAGCATTATCCTGTGATCACTGGCTCAAAGCCATGAAGGATGAATATGCTGCCTTGATACGCACTGGTACCTGGTCCCTCATGCCTCTACCTCTTGGGAGGCAGGCTATTGGCTCTAAGGGGGTCTTTCAAGTGAAAAAGAACCCTGATGGTAGTATCCAAAAATACAAGGCGCAGCTTGTAGCAAAAGGATTCCATCAGAAAGAAGGGTTTGACTATTCCTAGACCTTCAGCCCAATGGTGAAGCCTGCAACTGTGTGCTTCACGTTAATTATAGCCTTCTCTAGGGGTTGGCAAATAAGGCAATGTGATTTCAACAATGCCTTCCTTAATGGAGATTTGGATGAAGAAGTCTTTATGTTGCAACCTGAGGGGTTTATTTCTACTAAAGCTTCTTTAGTTTGCAAATTAAATAAGGCCCTTTATGGCCTCAAATAGGCACCTCAAGCCTGGCATGATAAGCTGAGTACAACCCTCAAGCAGTTTGGTTTCACTAACACACGCAGTGATTCTTCTTTATTCTGTCATTTTTGCTTAGGGTCAATAATCTATGTTCTTGTATACGTGGATGACATACTCATCACTAGTAGTGATTCAGCAGCTGTCTCTCAACGCATCTCTGACCTACACAGTAAATTTGCTCTAAAGGATATGGGTCCATTCCACTATTTTTTGGGCATTGAAGCTACTTACTCTCCTTCAGGTGCCATTCACCTTAATTAGTCCAAGTACATCACTGACCTGCTGACTAAAGCTAGAATGAATGCAGCCAAACCCATGCCTACCCCAATGATCAGTAGCCACAAACTTACTGCCTCAGGAGGTGCCTCATTCACTAATCTCACTTTCTATAGGTTAGTGGTTGGTGGGTTGCAATATACAACCATCACCAGACCTGACATCACTTATGCTGTAAATCGTGTATGCCAGTTTATACAGCAGCCGCTGGAGTCTCATTGGAAAACTGTGAAAAGAATTTTGAGGTATCTTAGTGGCACTATCTCTTAGGGCTTGATCTTCTATAAGAATGCTGATCTCAGGCTTTTTGCTTTTTGTGATGCTATTGGGGTTCAAACTTGGATAAATCTACAATAGGTTTCTGTGTGTATCTTGGTAGTAATCTCATATCTTGGTCTTCTAAAAAGTAGAATGTGGACTCTTGGTCCTCCATAGAAGCAGAATTCCGCAGCCTTGCAGCCATTATGACAGAGCTAGCTTGGCTTCAATTCCTCATAATGGAGTTACATCTTCCTATAGCAATGCCCACTGTATTTTGTGATAATCAAGGTGTTGTTCAATTAGCTTCAAATCCTGTTCTTCATAGTAGGACAAAACATTTTGTACTCGACCTATTCTTTGTTCGAGACCTAGTGATTCAAAAGAAAGTCTCAATTTAGCAACTTCCCTCTAAGGACCAAATTGCAGATGTGTTTACCAAACCTATTTCCTCTGTTCAATTTCGTACGTTCAAGTCCAAGCTTTGAGTCCAACCAATTGCCCCGCTAAGCTTGAGGGGGGATGTAAGAGAGAGAACTCATAACTGTCTACGACTAACTCAATAGCTTTTGTAACTAACTTACTGGTTGACACTTATGAGTATAGCTAGAGATCCATCTCAGTCTCATGTATACAATACACCACTATATATAGTGAAATCTGTAATCTCATCAATAGGAATTCATTCATACATTTTCTCATATTTAGAGTTTCACAGCTTCTTTTCTTTTTCTCTCCTTGCTTCTTCCACTCTAATACCTTTTAGTCCTTGCCTCTCCAAAACAAGGATTTGTGATATGTGCCAGGTGGTAAGTGATAAGTCTCCCTAGGTTTAGCCTCTAAATGGCTTAGGCCAAAATAAGGATTTCCTCTATTAAAGAGGTAAGGGATGCAGCTTAAAGTGTAAGGAAGTGGCTGCAATTAACTCTTGGTCATATCATAATTAGATTAGAGAAGCCTAAATCATGTTTTGGTGTAGGACTAATCTTGGATGTCAACTTGCACGCTCTATAGCACTCTATACTATTGGAATTAGCCTTAATTTGAAGGTAGATATAGCGATTAGATCTTTGAGTAATTCAAACATCATAAGAACCACATCAATAAGATTTTTATAGCTTAAGATATTAGGGAAATACTAAACAAAAGTCAAGCTACATAAAATCATGATAGATTTGCACCTTAATATTATAACTAGATTTTCACAAGAATATTTGAGAAATGGAATTTGAGATCAACAGTAAAGTTTGAGATATTTTCTTGATCTTTCTGGAATATTTTGGATCATTTCAATCTGATCTCTATAAAAATTGATATAAATTTTTCTTTTTTCAGCACTTTCCAAAAATCTTCTAGATTTAATCCCAAAATACTCCAATAAATCTTCATGAATTCCTTTCTTGCAAAATCCAGCAAAGTCAGCTATAAAGCCTACAAAATTATCAAATATTCATGAAATCAATATTAAATACTCAAAATCTATAAAAGGTTTAATTATCATGTAAAATAGGCTAAAATCTCTATAATTAAAAATATAAAACTATATTAAATCAAGCAATAAATAAGCATATAAGAAACACTCATCAAAAAGTTATTATGATCCTCATGTACTTTTTTTTTTTTGATAAGTAGAAGAGCTCCGACTCATTAGAGATGAGGAGCCACAAAAAATAAAACAGAAACCTAATAAAACATGAAAGCACACAACGAAACAACAGCACCGAGAAACACAACACATGTATATGTGTGAGACTTCATTTTTGTGCAAATTGTTATTTGTCCATCACTTGATGATGCAATTTTATGAAGTAAATGACTTTTTTTACCATAATGGTGCATGTAGGTTGAAAAATTATTTATCGATATGATGTAATCCTAAAATATTTACCAAATTGAGTTGATATTTCTTTTAGGGAAGTCGCTTTTCATAAGAGTGATTTTAGTTCTTTTTTGTCGCTCTCCAAAAAAGTAGGTTTCTTCATTATAGATATCATATCTTTCATACTTATTTGTTTCTCATTTCATAGTCTATCTACTGTACTTCATATCATCTTCCTCTTCGCCAACTAAGATATTTCATCTTCTACTATAAATTGCCGTTTATTTCTAACGATATGTAGTTCCTCAATGTAAAACGTGTTTATTACAAATTTTAGTAAATGTAAAAAGCTACAAAAAAGTAATGGAGTAGATGGAATATTAAATGAGAAGCAAACAAATACAAAATACATGGTATTTATAAATATGAAACTCTAGTTTTTTATTAATAAAATAAAACCTAAATCGCTCTTATGAAGAGGGACTTTTATTTAAAAAATAAAAAAGTAAGTTGCTCTTATTAAGTGAGACTTCCATTTAAGAAAAAAAAAAAAACAACTAAAGTCGCTTTTATGAAGAGTGGCTTCCCTAAGTGCAATTTCCTATTTTGGTTAATATATATTTTTAGGGTTGCACCATATTGATAAATAACTTTTCAACGTACGCCATTTGGGTAAAAACGTCTATAGTAAACACTTCATGAGACATGGCTTAGGGAAGCTTATGCATGAAGTTGGAAATGTTTTCTTGGACTATTATCCTTGTTTTTTGAGTCTTATTAATGGATGTGGATGTTTGTGGCCAATGATAGTCATGAAATTATAGTAGAACTGCTTCTTAATTTAGGGGTGATTTTGTTGCTTAAACAATCGATGCATTAACCTACGCACATGAGGTTTTGATAACTCTATATGAAATATAATTACTTAGGCTCATTATATGTATAAAAGTATATGCTAGGATGTTGATATTTGAATTAGTTTTAATTAATTTTGACTTAAATTTCAATTTAAACATACTTGATTGAAATTATATTTTACTTTTGTTGGAATTTTAACAATTGTCGAAAAAAGAAAAAATAAAGATTTTGTGTTGGGGGGTTATTAACATAATCTACACAAATGTATGGATTTGTGGCTGTTAATATAACTCCAAATAAAAAACGCCACTAAGTAACACTTTTTTAAAGTGATTTTACATTATCCACTCACAAAATTTATGGGTTTTCGTCTCATATATCAACTTTAAACTCTACAACAATATCGCATTGACTTTAATTGGCCCTCCAGAAAACTTCGATACTTCCCCGCTTGTTATCGGTACTGATTAGCTTGGCAATAACAGCACTGGTGAATAATTCTTTCCTTCATTTAGGTTAGGGCGCGCTGTAGCTTTTTCTTTTCATTTGTTGAATGCCAATAAAACAAAGATAAAAAAAGAAAAGACAAAAAGAAAAAGAAAAAAAGGTAGAAAAGAGTATTGCTTTAAGTCAGCCTGCTCTCTTAAAAAGCACTGTCGAAAACCACTTGAAACACGATGATGTATAAAGTCTTTAACAGCCACCAAATCTTGTGCAGTAAGTATTAAAATTCGTGCATCAAATGTTTGTTACATCAGTTTTCTTAAGCCATTTTTATTGCACAAGTTTATTATTATTATTATTTTGAAAGCTCGTTTAGTCATACACGACTCATACTTCATTTTTTTCCCTTTACTGGGATTTAGTATAATGTGGACCATCGTTAACTAGTCAAATGAGAATTTATTATAACCTCAAAAGTACGAACGATGGAGAAATATTCCCCAAGATAAGAATCTTACAATATTGCATGTGTCAAACAATCTCGCTCAAATCATAACATATTATGAAAAACACAAAAATGAAGTACAAAAATAATCTTGAAAATATCATTATATTATAATGGCGCTGTCTGCAATGCGCTTCGCAGTCCAAGGTGCTTAATGCACCTTGTGACTGTAACGCATAAGAGGGTGAGGATTGGTGAGGTGTATCGATATATCAATCATTTATGATACATTGTAGTAATATATTAATTTTAAAAAAAATTTAAAAATATGATTAAATATATTTTAGAAATTAATTTTTATACACTGACAATATAAAATTATACTGATAATATAAAATAATTTTACACTATCAGTGTAATATTACACTGATAGATAGTGTAAAATTATATTAATAGAGTAAAATTACACTGATAAAGTTTTTTAGATTATATTGACAGTATAAAATTATTTTATATTATCAGTATAATTTTATACTATTAATATATGATAATTAATTTTTAAAATATATTTAATTATATTTTTAAATTTTTTTAAAATTAGATATTATTACAGTACATTATAGGTGATTGGTGTATCGATATATCTCATAATCTCACCATCAGATTATAAGATACGCCATGCTCCTTGACTAATAAGGAGCACTGTAGTTGGCGCCTATCATAATACCTTTTGTTTAATGCTGTCCTCTACACCATATTACAAAAACCTATTTTGTTACTTTTTCTCTTTTTTAGCGCCTGTTCCGGACGGTGAAAAAGGAAGAAAAAGTTATTGACATATACAACTCAACACTACAGAAAAAGGTAGGAGATAACGAAAAACGATTTACGCGTACGGCATTATAGTAAATCGAAACAAGCAAGGTAAGTAGGGATGGATCCAGGAAAAGAAACGTTCTGGGGACTAAAAGCAAGTAATAAAACATTATGGACTCAAATTTAAAAGAGAATTTATTGGTTGGAAGAGCTGTTAGATTTAAGTAATTTGGATGATATGGCCCAATATGGGATTTATAATATAAAATAAAAATTTAGTGTAAATGAATTATATTTACTGTGAATCTCATATTTCTTCAGTAAATATAAAATTTTGTTATCAATTGATAATTATATGTAAAAGTTTTAAGTTTATCTTAGTCCCAAAATACATATCTTTCACTTGTGCTCTTTATCGTATATTTACGCCATTGATTTTATTTATAGTTAAGAGTCCTTCGCCTCTAAGATTTCCTTATTCCCATCAGAACAGATTTTCAAATATTTCTAACAAATTTTTCATATCTTGACAAATTAATTTGTTATTTTAACAAATAAATTTCTTGGATTTTTTCACTTTTTTTTACAAATATTTATGATTTTACCATATTCTTAATTCAAATATATATATATATATATATATATATATATATATATATATATATATATATATATATATATATATATATGAGCCAATTTTTCTCAAACTTCACTCTTTTCTTGGACTAAAATGTCCATTGTGTATTTCTTTAAATAACTTAAATGTTATGTTCATTTTAGTGATTCAACACACCATTAATTACACATGACTTTTTCTCTTCCTACTAATTATTAACTTCATAAATTATTCTCTTTCTATTAATACTAATTTCATTAAATTAAATTGTTTTTTATTAATTTTAAGTTGAAAATAATAAAATATTATTTTTATAAAATAAAAAACTAAAATTTTAAATTAAATTACTATATTATCAAAATTTGAAGATAAATTAATAAATTACAATATCTTAAAAAATAAGACATTGATATTTCTGGATTATGTTTTTATAAGTGAATTTTTGTAATTGTAGTTTTTTAAAATTAGCAACAAAATAAAATGTAAGAAAAACGTTTACAAAGAAGCATTTTGTTACTATTAAAAAATTAAATATCTTGCCGATTTTCAACATAATTTTTATTAAAAGATATAAATTGTACAGTTATTATTTTTTGAAAAAATATAAAAGTATTTATGAAGTTGGTGATTTTTAAGAAAGAAAAAAGTTGTTTTATAATTAATAACATATTTAATTATCAAAAAAGTAAAACTATTTGTACTCATTTTATCTGGGATATCGTACCGACTCATCCATCATCTGCCATTAAAAATAGTGAGTTTCTTATTTTAATTTTCTTAATCATTTTCAATGGTGGATGATTAATGAGTTAATACAATGTCTTAGATAAAATGAGTATAAATAACATTATTCTTATCAAAATAGATATTAGACTTCCATTGTTTAATAAAAGATGTAATGGGCATTTATCTAAGATTTGTGATACTTATATTTTTAATAACTTTTTATAAAATATAATTCTTATCAATTCAACAATTGAATTATAATTATATATCATGTAGATAGTTGTGCCAATTCTTTTAAAAAAATGGATATCAATAAAAATATGATCAAATTATTCTTTTTTATATACATTTAAAAAGTATCTATTGTATTGATTTAAATATATATATAAAAGTATATTAAATGATTTTAAATTAATATAAAATTTGATAAATATCTATAATATATGAATTTTTAATCCAAAGTTAGTTTCGTAAAAAATTTGTTTAATAAATAGTTATTCAATAGCATATGATAGGAGTTTAACTTAGGGCAGCCTAATTATAAGTAATTTCTACACAATTAAATTTGTCACGGCATGAATCCAACGTTATTATTTTCACTGCAAGTTCGAAATCAATTAAAGCGTATCCAAAACAGTCTTCAACATCATTTTCACTCTCAATTTTATTCTTACCGTGTCATCTAGATAAAGTCGAAGCATCTAGATTCCATGGAGTCTTAGGTACGATAACGCATGCAATTGATAACGCAATAATACAGCATCCCATCTCTATATATATATACACACACACAAGAAGGTAGCTGGTATAAGTAGTAACACACACTAACACCACATATACATCAACGTTCCAAGTCTCCAACTTTCCACTTTGACAAACATGTCAGGAGAGATTACTGGTGACGCCCGTACATTGCCCAACATTTCGGGAGATGAAAATGACAAAACAGCTAAAGGACTTCGTGAAAAACTACATGGAGAACTACGTGGACAACTACGTGCGTCTCTACGTACGGAACTAGCTGAGTTCGCATTGGAAAATAATTGGGACGAGGTCATCATGATGTACGAGAACTGCCCAGAGGCTCACACGGCAACGATCGACGAAGATGCTAAGAACACTGCCTTGCATGTGGCCATTGAATTGAACGAAGAAGATGCGGTTGAGGCCCTCGTGAATGCAATCGTGAGGCATGAAACACGTGTTAGAGGTCTTGTGGAAGAAATCCTCGAACATGAAAAAGGACAAGGGCCACCGATAAAAAAGGAGAAGCGGGCTCTAGAAATGACGAATGAAAGCGGGGATACCCCTCTACATGTGGCAGCATCAAGGGGATTCGCCAAACTATGCAAGCTCATCATAGGGGATGGCGACTACAGGTTAGATTTGTTGAGTTTGAGGAACAATGAGGGCGAGACACCTGTGTTTCTAGCTGCTCTCAACTGGAATAGAGAAGCCTTTGCGTACCTCTCTCAATTCTATATATCAGTCGGCGATCTTGTACGGAAAGATGGAGATAGTATTCTTCACTGTGCTATCAGGAGGGAATATTTCGGTAAGCCTCCCTGATTACTTGCTTTGCCGCTACACAATATAAATTTACGATTATAGCCGTGCTACACAATCGCAAGCATATATTCAGAATTTGCTATAAATACCATGATATTACCTGTTAGATAAAATAAATTAGGATGATTCAATTATTCATCCAAAAATCAATAAATATATGTCATGTCTGATAATTAAATTCTACCAAAGGTTTTGACTCGTTAACATTTTTCTTTTAATTAAGTTCAAAATGAGGTTTTAATACTTTAGAAAGAGAGATGTAATACAATTAGAAAATATTTGTCAGAATTCTTGAGAGAAATTATCCAAATTATTAGATGAAATGAAGTTGTATTAGAACTCACTCGTTTATCCAAGAATCAATAATATGCCACATGATTCTTGTAAGGTGGCGTTTGACATATTATCTAATATGATTAACTGATAATTCAAATTACCACTAAAAAATATTGTCATTTTTTAAATTAATAATAATATTATAATACAGTATTTGGTATATACAAATAAATTAATTAGCAATTCACATTTATTTATTTAGTATATAAAAAAATTATTAGGCAATAATAATAATAATTACCATTATTATTACTAGTACTACTAGTGTTAATTATTATAATTAATAATAATTATTATATAATGATTACTAATATTAATTAATTATGATAATTAATTATTTTTATTTTTAATAATAATAAAAATGATGATAGGTTTGCCATATGGATGGTAATCAATATAGCCACCTTATGGGAACAATCTACATTGCTATTTTGAAAGTAAAATAAATTGTCTTGAAAATTTAGATTACCAATAATAAAATTCAACTAAATAAAACAATGTGATAGGTTCATATAATTTAAAGTTATATTATCAATAATGTAGATAAATTACGACCAAACATCCTTTGGGAACTCAATTTTGGCAGAAAATTTTGATTTTGGGCATTTTTCTTTTAGATAGTACCGATCCATCCAATTAAAAATCATGGGTTCAATTATGAATTAGTCATGTTTTTAATTCAAATATGTGCTGGTTCAATAATGATTTAGTATTAATTCAAGAAAAAAGTAATGAGAATGCTTAATTCATTTGTTAAATTAAATAATACTTAATATCTTTATTAAAAAATATTTTTAATTACAATGATAAAAAGTATTAAGTTATCTTTTTTAATGTTTTTTTTGTTATATTAAATACTTCACTATTGTGTTTTCCTTGATTACTGATTTGTGTATATGTATATTGCAATGCTGCAACAGATTTGGCAGTCATAATAACATATTATTTTGGTACCCTTGGCGCATATACCAATGATAATGAACTCACTCCTCTCCAAGTCCTTGCCACTAGGCCGTCGGCCTTCAGAAGTTCTACCAAACTTTCATGGTGGAAGTTAATCCTGTATTACTGTAAGTTGTAGTAGCACGCGATTATAAGGAAAAAATAAAGAACAAAACGTTGTACTCGATACTGAACTATAAATGTTTACGCTGTGATTTAACTCAAATGTAAGTTCTGTTTAGATACATGATTACAACCGGATACATAGAACCCCATTATTAAATGAGGACCTCCACTCAAAGGAAGCCCGCACCCCACACCCAAAAAAAAACAGAAAAAGGGTTGAAAGAAAGAGGCTCAGAAGAACCCCTCACCCCAAACAAAAAAACACACACACACAAACAAAACACCTCGCCCCCGTTTTTCCTCTTTCCTATTTTAAATATCATTTACAACGATTCAATCTATACATTGTGTATATTCATACATGTTTTTTCATTTTTTATGTGGTATTCATGCATGTTATTAATGAGATATTACATAAGTTTTATGGAACATGTGTTTCGGTTATTTATCAGGCATAAATCATCTTTTTTCAAAAAAAAAAAAAGAATACATGGACATTCAAAGTCATCAACCGTCAAGAGGATGCTAAACGATCACACTGAGAATTCTATCTACTTATTCTTTTTCCTCTTTCCAAAGGTATAGTTGTAGAACAACCGAATGTTGATAGAACGATGGAGAATATCTTGACAAAGATTGAGCAGCCTCGACCTGAAGAGCCAAAGAAAGGTACATATTTTCGGTTTATGATTTGTATTTCCATTGCAAAATTTTGTCATACAACGTGCACGTATTCGGTTAGGAGTAATAATTTTTTGGGGTGTGCTTCTATAAAATGCATGCGTATGAGAAGTAATAGTATTATCATATTTCTATCGTTCCCGTCGCCATATCCCGATTTGAGATGAGAAATCATCTACGTTTTTGGACTTGGAGGTCCTCTTATCCAATGATTTATTCATTTTTGATCATGCAGGCCTGGCGCAATTTTAATTATGAGATTTTCCAAGTCATAAGTGAATGTGCTAGTTATTTAAGCAAATCACAGTCAGTTGTTGCTTTTTTAACTCGCGTTGATCCTTACTTGAAAGCATTGTTAAAGGCATCGAACAAAAATTTATGTAAAAGAAATTTTAAAAAAATGTAAAATCGTGAGTTTTGAACAAAAATAGTGGGGACCCATTGAAGCTTCACTGCGTATCGCCCATCATCATGTGGTTTGTACTTCCGCTATAATATTGCAGATAAGTTATGTTTTTGTTTTTCCATTTTTTTTTTTTTCATTTTTGGACCTGAAAAGTTTATTAACCGGAAATATCAAAGTCTAAACAAGGAATAACGAACTCTAGTGGATCCTCAAGCCGAATATTACAAACATGAAACTTTGTAGATTTGGCTTGGAAATCAGCACGTTGATTACACTGTAGGAATGAAACTACTTCGAAAACTTAAAAAAACCAAACTGCACAGTGGAGGATATCCTACACAACACCCCGTGCTAGCAACAGTCCCACTCCAGCTGCAACCTGTAGCGAGTTCCCTACAATGAGCTGCCCCTCATCCCCTCTAATCACCACTCCAATCCTCGCAGCACCCCTCATCCTCGAAAATGGCCGCATCAACATTTATTTTGTAAAGGCTACTGGATGGTAGACAAGTTATGTTATTTGTTGTATCTCAAGAATGAATATTGATAATAGATATCATAGATAGAGACACAAAATCTTGATTTCATCTGCCATTCGCAAATGCTTTGTGTCTCTTTCCGTGATATTTACTTTTAATATATACTTTTGACTTTCAGATAGTATAATTGATTATAGATTTTAAACAGTTGGATTTAGTTGATATTTTTTTTGTTGTCTCCCCCCGCCGCCCCCCGGGGGGGGGGGGAGTTTATTTATTTCCTAACGATCAGATGATTTTATACTGCAGAGTGCTGACACATGTTTTCCTTTTGGCCAGGCAAATTACTGGGTTGGGGAAAGGATGATCAGCATGACGAAGAAAACGCATCAAAGAGCTTAGAAATATATGAGGCTGGATTTTTGCCACCAAATTATGCTACCGTTCAAAATTTTGTCAGGTCTGCATACGCTACCGTTAAAAAATTTGTCCGGTCTGAATACGTGCATTCTCTTGGCCGTTTGGAAGGTATGCGTTTCGATCTCCATGCAAGTTTCTTGATCCATTGCTAGTTACTTCTTTAACACTGCTGACATGATATGTATATTTCACACGATGGTTTACCATGCATGTACTTCTCAAGCGTTAAAGAAGGTAGCAGAGACAAAGAAGAAGCACCTATGGAGTGATCAACTCTTGAAGGCACTCATGAATAGACCTTATAGAGCAGTAACGGGGGGTCGACCTGATCGTCATGATTGGAACTCTGAAATAGACGACGTGCTTGATGTTTATCACCAACAAAGACAAGGTATCTGTGGAACGTAGATCATTGGGACCAAAAAAAATTGTTTAATTTATATATAATTATATTCATGAGTATTTGATGATCTATATGTATCATGCACACTTAAATTATGTTAATACGATATATTAATTCTTTACATACGTGAAAAAATGATTTGTTCAGACTTTCTTCCTTTACTCTTTACCTGTATTCCGTTCCTTTTAATTTTAAAATTCTATCCTTCTTTCTTAGCTGTTAAATTTTCCAAGCAATGGCAGGTAGCGGCTTGGAGCAGCGGCAAGAAGAAACTTCGGCGCCAGGGACAGGTAGCAGAAAGGGGACTCCAACTCAAAATAACTCAAAGCAGGGAAACGAATCTAATACCATGGTTTTAAATTGCAACTGTGGTTATGTTGCAATTAATGCCATTGCAAAAAATTGCGAAAAAATACAATCGATGCGGCCACAATTTTTAATACAATGCAGTTGTGGCAAAATGCACCGTAACAATAATATTGCGGCCGCAGTAGCTATTGTGGACAACAATTTAGAACCATTCGGTAATGCAAATAATATTATTGACAAAAAGGAGACAGCATTCTTGATAGCAGCGAGGAATGGCATAGTTGAAATGGTGAACATGATTCTAGATTCCATACCAAGTGCTATCCACAACACCAACTCAAAGAAGCAAAATGTGTTGCTGGTGGCGGTGAAAGACAGGCAACCCCAGGTTGTTCGGGCACTGAAAATGAAGTCAAGAAAGGAAGTTTGGAATAACTTGATTCTAGGAGTGGATGATCACGAGAACACCGCATTGCACTTGGCAGCAGAGGCTGTAGGAAGGGATAATCCTTGGCACATAGCTGGCTCTGCCTTGCAAATGATGTGGGATATAAAGTGGTATCAGGTACTCTTTAAACTGATTAAGGGTATATACTTTTTCACTCTCTTTTTTTTACTTAATTTATTTGCAAGCTCACTTTAGATAAGTTTTATCTCAAATATATATATATATATATATATATATATATATATATATATATATATATATATATATATATATATATATATATATTTTAAAAAAATTTATATAAAAGAATTTGTCAATTCATCTAATAAAGTAATTAATATTTAAAATATATTAAATATTTTATTTTTATTTAATTTGAATGCATAAAATATATTTTTTTATACTTCAATTTTTATTCTTAAAGCATGCTTTAAAAAAAATCAAATAATCAAATTCATTAAACTATTTGCTAATAAAAGATTGAATGGTAAAATATAAGGTAATTCAATGCACGAGGCTCCTATATCTAATAGGATTTGAGAAGAGTAAATATATGTAAATTTTATTATCTCATAAGGAGATACTGTTTCTAAGATTTAAATATGTAATCTTTAAATCTTAAAACAACTTTACTATTTACTATTATATTAAGATTGACCTTCTTAATATAAAATAATGTTACATTGATATACACAGAACTCTATTTTGCTTACTGTTTGATAGATTTATATTTTGTCACCCAGGGGTAATTACATTGCCTTTCCCTATCATTAAAAAAGTGTTACATCTGTGGCAACTTTTACTCCAATTGACCAAATCATTTATCAAATTACGTGCCCATGTTTGAGCATAAGCCATCGTAACATCTTTGGACAGTGTACGTACGTCAATCTAGTGAATGGATGCATTTATTTATCGTTGAAATTTGAAAGTCGTTGGCACGAGGTTTTTTTATGTGAAATTTCTACATGAATTAATTATGTGAAAATTTTTACTGCCAATTAATAAAGTAGGATCTAATCTAAAAAATATATGAGAAAATTTAATTAATAATAAAAATTTATACATTAAATTTTACTATGTAAAATTTTCACATAAAATAATTCATTTTTGTTAATTACCATATTCCTAGTTTGCAAAGATAGTCGTTCACTTGTTTAGCCCTTATATGTGCTTTCTTCCAGGCATACCGTACACTGACTGCAATCATTAAACGTTAAACTCTAATAGGTGACTTGTAACTGAAAATTATAATCACATAGAAAAGATCAAAATTTTATTTAGACTCAAAAGAAGAGTGACAAATCACCGATAGTTGTTTAGTCATCCGATTAGTTGGAGTACGGCCCGAATTTTGTTCTTGAAATCAGGAGAGGTTCATCATCTTAAACTTCATTCTTCCAAACAAATTTATTTAAAAACAAGTAACATCATATGTATCATATTACCTTGTTGCAGTTTATTAAGAGCATTGTGCCGGAACACTGCTACTTCAGAAGCAACAAGGATTCAAAAACAGCAGGGCAAATTTTCGAGAAATCACACGAAAATCTCGTCGAAAAGGGCAGCGAGTGGCTCAAGGACACATCGCAATCTTGCTCTGTGGTGGCTGCACTTGTTGCTGGAGTCTCCTTTGCTACAGCTAGTAGTGTCCCCGGCGGCACCAACGACGAAGGCAAGCCACCACTAGAAGGCCAACCCGCGTTCGATGCATTCGCCATTTCATCCCTCATTGGACTTTGTTTCTCCGTCACTGGACTCATAATGTTCCTTTCCATCCTCACCTCTCGGAAAGAAGCCAGAGATTTTCATCGGGGCTTGCCACTGAAACTCCTTGTAGGGTTGAGTTCTCTCTTCGTGTCTATTATAGCCATGTTTGTTTCCTTCTGCTCCGGCCATTTCTTCATCATCAATCACAAGTACAAGACGCTCCTGTTCCCCTTTTATGCGGTCACTTCCATACCCGTGGCTTTCTATGCCTTGGCACAGTTTCCGCTATACTTTGATCTTCTGGCAACTATTATCACTAAGGTGCCACGGGCAAGTGATACAGGTGACACGCTCTAGTTGCTTCTATGTCCCATATATATACATATATATCCATGTGGTGTTGGATTCGTGTATGTTAATCGTATTATGAGCGTTTGATTTGATGCTTTTTTTTTTTTTTTTGTGTGTGTATGTTGGTTGTATTGGTGTGGTGATGGTTTTATTGTTATATTTAATAATTTTGCATTTAAGCATAGAGGTTTCTGCGTACTCGTTGTAATAATACACCATATTAGTATGGTGTTTCATTAATGTAATCATATATTATGAGTGCTGAACTTTTGACTTGTTGCTATTTTGTGTTGGTTTGTGTTGTTACGTTCGTGTGCAAGCACAGATGTTTCTGCATATTCTCAGTGAAGTATTATTTGAACTCATATTGTATAGAAATTGTATATTAATATAATTATAAATTTATATCAAAATATACAATTGAGATAAGATAAATATAGTATGAGCTTTAATTGCTACATGGCACGAAATGGTAACGTACCAATCTGTGCGAATATGAGTTAGCAGTTGTAGAATTGAGGAAGAGAGATTCTTGGATAAGTATAAGTCAACTATCTTCTATTTAAGTACACTTATAATGAAAATAGATCTTACTAACTTTGCTTAAGGATTCTATTAACTTTTATTGTGAGTATGTTTAAATATGAGGTGCTAGACTTGGGTCTTTTCAAAAAATTTTATTGAGAAAATGGCAGATTACACGGGTGAGATAGGAGAGAGAGAGAGTATGTGTTGCAATACAAACCAAAACAACCAATTAAAACCTTCATACGCAAACTGACGAATTGAGTTGGTCCCATTGAGTTTTTTTCCATATAGTAAACATTTTTCTAAGAGGTGGATTTTATATTTGGTGTCAAAAGATAAATTATAAATATCAGGTCTCAGTGTGATAAATTATACATCAAACTAGGTTTTACTTCAACTTGAAGTCAATGTTACGATGTGTATGATCATTGTCATATTATAGCTGGAGATGATCCACTTCTATATTTCAACTAACAATGTTTTTAAGCGCTTCTTTGCGCAATTAGTATCATGTGGGGAAACACTGACCATCTACATGTGGAACATGTGGTTTTATTCTTCTTTGTGGGGAAAACATGATGATTACGAGGGTATGAGTTAAAGTAGATGATTTTTTAACCTAAAATATGAATAACAAATGGACATTTCTGAAGAATTAAAAGTTTTTGTAAATCCTACTTTAGTGAATAGGATCCCATACTATCAAATCTCACAAGAAATGGTAATTTGTACATCCAAAATTGACATTTACTTGGACACTCACTCTCATATTTGAATTAAAACCATAAAAAAAATTAAAAGAGAAAATACAAATGACTTTCCGCATATATTTTGTATGGGACGTCTTTAGTATGTCCTAAATTGGTATGGTCAATTAACATACCTCTAAATGTCACACTCATAGTGAGATTCTTGAGTTATCAAAAAAAGTGATTCTTAAATTGTATACTCTTATATTTTTGCAAGAGTATTGATATATCCTCCTAACAATCATCCTAAAAATCATCTTAACTCAAAATTTTACTTACATGCAATGACATAAGTTATAATTTACACACTATCTAATGAAATTAGAGCCACTTATTAATTTAGGGGTGATTTTGTTGTTTAATCAAATCAATGCGTTAACCTACACACATGACGTTTTGATAACTCTATGAAATAGAGTTACTTAATTAGGCTCATTATGTTTATAAAAGTAAGCTAGGATTTTGATATTTGAATTAGTTTTAATTGATTTGGATTTAGATTTCAATTTAAACATACTTAATTGAAATTATGTTTTACTTTTTTTGGAATTTTAACAATTGCCAAAAAGAAAAACAGAAAAAAAGATTTTTTTGGGGGCGTTATTAACATAATCTACATAAATGCATGGATTTTTGGCGGTTAACATAAATCGCAAATAAAAAATGCCATTAAATAACACTTTTTTTTAGAGTGATTTATATCGTATCTATCCAAAAAATAAAGGGTTCCAATCCCTTTCAAGGTGGTCCAATAGAATCTAACTATGTATTTAATTTAATCCACTTAGATAACAATATGTCAATACTTTTAATTTTATATTTTAACCCGCAATATTTTTGTTTTATTATAATTTTCTAATCCTTATTAGGGATAACCATCAACTTGTCGATAACCACTTCTAATTCTCATGAAAATCTCAAGATTCTCAGAAATGGCAAGAAAGCTGTCTTTTCTCTTCACAATTAAGGATCAAAAGAGACCGGAATTGACAACTATTTGTGCAGAGCTGAAATTGGGTTCTGTCCATCAAAACATAAACAACAGCATAAATAACAACATGGGTCTTCCGTTGTATAAAGAACCCACAGACACACACAGCCCCCATTTTTCCCCTATTTTGAATATAATTTACAACGATTCAATTTGTAAATTTAAGGCACTATGACAGCTACATTCATACATGTTATTAGTATAAGATATTACATAACTTTTACGGAACAATTATATTGAGCATTTTGTTTCAGTTATTAATCAGGTATAAATCATTTCAATTGTTTAAAAAAATATGGATATTCAAAGTCATTAACCATCAAGAATTTGCAAAACGACCATATGAGATTTTTTAAAAAAAATAATAATAATATGGACATTCAAAGTCATTATTCTTTTTCCTTTCACAAAGGTATACTTGTAGAACCACTGGATCCTGAAAGTAAAATGGAGAAGATGTTGAGAAAGGTGGAGCAGCCTCCAACTGTAGGCAAATCGTTCCCAGCGAATTACGCAACATTATATGACTTCTTCTCGAATTTCTCAGGTGTTGTTGCTCCATTTGGTAAGTGAATGGATTCTCATGGTATCCCGTCTTTCTTTTTCCTCTCTTCTTTTTTTTTTTTAATTTTATTTTTTACTTTATTCTTTAATAGTACGTAGTATAGATATTGGTTCACAATTTAACTTGGAAAAGAAAGAAGTTTGTGTCATAAAATATATTAAGCCTTAATGGCTCTTTAAAATTTCAGGTTACGGATGAAAATGTCATTGTATTTAAATACACATTGTTCACACGCTTCAAAAAGTTGAGCCATCTGAGATAGTATACCGCAACTTGATTGTAGCACCCAAGACAGCAATTACAGAAACAATACCTCACTATATCGATAATGAAAGAACAACCAATTTGATAACAGTATATAATATTCACAATAGGAATGATATCAGTATTCAATGAAATTATAAGGAATGATAACAAGTAAAAAAATGGGAACTCAATCACAGGTTTAGTAGCCAATCTTGAACCATTGGCTCCTTGATCATACCTACAAGGACCAACAAATTGGAATCAAGACTCAGAATGGAGGAAGAAGAATATCCTAGTTTAGGAAGAAAGACTCATACCAGACATTCTTCTCAGCTAGAGGTTTCCATCCTTATACCCTCAGTCACGAATTCCTTAAGCTTGCAGTTAGTTATTTTCTTCCTACACCCCCTTCCCATCATCTTGCCATATGCACTCTCTTCCATGTGCCTCTGCTTAGCAACTAACTCAACGTCCTTACGCCTTGCCTCCTCTACCAAAAAATCCTTATTGACCTTCGATAGCATAACAATACCCCCCTCTTTAAAAACAACCTTGTCCTCAAGGTTGAAAGCAGGGTAGTACTTCATCATGGTATCATAGTCTTCCCAAGTAGCCTCATCTGGTTTTGTTCTTCCCATTGTACTAGTAATTGTACTTGCTCTGCACCTGCAGCTTTCACCACTCTGCTATCTAGCAATGAATATGGCTGGAGAATAGGGCTTTGTTCTGTTGTCAACAATGGTAGTGGTACATATTGAACTGTAGGGTCTCCCTTGAATTCCTTAAGCATTGAAATGTGAAAAACTGGATGTATCTTTGTTGATTGTGGCAGTTCTAGTTTATAAGCAACTTTCCCCATCCTTTGCATAATAGGAAAAGGACCAAAATATTTAAGACTCAATTTTTGATTCTTTCTTAAGTGTACCGAATGCTGCTTGTACGGTTGGAGTTTTATTAGTACCAAGTCACCCTCCTAAAATTCTTTGTCAACACGATGTTTGTCTGCCTTGTTCTTCATATGATTCTGCGCCTTATCCAAGTTGAATTTTAGTTGTTGCAAAATATGATCTCTGTCCTACAGTAGCTCTTGTATTTGCGGAGGGTCAGCCAAATTTACTCCATATTTGACTATGGAAGGAGGTTTTCTGCCATAAATAGCCTCAAATGTGTCCGTCAATTGGTGTGTTAGGATGAATTATACCATAATTCTGCCCAAATTAAAGCTTTATACCAAAGCTTGGGATGATCATATGTATAACACTGCAAGAACATTTCCAAGATCTTGTTGATAGCAAGTAGAGGACATAGCCAATATAGTCCTTTGAAGCCGAAACAAGTGTTGCCAAAAACTGCTGGTGAAAACCTTGTCTCGATCAGAAACAATAGACTTAGGCATTCCATGTAATTTAACAACATTCTGGAAGAAAGCCTTAGCCATTGATTTTGCTGTGTAATCAGACTTCATAGGTACAAAATGAGCATACTTAGAAAGCCTATCGACAACCACCATTATAACAGTATATCTATTAGAGCTAGGGAGACCGGTGATAAAATCCATACTCAAATCTTCCCAAATTTTATCAGGGACAGGTAACGGTTGTAATAGACCTGCTGGCGCAAAATTTACAAATTTAGCTTTCTAACAAATATCACAGTTATTGATAAAAGCTTTAATGTCTTGTTGCATTCCCTGCCAATAAAAATTTGCAGCAACTCGAGCTATTGTTCTCTTGATACCTACATGTTCTCCAATTGGTGAAGAATGAAGTTCCCATAAAATTTTAGCAATGAGCTGTGGATCCTTAGGGACTACAAGTCTATCCCCCATGTATATAATGCCTCCCTCATTGGTAAATCTGCTCGTAATCTCTTTGTGGGGGTTTCACCCTATATTAGTTTGCTACAAGTTGGATCTGCTGCCTATGCTAGTTTAATGTCTTCAATTATCTGACATAAAGTTTGACTCCATGCCATGTAATAGGACCGAGAAAGTGCATCAGCAGGAATATTATCTTTACCTGCTTTATCTTCGATCTGAAAATCATACCCCATGAATTTATGAAGCCACACTTGTTGCTCCGGTGTCTACAAGGATTGGTCCAACAAATGTCTCAAACTTTGTTGGTCAGTCCTTATAATGAATTGATGGCCTAATATGTAGTGTTAAAATTTAGCAAGTGACTCCGTAATAGCATAAAGTTCTCTAACATATGCTCCTTGTTTTTGTAACCTTGGAGACAACTTCTTGGAAAAGAATGCAATTGGATGTCCATTCTGACTCAAGACTGATTGTATGCCACAATTGAAAGCATCTGTTTCCAGAATAAATTTTTGAGTAAAGTCTGGTAATGCTAACACTGGACCCTCGATAATTGCCTTCTTAAGCAATTCAAAAGCAGTCTGAGTTGGCTCCCGCCATGTAAAGCTATCTTTCTTCAAAAGATTTGTTAGGGGAGCAACAATGGAAGCATATTGTCTAATGAATCTTCGATAATAGCCCGTGAGGCCTAAAAATGCTCTCAGCTATTTAACATTCTTAGGTATAGGCCACTCTATCACAACCTGTAATTTGTGCTTGTCCATGGCAACCCCGTTACCTGACACAACATGTCCCAAGTACTCAATTTCAGTTAACCCGAATGAACATTTCGAAAGCTTAGCAAATAACTGATGTGCCTTCAACAATTTCAAAACAGTTTCTAACTGAGTGAGGTGCGTCTTCCATGTAGGGCTATAAACCAAGATATCATAAAAAAAAAAATCAACACAAATTGTCTCAAAAGACCTTTAAAGACGTGATTCATAAGGGATTGAAATGTGGTCGAGGCCTTAGTTAAGCCAAATGGCATGACCAACCATTCATATAGCCCTTCGTGTGTCTTAAAAGCTGTCTTATGTCGATCTTGTGGCTTCACCAAGATTTGGTGGTATCCTGATCTAAGATCCAATTTTGAAAAGAATTTGGCCCCATGTAACTCATCTAGTAGTTCATCTACAGTTGGCATAAGAAACTTGTCTTTCACCGTAATTGCATTTAAAGCTCTGTAGTTTGTACAAAATCTCCATGTGCCATCCTTTTTCTTTACCAACACAATGGGAGAAGCGAATGGGCTGCAACTTGGTTGGATGATGCCTTCATGGAGCATGTCTTGCACCATTTTCTCAATTTGTTCTTTTTGGCCGTGGGGTTGTCGGTATGGTCTGGACTTAACAGGCTTGGCTCCTTCCACCAATGGAATTGCATGATTATGAGATCTCTCTAGTGGCAATCCTATTGGTTTGTCAAAAATTGTATGGTAAGTATGCAATAAGAGAGCCAATTCCGGTTCCATCTCCTCGGGAAGTTTCAAAACTGAATCCCCTTCCTATACTTGATGTACTCTAATGTATATAATTCAGCAATAGCATCCATGGAGGTTAATCTTTGAAAGTGATGAAATTGAGCAGGTGCAGGTGTAGCTTCAGACAAACCCTATAAGGTTACTAAGTCCCCATTCCAATAAAAATGGAACATGTCTACATAATCTGCTCCATGAGACCTCAAGGCCTTTAATTAGGAAGCTCCCAAGACCAAATCAGTACCAGCAATGGGAAACAAATAAACAGAAACCAGCAATTCATGGCCTTGAATGCACATTGGCAACTTCAGAATGAAGCCTTCCATATACAATTTATTGCCATTTCCAACCATGACTTGAAATTGTGGAGATTTTTGCACAGAGAGTTTTAAGAATTAAGCAATCTTAGGCTGCATAAAACTATCTAAACTATCACTATCCAACAAGATTTGAATAGTAATATCATTAATAGTATCTTCAAATCACATAGTGGCTGCACCCGCAGCTCCATGCAGGGCGTTGAAAGATAAATGAGGTTGATATTTGTTATCTGACACAGGGGTAAGTGATTCCTCAGTAACATCATCATTAGGAGCCATAAGATGACTGCCTTCTTCTACTTCATCATCCACTTGTAGTAGCAGTAATTGTTTATTGGGACATTTATGACCAAAGAAATACTTCTCATCATAAGTAAAACATAATCCATTTTCCCTTCTTCTCTGGATCTCAGCTTATGACATTTTTTGAATATTAGGACTATTTTGTTGTAATGGTTGTGATTTCGGATACAGAAAAGGAAGTAAGGGTGGCGGTTTTAGGTGTGGGCCAATAGTGGATTAGGTGGAGTTTGGAGGAAGTTTAGGGCTGTAATGAGAGCGAGGATACCATGGAGTGGTTTTGGGTCTAAATTCATGCTTAGCTTCAAATAATTTGGCTAAAGCAAAAGCTCTAACCAAGTTCAGGGGATTCTGTGCTATAACCTTTCTTCTAAGTTCAGGTCTCAATCCCCCTGCAAAATAGTCTAAAATAGCCTCAGCACTAACACCATAAGTTCTATTAGCTAATGCAGAGAATTCCATATAGTACTGATGAAATGAACCTGTTTGCACCCATTTAAATAAATCTGACCTGGGGGAATCAAAAGCTGAAGGACCAAATTGGGACTCCAATGCTCTAGTCAACATTTGCCAAGACTAGATAGAGAAGGTACGCTGCATCATTTGAAACCACGGGACTACTTCCTTGTCAAAGTGAATAGATGCCAATGTAACTTGTTGATCATCTGGAATCTGGTAGTACTCAAAGAATTGTTCTGTTTTGAAGATCCAATTTAGGATATCAGAACCATCAAATCATAGAAAGTCGACATGTACCCCTCGTGGCTGAGCAGGAGGTCTGTAAGAGTTCCCTTCAGAGGCATTGCCTCAAACACCGTGAGTAGAGTCAGAAATGTTGTTTGTTTGCTACAAAGCAGCCGTAGAAGCTTCAATCTGCTCAAAGTGCTGGTCATTGTCAACATCTTTCTATTAGAGAACCTGGATTAACCTCGTTAATTCAGCATTCACATGGTCCACTTTTGCTGCGACATCCTTTAATTGAGTACCTTCTGTCATGGTGTGGAATGAGAGCACCAATGTAGCACCCAAGACAACAATTACAGAAACAATACCTCACTATATTGATAATGAAAGAACAACCAATTTGATAACAGTATATAATGTCCGCAACAAGAATGATATCAGTATTCAATGAAATTATAAGGAACGATAACAAATAACAAAATGGGAACTCAATCGCAGGTTCAATAGCCAATCTTGAACCATCGACTCCTTACTCATACTTGCAAGGACAAAGGAATTGGAATCAAGACTCAGAATGGAGGAAGAAGAATATCATAGTTCAGGAAGAAAGACTCATACCGGACAGCCTTCTCAGCTAGAGGTCTCCATCCTTATACCCTCAGTCACAAATTCCTTAAGCTTGCAATTAGTTATTTTCTTCCTACACCCCCTTCCCGTCATCTTGCCATCTGCACTCTCTTCCATGTGCCGATGCTCAGTAACTAACTCCACGTCCTCACGCCTTGCCTCCTCCACCAAAAAGTCCTTATTGACCTTCGGTAGCATAACATTGATGTATTGTTCGTCATTGAGAGCGTCAATAAATATGTTAGCACCTGGCTGACATGGAATAATAAAATATATATTTTTAGTATTTATATTTATTTTGCTGTACCTTAGACATTAAAAGAAAGAGTGAAGATTTTTTTTTTTCTTGCAAATGCAAATAGGAGTTAACTCATTTAACTAAAGAAGAAAAGAATTTTACATTAATAATTAATGAATCATATGATGATATCCTTATGCTTAGAGAACAGTTAATACATTTAACTTTGTTGGATAACTTTACAGTGGTCGTCTTATCCGTGATTTAGTCATTTTTTATCATGCTGACCAGGCACAAATTTAATAATGGGATTTTTCAAATCATGAGTTTTTGACCTAGCAAGTTACGCAAGTCTCATTCAGTTATTGCATTTTTAAAATCGTATAATCCCTACTTGAAAGCATTGTTAAAGGTGCTACGATGAACAAAAATTTATTGTAAATTTAAAAAAAACGTAAATTCAAAAGTTTTGAATAAAAATATGGGGCCATTGGAACTTCACTGTGTGTCGCCCCACGTACGTGGTTTGTATTTCTGATCTGATATTGTAGACGAGTCCATCTTATTTATATATTTATAAAAGTGGATAGTAAGAGTAGATATCATAAAAAAGAGCCAAAGCCACTCTATTTACTATGCATTTTTGTCTCTCTTTATAATATTTTCTCTTAATATTCGTTTTTAATATACAAATATCATAATTCATTGTAGACACAAATAACATAATTGATTGTAGACTGTTAACAGTTGGAGTTAGTAGATACTGGAGAGGACAGTACAAATAGACTAACGGATGTTGGTTGGCACATGTAGTTTTCCCAGATGAGAGAATTATATCGCAAACACATGTCTTTGTAACATTAGCAATTTTCTGATGCAAGACAAATATACTGATTGGAAAATATGGAGTCTCAGTTGCAGACTAATCTCGGTAAAACATAAAACAGCAAATTGAAATGTCATGTAACAGGAATATGATAAAACGGTTCTATCATCAACAAGACAATGATCTGATATGAAGATGTTATCGACAGATTAAGTATTGATTCCTGCTATATGGAGTCTATCATATCATTCGTAGAAAAGAATCATGTTCTAGCTAAGAATAACTTTAGGTCAGTTACTTTTTCTATTGAATATTGCAATGATCCTTTCCTGAAGAAAGTTTGAAGACTAAGTCACAAAGGGGGCAAGAGAATAAGAAGAATCAGAAAAAGGGAATGACAAAGAGGGGTAAGAGGAAATCAGAGAGAAGAATGGATACTTACTTCACTCATGCTCTTTTCCTTAATTTGCTTCCTCTTCCTTTAATCCACTCTTTACTCTATCAATTGGGCCGTTACAGTCTTTCTCTTGGCCAGGCAAATTACCGCTTTGGATAAGCGATGAGCTTGAGCATGACGCAGAAAACCCATCGAAGAGCTCAGAAAAACATGAGGCTGGATTTTTGCCACCAAATTATGCTACCATTCGCCAATTTATCAGGTCTGCATACGTGAATGCTCTTGGTCTTTCCGGAGTGGGTATGTGTTTCGATCTCCATGCAAGTTTCTTGATTTATGCTTTGCTGCTAGACTTTTCATCACGAAAGGTGTCTTCGTATTCGGATGAGGAATGCACTTGATTGGTTATTCCTCCGTGATTTTTGCCGACCGCCAGCTTTTTCTCGTTGGTTAAATAGTATTTAATATCTTTTATTAAAAAGTACTTTTTAATTGCAATAAAAAAACTATTTTTAAGTACTATAACTAATAAGTGCTAGTTTTTTTTTTAAAAATACCTTACTATTGCTGTCCTTAATTTGTGTCAATAATATATTAACCTTGGACGTATTGTGAAAGAGAGAAGTATATTTTAAGGACATTAACTTTTATGTTAATTGAGGATCTAAATTTTTTTATTTGTCAATCAAAGATCTCAACTTATTTTTTGGTGACTGAAAAAATCTTATGTGGCAAATTACAATTATATATATATATATATATATATATATATATATATGTAAATTATGTAATAATATGTCATCAAATTAAATTAATGAGATAATTATTTTGATGGCAAAATTAATTTTTCCCTTCAAATTATACTATTTTTCTCCAAATTTTGAGTCATATGCCTAATTGTGTTTACTTTATAGTGATTTGTAGCTTTTACACTATTTGAAAATTATTTTATTTTTCAAACTAAATTGCATAGCTATTTCTAATGGAGATATCAATACTTTATAAAATTGATACGCCTTCCTATATGATGTATCGATTGATATTTATTCACATCATTGTGTTGCTAACTTTGGCATTTGCCTTTGACAATCTTCTACTTTTACAAGCTATATTTTCTTTTTAATAAATCATCTAAAGTAAGAGATATATTTCAAAAAGTTAATTTTAAAAAGTGAAGATAATTTTATTTGAGCTTTTCAATGAGAAATATTATCATTTAGTGAAGATAAATACAAAAAAAGTTACAATTTAAACAACATAATATATCTTCTCAAAATAAATCTATTTTTTTAAAAAAATGTAAATGGATAGAAAGCAACTTAAAAAAAAAAAGCAGCTTAAAAATTGCACTAAAAAAAATCAACTTAAAAAAGATAAATCAAAATTCTCATAAAATAGTCAACAAATATGTAAATGGAAAAAAATGTCAAGTTTATATTTTTAAGCTAATTAAAAATAGAATATAAAAATAGTTGACATTTTCTAATGCTTAGTTGGTATTTTCCAGTGCCAACTAAATACTGGAAATTGAATTGATTATATTGAAGTCCTTAATTGGAACTTTAAAAAGTTAAAACCCTTAAAATAACTTCTATGGTAAAGATAACAAAAAGCCTTCACATAAAGATTGTGTCTATTTTTTTTTTAAGTGGACCTCACACAGTTATATGAACCATACACATAAAAAGTAGAGACAATCTTCGTATGAAAACTTTTTATTATCTTCACCGTAGAATCCACCAACCCTTAAACATTTTCATCCAAAGTTGAGGTACTTTCATGAAAATTTTCTCTATTGTGAAATAACAATGTGCATTACTGACTGATGGTGCAACAGATTTGGCAGTCATAATGTTATTTTGATTTCCTTATCACACATACCAATAAGGATGAATTCACTCCCCTCAAAATCCTTTCCCCTGGACCGTCGGGCTTCAAAAGTGGAATCAATCTTTCACGGTGGAAGCTTATCCTGGATTAAGGGTATATTTGGTATGCTATATTAATTATGATAGAATAATTTTTTTTTTTAAGATTCTGCTGGGTAGGACGCGCAAAAAACACAACTAAACAGCAATAATACGAGGGCAATGATGCCCCATAAAATTTGCAGAAAAATCTAAATACAAGAAGACAGGAAGAACAGAAAAGTAGTTAAAACCCAAAGCACAAGAGTTGGCTTCACGATATATGTGGCATATTTCCACATTCCACTCCCTAGTTAAAAGCTCCTTGATTGATCCGAGCAGGCTACAGCAGCCATGGGTCTCCAGAGCCTGGTTCTTGATGAGAAGCACAGCACACTTTCGAGTCCAACTCCAAAATAACTCGCCTATACCTCAGCTGCCAGCCCAACCGAAGACTCCAATAAGCTTCCCACAGTGCAGCAGCCGTGATCGAACAGGAACCCAAGTTAACACAGAAAGCAGCCACAAAATGTGAATATTCATCCCTCACTATACCTCCACATGCTGCACCATCATTAATAACCGATCCATCGGAGTTGATTTTCACCCAATTGTGGGGACGAGGCTTCCAAGAGATTTGCTTGACCACAAAATTGGGAATTCTCTTCCTAACTCTATCAAGTTCGGTAACAGCTCTATCATATTCTTGGATGAGCAAACCTGCCTTCCGAACCAAACTTGTGTCCACTGCATCTGCTCTTTCAAAGATCACCAAATTCTTGTGAAACCATAAAGAGCTACAAATGGAAGCAAAAGAAAGGGGCCATTTTTGCCCCTTACAAAAGGCAAGAATGATCCCTAATGTTGTCCTCAATCCAGTCATATAAGGACCCATCAAAGAAATCGTTAGGAATCACACTATGTCCAATGCTCATCCACAAATCTTTGGCCACAGGGCAGTCCCTCAAAGTGTGGAGCAGCGATTCAGCCTCACGGCCGCAGACCCGACAAGTGTCCTCATCCATCATTCCTCTCCTAAATCGAGCCTGGTTGGTGAGGAGCGCATTATTGCTAATGAGCAACAGGAAGTAGTGGATACGGTGGGGGGCCTTCACTTTCCACACCACTTTGAAGAGGTTGGAACTTAGACCTTCCCCTTCCTCCTTCAAACAATTATAAGCTGACTTCACGGTAAAATCTCCTCCAGTTGAAGAATGCAAACACGCAACAGAGTCTCTACCCAGATTATCTTCCGGGGCCTTCACAGAGTGACAAAGACCCAGGCAATCTTCAGTAAGGGAACTTCTGATGTTCTCCCAATTCCACTCCCCTCTGCCATCTGCATAATCAGCCACCCATTTACCAGATTCATCTGCATCTATGTCAACCACAGCCAAATCTTCCAACTTGTGAACACCCGGAATCCAATGATCAACCCAGAACCTAGTTGTTTAGCATCAACAATTCTCCATATCAAATTCTGTTTAAACCTGCCCCAAACAAAAACTATGCCTCGCCAAGCGTTTGAACATTACTGCTTCCTTTGAACATCCGGGATCATCTTGTCCTGGCACCCATGCTTACTGCGAATAACTTTCGCCCATAAAGCCTCAGGTCTTTTAACTATCCCAGGCGAGCTTCATCATGAATGCTAGATTTAAATCTTTGGCTCTTCGCAAATTTAGGCCACCCTCTTCATTCGGTTTACACACTTTATCTAATATAAAAATAATAATTTATTATAAAATAGATAAATAAATATTATTTATCTAAATTTTATTATGTTTAATAAAGATAATCAATTTTAAAATAATTATACAAATATTTTAATTGTAATATATATATATATATATATATATATATATATATATATATATATATATATATATATATATATATATATATATATATATCATAATATTTATTTTTAAATATATAATTAAATAATTAATAAAAGCTATTTTATATTATAATTTTTTTTTGTTAAATATTTACTTATGAATAAAATTATTTGTGATATCAAGATGATACTATTATATTATATAATATAATTTCTTATACAATTTCATATCAAATTCTATATAGTATTAAAATTTTATTAGACTTTATGCAATTGGATCTTATATTATCAAATTCTTTATCATCATATTTTATACTATCAGATGTATTAAGTGGGCCCTAAAAAAAAAAGGGACAAAACATTGTATTTGAAATTGAACTATGTTTAGGTCGTGATTTTAACTCAAATGTAATTTTTGTTTAGATTTATTATTACAACCAGACACATAGAAACCACACAATTAACTTGAGGCCTCCACTCCCTAACAAAAGGGGAAAATAAATGCCACATCTCACCCCCATTCCTCAACCCCTTTCCCCGGGCCGAGGAGGAGGGTTTTGAATATAATTTATGACCAGTCAATTAATTTGTACATGTAAGGCACTATGAAACTAAATTCATACATGTTATTCATAAGATATTACATAACATTTATGGAACAATTATATTGAAATTTCAGTTATTAATCAAGTGTAAATCACTTAAATTAGAAAAAAAAAATAAGTTATGGACATTAAAAGTCATTAACCATCAAGAATTTGCAAAACGACCACATGTAAAATTCTATCTACTTCTTCTTTTTCCTTTTCCAAAGGTATACTTGTAGAACCACTGGATCCTAAAAGTACAATGGAGCAGATTTTGAAAAAGATAGAGTGAACTGGATCTACAAGGCCATGTCTAAAATGCATTGTAGTTTGTCATGTACCACTAGTGTATCTACACCTTAAGTTAGATTGAGGCGTTCTTTCCAATAAAATGCTAATGGACGGTGGAAATTTGTTACTAGTTTTCTAAGAACTAGGTTTTCATAAGTCTTAGTTTCTAAAATAAAATATACATAAACCAGGTTTTTCATACATGACCATATAGAAAAAATGAAGAAAACGACAAAAATGCTCAAATAACTGATTTCATATGATCATTGTTCTTTTTGTCAGGTTTTTTTTTTTTATCTAGAAAGTTACCAGTGTATTGCTAAAACTTATCAATATTTTGCTAGAATTTACCAGCGTTTTACATACTCTTAAAAATTTGATTTTATGAAGAATGTTAATTAGTGGTGTGTTAGATTTTATTCGTTTTGGTATCCTCTTGGTCAATATTTGATACAAAATTTGAAAATAGAAAAAGACATAAAAATAGCAAGCTAAAATAATTTACCAGCATATTGCTAAAACTTGCTAGCATTTTGTTAGAATTTACCAGCATTTTCCAATTATTTACCAGCGTCTTACATACTTCAAAAAATATGATTTTATGAAGAATAATAATTAGTAATGTGTTAGATTTAATCATTTTGGTGCCCCTTGATCAATATTTGATACAAAATTTGAAAAAAAAAAAAAGACAGATAAAGAGCAAGCTAAAATAATTTACCAGCGTATTGCTAAAACTTACTAGCGTTTTGCCGAAGTTTACTAGCATTTCCCAAGTATTTACTAGCATCTTATTTACTCTTAAAAATCTAGAGAAAAGCATAGCAACATGAAGAGCTAATGTATGACATAAAAAACCATTCAAATAACTTCAAGATTGTGTGAAATACATATTTTATACAAACTAGTTTCCCTAGACATGAATCATTTTACACCAGTTTATGTTAGAAAGTTTGTAAAATGCCTTATCTCTGTAAAAACTTAATTCAAAAATTAAGTATTCATGTGGAAAACGTGCATAACAGAATCGCACAATCTATACATTAGATCATAGCTACCATGTTAAATAAAAAAAATTTTTTTTGTCTAAAATACCATGTTAAAAAATTTAAAATATAATTAAGTATAAAAGTAAAAAATTGTGACTTTATTAAAAGAACATAGTGATATTATAAGTGTTCTTAATTATATTTCAAATTTTATAAAGGATATAAAAATTGTTACATGCATTGATTTCATCCCAAATTACATCCTTTAAAAATATTGAATTTATATTAAACTTTATTTATTATCCATTATTCAAGAAAGGGAAAAATTTACTAGCGTATTGCATATATTTATTAGCGTTTTGATGCAAATTTTCCAGCATTTTTTAAAAATTTATCAGTATCTTAGGAACTCTTTAAAATCTAATTATTTAGAAAATGAGATTCAGTGTTATGTTAAATTAGTTTATTAATGTGCCCTTAGTCAATAATTGTTAAAAAAATTGAAAAAGCAAAAAAATAAAAACAAGTATCCAAATGGAGATATTTTTCAGCGTATTGTATATATTTACTAGTATTTTAATACAAATTTACTAGCATTTTTAAAGAACTTATTAGTGTCTTAGGAACTTTTTAAAATTTGATTATTTGGAGAATGTGATTTAATGTCATGTTAAATTAGTGCATTAATGTGCCCTTAGATAATAATTGTTAAAAAAAATTGAAAAAGCAAAAAAATAAAAACAAGTATTCAAATAGAGACATTTATTAGCATATTACAAATGTTTTCCAATGTTTTGATGTAAATTTACTAGCATTTTTAAAAAATTTATCAACGTGTTAGGAACTCTTTAAAATCTGATTATTTGGAGAATGAGATTTAGTGTCATATTAAATTATTTCATTAATGTGCCCTTTGTCAATAATTGTTAAAAAAAATTAAAAAAGGAAAAGAATAAAAAAAATCCAAATAGAGATATTTATCAACGTTTTGATGCAAAATTACCAACATTTTTAAGGAATTTACTAGAATTTTAGAAACTCTTTAAAATTTGATTATTTGGAGAATAAGATTTAGTATCATGTTAAATTGGTTCATTAATATGCACTTAGTCAATAATTGTTAAAAAAAAATTGAAAAAGCAAAAGAATAAAAATAAGTGTCCAAATAGAAACATTTACCAACATATTGCATATATTTACCAGCGTTTTGATGCAAAATTACCAACATTTTTAAATAATTTATCAGCGTATTAGGAACTCTTTAAAATTTGATTATTTGGAAAATAAGATTCAGTGTCATGTTAAATTGGTTCATTAACGTGCCCTTAGTCAATAATTGTTAAAAAAAAAAAGCAAAAAAATAAAAACAGGTAATCCAAATAGAGATATTTACCAGTCTATTGCATATATTTACCATTATTTTGATACAAAATTACCAGCATTTTTAAAGAATTTACCAATAGTTTAGGAATTTTTGCTTTGCCCAAAACCCCATCATAATATACTTGCTGAAGTTTGCACGGCAGTGCGGATGACAACACCCATTATGAATATATAACTTGCCTTTGTTTTCATAGTCCATATAACAATTTGCTCATGCTTTCCAATATTTCCATTTCTCATCTTCAATTTTATAATAAGCATAACTCCCTCCCTTTTTCTCATGTTGGATTTTACTTTTTGGTTTCTGCGGTTTGGAGAAGCTTATACTTTTGATGATTTAGAATTGTTGTACAAAATACAAGAAAAAAAAAGGAAAAAGAATACTTCTTCATATTAGGGCAGATACAAATGTGGTACGTTGTATATGATTTCTGAATAGAAGTGGTAGAGCTTGAACTTTAACTAGAGAAAGGTGGATTGGAAAGACTTGAGTTACTCTTGTTCCCTTCATCGTCAATTTTTGTTTTTTGGGTGGCATAGGTGGTGGAGGTGGAGGAGAAGGAAAGATATGGAGGGGGGCAATGAGAGTTTGCTAGAGAGAAACTATTTGTATAGTTAGACAACCCAGACCAAGTTTGTGTCAGACTTTTCCATCTCACCACTACAAAAAATAAAATAAAATTAAAACATATATTAACTGACTCTGAAAGGTACTCACCTCTAATTACTAGTTCCGGACCATGTTAAGTGCATAGTAGTATACGGTGCATCAAGCACCTAAGAAAAGAGTCATGTATATGATGGTCTATCAATTTAATGAAATTTTAATAGTTTAAAGTCATAAAAAACTCTTAAATTTGAATCTTTGATGAGTGTTTTATTTTTTGTTTTGAGTATTTGTAAATCCTAAACCCTAAGATATATCATGGTCTAAGTTTGCATTTAAATTGCAATTTCAGGTCGTGGGACAACCTTGGAAAGTTGATGAAAAAAACTAATCATGTTTCAAGTCCAGTGCCTAGCCACCTAAGTTCTAGCACAGGCGGTGGCAAGAAAAAAAATTGAAGTTGCTATTAGGTGACTTGGCGCCTAGGTGCTAGCGTGAGACTATTTGGTTTTTTATGTTTAAAAAGCCAAAAGCAAGAGAAGGGGTTGAGTATCGAGGTCAGGAAACAAGTGAAAAACATTCTTCAGCTCTGGGAAAACACAAAGGATAGCTAAAGAAGAAAAAATTAAGGAATCATTATTCCAAATTTTGGATTTTTTTGGATTCTTCTCTTATTTTCTACTTTATTTTCTTTTATAGCATGAGTTATTAGACTCCATAGCTAGGGTTAGGATGAAGTCTAATATGGGTTGATTTATATATGAATTTTTGAGAACCTGATGTTGAGTTTGATGAGTTAAAGGTTTATCTTTTATTTTATTACAAATTTGTGAGTTGGCTTATCAGAAATTGTTTAGGATTTATGTATAAATTGGAAAATCTGTGTATGAACTAGCTCTAAAGATAAATACCATGATCATCAAGATTTAGAATAAATTTTGAAATTGTGTGATTTGTGAATTGGTTTTTGTGCTTAATCCTTCCTTTTGTTTAAACACGATTAAGGAATTAATCTATTGATGTCAAAAGAGGAAAATTGGCTTACCAAGAAATTGTGGTCAATTAATTATAATCTTTTCTTTAATTTATCAATTCCCAACTCAAGTAATTATGAACTCATTGATATATTAAGAAAATTCAGACAAGCCGAAACCTTCAGCATCTTTGAGTATTGTGATTATTCTTAATTAAGTTGTTACTTATGTTGTTATTGTTCTTTGCTTTATTTTAAAATTTTTGTTTAGAGCTTTGTTAGTCAACCAAAAAAAAAAAAAAAAGAAAGAAAGAAATAAGAGAAGAGAACTACATACGTCTAAGAAAATATTTTTGTTAACCTAGTCAAGTCAATACGAGGATAAGAGAAGAAACCTTTTAATGTTCAACATGAAGAATAGTATGTTGCTCAGCATTATAAATAAAGAATAGTGTAAACTTTAAGTAAACAGGATGAAAATTAAAGCCATGAAGAATATGAATTGAGTAAATTCGCGACGAGTGCGAGAAAGGTGGGTGCACTTGGAAGAAGTAGGTGTGAATGGCGATGGTAACAAAAGTGGGCGACATAAATGGGGAGTACTGGGGTGAAAGGTGGTGTATTAACTCTGTAAAGGATACTCACCCACGTGCAACAAGTTAGTTAAGTCTGTTACATTTAGCATTCAGTTAGAGTTAGTTACAGAGTTTGCTGTAGCAGTGTTACCTTATCAGAGTCATAGATGTACACATATATAAGCTGATGTAAGCCACACTCAATCAATGAAATCATTCTCATCTCATTCACTACAGATTCATTCTCATCTTCTCTCTATTCTCTTTGTTCGCTCTCCTTGGTCCTGATACCTTAGAAACTCAATCAAGGAAGGAATTTGGATGTTTTCACGAAGCTAGAATCAATCATATACTTGTTATTTGTCGATAATTTGCCGGAATCAATGGCAAACTCTTGGTTGTGGCAAATTTTTAGCCATGAAGGTGAGGTGGTGGATGTCTTCATTTCGAGAAAAAAGAGAAGGCAGAGTTTCGATGCAGTTTGGCTTTGTACATTGTGCTCGAAAGAGTGTAGCCATGAAGGCCATTGAAAATGTCAATGGCTTAATGATACGGGGGAGAAAGGTATCAGTTAAGGAAGGAGAGTATAGGAGAAAAGGAAGGTGGAATACGAAGACAAAGCCCATGAAGAAAAAAGACTATATGAAACCAAAGGATACAAACCAATGGTGGAATGTAGTTGACGGGAGGTTGTTCAAGGAGGTAGTATTGCAAAGGGATGGTAATAGAGGAAATCACAATGCCAAAGAATAAAAGAATCTCGAGGGAAGAATAGGGGAAACTAAGGAGGATAAAACTATAGCGATTCAATACAAAGGAAGTGAAGAGATGAATGAGTTCTTGTCTAGAAGCATTGTGGGAGAAAAACTATGGCTTGTTAATGTTGAAGTGGCAGCAGAAAGATTGTCCAAGGATTGGCTCTCGATAACTACAAAGAAGAGCTGGATCAGTATAAAACAATTGTCACCTTTAAGACAGTTAAAGTTATCGAAATTACTGTAGACAGGGTGTCTATTTTTCTGAAAAATTATTTTGATGAGGTTACGAAAGTGGTCAGAACAGGAGGTCTGTCAGACACGAAGGGTATGGTTAGAGTGTGTTGTATTCCTCCTCATGCTTGGTCAAGAGAGAATCTAAAAACTATTAAGGACATTTGCGGCACTTTTGTTTGCTTTGATGAAAAAAAAAGAAGAAGGAAGGGTTGTCTTTCTGTTTTGTGAAAATACTAATAGATACCTGCTTCCTTCCAGTTATTCAGAGCTGGATCATGGTGCATACTCTGGTGTAGATGTACTTTTGTGTAGATGGTGTAGATTTTGTTTACCCTTATATACTTTTAGGGCACAAGAACCCTAAACATGCTGCGGTAGCACATTTGGTACACGTGCTCTCTCTTTGAGCTTTAGGTCAGCCTCAATTCCCCCAATTTTACATGTTTAGTTACTATATAGTATTTAAAAGGAAAAAAAGGGGAAAAAAAAACAAGGGAAAAAAATCAAAAACAAAAAAATGCTTTACCTCTTCCATTTGTCAAATTTGTCATTTGTCAATTATTTCATTTTTGTCTTACTTTCTTTTTTCTTTCATTTGCTATTTGGTATTTTCATTTTATTTTTTCTGTCCACCTTCTTTTTGTTTGCTATCTTTTTTTTCTTTTATTTATTTGTGTTATAATATTACTTTATACAAAAAATAAAATTTACTTTATTTCTATCTCTCTCTCTCTCTCTCTCCTCTCTCTCTGTCTCTCTCAATATCCTATTAACAATTTATTGAAATCAAATGGAAGAAAATTTATAAATTAATCATTAAAATTAACATTTAGTATATGAAATATTCCTATTGGTATTTAAGTGAAAATTAAATAAAAAGAAAAAATGTTTGTTTTTTCATTTCCACATCTTTCTTTAATATCTTAATAATAATAATTATAAAAACCTTAAAATTAAAGTGGAGCTGATCCATAATTTTTTTTTTTTTACAAATTATTGCGTTTAAATTTAATCTAGCCTAATTTTTATATATTGTATATATAAAAGTAATTTTTTCTATTGCCTAAAGAAAGAGAATTGGTCTAATCCCGTGGTTGGTCAAGGCTGGTCCCATTTATTTGCATCAATAATTCATTATCTGTTGCAAGTGCAAAATCAAGAGATTTTTTAATTTCTTACACCTTTAGTTGTGGATGTTTTTTAGCGCTTCTGGATGATCTATAAGAGCCAACAGGTTTATCTTGATCGAGTTAGTTCGCTATCTAGCATGAATTATTCCATTCATTATATATCTTGGCAGTTTCCACCTAAAGGTTAGGAGAAATTGAATTGTGATGGTTCTATTGATCAATATCTTCGAGCTTCCAATGGTGGTCTCATGCATGATTCTTTGGGGCATTTTGTCCGTGGTTTTGATGACAACTTAGGTATTTGTCCCATTACAGTGGCTGAGGTGTTGGGGGGGGGCCTATTATTCTCTTCTTATGGCATGGCAGGAAGTTTATAGATAGATTATTTTAGAGCTTGATTCTCAGGTGCCATTACTCTTATTAAGAAAGAGGTGGATCATAAGCATCCTTACAGGTTAGTTTTAACCCAAGTTTGGCATCTTTTGTGTAAAGATTGGCAGATTCATGTGCAGGCACATATATCAAGAAGCTAATAAAGTTGCTGAATGTTTAGTAGATTTGGGTCATTCTTTGGATTAGGAGTGTGTTTTTATATGTCTCCGCCTTCTAGTTTAGGAGCTATTTTGTGTGATGACAGTGTTGTTGCTGTTCTTCGAATGATTCATTAGTCGTTTTGTTTCATGTTTTGGGAGTTTGCCCCATTTTCTCACCAAAAAAAAGAAAGAGATGCAAGTGGAAAAACAAGTAATTTCTTTTTTTTAATTAGATTTTCACTTAAATATTATAAGATATATTATATATTAATATTAATTTTAATGATTAATATATCAATTTTTATTCTATTTGATTTTAATAAATTATTAGTAGGATATTAAATAAAAAAAGAGAGAAAAATAAAATAGTTACTTGTCAAGAAAAACAATTAACATTGAAATATATATATATATATATATAAAGAAATAGTAAACAGAAAAGAAGAAATAATTGGAAGAGTTGGCGCCTATTTTTATTTTTTTCCATTAAAAAAAAAATCCAAAAACATGAAAAGTGGAAGGAGAGGGTTTCGGACCCTTGACCTCGTGGTAGTGGACATGAGCGCCAACTAGTTATGCGTCTATAACATTTCTTTCACTAATTTTATATAAAAGAAACTTAATCTGCACCATATGCACAAATGTGCATCTGCACTAGAGAATTCGCCTCGTATTATTAGTTGATGGAAAAGCTTACAGGTTAACAGTGAATATGTTAATCTGGCGCCGTCTGTAGTGGACCATCTCATGTTTTGGTCCAAGTTGATAATGGGTCAATAATATAAGAAAAAAGAGTGGTTGGGGCAAAATTATAATTTTAAAAATAATTTAATAATTTTCAATTAACTTATAACTAATACCCAGTTTAATATATATATTGACGTGCAAAAATTTAACCAAGTTACTGACTAGATCTCCATCCCAAATTTTGAATGACAGTAACGCAATGACTGAGTAGTCTCCGACTCTCCGGTGGGTCACTGAAGTACTTCATCTTGGGTGGTCTTCCAGAACAACCAACTTGAAATCGCAGACCTTCAGTGCCCAACATCTTACCCAGGTTTTCATATTTATTTTGGTATTCTTTTTATATTTTTCGGTTGTGAACTTTGTAGATGGGTATACTTCGATCGATCACTGAAGTAGTGTTGAAGATCGATCTACTTGAGATTGGCATTTTGGTTTTTTTTTTTGATAACTAGTCACTCACTTTCACACTTCACTTCGATCACTAAGTCTCGCACTTCACCTTGCTGCGGCATCGTCACCTTCCTGTGCGTCTTCCTCACCGTCGTCCTCCTCCGCGGCCTTAAAAAGTTGAATTCTCGTGATTTACAGTTGAAAAAGTCAGCCTTGAAGAAGTCAGTTACAACAAAAAATGGAATTTTGGCAAGGAACCAAAGTTACTGCTATAACAGATTTGACAAGACTAGGTATATTTGGGGTTTGATTGGTGACTTTGAGATGGAAGGCCAAGTAGAGTGTCAAGTCATTTTTCATAGATAGTATTAGACTAAAAACACTCAGCACACAAAATTTCAGAGCCATCCCATGTATAGATAAAAAGATATGAAAATGGAAAAATTAGAAATCTGCATAACACTAAGTGTGCAGCAGCAAGTTGTGTCGTTTATATTTTGAGGTCTATACCTTTGTTTGAGATGGGACAAATTTTATTAGAAAGCTTGAATAATGTAGTTTCTAACTGGAAAGTTTCAAACTTAGATGAATTTTCGAGAATGAGTTACAATTTCTCAAATTTGTCGGTAGAATAACCGAAGTAAGACTATGACAGCTTAGGTCCTTACATGCCATTTTAAGTTAGAGTGTTAGACAGAGTATGAAATTATTTTTCCTTGAAAATATAGGTGACATTAGACCTGCTGATAAAATTTTAAGTCAATTAAAGATATTGAACTTGAGATATGAATTTCTGAAGTTGTAGGTTCTCCTGAAAACCGATTCTGCAGTAGTAAACTTATAGCATCTTTAACTCTAGCTACAGGGCTTGGATTTGAGTGAAACTAATTTTAAATGAAAGCTTACTTGATGTATTAAATAACTGTAAAGTTTGAGCTTCATACGAATTTTCTAGAATTAGTTGTACATTTCCAAAGTTTACTGCAGAGAATAAACCAAGGTGCATGACAACAACTGTGTTTAGGGTATTTCTTGCATTGTACATACTGAAATGAGATGGGACTAAGGGGAAATGAAAATATGATGGAAATGGAACCTCCACCTAAATTTTTAGGGTCCAATGACTTAAATCCTATTTTTAGTGACTTTCTAAATTTTCTAGTCTGTTATAGAGTGAAACTAGGATGAAATGTGTCCAAATGTGGATAAGTCAAGTTGTAGGTCTCTAAACCACATGGGACTAAAACCATATGATAATACAAGTATAATATGTATTGTTGAAGGTGTTTTGAGTTGGTTGATGATGAACTTTATAATTTAGTGTAATATCTAAAATGGGGCAGATTTGGACCTATAGAGATAAAGTGAGCATCATGAACGTAGACATGAAGTTTGATTTAAAAATGAATATCCCCACCAAGGATTGGAACAAAATTCGCTGTTGGTGGTATGTGCATGTTATGTGGTCACATTTTATTGATTACAAAGTTAATTATTATGAAGTACAGTTTATTTGCAGTGGTTGAAATTTAATTGTGGTTTGTTTTGTAGAAAGGAGAAATGGAGGCGATAACAGAGGCATCAACTTCAAATCATGGGAATAGGATAAGATTAGCCTTAAGCCTTAGCTACGTGGTTTCCTTTGTCCAAAAACTTTCCATTTGTTTTTTTGGACACAACTCAAGACGAAGAATAGAATTAGAAAAGTCTACCACGAATTTTCACTGCTATTTAACTTATGCAGATGCTGTAACCTTCTGTATTTGCTGTGTTGAATTATTGAGCTTGGACGACCGCAGAGAGCGGTATTAGGGGTGGGGTGGCTGCATTTTCTAAATCTATTCGCTTATTTATAATTAAAAGCTGAGGACTGAGAAGAGCTCTCAGAAAAACTTGGTCAAAGAAAATATTAAAAGTTGACAGGGAGTATAGTTGAATTTTGATAAACTAGTAGTTGACCAATATATGGCCAGGTTTTACTTGTAATCTCAATTTAAAATTCACTAAATTCACTTAGTGGTCAGGGTAAGTCGAATTTCATCCTAATTTGTTAATTTTCTTTGTCCTTCATATAAATTTGAGCACACTTAAATTGGTCACTATCACTAAATAAGAATTTATATTTACAATTTATAACATAACTCCTTTTACTCGTTATAACAATAAAACACTTTATATAATAAGTTGCGTTACAGTTCAAGTAATGATGTAACTTAGATCTAACGCTGCATGTAGCGATCAGAGTGATAACAGGTCGAAGTAAATTCAATTCATAAATAATCAATATTTTAGATATTTTCCCATACTTGGACATTGTTCTTGACTCACCTTTGAAAGGCAAGGAGCCAAAACGAAAACAAAAAAAAAAAAAAAAAAAGGAAAAAGACACAAATTCTGATAAAAGCCAATCACATGAGAAGGCTAAACACATCAAAAATATCATAACAAGCATTCACCCGGCCTGCCTTACAACCACCGAACCAGATTAGCCAGCCAATCACCAGAGGCATCTTCCTTGTGTAAGATAAAAGCAAAACTGACTGAAGCTAAGATAGCATTCACACCACTCCAGCATAACCAAGATACCAGAATTCACTACAAGCATCAGAAGAAAACACACCAGCCTCCTGCTCTTTGCCAAGAAGCTTATTTTGTTCATAAAACTTGAAAGTGCATGTGGCAAATCTTCATACAGGCCATGTAATACTTCAAAGATTAGGCAAGCACAGACCAGACAAGGCATTTTGGACAGAAAACCCCACCCATCAACACCATAACTCCTAGCCATTTGGCCATATATCATTGACAGAAAGTAGCTAATTGCTATAACAACCAAGACAGAACCAGAGAAAAATGCAAGACTAGTTTTTAGGATTAAGCATAGGAGACAATAACACCTCTGTAGCTAATTGCCATAACAACCAAGTCAGACCCAAAGAAAAATGCAAGACTAGTTTTCAGGATTAAGCATATGGGACCATAACACCTCTGTAGCTAATTGCCATAACAACCAAGACAGAACCACAGAAAAATGCAAGACTAGTTTTCAGGATTAAGCATAGGAGACCATAACACCTTTTGACAATTCACATGAATGCATTCTTTCTTCCATTATTGTATCCCTTCAAATGGTATTAGTGGGGCTAAAACTAGTTTGAAACAGTGATGAACACTTTAGCCAAGAGTATTAGTTTAACACTGAAATATCATACAACAAAAATAACTACTTTTATCCTTGCATGTGATTTGTCTCTAACAATTTACTTTTAATTGACAACAAAATTAATAGGATCATATTCTATATAGTTATAGAATCCTATTTCAAGATACTCAACATTCTAGCTCCAACATTTAAACTGTTTTGCAGTAACTACTTTAAAGCCAAGATCATATGTATCTGGCTTGCTCTACACATGAAGCTAGAAAGCACCAAAACCTCCTCAAGTGCAACAGCCTTATCAATCTTGCCACCCAATATGCCCTCAAATCTTTGTATCAATAAAAAAAATCAGCAACACGGCATCACTCAAAACCACCCCCACCCCAACAAAACAAAGTCCCCACTAATCCAAGTATAACCCGAGACCAAAAGCAAAAGAAAAAGACACCCACACATACACACACCAATAAACCAACCTTCAGCTGTATCACGAGAAGTCAAGAACATTGAGCGCTTGAAGTATACTCATCTGCTTCTTAGCCGGTACCAATTTCTTACAACTAAACAACAACAACAAAAAATTCATGTCTTTAACAAAACCACAATAGATACTCGAAAACAATTGACACGCACTCACGCATAACTATCACATGCAATCTGCTTCTCGTGTATACAAAACGGACAAGAAGACAAACAAGAGGCCGCAGAATCGCCTGAAACAGAGAAAAACGAAGTTAGGTAGGGAAAATTAGGATTCAAAGAGAAAAAGGGGACTGACCTGTGTTATAGAATCAAGCCTCGAAATTGATATCGATTGAATTCATCGTGCATTGAAATTGAAATTGCTCGTTGATCTTCGCGGGCAGCTTCAGAGGGGGGAGAGAGAGAGAGATATTAGGGAGTGAGGGAGATAACCCTCGTGACTATGATGCCAAATCCGCATTGAAGAAGAGCATCGCCGTCTCTGCCACCTTCATTATCAACTTCGTTCCCATCTACGTCTCGGAGCCAACATACCATCCCCACCGCCGTTGCCCTTGATCTGGCCGGAGCCGCAGTCGCCGGCGAGGCATGACTCGGAACCGGATCCGTCGAAGTTGCAGCCCGTTCGGCCCCAGAATCAACCGGACCAGTAGGTGGCAGCTTCGAAGGTTCTTGAAGTGTCCTTTCGGAGCTCTAAACCGGTGCTGTCGAGCACAGGGCTACCAGCATCTACGACAACGATCTGCTTGCCCTTCTCGCCCATCCCCTTCTTCTCGTCCTCCCCATCCCCCATCTCAACCTCGCTTTCCTCCCATCTTTATCTCAACCGCGGTTTTTCTTTCTAAATCAACTGACAATTACTGTTAATACTCTTCCTAATCTATTTTTCACAATATTAACTCATTAATCTGTGTCCTTAAATACAAAAAGGGGTCATAATATAATTTTATAATTTTAAATATAAAATTTTTATAGGTATAAAATAGAATTTTAAATAATATTAAAAGTATAAAATCTCAACCATAAAATCAAAATTCAATGATATAGATTTAACATTAACCAACCACTAACTTGGACCACAACTGAACATGGTCCACTGCAGCCTCCGCCTGTTAATCTTTGGCAACTACAAAAAGTGGAATATGAACAGGTTGAAGAGTAAGAGTCAGAGTAACCAAAGGGGGAAGATGACAGGTGTAACCATGTGGAGGTGTCAGATAATGACAAGTGGCTAGAGAATAATGGGGTGCAGGAACATGAATATTCAAATAATATTTTCGTAACAACCGAGAGGAATATTCTGGTGGAGGACAACGGTTGAGGATTCTTTAGAAGAACAAAAACTTGGGAAATAGAGGGAAGTTAATACTGATGGATTGGAATACGGGAATAATCATAACTCCTTTGGAAATCTGAGTTTGGTAGACATGATTATTGGAAGAGGAGTAATATTTGTACACCTTCTCTCCTTGGACACCCTCAACACCTGGAGAGGGAGGGAGGAAGGAAAAAAATTATAAAATAAAAAATCAGAGGGAGAGAATAAAAAGTAAAGGAAGTGTCTAGATATCCATCACTTTTGATGGTTCAAAAAAAACATTTCTCTTATAGGGAACATAACTTTGAGAAAATCATGATAGATAGAGATGTCAATGGCCAGGGCGGAGAGTAGTGAACAATCCTCTATTTTTTATCCCATGTTTCTAAAGTTCTCCTATCTTTATCTCCATTCTGTTCGGTGAGGTGAAACTCTTCCCCATTCCTATCCTAAAATAATGTTTAAGAAATTAAGAAAATATTTAAACAATTTAATTAGCCTAAAAGTTTGAAAAGAAAAAATTTAAAAATAATAATACAAAATTAATTCAAGTCTTAGATTTAGTTTTATATCATTATTATCAAATTTTTAAATTTTAAATCAAGTCACAACTATTATTTTATTACAAGAATACTATAATAAACAATAATGAATATGTAAAACTATGAAAGAATAAATAAATTAGTGTTGTATTTTCTTTATATAATAAATATCAATTTTATATGTAAAATTGTTAATATAGCTTCAGGACAAATATTTCCATAGGACCGGGGGCATAATCCCCATCTCCATCTCTAAAGTCACTATGATAAGACTTTTACTTTCATTCTCGTCCCCCACGAGAAAAAAATCCCTATATTTGGATCTTTATTGGCTAATATTTCCACATATATCTTTATTTATAGATCCTCCTTATCATCGCTAATGATGCATAGACATGTAACGGTAGGCTTGGAGGATGAAAGGAGGACGTACGATCTTTTGGTGCATTGCGAATTAGGCCATGTTAGTGTTAGGCTTGAAAATAACATGAGCCGAAAGGATGATGTAACTCAAGTAAGCGACCTAAGTGCATGTGGGTTCTAGACCAAGAAGCAGTGTATCTGGGCCCTCAATTCCCCCTGGGTTTGGCCCAATACACTGCCACTCTGATGTTATGAGTTGTTGTCGTAGATTGGGGTTTTATTTGGGTTCTGTTGGATCTTGATGTTTAGTAATGGGGATTGATTGGGTGGTGTGTGTAGATGCAGTCTTGCATGTGAGATTGATACAGGGGGTGGTGGTATTTGGAAGTTTATGGATCAGTTGCCTTGATCTGGGTGGATTGTTATAAGCTTTGTTTTTAACATATAACTTGATGGGTGTTTACACATGTTTTTGGGTTCGCTAGGGTGGCCTTATTTTTTATGATATGCAGGATGTAAAAGCTCAGAAAAGATCACTGGAATTCAATAGAAACTAGATGGGGATGATCTCAAGTGATTTATATACTAAATCAGAATGCATCTCTGTCTTTCGGAGGTATCGCTCAATATCAAGTGGTCTATGCAACCTCATTCTCTTGGTTCGGCATCATGACTCTTGAAGCATGTGGAGAGTTTTCCTTTAGCCAACTTTGGTGTTAGTTGGAGTTTTAGCGAATTGGAGTCAAAAATCGATATTGCTGTTGTGTGTTTGGTGAGCTGTGGAGATTCTCTATTGATTCAGGTGCCTTGAAGATGGCAAGGAATGAAGATTTTTGCTCTTTTCTTGGTGCATCTGGCTTGCTTATTAGAGGTGGAGTGTTGACTACTTAGTATCACTGGCCTGTGTTTTAGTTTTCTTATTTGGTCTGTTGTTTGGTGCTCTGTGTTTAGTAGTTTCGGTTTTTAGAGATCTTTGCTGTTCCGATACTTTTGGTGGTTTCTTGTGATGACTGCTGAGGATCAAATTTTATGTGTTTCTTTATTCTTTTCTTCATGTTTCATGTGATGTACTTTGCTCCTCACTTTTCATGTGGGTTGAGCTTATGAATAACTACCGGGAAAAAAATGAAAAAGGAAAAGAGGAAAAAAGTAGAAAAGAGTATTGCTTTAATACAGTACAGCCTGCCCTCTTGGAAAGCACTGTGATACAGACGGAAAACCACTTGAAACACGACGATGTATAAAGGCTTCAACCAGATATTGTGCTATAAGAATTAAAATTTGTCCATCAAATGCTTGTTACAGCACTTTTTTTTAAGCCATTTTTACTGCATAAGTTTATTATTATTATTATTGTTATTATTATTTTTGAAAGCTCATTTAGTCATGCATAACTCATATTCTTTTTCTTCTCCTTCTTCCTCTTCTTTTTCTTCTTTCCCCTTTAGCAAACCATTATAAGTTTCATTCTAAAAGGAAAGGGAGAAAAAAGAGAGGATTATAAAGAGTAAAATGGACTCAAAATTATTTTTCAAATCCCTTTCCATCATTTATTTTCTCTCCAAAATAAAACTCACAAATACATCCTTATTGGCATTTAGTATAATGTGGACTATCTTTAACTAGTCAAATGAAAAATTATTGTAGCCTCAACAGTACTAACGATGGAATGATATTGCACAAGAGAATAATCTTACAGTATTACGGTATCTAAAAATATCACTAAAATATTAACATAAATTGGGGAAAACATACAAAAAATGAAGCACAAAAAAAATGGGTTTTTAAATAAAACCAATTTTTATTAAAAATAAATTAATTTATGTAAATAAATTCGATTATTTATTTATTCTTTTTTATGGTGATTATTTATTTATTCTTTGAGTTGCAAATATTGCAAAGAAACATATTTATAATGAATGAAGATGATCAAATGAAAATATTTATAACATAGAAATTTCTGGCTTTAAGTTTTTTTTGTCTTAAACAAATAATTATCATAATTGAGATTAATTTATGATTGAAATTAGAAATAGAAGAACCAGGGAATAAAAGAAGAAAAACAAGAAATAAATCAAATAGAAAAAAGAATGAGAGACTAAACAAAATTCCAGCGCCTAATATGAACGTATCTTGCTTAATCTTGTAGTGATAGTATTAATAATCTGCCGTCCTCACAATGATACTGCCACAGCCGGAAATTGTGCGATGGTGATGCGGCTTCTAAATGCTCTAAACCTAAACCTAATGTGTGACCCTTGACCTATGATGCACAGAATTTTAAAATAATCGTTGTACCCGTATCGTATTGGATACGTACTGTATCAAATATTTTACATACTTTTAAATATTCCCATTTATATTTTACATATTTCTTTTTAATTATTTTTTGAAATTTTATACCAATATAAATGGAAGCTCTAAAATAATAAACAAACAAAGACATTTTATTATGCGTATACCCCATTGAGATATTCAAAATAATAGATTTTATGGTTTTTATAATAATTTTATATTTCATTTATATATTTTTATTATATTTTATGAAATTATATATATTTATTGTATCATATCCTAACATAATCCTAATTTTTTTCTTAAAAAAAAATTTATCCCCGTACTGTGCTCGTATCATATTGGATACTCATAACCATGTCCATGCATTATAGCTTTCAAGGAATATTTTATAATATATTATTAATTAGATTTAATTTGTATACACTGTCAATATAAAAAAAAATTTATGCAAACATTCAATCATATATTATCATATTAGGAAAAGTATTTAATTCAACCATCCACTTCCTTAATAGTTTTACAAACATAAGCATGTGATTAGACAATAGCGTAAAAAAGTTTTTATACTATCAGTATATATCAATTAAAATCTTAATAATTAATATAATAATTTTTAATTAAATATGATGTGGCATAACATCTAATTTAATATAACACCAACAGTGTCGCTCAATTGCAATTCGAGCTATCGATTTTGGCCATGCAGCTATATTGATTATCTAATCTCCTAGTTACAAATTAATTCAAAAAAAAGATAAAGCTTTGTAGATTCCTAACATGACCACATAAATCGCATTTGTCTATCTCTAGTTTTCGTTCAATTCATTGTGTTTATAATAAGAAGCTATGTTCACAAATCCTTTCTCAAGTTATTATAAACCAATAAATTAATTAAATGGTGATCAAGTATTTAAAGGCATGAAGAACAAATATAAACACATAATCATTAAGATAAAAACACAAATACCATCAATTCATGAGTAATATCACTACATAGTAGGATCCATCAACATCTTACCAAAGGTGTTTAGTTTGTGATGGGATCATAAACAAAAGAAAAAGTGGAAAAAAGAACATACGAGAAGATAGCAATGGGCCGAAACTAATGAGAAAACAAGTGTTGAGATGACTCGAAGAAGGAGGAAGTCTTCTCTTCTCTTCCAACCTCCAAAGAACCCTAAAAAAGCCCCTTATGCGCTCCTCATCAAAACAAGGATTTGTGATGTGTCAAGTGATAAGTGATTAGTCTCCCCAGGTTTAGCCTCCAATCCCCTTTTTAATAAATGACTTGGGCCAAAATAAGGATTTTCTCTATTAATGAGGTAAGGGGCGTAACTAGAAGTGCAAGGAGGGGGCTCCAATTAACTGTTTGTTGTATCATAATTGGGTTACACAATCCCAAATCGCATTTGGTACAGGGTTTATCTTGGACTGTCAACTTGCAAGCTCTATTGTGCTTTGTATAGTGGAATTAACCTTCGAAGATAAAAATAGCAATTGTAGATGTTTGAGTAAGCTTTCAAATACTATAAGAATTATATTAATGGGATTTCTATAGCTCAAGATATTAGTAAAATACTAAGAAAAAGCTAGGCTATACAGTATCAAGCAGATTTGCATCTTAACCTTACAACTAAATTTTTGTAGGAATTTTTGAGAAATGGAATTAAAAATCAACAATAAAGTTAGAGATTTTCTATTGATATTTCTAAAATATTTTGAATCATCTCAATCTGACCTTTGTAGAGAGATACAAATTTTGCTTTTTCAGCACTTTACTAAAATCTTCTAGATTTAGTCTCAAAATACTCCAACAAATCTCCATAAATTTCTTTCTAGCAAAATTAGCCACAAAGTCTATAAAATCACCAAATATTCATCAAATCAACATTAAATACTCAAAAATCTACAAAAGGTTTAATTATCATGTAAAATAGGGTAAAATCTCTACAATTGAAACACAAAACTATGTTAAATCATACAATAAATGACTGTACAAGGGACACTCATCGACAAATTATTATGATTTTCATGCTCTATGTGTGAGATTTCATTTTTGTGCAAATTGGTATTTTTCCATTACTTGATGATGCTGTTTAATGAAGTAAATGACTTTTTTACCAGAATGGTGCATGTAGGTTGAAAAGTTATTTATCAATATGGTGTAACCCTAAAAATATTTACCAAAGTGGGTTGATATTTTTTTTAGGGAAGTTGCTCTTCATAAAAGTGATTTTAGTTTTTTTCTATTTTTTTTTCTATTTTTGTCACTCTTCAAAAAGGTAGGGTTTTGTGTTTATAAATACCATATCTTTCATATTAATTTGCTTTTCATTTGATATTCCTTCTATTATACTTCATATCATCATGCTACTCAAGCAATATTTGGTTTAACTTTTGAGAAAATTATTTTTAAAAGAATTAAGTTGAAAAAATTACTTTTAAAAGAATTGATTTGTATTTAGTTTGAGTATATCAAAAATAAATTTAAAAGAATGATTTTTGTTTAGATATAATAAAGTAAAAATGCTTTTAGTTGTTAATGTAAGGATATTAGTAAGATTCTATTTTAGAAATACTTTTCTAGAATAAAAAGTAATCTTAACTATATTTCTCTTGAAAGTATTTCTAATTACTTAAAAAGTACTTTTAGTTATAGAAAAAATAAACCAAATATATTGAGTTACTATACAACTTTATTCTCATTTTACTAAAATTTTTTTGGAGCCTTAAACTTTAAACCAAACAGAGTCTAACTCGTGTGCTACTGTAAATTATCATTTATTTCTAATAATATATCATAGTTTCTCAATAACAAAGACGTTTATTACAGATATAAATAAACGTGAAAAGCATTAATATATAAAATAATGTAATTAACATTTGTAATAAACACCTTTTGTATTGAGGAATTATGACACATAGTTAAAAATAAACAGTAGTTTATAGCAGAATTCAAAATATCTTTGTTGATAAAGAGGATGATGGTATGAAGTAAGTATAGTAGATGGAATATGAAATGAGAAGCAAATAAGTATGAAATACGTGGTATTTATAAGCATGAAACTCTAGTTTTTTTTTTTAAATAATAAAAAAGAGCCTAAGTTGGTCTTATGAAGAGAGACTTTTATTTAAAAAAATAAAAAAGGAAGTCAATCTTATGAAGTGAGACTTCCACTAAAAAATAGAAAGAAAAAAAAAACTAAAATTGCTCTTGTGAAGAGCGGCTTCCCTAAACGCAATTTCCTATTTTGGTTAATATATATTTTTACGGTTACACCATATTGATAAATAACTTTCAACTTACGCCATTCGGGTAAAAATGTCTGAAGTAAATACTTCGTGAAGCATGGCTCAGGGAAGCTTATGCATGAAGTTGAAAATGTTTTCTTGGACTATAATGTCATCCTTGTTTTTGAGTCTTATTAATGGATGTGGATGTTTGCTGTCAATGACATTCATGAAATAAGTAGAGCTACTTTTTAATTTAGGGCTGATTTTGTTGCTTAAATAAATCAATGCTTTAACCCATGCACATGACATTGACAACTCTATGCAATAGAGTTATCTAGGCTCATTATATATATAAAAGTATGGCTAGGATTTTGATATTTGAACTAGTTTTAATTGATTTTAACTTAGATTTTGATTTAAATATGTTTAATTGAAATTATATTTTATTTTTGTTGGGAATTTTAACAGTTGCCAAAAAAGGAAAAAAGATTTTCTTTTTGGTTTTTTTTGGGGGGTTATTAACATAATCTACACAAATGTACGGATCTCTGGCGGTTAATATAAACCACAAATAAAAAATGCAATTAAATAACACTTTTTCAGTGATTCTACATTATCCACTCGCAAATGTATGGGGTTTTCGTCTCATATGTCAACTTTAAAGTTTAAACTCTACAACCATGTCGCATTGACTTTAATTGGCCCTCCAGAATTCTTTAATTTGGAGTTCAATGAGACAAGGACGAAACTTCTATACTTCCCCACATGTTATAGGTACTGATTAGCTTGGCAATAGCAGCAGTGGTGAATAATTCTTTCCTTCATTTAGGTTAGGGTGCACTTTAGTTTTTCTTTACCAATAAAACAAAGAAAAAGACAAAAGACAAAAGACAAAGGAAAAAAGAAAAAAGAAAAAGAAAGAAAGCTGAATTAAAACATAAACCACTTGAAACACGATGATGTATAAAGGCTTCAACAGCTGCAAATATTGTGCAATAAGAATTAAAATTCGTGCATCAAATGTAAAGAAAGCTGAATTAAAACATAAACCACTTGAAACACGATGATATATAAAAGGCTTCAACAGCTGCAAATATTGTGCAATAAGAATTAAAATTCGTGCATCAAATGTTTGTTACATCAGTGTTTTTTAAGCTATCAGCAGCAGCAGCCCGTTTAGTCATGCACTCCTCCTCCTCCTCCTTCTTCCTCTTCTTTGTATAAAAAAAATCTCGCTCAAATCATAACATGTATATGAAAAACACAAAAATGAAGTACAAAAATAATGTTAAAATATCATTACATCATAATGCCTTTTATTTAAGGATTTAATTTGTATATACTGACAGTATAAAATTTTTTTGTACTATCATTTAATCATATGCTACCATATAAGCAAATATGCATAACTCTCCACCCCATTACTCTAAAAGTCATACAAATGGAAGAATGTGATTAAATGACAGTGTAAAATTATTTTATATTATCAGTACATACAAATAGAATCCTTTGTTTAATACTGTTCTCTACACAACATATTACAAAAACCTATTTTGTCACTTTATCTCTTTTTTGGCGCTGTTTTGTGCAGTAAAAAAGGAAGAAAAAAATTATATTTAAAGATATACATATTAAAGATATATATAAATAAAATTAATCACAATGTTATTCGAATATATATTAAGAAAGGATGTAATATAGATATTTTAATTCAAATAAAAGAGTAAAACCTACTAATATTTATTCAAAAAATGAAATTCTTTTTTTTTTAATGTGAAAGTTAATATATATATATATATATATATATATATATATAGAGAGAGAGAGAGAGAGAGAGAGAGAGAGAGAGAGCGCATGTCAGATCAAATTAAGCCAGCGTAATTTTAATTATTTTCTGCACTATTAAATTTGTCACGGCATGAAGGTAACGTTTTTTATTTTCGCTGCAAGTTCAAAATCAATCAAAGCCACCGTTTAAAAAGGAAAGAAATCAATCAAAGCTCTTCCAAAACAGTCTTCAACACCATTTTCACTCTCAAATTCATTCTTCCCGTGTCATCTAGATAAAGTTGAAGCATCAGATTCGATGGAGTGTTAGGTACAAGAATGCATGCAATTGACGACGCATTAAGACTACATCCCCATCTATACACAGACACACACGCACACACAAAAGAAGGTAGCTAGTATAAGTAGTAACACACACTAACACCACATACACATCAACGTTCCAAGTCTCCAACTTTCCACTTTGACAAACATGTCAAGAGAGATTACTAGTGACGACGGTAAATTGCCCACTATTTCGGGAGAAGAAAGTGAAAAACTACCCGAGTATCTCCGTCGGGAACTAGCTGAGAACACAATGCAAAGTAAATGGGAAAAGGTTATCGAGATGTACAAAAATTGCCCAGGAGCGCACACCGCAAGGATCAACGGTACTAAGGACACTGTCTTGCATATGGCAATTAATTTGAACGAAGAAAAAGCGGTTAGGAAGCTTGTGGATGCAATCCTCAAGCATGAAAAAATCTTCGAGCGTGAATGGGGACCAATAATAAGGGAGAAGACGGCCCTAGGATTGAAGAATGAACGCGGGGACACACCTCTACACATTGCAGCATCAAGGGGATTCGCCAAAATATGCAAGTGCATCGTAGGGGACAATAAGGAGAGAATATATTTGGTGCATTCGAAGAACAACGAGGGCGAGACACCTCTGTTTCTAGCTGCTCTCATCTGGAATAAACAAGCCTTTGCTTACCTCTTTCGCATCTCTAGAGACCGCATCACTGTGGACGATCTTATACGCGAAGATCGAGATACTATTCTTCACTGTGCCATCAGGACAGAATGTTTCGGTAAGCCACCTTCATTAATTACTTGCTTTTGCCGCAATGCTATACAACCAACTAGAAATTATTATTAAGTGTCCATGTAGTAGCAAGTAGGATTGTAGTCTAATCACTTAAAGTGACATATTTCAACTTAGTTAGCGGCGGATCCTCTCATTAGATATGAAGTTGAAATATCATTTTATAAGTGATTATAATACAATTTTACTTGATATTTTATGAGTACATGATAATTTATCATAATCAATAGAATAGTCAAGACTTTTTGATAAAAATTATGATAGTTATGGAATAAAATCAAATAGTAGAAATCACTTATGTATTCAACGGTCAATACCACTAGATTCTGACAATTGGATTAGGGTAAAATTTTGTGACCCTCTAACATTTCTCTTTGAAATAAATTCACAATGAAAATCAAATATTTTTAAAATGGTACCAATCAAACTAAAAATTATGGTTTCATTAATTATGAATTGATCATATTTTTAATTTAAATATTTTTTGGTCTAATAACAATTTTGACTTAATTCAAGAAAAAAAATTAACTAGTTAAACTAATTAAATTACCAAAAAAAAAAATTCTAATTTATCCAATTTTCAAAACATTGATATCTTCTTTGTCCTCTGCTAAGACAATTCAAAATTCTTTTACTAATTAACAAGAATGTAACTAGTATAAATTGGATTTGGGCCATCAGTGGCGGCCAATCCAATACAGAGGGGCAAATTACACAAAAAGTAAAAGGGCGTGAGAAGAAACGCATGAAAATAGTGGTTGACACTTATTTTTGGAGAAGCTAGTTACCGATATATGGGCATTGTGGTGTTCCGGTCTTGAAGCTCAAGTGTTGAAGAGACCACTGATTCCTGGTACACGATTCCTATATTTCCTTTACACTGCATTTAGGGATGTCAAAAATTTCCACGGCAGGGATTCTCATAGAGACTATCTTGTTTGAAGCCCTAAGTTCGGGAATTTTTCCTCTACAGGGATGGAGATAGGGATGGGGACGGAAATAAAAGTCTCCCATATTTCTATCTCGTGAGGGTCCTGCACATATAAAAAGATTACACTATTCTTAATGAGCATTCATTATATCCCTTTATATATATATATATATATATATATATATATATATATATTCACACATATTTATTTAATTTCACTGATTTGTTCATATATATTGCTATGTGCAACAGATTTGGCAGTCATAATAGTGCATTATTATGATTCCCTCAGCACAATTTCCAATAAGTATGGAGACACTCCCCTCAAAGTCCTTGCTACTAGGCCATCGGCCTTCAGAAGTGGAATCAAACTTTCATGGTGGAAGCTAATCCTGTACCACTGTAAGTTGTCGTATGGGATTAAAACGAAAAACAAAGACAAAACGTTATACCCGAAATTGAACTATGTTCAGGTAGTGATTTAAATGTAAATTTTTGTTTAGATATATTACCACAACCTGACAGATAGAAACCTCATAATTAACTGAGTTGTGTTATAAGAATCCCCCTTTTTTTGGTCCAAATGATATGAACCTTTCATAACTTCAAACATCCTTGATATTCATTCACAAAATATAGGGTCCACAATTTGCTTCTTTTTTTTTTTTTTTTTTATTCCCCCTAGCTCTTCTCTTTCTATGTCTCTCCCCCTCTTTTTTTAGTATGCGTTAGAATGCTTACCATTCAAGTGATACAAAATTCATTTCTATAATTAACTGGAGGTCTCGATCCATTAAAAGGAACACCACCCAGAGGGGGCGAGGGTGGGAGGGGGAACCCCACACAGAGACGCACACACATGACCCCCAATTTTTTTTCCCTATTTTGAATATAATTCACAACGATTCAAGTTGAATATTTAAAGCACTATGACAGCTACATCATACATGTTATTAGTATAAGATATTACATAACTTTTACGGAACAATTATATTGAGCATTGTGTTTCAGTTATTAATCAGGTATAAATCATCTAAATAAAAAAAATGGACATTCAAAGTCATTAACCATCAAGAATTTGCAAAACGGCCTATATATATATATGGACATTTCGAAGTCATTATTCTTTTTCCTTTTCCAAAGGTATACTTGTAGAACCACTGGATCCTGAAAGTAAAATGGAAAAGATTTTGAGAAAGAGGGAGCAGCCTCCAACTGTAGGGAAGTTCCCAGGGAATTACGCAACATTATACGACTTCTTCTCGAATTTCTTACGTGTTGTTGCTCCATTTGGTATGTGAATGGATTCTCATGGTATCTCGTCTTTCTTTTTCCTTTCTTCTTCTTCGTCGTCGTCTTCTTCTTCTTCTTCTTTTTTAACTTTATTCTTTAATTAATAGTACGTTGTAGTTACTATAAAGTATTTCATTATCTGCAGCCACAAAATAGATATTGGTTCACAATTTAACTTGGAAAAGAAAGAAGCTTGTGTCATAAATTTTTAACACCGCTTAAAAAAGATGAGCCATCTCATATAATATACCCAAACTTGATGTACTGTTAGTCATTGAGAGTGTCAATAAAAATATTAGCACTTGACTGATATGGAATAATAAAATATAAATATTTAGTATGTGTATTTATTTTACTGTACCTCAGACATTAAAAGAAAGAGTGAAGATTTTTTTTTTCTTGCAAATGCAAATAGGAGTTAACTCATTTAACTAAAGAAAGAATTTTACATGAATAATTAATGAATCATATGATGATATGCTTGTGTTTAGAAAACAGTTAATAAATTTAACTTTGTTGGATAACTTTACAGTGGTCGTCTTATCCGTGATTTGTTCAATTTTTATCATGCAGACCAGGCACGCATTTAATAATGGGATTTTTCAAATCATAAGTTTATGACGTAGCTAGTTACACAAGTCTCATTCAGTTATTGCTTTTTTAAAATCGCATAATCCTCACTTAAAAGCATTGTTAAAGGTGGTGCGATGAACAAAAATTTATTGTAAAAGAATTTAAAAAAAAAAACGTAAATTCAAAAGTTTTGAACAAAAATATGGGGCCATTGGAACTTCACTGTCTGTCGCCCTTGGTCATGTGGTTTGTATTTCTGATATGATACTGTAGATGAGTCCATCTTATTTGTATATTTATAAATGTGGATAGTAAGAGTAGATATCATAAAAAAGAGATAAAGCCACTTTATTTACTATTATCAAATATTTTGTGTCTCTCTTTATAATATTCACTCTTAATATTCATTTTTAATATACAAATATTATAATTGACTGTAGACACAAATAACATAATTGATTGTAGATTTTTAACAGTTGGAGTCGGTAGATACTGGAGAGGACAGTACGAATAGACTAACGGATGTTGGTTGGCACATGTAATTTTCTCAGATCAGAGAATTATATCGCAAACACATGTCTTTGTAACACTAGTAATTTTCTGATGCAAGACAAATATACTGATTGGAAAATATGGAGTCTCAGTTGCAGAGTAATCTCGGTAAAACATCAAACAGCAAATTGAAATGTCATGTAACAGGAATATGATACAATGGTTCAATCATCAACAAGACAATGACCTGATTATCAACAGATTAAGTATTGATTCTGCCATATGGAGTCTATTATATCATTCGTAGAAAAGAATCATGTTCTAGCTAAGAATAACTTTAGGTCAGGTACTTTTTCCATTGAATGTTGCAATGATCCTTTCCTGCAGAAAGTTTGAAGACTCCGTCACATGGGGGCCAAGAGAATAAGAAGAATCAGAAAAAGGGAATGACAAAGAGAGGTAAGAGGAAATCAGAGAGAAAAATGGATTCTTACTTCACTCATGCTCTTTTACTGAATTTGCTTCCCCTTCCTTTAATCTACTCTTTACTCTATGTCTCTATCAATTGGGCCGTTACAGTCTTTCTCTTGGCCAGGCAAATTACCGCTTTGGATAAACGATGAGCTTGAGCATGACGCAGAAAACCCATCAAAGAGCTTAGAAAAACATGAGGCTGGTTTTTTGCCACCAAATTATGCTACCATTCGCCAATTCATCAGGTCTGCATACATGAATGCTCTTGGTCTTTCCGGAGTGGGTATGTGTTTCGATCTCCATGGAAGTTTCTTGATTTACTGCTAGTTACTTCTTTAATACTACTGAATACTGATATATATGTTCTGTTCCACAAAATGGTTTACCACGATTGCTCCTGTCAATGCATCTACTTCTTAAGCGCCATTAAAGGACGTAAAAAAAACAAAGAAGAAGCACCAATGGAGTGGTCAACTCTTGAAGGCACTCATGAAAGATCCTTATGAAGCATTCACAGGAAGTGGGGGTCTACCAACTGATTGGCACGTTGAACTAGATATGTATAATGTTATTCGCCAATCGAATCAAGGTATGTGTGTAGAGTGTTGGACAAAAGAAAAGATTTAATTTGCATATAAATATAGCAAAAAATTTGTATCAAATTCCTTATATCATATGATAAAATGTGGTTATTTTTCTTAGAACAAGTATTGATCTAGCAGTGTATAGGAGAGGATCAAGTGAAAGAAATAGTTAATTATAAAAATAAGAGGAATAAATTTTTATTATTAAATTTTACATAAATATTTAAAATTAAAATATAAGGTTATATGACATTTTTATGTAACAATATAACCTTTAAATAATTTATAAAATTATCCATTCATATATGATTATATAACCAAAATTTGCTCTTTTCAGGATTGATATAAAGACACTCCTCACACTTAATACGCTAACATGCATTTAATGCATTTTTCGAATCAAAAGAAGTTTGGAGGAAAGAAAATGAGAGAGGAGAAAAGGGAGAGAAAATGTGTTTTTCCCTTGTTTGGATGGAAGAATAAAAATGATAAAAAAGAAAAACTCATTGTAGGATTCACCTTAATTTTTCTTTTCTAAGCTTGGGAAGAAAATGGTAGGAACATCTTTCAGTGTGATAAAATAATGCTTTAACTATGTATAATTGTTTTATATAGTTAATATCAACAAATTGTTGAAGGCATATATAAGTTATTTTATATATGAAATTACATTTTCTTTTCTTTTCTTTTCTTCTCATTTTCTTACACAACCAAACAATAGGAAAGCAACACACTTTTTCTTTCCTTTTTTTTTTTCCCTCTATATTTTCATTCCTTTTTTTTCCCTACTTAGTGTGTGCGCGTGTGTGTAAGTTTACCATGTTCCCGATAAATTAATTCTGTGAAATTCTGATTTGAGAAACTTAATATGTACTATGGAGAAATGAATCTCAGAGCCATGCTCCTGAACAAATGGATTCACTTATATATGAGAACCTTCCAGTGAGTGTGTGTAGTCTAGTGAGACCCTGATCTAACTAACTATGGTAATTAGCCACATGGGCTAGCTGTACAAGCAATAAACAGTTACTAATTTAACTACTGGACTGAGATTAACCATAAATATACAAGCTAGGAAGTATGATTTTAAATTATGGCTATAGTTGTACATGCAAAAAATTACATAAAAATATATTTGATGCGGCCACAATTGCCATTGCAATGCAGTTGTGAAAGACATCATAATAATAATATTACGGCCGCAGTTTAAAACCATGCTAGGAGGTAATCAAGTGTCATTTTTTTTTTTTAAACAAAATTTGTCAATATATATTCTTGGTAAAGTAGTGATGCTATATATATATATATATATATATATATATATATATATACTTAATACTGTATATACTTTGTTCAGACTTTTTCTTCTTTTACTCTTTATTTGTATTCCATTCCTTTTAATTTTAATAAATACCTTTCTAATTCTATCCTTCTTTGTTAGTTTTTAGACCTTCTTAGTTAGTTATTCTTTAATATCTCTAATTATTTAGTTGTAAATCTTGGATGGTTATTTTTTTTCTTGACATGAGAATCTTTTGAATATAAGTTATGCTCCATATATATAAGAAGAAGGATGGCATTTATCTTCTCCTTATTTGACCTGGCATTGCACTGGCAGGCGAAACCAGCTCCTTGGAGACGTCGCAGAATGTAGAAAAACCTTCATCCAAGCCATCAGTGGCAGTGGCAGATAGCGGAAAGGAAACTTCAAGTCGAAAGGACTCAAAGGAGGACACCATTGTTGGCGGAAAGAAGACTCCAAGTCAAAAGGACCCAAAGGAGACACCATTTTTAGTAGCGGCGAAGAATGGCATAGTGGAATTGGTGGACGAGATTCAGTCCAAAATACCAAGTGCCATCTACGACACCAACTCAAAGAAGCAAAATGTGCTGCTGGTGGCAGTTATAAACAGGCAACCCCGTGTTGTTGAGACATTGGGAGTTAGGTTAAGACCGGAAGTTTGGATCAACTTGATTCTGGCATCAGATGATGAGAAGAACACCATGTTGCACTTGGCAGCACAGGCTGTAGGCAAGGACAAGTCTTGGCGGATAACTGGTTCTGCCTTGCAAATGATGTGGGATATAAAGTGGTTTCAGGTAACATATATACTTTTTTAATTATATAAAAAATTATTCTATCATCCAGTAAAGTCATTAATATTTATTTAGTAAATTTAATATTTTATATAGTTACTAATATGATTAAAAGTTTTATCAACATATATGTTAAGAAATTAAAAACAAAAGTTGTTAAATAAAATAAATGCTTATTATCTTAAAATTAAAGTTAAAAATATATTAAAATATGTTTCTTTTTAGTTCATTAGAACGCATAATAAATGTTTTTTAATTGTTCTTTATTTTTGGTACTTAAAAGGACGCTTCAACAAAATCTTATAACCAAATTCATTAAACAATATGTTAATACAAGATTGAATGGTAATATAAAATAATTTTACCCATCATTTTTCCTTAAACTAATTTTTCCAAAATCACCCATTATTATTTCAAATTTTCATTCAGGGACAGTGAATGAGACCCCAAAAAAAAAAAAAATAATAATAATTCTTTCCATAGATAACAATCTTAGTTTGCCCTAATCTTGAAATGAGGAGAGCTTGGCCATCTTAAATTTTATTCATTCAAACAAAATCATTCGAAAACAAGTAACTGCACATGTAACATAAACAGCAGCTACATCCATTCTACCTTGTTGCAGTATATTATGAGCATTGTGCCGCGACGCTTCTACTTCATAAGCAACGATAACTCAGAAACTGCATGGCAAATCTTCAAGAACTCACACGACGACCTCATCGAAAAGGGCAGCGAGTGGCTTAAGGATACATCGGAATCTTGCTCTGTGGTGGCTGCACTTGTTGCTGGAGTCTCATTTGCTACAGCTAGTACCGTCCCTGGTGGCACCAACGATGAAGGCAAAGCCCCACTACAAGGCCAACCCGCGTTTGATGCATTTGCCATTGCTTCGCTCATTGGGCTTTGTTTCTCCGTCACTGGACTCATAATGTTCCTTTCCATTCTCACTTCTCGTAAAGAAGCCAAAGATTTTCGGAGGGACTTGCCACTGAAACTTCTTCTAGGGTTGAGTTCTCTCTTCTTGTCTATTATAGCCATGTTCGTTTCCTTCTGCTCCGGCCATTTCTTCATCATTAATCACAAGTACAATAACTTCCTTTTCCCCTTTTATGCGGCCGCTTCCATACCCGTGACCTTCTATGCCTCGGCACAGTTTCCGCTGTACTTTGATCTTCTAAGAGCTATTATCACTAAGGTGCCACAGGCAAGTGATGCAAGTGAAAGTTTCTAAGTGCTTCTACGTGCCATATTCATGTCATTGTTGGAACATCACTGGAATCTGTATGGTGTTGGTTTCGTGTATGTTAATCGTATTGTGAGCTTTTGATTTATTGCATCTTTTTGTGTGTTGATTGGTTATGTTAAATAATTTTGAATTTGAGCATAGAGGCTTTTGCATATTCGGTGTGTATAATAATACACCATATCAGTATGGTGTTTCATTAAAGTAATCATATATTATGCGTGCGGAGCTTTTGATTTGTTGCTATTTTTTGTTGGTTTGTGATGTTATGTTCGTGTGCAAGTGCAGAGGCTTTTGCATATTCTCAGAGGTTTGTGATGCTACGGACTCGGGCACATATGTGCTACCACAAGACCGAGACGTGGCTTCTTAAAAACTAAGGAGAACAAGGAACTGTAGTGTGCCATGTTTCACCCAATTAAAACAATAAATATATAACCCAAAAAAAGACAAGCACAACGTCATAGGTATTGTCTAGTAGCACCCAATCAAAGCTCACCTTTCTGGTGTACCTGACAAAAAAAAGTTCACTTTTCTGAAAATTAGATGACCGCTGCATGAAAATTAGTTTATTTAATTATTTATTTTGATGTACTTAATTTAAAAAAAATTTATATTATCAGTTAATTATGTTTAGTCATATTTCTAAAATTATTTTATTCTTTTATTATCAAAATAATAATTATTTTAGAAGTTATAAATATAATAATTTCTAATTAACTAATGGTATAGATTTTTATTGTGAAAATGCATCAGAATCAAAATTACATACAAAATTTATACTCATTACTAGTATAAAGATTATTAACATCTACTTATATTTTGGTAATTGTTTTTTTCTAATTACTAAACACTAATTCATCAAAATCAAGATTAAGATTGAAAAATTATTTAAAACTTACGGGTTCAACAACACAACTAATTTAGGAAATTAGAATAATATAAATTTTAAGAAATAGCATTATATAATCATAAAAAGGATAATGCATAATAAGGTTTTATAATATGTTACAAAGTCTTTGAGCAAAATAAGAAAACATGACATAGTCTACCCAAAATCAAATATATATGAAAAGCAGTGTTATTTGAACTTAATTTAAAGGACATATTAAAGTATCTCTTAATTATTTGAATACAAATAATATTTTTGATATATGAAGTATAGATAAACTAATTTCATTTTTGTGCTATTGTCAAGTAGATGGAACTCCAACAAAATAATTGTTTATCCTCTAAAATTCTCGAATCAAAAGTTATGTAACGTCTTTTTTCCCTTGCCCTCAATCTAATATAAAAATAACCAATGTATTCAACTAGCCACTGCTTTTAAAATCTTATAAATAAAAATATATAATTAGATGATATATAAAATTCTTTTATATTAATAGTAAAAAATAAATCAAAATATAAAATAAATATATTTTTGTGTGAAACTTACTTTTTGGTGAGCGGTGCGAAACTTACCGGTTAAGTTGTACTTATAACATCCATAAAAAATATATATATATATATTGTACTTATAACGTAAAATATAAAATAAATCTATTTTAATAGGAATTGGTTTGGTGAAAAATGGCACACTTCACTTTTGGGTTCTCCTTAGTTTCTAAGAAGCCACGACTTCGGTTCGTGGTAACATATGTGTGCTAGAGTCCGTTTCATCATCACTCTTCTCAGAATTTGAAGAAGTATTATTTAAACTCATTTTGTATAGAAATTGTCACCCAAAAAATATCGTGTAGAAATTGTATATTAATGCAATTAAGAATAAATTGTATATCAAAACAAGATAAATATATTATTGTTATTGATAGTAGCACCCCCAAGTATACCTAGTTATATAAGTAATAAAATATAAGTAGAGTATCATTTTCCCATATATTGACTTAACCAACTACCAATTTGCTAATTTAAAAATTATTTAGGCTCCCAATTCAAGAGCATAAATTTAAGTACAAAATCTAAACTAAATCTAATCTAATCTAAATCAAATCTAATCTAAATTAACTAACAAGAGAATCTTGAAAAATTGCAATTTGAAAGAGTCAAGAAAGAAGAGGTGGTAGAGTTCTGATTTCACCTAGTTGTTCCTATGAGTATTGAGCTCCTGATCTAATGAAGTTCTATCAATTCAATTATGGGGGATCTCCTATTCTAATTAGCACTGGATTCCTCTTGTGTGCCAATTCATTCTACATCCTTAAAACACAATTGATGTACCTAAAAATTGAATTCTAAGATAAAAGACATGAATGATCTATGAAATCCTTAATTCATAAATCCCACGCAAGCATTGACTTTTATTCATAGACCATTAATAATTATGGTTTCTATCTCAAGGTCTAAGTTCTTTGTACCAATTTGCCAATTATCTACACAACTTACACAATTAATTCATGGGTAATCATGCTATAAAAGCATTAGGCACAAAGATATAAATTCAATTGAAAAGAAATGAATATTCAATAAATTAAAAAAATTTCAATATCTCATAATCTCAACATAAGTTACATCATCACCCTAACAAAGCAGAAATTTAGCCACTAAACATGATTATAATATTCATAACTAAGAATAGAAGGAACATCATAAACATGAATAAAGAAAAGAAAGTAAAGATAGATGAATTAATGAGCATAAGCCTTCTTTTTTTGATCTAACAACCCTAGCAGAGCTCTTGGCCAAGGATGGCCAAAAGACCTCATTTTAAATTATCTCTAGATGTATATTTATAGCCTTCCTCATGTTTTAGTGTTTGAATAAGTCTTAGTTGTCAAGAATAGACTTAAAACATGTAACTACACATCCTATAGGCTTAAAATAACCAAATTTGGTGTTTTCCACATTTTTCCCATGGCCCTGTGATTTCCCATAGGAGGGGTGTGCAATTCCTTGATAGTGGCTTTTTTATGCTCTTTTACATATAAGACCATGACCTCATGAGATTCCCACAATAGGGGTTGTGGGATACATTGACAGTATGTAATTTTATCGCTTATTGTGTTTGTGTGACCTTCTATAGCGGGAATTAGGCTTAGGCATTTGTATCTATGTGCCTTAGCTTTCCAATGCCTTTAGAACTACCTCAATTGGACTTTTATAACTCAAGATATAGATGATTTAGTGTAATAAGATAATGGTTGATAGGATGGAAGACAAATTGTATCTTTTGATCTGTTTTCATTTTTTCTCATAGAAGGCTTGGGAATCTCAGCAAGTGTCCAACAGTGAAGTTGTAATCCTCTTTCTCTTCTTTTCAAAGCATCTTGAATCACCGAATTTGGATTTTCAGAGAGAAAAATATGGAGATTTTTTTCATAGACATCTTTTGATTCCATACAAGCCCCATCATCCGAATAACTTCAATTTAGCTCCTAAATTCTTTAATTGCCACGATAATGCAAGTTTGACCTCAAATCCTTATCTTTCGCCTGAAAATCATCCAAGAAACATAAATCCCAAGGAGTGAACCAATTTTCAATAAATCAAACAATTAATAGCTAATTTCATCACAAAAATACTCAAAACCATGTCAAAACTAACAATAGATGTGTATATATTTTACACATATCATATATATTTATATAAGAGGTGTTTTTTATATTCATAGCATGTTTGGGAAGTAGGAAAAAAACATTATTTTACCCAAAAAAAAAGGCTATTTTGGAATTTTATCTTTGTTTAAGTAATTTGTTTGAAATGAATTATAATCTGATTGAGAAAATTTAAGTTGTTTTGAAGCAAATAAGCAAAAGTAGAATTTTGGGCATTATTTGATTATAATCAATTTGCACAGTACCCACAATGCTATATTTTTACTAAGTTAACACTAAATATTAAATATTATATAATATAAATAATTGTTTCATGTTATTTTTAGTAATTTTACTATATAAAAGAAATTTTTTTATACAATATAAATAAAATAATTTATCTTAAAATTACTTTTCAATAAAAATATATATTCAAATATAAATTGATTATCACATAATTAATTATATAAAAAAAGATTATATAAATAAGTAATTATTGAAATAATTTTAGACTTATAACTTTCCCAAACACACATTTGGTGTAAAAAGATAATTTATAAATATCAGGTCTTAGTGTAATACATTAAACATCAAATCACATTTTTATTTCAACTTGAAGTCAACGTTACCATGTGTATTCATATGTCATAGATAGTAGGGAGATGGTCCACTTATGCACTTCAACTAACAATGTTTCTAAGCGCTTCTTTTCACAATTAGTATCATGTGGAAAAGCACTGACCATCAACACGTGGAACATGTGGTTTTATTTTTCTTTGTGGGAAAGAAGAAAAAGGAAATCTTCCCTAGAGATGGTGGAAAACATTATGACTGAGGGGGTGAGTTCAAGGAAATGGATTTTCCACCATAAAATATGAATAACAGATGGACACTTTGAGAGAATTAGAAGTTTCTGTAAATCCTACTTCATTGAATGGGGTAATATATTATTAAATCTCACGCAATATTCAAAAGTTAGTGTCTCTTTGATATTTCAGAATATAAATTCAAATAATGAAATTCTTGAGTACAGGTCATACAAATTGGAAACTTAGATATACATATGTATGCATGACATATTGTTTGGCATGTGTAAAATTTTAAATTAAGTTACCAAGTGTTGATTTGTAGCTCAAAAAAAAAAAAAAATGATGCATTTGATGAAATTGTGGTTTGGCTTATACCAATTGATAATTTGAAGCATATATATAATCTGAACTAGTTGAGGTAATGATGATGCAGGAAGGCAATGAGTATGAACTGTGATTGCACGAAACTTATGTAATTGGGACTTTCATAAGTATGAATGATATCATGTACATAAGATGACAATAATATGTAAAACGTGAGCTTACCAGATTATAATATCATTTTGGCATCACAATTATGACTCTGGGTATGGTTTTTTTTTTTTTTTTTTCTGAGAGCATTGGTCTTTAATAAAAAAATATGTTATTGTTCCCTTTAGAGAATAGTGTTCTGTCAGAAACACGTTTTGGTTTCCATTCTAAAATTGGGAAGGAATATTATTGAAGATCCATTCACGGTCATATGGAGATGATAACATATTATGCTATGATATGCATATCTACACCTAGCACACTTGTTCTGCCGTCATTATTGATGAAGTTATCTGTTATATATGTTCTTATTGGTGAACTAGACTCTCTAGTTTATTAGTGCCTATGATTCTTAGCAGATAGTTTTGTTGGCTAGAGTGACCATGTGTTGTAATGATTATACTCAAGTTATAATTTGTGGTCACAATTGTTTAATTTAAGAGTCATTTTTTAAAACCCTTTTTTTTTTACCTGAATTAAAATTCAATCAATATTGTGCAAGTGGGAGACTAATATAGTTTTTGGTGTTTGAGCTTCAATTGATTGGTAGATATATTGGCTTTCTAAAATGGGTTGAATAAATAATCTGATAGTTTACCGGAAGTCTATACTATTATTATATGATTTGTTATGAGTTTAGGAATCAATATGTGTTTTTAAACTTGGATCTGGTAAATGCATTGGATTATGGTATAGAATTTTTGGTGAAAAGTTTTTGATCGACATAAACTACGTTATTGTGCATTCATTATATATATGATGGAAGGAACTCTACTCCTATCTGGCACCTTTGGCCGCTCATTGCTTCATTTAGATGGCTGCTGAAAAGAGATAGAAAAAGGGCACAAGACCTTGTTTCTAAAGTATACGTTAGCGTATGCTTTCATAGTAGGATTCGTTTTCGTTTATAGTATTCTTCAGTATATGGATTCAAGAGATATGCCATTTTATTAGTTTATATTCCTATATTAATGTCTAAACCCTAATATATATCCGATTAATCCTACATTATCTACTCATAAAAGTTATGGGTTTTGGTCTCATATCAACTTTAAACTCTGCAGCCATGGAACATTGGTCGCATTGACTACAATTGGCCTCCAAAATTCCTTGGAGTGCAATGAGACATGGACGAATTAAACTTTTATACTTCCCCACATGTTATTGGTACTCTATGATTAGCTTAGCAATAGCAGCACTGGTGACTAATTCTTTCCTTCTCATTTAGGTCAGGGCGCGCTGTAGTTTCTCCTTTTCATTTCTTTAATACCAATATATAAAACAAAAAAGACAAAAGGCAAAAGACAAAAGAAAAAGGGTAGAAAAGAGTATTGCTTTAATTCAGCCTGCCCTCTTAAAATGCACTGTTATATAGAGACGAAAACCACTTGAAACCCGATGATATACAAAGGTTTCAACTGCTACCAAATCTTGTGCTATGAGAATTGAAATTTCTGCATCAAATGTTTCTTACGTCCGTCTTTTTAAGCCATTTTTATTGCACAAGTTTATTATTTATTTATTTATTGAAAGCTCATTTAGTCATGCAAGAATCACTCTTCTTCTTTTTCCCCTTTATTAGCATTTAGTATAATGTGGACTATAATTAACTAATCAAATGAAAAATTATTATAACCTCAACAGTACTAACGAAGGAATGATATTGCACAAGAGAATAATCTTACAATATTTACATATATCTAAAAGTTTCACTCAAATCATAAAATATATATGCAAAAACACAAAAACAAAGCACAAAAATAATGTTAAAATATTGTCATGAACAAATTTTTTTTCAGAAGTTTAAACTATTGAATAAAAGTACATAAATAATTTTATATCTTAACACGCCTCCTTATATAAGAACTTTTTTAAATTTGAAATATAAATAATGTATAAATCCATTCTATCTTATATTAAAATTTAATATTTATTTTAAAAAATCAGACTCTAGACCACTTGATATAGGATATCTAATATTATATTATAAATAATTTTTTCTAAAAATTTAAATTATTAGATAAAAGCATATGAATAATTTTATATAATAATATCTTTTATGCACCAAAAAATTACTTATATACTCCAGATTTTTTTTTCAGGTGAATTTTAACTATCAGAATGCAAAAAAGGTGTGAAAGAAAAAATATATTAAAAAACACGTGAATGCTTTAAATATTGTGTGGAATAAAAAGTGCTTTACACCATGTTACATAAACCTATTTTGTTAAAATTAGATTATTTGAATTAATATTTTTTCAACTTTTATATTAACTTACTCTTATTTATTATTGGATGAAGTGTAGAATTAGAGTAAATAAAATTTATATTTTATCTAGTAGTGAATAGAAATAGGTTGACACAAAAGTTGAAAAAATATTAATTTAAATAATATTTGGGGAGTTTTAAAATGGTCCAGCTAAGTACCTGGACATTGATAGTCCAGTTAATTGTGACCGCAGAGATAGTATTTTAAAAAAATAAACGGTAGAGATATTGGCATGGAAATCTAGTGTAGTAACACAAGTGTTGGATGTATGGATGGACTTGCGGTCATTCAGTAAATCTTCAATGGACTGAAAAATAAAGGTTTTGTCAAATGACCAAGGTGGACCGCTTCGTCACGTTGACTGTAATTAGAGATTGACGAGTGTGTACTGCACGTGACACTGCAATAAAGTGAGGAAACCCATTTTATTTTACCATCTTTGCTGACTCTAATTTTTAATTATCGAAGGTTTGAAGTAATAATATTATTATTATCATTTATTATAATCTATACTAGTAATAATAAAAACTCAAAACTAGGAAACTTTTACCACATGTCACGTTGACATCAATTTTAGCTGCTCGATTATGCAAAACTTACTATTAAAAGAAACATGTCAAACTATAATAAATAAAAAATATTTCATTTCAGAATAGAATTTGCAATAAATGTTAATTGATTCTGTCATCTACCAATTTTTCTTCAATGATTCAGTACTCGAATATGTGTATGTGATTTAAGTTCAATCACAAACAGTTGATTAAATTTTTGTTTATAAAATTAAAATAATTTAAAATAAAAATGTCAAATTATATGAAAATTAGTGCAGCTATTACTAACCCCATTACCTATTAAGTATTGAGCCAATTATTTAATATTGTCAAAAATTAATGTAAAACTAAATTTAAAAATTGTTGTTGACAATTATTAGCATCAGTTACCAATTTATTTTGCCTAATCAAGTTTAAGTACTTATCCTTTTGTCATTGCGAGCCAACTTTTGAACTGTCTAGAAATCAATTAATTTCACTACTATTCTTATTTGCGTACTTTAATACATGATTAGTCAACAAATAAAATTTCTCTCCCAATTTTATATATATTTATTATTATTTAAGAATTTATTACTCAACTATATATATATTTTTTATTGTTCCGAAATTAGAGTACCATCGATGTATGGAATAATATATTGTTGCATTTTATTTTTGCAAAGCGATTTTGATTATTGACATAGAAACTTATACATGTATATCATTGAAAAATATCATATTTTAGTTTTAAGTGTTGTGGTAAATGATCATTTATTGAGATATATTATCAAAAATTAAGAGATAGTATATTTTCCTTCATCTTTATGTTAAAGCTTTAAAGAGAAGCTTTACACTCTTATAATAGACTCATGTTAACGACGAAGCATACGTTGAGGAGTTGAATGGATTGATTTGCACATATTCAAAAAATTGTAAGTTACTCAAGTTGACAAAAAATCACATGTTCAAAAATTGAAGGGTGGGAGTTGCATATGTTGAAAAGTTTAGGGGGCATAGTGATATCGACATAGTAGCATTGATTAGAGAATTTAAGAGGTCGATTTACATATATTCAAAAGTTTAAATGGTATAATAGACTTGTGTTAATGAACAAGTAGAGGATGAACAGATTAAGGAGTTGATTTCCATGTGTTCCAAAATTCAGGGGTATAAATGATTAACATTGAAAGAAAAAGCACATGTTGAAAAGTTTATCGGATTGATTTCCATCTTTATAAAATGTGACTATTAAAGTGCACATCATATTATTCTTCCCGTGTCATCTAACAACAGGGTAGCTATTAAGTAGTAACACAATAACACCACATATACATACATCAACACTCCGGTTCTTCTAATCTCCACCATGACATCCATAGGCTCATTGCCCGACATTTCGCTAAATGTAGTCAGCGAACAATCTGAAGAAATAGATGAAGGACTACCTGAAGAAGTAGCCGATGAAGAAGAGCTACGTGAAGAACTAGCTCAGTACACATTGAAAGGTAGATGGTTTAAGGTGGTCGACTTGTATTTAAGGTGGTCGACTTGTACCGTAGAAACCGACAGGCACACACCGTAACGATCAACGATTCTATGAACACTGCCTTGCATGTGGCCATTGATTTGGATGAAGAGGATGATGTTAGAGATCTTGTGGATGCAATCATCACGCATAGGCATGGCCCACAAAAAGCAAAGAAGAATCCTCTGGAGATGGAGAATGAACGGGGGGACACCCCTCTACACGTGGCAGCATCAAGGGGATTCGCCAAAATATGCTTGCAAATCATAGGGCAAAATGCGGAGAGGCTATATCTGAGGAGTGAGAAGAACAAGCTTGGCGAGACACCTCTGTTTCTAGCTGCTCTCAATAGGAATAAACAAGCCTTTGCGTACCTCAGCGCATCACTTTGAAGGATCTTGTACGCAATGTGCCATCAGGAGGGAATATTTCGGTAAGCCACCTTTGGTAATTACTTGCTTTGCTGCTACACTTTTTTGTCACGAAAAGTGTTTTCGTACTCGGATGAGGAATGCACTTGATTGGTTATTCCATGGTGATTTCTGCCCACTGCCAGCTTTTTCTCATTGGTTAATTAGTATTTAATATCTTTTATTAAAAAGTATTTTTTAATTGCAATCAAAAAAATATTTTCAAGTGCTACAACTAATAAGTACTAGTTATTTTTTTAAATTATTTTATTAAATACCTTACTATTGCTGTCCTTAATTTTGTTAAAGTATTGCTGTCCTTAATTTGTGTCAACAATAAAGTTCAAAAGAATTTGTGTCAATACTATATTAACCTTGGACATATTGAGAAAGAGAGAAGTATATTTTAAGGACCTTAATTTTTATTCTAATATAGGATCTAACTTTTTTATTTGTCAATCAAGGACCTTAAGTTATTTTTTGGTGATCGAAAAAATCTTTTGTGATAAATTATAATTACATGTCGTTAATACATATTGTAAATTATGTAATAACATGTCATTAAATTAAATTAATAAGATAATTATTTTGATGCCAAAATTAATTTTGTAGCTTCAAATTATACTATTCCCTTCTAAATTTTGAGTCATATGCCTAACTGTATTTACTTTATAGTAATTTGTTGCTTTTACACTATCTAAAGATTGTTTTATTTTTCAAACTAAGTTGCGTAGCTATTTTTAATTAAGATATCGGTATTTTATGAAATTGATATGCCTTTCTATATCATGTACCAATTGATATTTATTTATATCATTGTGTTGCTAACTTTAATATTTATCTTTGACGATCTTCTACTTTTGCAAGCTATATTTTCTTTTCATTTTACAAATCATCTAAAGTGAAAGATGTATTTTAAAAAGTTAATTTCAAAAATTGAAGATAATTTTATTTGAGCTTTGCAATAAGAAATATTATCATTTAGTGAAGATAAATACAAATTACAATTTAACCAACATAAAATATCTTCACAAAGTAAATCTATTTTTTTTTTATATTTAAATGATTAGAAAGTAACTTTTTTATTAAAAGAAAAACAAGCTTAAAAACTGCACTAAAAAAAATCAAATTAAAAATGATAAATCAAAATTCTCATAAAATAGTCAACAAATATGTTAATGGAAAAAATGTCAAGTTTATATTTTTAAACTAATTAAAAATAAAATATACAAATAGTTGGCATTTTATTATGCTTACTTGGTATTTTCTAATACTTAGGTGGTATTTTCCGGTGTTAACTAAATACTAGAAATTAAATTGATTATATTGAGATCCTTAATTGAAACTTTAAAAAATTGAGACCCTTAAATCATTTTTCACCCAAAGTTGAGGCCCTTTCATAATACCTTTCTCTATTGTGAAATATCAGTGTACATTACCGATCTATGTTGCAACAGATTTGGCAATCATAATAGTGCATTATTTTGAATTCCTTATCACACATACCAACAAGGATGAATTCACTCCCCTCAAAGTCCTTGCCACTAGGCCGTCGGCCTTCAATAGTGGAATCAAACTTTCATGGTGGAAGCTTATCGTGTACCACTGTAAGTTATAGTATGAGATTAAGGGTATGTTTGGTATGCTATATTAATTATGATAGAATAAATTAATACAATATGTTATAATTTTATTGATTTTTTGTTAAGAGTAATGTATTATATAAATTTATTCATAAGACTTCCCTTATTTATCGAAACTATGGAGGTAGGATTAGGTCTAATTAGTTTTTGATGTATAAAGTTTCTTTCACTCTTTTTTTTATATATTTTATTAAAATAAAAATAAGGCTTAAATAAATAATAAAAATAAATAAAAATATTTAATAAAATATTTTATAATGAATAAATATTTTAAATAAGTAATATCTAATATAAAAATAACCATTCAAATTTGTGTAAAACTAATAATTTATTATAAAATATATAAATAAATATTATTTATCTAAATTTTATTATGTTTAATCAAGATAATAAATTTTAAAATAATTATACAAATATTTTAATTGTAATATATATATATATATATATATATATATATATATATATATATATATATATATATCATAATATTTACTTTTAAATATATAGTTAAATAATTAATAAAAGATATTTTATATTATAATTTTATTTTTGTTAAATATTTACTTATGAATAAAATTATTTGTGATAGCAAATAAGGTATGGACATTCAAAGTCATTAACCATCAAGAATTTGCAAAAACGACCACATGTAGAATTCTATCTACTTCTTCTTTTTCCTTTTCCAAAGGTATACTTGTAGAACCATTGGATGCTAAAAATACGATTGAGAAGAATTTGATAAAGATGAAGCAGACTGGATCTACAACGGAGTTCCCAAAGAATTACGAAGTATGTGTCTCCTTCTCGAAATCGTTCAGTGTTGTTGTTGATCGATTAGGTATGTGAATGGAATTTCGTGCTAGCCCGCCTTTTTTTTTTCTTTTTTTCTTTTTGTTACTTTATTCTTTAATAGTAATACTTACTGAAACATGTTTTATTATCTGTCGTCACAGATACAACATCGTGTACATATTGGTTCTCCTAAAGGGATAACAATTAAACTTGAGCATAAAGAAGGAAGCTTGTGTCACAAAATATAGTATTAACATTATATTTTTTTAAAAAACTTTAGGTTACGTATGAAAATTAAACGTCATTATATACGTACACATTTTTGACATCTCATATAATATTCCCAACCTTGATGAACTGTTAGCCTTTGAGAGTTATTAGCGCTTCACTTGGCTGACACGGAATAATATAAATCTAGTATCTATATTTATTTATCTGTCCCTTAGACATCAAAAGAATGAGTGAAGGATTTTTTTTAAGAAAATTCAAAATAGGAGTTAATTCATCTAACTAAAGAAGAAAAGAATTTGCATTAGTTATTAATGAATCATATGACGAGATACCTTAATTATTATTGTCATGCAACGTGTCATTTTTTTATTTATTCATGTTATAAAGTTTTACACATACAAATAATAAGTAAATTAAATTTACACTCTTTCTTGTAGTTGGCAGCAAACAATAATTTATTAATATTTGAGGTTATAAGAGTTTATATACAATAACGGATATATATTTTTATTATTTGGGATATGATTGGTATTTCGTTTGCCAAATTTTGTCATATTTATATAAACAGTTACCTATATAAAATGCATCAGGAGTAGTAATTTTTGGGGTGTGCTTCTATAAAATGCATGCGTATGAGAAGCAATAGTATTTTTATATTTCTGTAGTTCCCGTTGCCATCGAATTTGAGATGAGAAATAATCTACTTTGTTGGATAAATTTACACAGCTCGTCGTATCCTGTGATTTATTCAAATCACAAGTATATATGCTAGATAGTTACTCTTAGAATTGAGTGGGCCTAACTCAACCCCAAAAGCTAGCTCATGAGGGGAGGGTTACCCGAGTGCTTATAAAGGCTATTTATGCCATATCCTTAAGCGATGTGGGACTCTAACACACCCCCCTCACGCCCAGGACTGGACATCTGGAGCGTGAAGTTTGCAGGACTGGACATCTGCGGGTGGCCCAATAACAATCACAGGATAGGCTCTGATACCATCTTAGAATTGAGTGGGCCTAACTCAACCCCAAAAGCTAGCTCATGAGGGGAGGGTTGCCCGAGTGCTTATAAAGGCTATTTATGCCATATCCTTAAGCGATGTGGGACTCTAACACAGATATGTTTACACATGCATGATCCAAAGACTGAACATATGAATGCTCTTAAATGAATTCTGCGTTATGTACAAGGCACCCTCAACTTTGGCTTACATTTGTACAAATCATCCATTTATGGTCTCATTTCATACACTGATGCTGATTGGGGTGGATGTCCCGACACTAGACGGTCCACTTCTGGCTATTGCGTCTTTCTTGGCCATAATTTGATCTCCTGGTCCTCTAAACGACAACCCACTTTGTCTCGGTCAAGTGCCGAAGCCGAGTATAGAGGGGTCGCAAATGTCGTTTCTGAGTCTTGTTGGATTCGTAATCTACTTTTGGAACTTCATTGTCCGATCCACAAGGCTACATTGGTGTACTGTGACAATGTGAGTGCGATATATCTCTCCAAGAACCCTGTTCAACATCAGCGCACTAAACACGTTGAGATGGATATTCATTTTGTACGTGAGAAAGTTGCTCGTGGACAGGTTCGTGTCCTTCATGTTCCCTCTCGCTATCAAATTGCTGACATTTTCACTAAAGGGCTTCCGCGCATACTCTTTGATGATTTTCGAGCCAGTCTCAGCGTACGAGAACCTCCCCGCTGCGGGGGTGTGATAGAATATGTAAATATTCTTGTAAATATTTTCTATATCTGTATAAATCTTCTATATTAGGACAGTGAGTATTCTTAACCAAATTAGCCTTATTTGTAACTAATTTACAGCCTTGAATTATGCTGGCACTCCTGTATATAATTCATTGTTTTGAATGGAATAAGACACGGAACAAATTCCTTCAGTTACTCAAGTCTCATTCAGTTATTGCTTTTTTAAATCAGGTGATCTTATATTGGTTTTACACACCTCTTTAGAGATATGGGGATTGATATGTAAATAACTGATAATTTCCATTAGGGTAAATACAGTAAATATGATAAAATAATTGATAATATATAAAAATGTTTTTCATTAAATTTACCATTTATATAATTAAAATCCATAATTATTAATACTGAATTCCTTACAATTTCTTACAATAAATATATTTACTAATTACATTTTTTTCGATAATTTGGATCCAAAGCTCAGCTCACCAACACAATAGGAGGAGCCAAAACAGACCACCTGATAATAAACGAAAAACTCCAAAAATGATTGGAGTTCTCTGAACCAAGCCAAAAAGAAAAACACACACCAAGACACCTAGAGAACCAAGAGACCCAGAAACACCTAGACCCACCAAACCTCAAACAAAACTACACCCACAAAACTGCAAAACAAGCCATCAAAACACAAAACCCCTGCTAACCTTACTTCTTCCTTTGCTTATTGTTGCCTTCTTTCCTTTTCTGCTTCCCTCCATTCTTTTCTTTTGTCTTCTATCTATTCTGAGCAAGCCTTTCAATAATGGCAACTCATCTTCAACCTCAACCTCCAAGCCCAAGGTCCTGCCTATTGACCAGACATTATCAGCTTCCGCTTCAGAGTCTTCTATGTCTTCTCCATCGGACTCTGCTGCTTTCTCACCTACTATTTCAACCGAATTCTATCCTTCGAATCTAGCCTCATTCCTCCCTTTACTTATTTACTAATTACATAACTGAAACCTTTACTTATTTATACATTTATACATGATTCTAAATATATGTCGAAAAATAGGATATTTGGAGTATCAATGTTGGTTGGCACTTGTAGTTTAATTTTCCCAAAGTTTAATTTATTATTTCCTGGTGATTCCTACGGATCAGAGAGTTACATTGCAAACACGTCTTTCTTTTGAGCTAGGAAAATTACTATGTGAGCATGGCACAGAAAACCAACCATACGTCTACCAGGGTGGACATTTTCCCCCAAATTATGCTACCATTCGCCAATTTGTCAGGTCTGCATACCTGCATTCTCTTGGTCTTTCCGGAGTGGGTATGTATTTCGATCTCCATGAAAGTTTCTTGATCTACTGCTAATTACCTCTTTAATACTGCTGATATATTATACATGTTCCGCATAATGGTTTACCACGATTGCTCATGTTTCAATGCATTTACTTCTTAAGCTTTGAAGGAGGTAAGAAAGACAAAGAAGAAGCACCAATGGAGTGACCAACTCTTCAAGGCACTCATGAAAAACCCTTATGAAGCATTCACAGGAAGAGGGGGTCGACCTGAGACCATTGAACAAGAAATATTAGATTTATATATCCCGACGCAAGGTATGTGTGTAGTGTTGGGAGTTTGGACAAAATAAAGGTTTAATACTTTAATTTATATAAATATATACTGATCGATGACCTAGATATATGTGTCATGCACACTTAAATTATATATGTTGATCACGTTTATGTTAAATTGATTCAGTGAAATAATGATTTGAGTAATAAAGTATGCCTAGTAAAAAAAAAATTTCTCAATACATATTTTGTTAGAAGTCCCATATTGAAGAGTTATGTCATCCAAATATAATACTAAAGTCTAAAGGTTCCTAATTTTGATACTAGAGTTTGACTCTAATATTATGGACTCAAATTCAAGGAAAAGTCCAACTCTAAAAAGCTAACCTAATGGACGGAAGAGTCCTTACACTCAAGTTACTTGGATGACATAGCTTTCCAACGTAGAGCTTGTAATATATTCTTGTTAACATATTTGGTAGACTAAAACTTTTCAAATACAGTTTATACTTTGCCCTGAATCAAATTAATGTTTTAGGTATTGTTAAAGTGGTGTTAAATTTAAATAAATATTAGGGACTCCAAGTCAACAGGACTCAAAGAACGGAACCAAACTCAGTGATGAAGGAAAGGATACTGACATAAAGATGTCACCAATTTAAGTAGCGGCGAAGTATGGGATAGTTGAAATGGTGACCATGATTCGACATCTAATACCAAGTGTCATCCACAACACAAACTCGAGGAGGGAAAATGTGTTGCTGGTGGCGGTGAAAAACAGGCAACCCCAAGTTGTTCAGGCACTGGAAACGGTTTCAAACAAGGAAGTTTGGAGTAACCTGATTCTGGGAGTGGATACTGATGAGAACACCGTGTTGCACTTGGCAGCACAGGCACAACAAGGGGAGAAGCCTTGGCGGATAGCTGGCGCTGCCTTGCAAATGATGTGGGATGTAAAGTGGTATATATATATATATATATATATAGATTGGAGTTGGAGTCCTAAGGATTTAAGTTGAAGTCATGTAGTTTTTTTTTTTGGAAAAAAAAATTAATATTAAAAGAATTTTACCTTCTTACCCAATTAACTCGATTTGAGTTAGAGTATAGTTTGAATTTTATTCTTAAATTAGGAGAGTTTCATCATCTTAAACTTTATTCTTCCAAACAAAATTATTTAAAGACAAGTAATTAACATCATATATAACATAACCAATTATACATATGTATATTGATCCTTTGATCATATTACCTTGTTACAGTACGTTAAGAGCAAGGTCCGCAACATTGTCACTTCAGAAGCAATAAGGAATTAAAAACTGCAGGGGAAATCTTGAAGACATCACACGAGGACCTCGTCCAAAAGGGCAGCGAGTGGCTCAAGGAAACATCGGAATCTTGTTCCGTGGTGGCGGCGCTTGTTGCCGGTGTCTCCTTTGCTACAGCCAGTGCTGTCCCCGGTGGCAATAATGATGAAGGTGAGCCACCACTAGAAGGCAAACCCGCATTCGATGCATTCGCCATTGCTTCCCTCATTGGACTTTGCTTCTCCGTCACTGGACTTATAATGTTCCTTTCCATCCTCACCTCTCGAAAGGAAGCCAGAGATTTTCGGAGGGGCCTGCCACTGAAACTCCTTCTAGGGTTGAGTTCTCTCTTCGTGTCTATTATAGCCATGTTTGTTTCCTTCTGTTCCGGCCATTTCTTCATCATCAATGAAAAGTACAAGACCTTCCTTTTTCCCTTCTATGCGGCCACTTCCTTGCCCGTGGCTTTCTATGCCTTGGCACAGTTTCCACTCTATTTTGATCTTCTGACAACTATTATCACTAAGGTGCCAGAGGCAAGTGATATAGGTGACACTCTGTAGTTGCTTCTACGTGCCATATATATATATATAATTAATCCGTGTGGTGTTGGATTCGTGTATGTTAATCGCATCATGAGCTTTTGATTTGTTGCATTTTTTTGTGTCTTGGTTATGTTGGTTGTATTGAATAATTTTGCATTTAAGCATAGAGGTTTCAGCATACCTAGTGTAATAATACGCCATATCAGTATGGTGTTTCATTAATGTAATCATATATTATGAGTGCAGAACTTTTGATATGTTGCTATTTTGTGTTGCTTTGTGCTGTTAGTGTGTGTACAAGGTTTCTGCATATTCTCAGTGAAGAAGTATTATTTAAACTCATATTGTATAGAAATTGTATATCAATACAAGTCTAAATTAATGTATATAAAAATATACATGAATTGAGATATATATATATATATAGGGAGTGTATCATATGAGATGAGTGGTTTATTATGAGAGTGAAATGAGCAAATCTTAATCATTGGATCTCATATGAATAGTCAAGATTAAAACATAAAGTCACATGATTTTTTTAAGTAATCATGTGATCTTTAAATAACTTTAAATCTTGACCATTTATTTATGGTTATACGGCCTAAATTTGCTCTTCTCACTCTCATAATAAACTACTCCTTTTCTGTAATATGCTCCCTAATCAAGATTAAAACATAAGGTTACATAATTTTTTTAAGTGATCATGTGACTTTTAAATAATTTTAAATCTTGACCATTCACTTATGGTTATATGACCTAAATTTGCTCCTCTCACTCTAATAATAAACCACTCCTCTCATGTGATACGCTCCCTATATATATATATATATAAGGTGCTTTTTCATATTTGGTGTCAAAAGATAATTTATAACTATTAGGTCTAAGTGTAATACATTATACATCAAATTAGGTTTTACTTCAACTTAAAGTCAATGTTATGGTGTGTACTTATATGTCATATTATACCTAGAGATGGTCTACTTATGTACTTCAACTAACAAAGTTTTTAAGCCCTTCTTTGTACAATTAGTGTCATGTGGGAAAACATTGACCATCAACATGTAGAACATGTGGCTTTAATTTTCTTTGTGAGAAGAAGACAAAGGAAATCTTCCCTCAGCCTGATGGAAAACATGATGACTAAGAGAGTGAAAGTTCAAGTAAATGTTTTTTTAACGTAAAATATGAATAACAAGTGGACACTTTCAAAGAATTAAAAGTTTTTGTAAATCCTACGTTATTGAATAGGGTCCATCCTATCTTGTACATCTAAAATTGACATTTACTCAGACACTCACTTTTATATTTAAATTAAAATCATAACAAAATCTTAAAAGAGAAAATACAAATTCTTTTTCCCATATATCTTTATGGAATATGTAACATTTCAAAGAATAGTACGTTTGACTAGCGCTATTAATTGATTTATTACGTAGCATTAGAGATATACGAGTAATCAGTGTTGAGATGTGAATGTTAGAAATAGAAAAATTCAAGTTGCTTTGTAGAAAAATTTCACGTAGAATATAAGAACCGAATCAATAGGAATTTATACTATAACATGACATGAGTACTAGTTTAAAATCCTAAAATATGTGACTAGAAACTAGCCACCCACACCCTTTTTGTTGGTCAAAGGATGGCCACACAAAAGGACAAGTTCAGGAATATTCAAACAAAAATTGAAATCCACCAATCTCACACTTCATGAGTCATCCACCTTAAGAGCTAAAAAGCCAAAAGTTTCCATTCATACCCCAAGAAAAATTCGGCTAGCCCCCTCCATCTCTCCATCCTCATTTCTTCATCCAACATCTACATCTTCACCCAAGCTCTTAAACTTGCTTCAAGGTTGCTTCCTTTTAGCTCAAACTTAGGATTGGAGGTAGGATTTCTTAGATTGATAGACTTCTATGGATTATACGGCTTTTAGGATTTTTTATGTCATCATTTCTTTGATGATTTTTTATATTAATATGATTTGTTTTGAGTGATTTAAGATAGGAATCATTTTGATCAAAAGACTAAAAGAAAGCACAAACAGACATGATGAGAGGAAACCGTAGGGTAATTGTCTGTACATCAAACGGTGTTTCTCCACCTATAGGTGTCAAATTTGAGTAAAACTAATTTCAGATAAAACTAGATTTCTAGAACTTTCCAATCATATAAACTATAGGTCCATTGGATTTAAAATGAGAGAGTTATAATTTTTAGAAATAAGATATTGAATTCTACTCACTGTTTTGACTAGTATGTGTTATAAAGGGCATAACTCACATTATACAATTTCAAATTCAGTAAAACCAATTTTTTTAAGAAGCTAACACATAAATAACCATGTCATAAAAATTTGAAATTTAGATATTAAATACATTACTCCTAGTAATTCACTAAAATTGACTCATGCTTTGTTCAGATTGGAAAAAGACAGTCTATTTGAGAAGTTCATTACTCGAACTCCATTTACCCAATTAGAATGAAACTTGTTGGGATTGAAAGATAATCTAATTAGCTATAATTTATACAAAATTTAGATATAATAAAAGATAGAATTTTATTGATTTTCCAAAGTTAGGTGCTTGAGCATATTTTGAAACAGGGCAGTCTTGAATAAAACTTTAATAACTCAACTTATACACCTTAAAATTTAATGGGATCAAAGAGATTTAAAAGTAGACTAATAAGGCTACAACATACTAAAATTTCAGATTAAGATGAGTTAAAATGAAATTTTAGTGCAATCAATAAAATAGGACAGATTTGAGACAATTAAGACTTCTTGATAGCTTCAACAATTATAAGCCCTACAAGCCACAAGAAGCCAATGGCTGAATTATCAATGAAATTCTTTATCATATTGATATATCTGTGACTGGTTGGCTGGAATTATATTATTTGTATATTGGAAAGTTTCCTATTTTCAGCCGTTATGCTGTTGGATTTCTGACAAAATTATATGAGTTATGCATCATAAATATGATTCCTCTAGCACATGCATTCATGATTATATGATTAAAGATAAAATGATAATTCCATATTAATTGGGTTAGTCGTGGAATGAATTAAGGGGAATAGATTAGTGGGAGAGTCGGGGAAAGTAAACTCGACGATCCTGTATTGAAACAAGCTCGATCTTGAAAAGCAGACTATTATCTAGAAATTATATGGCCAAAATACTCCCAAAGGATCATGTATGGAAAAAGGATAATGAAAGTTAAGGAAAGAAAAGTCAAGTGCACTTACATCAAGAGTCTAGTTACCTTTATTTATGCATATTATTTATTTATCCTTTAGCTTGCTATACGTATATTTAGATTCTTTCTCTGTTCACCAAGTGTATGATTAAAATGAACTTTGCTTCGGATAATATGATTTCAAACTATTAAATTGAAATGTATACTCTGTCATTTATACTATTCACATCTTTTTGAGATAAATCGAAGCAGCTGAGAATGATTTCGATGTCACTGTATGATAGTTTAGGAAATCCTACTGAGAATTTTCGAATTCTCACTCTTCCATGTCATTCTCAAATGATTATGATGGCAGCAATAGTGCTCTTTACTGAGATGCCTCAGTGGAACTAGCACTATGACCATGCCCTAAACTCCTTGTATCTCACATCTACTTCCTGCATCCACTTGTATATATTCTTCCGGTGTGCCTTTGCCATCCCTATCTTTAGCCTACTTTTCAACCTTGCGGCTCCATTCCAAGGGATGCCTTTGTACATGGCTCATCCTGCAGTTGCACCACCTCAGCCTGCACCCCCATCACCTCCTAAGAGCGATCCTTCTGAGATGAATGCATCCTTTTCTTCAGCTAACTCAAGTGATGGATATTCACCTGGTGACCCTAGATCTATAGGGAGTCATGGAGAATGGGTTCTTGTCATCTGACTCTGCCTAGAGGATAGTGCCAGACTGCTTTTAAGATGGTAGTATGTACAAAGTGGCCCTCTTTAATTTTGGTATCTTTTTGTATGATTTTGGGCCACATATGTAGTTTTTGTTTCCCTCTTTTATATGTACTTGATGATTACTTGTAGCCCCTGCGGAGACGTGTATGGTGGCTGTTTTATATGGCAAGGGCCGGGAATATGTATTCACTGGCCCTCTATTTTGTACCTAGAACTTATGATAGTTATATGAGAGATATGTACATATTTTGTAAACATCATGTCAAATTCACTGTAAATTTTGTTTTCTGTACTTTTATTTTCCTCATCTTCCATTGTGTCACACTTTATCCTATGAATTTAGCTGCACATGCTTATGCCGCCAATAGGAAAATGGATACACTAGATATTTTATTGATCCATGCTACAACTATCTACCCTAACCATGATAAAGGTAAATTAAGGTAAGTAGCAAATTCCTAAATGTAATATTATAACTTAATCATAGTCTTATATTTGAGAAAGTTTTATAGAATATCTTTAGTGTGTCCCAAATTGGTATCTTCAGTTAACATGCCTCTAAATCTCACACTCATAATGAGATTCTTGATTTCAAATATCAAAAAAAGGAATTCTTAAATTGTATAGCTCTTATATTTTTGCAATCAAACAAAAATTAGTCTAACAAGCAATTCAAATAGGTAAGGATAGATCACGTTTGTAAAAGATAAATAAATAATATATTTTGTAGTACATTACTCTATTCATTGATAAATATGGTTCTTGAATATTTTAAGAAAAATGTTAAAGTATACCAAAATTTTTATGTTAAAGTATGCGTCCCTGTTATATCTATGGTTATTTTTGTCAGCTATTTCTCTTATGTATTCTTATCCAACAACTTCAATGCTTATATATTTATCATTTTGTAACTTTTAGTAGTGAAATTTTCCTACTATATAATAGAAGCACACATAATTAATTGTATATCATTACCTCTACTCCATGCATTTGCTATGATGCTTTTTACTCAACCTTCCCATAGTATCCAAAAGTTCACGGGGTATTGCATAATTCACCAACTACAATTACAAAAGCAACATATATAATTAGGAGAAGGCTTTGGTACCTTCTACTTTACAAGATGCATGGTACAATTTGTTAGCCAATGACTAGAAGAAAGGGTGTATCAATATAATTAATTGCATATGATGCACCATAATTTTTTCCTTTTCTGTTCCTCATCCTACCAAATCTCATGCCCCATCCCCACCACCGCTTCTTCCTTTTGATCTCATGCACCACCATTGATGCCAAATCGACTGGACCTCATGCCCTATCCCCACCATCGTATCTTCCTTCTTTATTGCCAACCATGTCATGGGCCACCCACGCCGTTGACGATGGTGGCAGTAATGAAGAAAACTCCCAAATTATTTCCATGCTCTAGCACCTCTTTGGTGTCGAGTCTCTTCGCACCACCACCGCCGCTGGACGATGATAGTCTCATCCTTGTCTAGCTAGAGTTCAAGTTGCTGAAGCCTGATGCCTTCGTGTTCCAGAACATTTTGATCTGCATTGTGGACGATAGGAACACGAGGATTCCGAAAGTGTGGGTAGCTGCGAAAGAATAAGAATTCAACGGCGTGTGTGGTAGAGGTGGCACCATCGCAGCCACTGAAGAAGGAGGCGGAGGGCAAGGGTTCTGTAGAGGAATTGGACCTTTTTGCAAAAGAGGAAAAGAATGGTGTTGGTGGTCGTTGTCATTCTGGATGGTTGTTGTTATTAGCGGTGGTGGTGGTGGACTAGTGGTGGTGGGGTGGTGTTGTTGGTGATGGAGGAGAGGAGATCGAAGAAAGGAATATGAGAGTAATAATAATGTGTAGAACCACTAGATTGGACTATACAAAATAGATGGTTTGGATTCAAGGCGTATGGTACACCTTGCAAAGTACAAGGTACCAAAGCCTTCTCCATATAATTAACATAATAATTATATAAAATGAGCAAACATGAAGAAAATTTGGGTTGCAAAGCTGGTTAATTAGTGGGGTACCTCAAAAAATTCCCAGTTCTTGCAAGCATCTTCAATTATCTCCAGCATGGCCTTCCTTTCCATTCTCCAAGTTGATCACAGGGAAGTTCTCCATCTCTCACATTTTTTTGTTCTCTTGTATGTATCCCTCTTAGTAATAATCCTAGTTTGTTTGTCTACGACAATTGAGAAGCAAGTAAGTGGTATTTATAGGAAATTAAAGAGTAAAGGTTGGACACCAAGGACAACCAAATTTTGCTTGTGTGCCTCATGTTTCATGATTTGCATGCTTATCTATTAGTCTTAGCCAAGATCAATTTGCCTTGTTGAATTGTCTATTTTGCTTTTTCTCCATAATTAGATAACAACTTTTAAAAGAAAGGTACAAAAAGAGTACAACATACTACTCCAAAAAAGGAACACTAAACATAACAAACACACAAAAACCAAAACAAAAGACAGTTGGTACAAAACTCAAAACATGAAAATAGGAAACATGATTTATCTAAAGCCATGAAATTTATCTCGAGCCATGAAACCACGAAACATAAAACCTGCACTCGGTTCACGAAAACCATCTCAAGCTGCCACACGCACACCTAGGAGGGCAAACATGAAGCAACCCAGAACATGTTTTGAGGCATCATCACCAATACCTACACCAGCATGGATAGCTGGAACACGGTTGCCAATGAGGCTCCTTTACACGTTGGCGCTAGCAAACCCAAAGACTAGCCACACTAGATGAACAACCACCCACATACTTTGCTTGCCTCAACCAGAAGCGTCAAACTCGGCACCACAAAGACCCAAACTCTGTAAAACTTCCATTGACGAGCGAGCACAGAGCATCGCCGCACACATACGGGAGTTATTCTTTAATTAGAAGCACATTGTCCAAAACACTCATGCAATCACTCTCCCCTTCTACACTTTGTAGTGGAGTGATGCTAGCACGACCTTCATCATGAAAACATGTGTGAGGCCATCGTCAACACTAGTTTTCACACACAAACTCGGATCTCGTAGATTCGCACTTGATATGAATCGGTGGCTAGAGATCACTAGATTCTGGCAGGTATGAAGGTGGTTCTAGAATAACACCAAAACAGAAATGGGGAAAGGGTAGGGGTGAGATATGGGGGAAAACAAAAGTGTGGAAGGGGAAACGGATGTTTGGGATAGGAGATGAGAAGGGGGCTTGGTGGGTTATGGTGTCTATGGGTAGGCCAAGGACAGGGAGTGAGAGGATTAGGTTGGACGAGGGGATGGCATGGTGGGTTGTGGAAGGAAAAAGACAGAGGAGGGGGGTCGTTTGGAGGTATGTTGCAGACAAAGGGGTGGTGGAGGGGAAGGGTTAGGGAAGGGGAGTGAGGAATTTCCAGAGAGAAGTATGAGCATTTCTCTCTAGAAAGTGCCCATCTTTTGAGGTTGCCACAATCTTCCAAGCATTTCCACTTGTTGGAGTTACAGGAAGTGATTTCTTAGAAAGTGGCACAATTTAGTACAATCATAAAATTTAATAGCATCTATGTCTTTAGCCTATTAACCGTTGAGTTGTAAAATTTTGTTTGGTTTGAAAGATAAAAATTCAAAGTCTAGGATGCAAATAGAGAGGATCGATACCATATAATATGAACTTAAATATTCTCTCGTCCTTTATTATAAAAGTACTGTCAATTAACTATTTATCTTCACTAGTTAAAGTGTCAAATACTGTGAGATATAGCATGGCACTGATGGTAGTAATATCAAGTTGAAAATTTTTTATTCCACAATTACTGTTGGATCACGGCTGAAATAGGATTTCGATTTACTTCCTTACGTTAAATGAATAGGCATATTAAATAAAATAAGATTAATAATAAATGTGTAAAATGAAAGTTAGAGCAAACACCACAAAAGATGATTGAATCTCATGTAGAAGCTCTAATAAGAAAAGAGTCATGTATATGATGGTCTATCAATTTAATGAAATTTTAATCGTTTAAAGTCATAAAAAATTCTTAAATTTGAATCTTTGATGACTGTTTTATTTTTTATTGAGTATTTGTAAATCCTAAATCTTAAATCCTAAACCCTAAGATATATCATGGTCTAAGTTTGAATTTAAATTGCAATTTCAAGTCATGGGACAACCTTGGAAAGTTGAAGAAAGAAATTAATCATGTTTCAAGTCCGGCGCCTAAGCACCTAAGTTCTAGCATAGGTGATGGCAAGAAAAACATTGAAGTTCCTATTAGGTGACCTAGTGCCTAAGCGTTAATGCAAGACTATTTGGTTTTTTAAGTTTAAAAACCCAAAAGCAAGAGAAGGGTTGGGTATTTAGGTCAGGAATCAAGTGAAAAATATTCTCCAACTTTGGAAAAAGACAAAAGATAGCTAAAGGAGAAAAGATTGAGGAATCATTATTCCAAATTTTGGATTTTTATGGATTCTTCTCCTTATTTTTTCTTTATTTTCTTTTATAGCATGAGTCACTACACTCCATAGCTAGGGTTAGGACGAAGTCTAATACAGTTGATTTATATATGAATTTTTGAGAACCTGATGTTGAGTTCGATGAATTAAAGATTTATCTTTTGTTTTATTGCAAATTTGTGAGTTGGCTTATCAAAAATTGTTTAGGGTTTATGTAAAAATTGGAAAATCTGTGTATGAACTAGCTCTAGGGAAAAATATTATGATTCTCAAGGTTTAGGAATGAATTTTGAAATTGTGTGATTTGTGAATTGGTTTTGTGCTTAATCCTTCCTTTTGTTTAAACATGATTAAGGAATTAACCTATTGATGTGAAAAGAGAAAAATTGGCTTACCAAGAAATTGTGGTCAATTAATTATAATCTTTTCTTTAATTTATCAATTCCCAACTCAAGTAATTATGAACTCATTGATATATTAAGAAAATTCAGACAAGCCCAAACCTTTAGCAGCTTTGAGTATTGCGGTTATTCTTGATTAAGTTGTTACTTATGTTGTTATTGTTCTTTGTTCTTTGCTTTATTTTAAAATTTTTGTTTAGAGCTTTGTTAGACAACCGAAAAAAAAAAAAAGAAATAAGAGGAGAACTACGTTCGTCTAAGAAAATATTTTTGTTAACATAGTCAAGTCAATACGAGGATAAGAGAAGAAACCTTTTGATGTTCAACAAAAAGAATATATGTTGCTCTGTGTTATAAATAAAGAATAGTGTAAACTTTAAGTAAACAGCATGAAAATTAAAGCCATGAAGAACATGAATTGAGCAAATTCGCGACGAGTGCGAGAAAGGTGGGTGCACTTGGAAGAAGTCGGCGTGAATGGCGATGGTAACAAAGGTGGGCGACATAAATGGGGATCGAGTACTGGGGTGAAAGGTGGTGTATTAGCTCAATCAAGTAAGGAATTTGGATGTTTTCACGAAGCTAGAATCAATCATATACTCGATATTTGTCGATAGTTTGCCAGAATCAATGGCAAACTCTTGGTTGTGGCAAATTTTTAGCTATGAAAGTGAGGTGGTGGATGTCTTCATGTCGAGAAAAAAAGAGAAGGCAGAGTTTCGATGCAGTTTGGCTTTGTACATTTTGCTCGAAAGAGTGTAGCCATGAAGGCCATTGAAAATGTCAATGGCTTAGTGATAAGGGGAGGAAGCAGAGCATAGGAGAAACGGAAGGTGGAATACGAAGACAAAGCCTATGAAGAAAAAAGACTATACGAAACCAAAGGATACAAACCAATGGAGGAATGGAGTTGACGGAAGGTTGTTCAAGGAGGTAGTATTGCAAAGAGATGGTAATAGAGGAAATAATAATGCCAAAGAACAAGAGAAATTCTAGGGAAGAATAGGGGAAACTAAGGAGGATAAAACTGTAGCGATTCAATACAAAGGAAGTGAAGAGATGAATGAGTTCTTGTCTAGAAGCATTGTGGGAGAAAAACTAAGGCTTGTTAATGTTGAAGTGGTAGCAGAAAGATTTTCCAAGGATTGGCTCTCGATAACTGCAGTGAAGGAGCTGGATCAGTATAAAACAATTGTCATCTTTAAGACGGTTAAAGTTATCGAAATTACTCTAGATAGGGTGCCTATTTTTCTGAAAAATTATTTTGATCAGGTTATGAAAGTGGTCAGAACACAGGAGGTCTGTCAGACACGAAGGGCAGGGCATGGTTAGAGTGTGTTGTATTCCTCCTCATGCTTGGTCAAGAGAGAATCTAAAAAGTATTAAGGACATTTGCGGCCCTTTTGTTTGCTTTGATAAAAAAAAAGAAAAAGAAAAAGAAAAGAAGGGTTGTCTTTCAGTTTTGTGAAAATACTAATAGATACCTGCTTCCTTTTAGTTATTCAGATCTGCATCATGACATGAGGCGAATTCTCTAGTGCAGATTAAGTTTCTCTTCTATAAAATTAGTGAGAGAAACGTTATAGACCCACACTGGTTGGCGCTTATGTCCACTACCACGAGGTCAGGAGTCCGAACCCCTCTCCTTCCACTTTTCATGTTTTTGGTGTTTTTTTTTTATTTTTTTTTGAATGGAAAAAAAAAGGGAGAAGGGGGAAAAAAAAATAGGCGCCAACTTTTCCAGTTGCCAATTATTTCTGCTTTTCTGTTTACTAATTCTTTATATATATATTATTTGATATCCTACTAATAATTTATTGAAATCAAATAGAATAAAAATTGATATATTAATCACTAAAATTACTATTAATATATAATATATCTTATAATATTTAAGTGAAAATCTAATAAAAAAAAAAGAAATTACTTGTTTTTGCACTTTCATCTTTTTCTTTTTTTGGCGAGAAAATAGGGCAAATGCCCAAAACACGAAACAAAACAACTAATGAATCATTCGGAGAATAGCAACCTCAACAGCATCATCATGCAAAATAGCTCCCAAACTAAAGGCGGAGACATATTAAAACACACTCCTAATCCAAAGAATGACCCAAATCTGCTAAGTATTCAGCAGCTCTATTAGCTCCTTGATATATGTGCTTGCACACGAATCTGTCCATCTTTACACAAAAGGTGCCAAACATGAGTCAAAACTAACCTATAAGGATGCTTATGATCCACCTCTTTCTTAATAAAAGTAATGGCACCTGAGAATCAAGCTCTAAAATAATATATATATAACCTTTTTGCCGTGCCATAAGAAGAGAATAATAGGCCTCCCATGCCTTAGCCACTGTAATGGGACAAATACCCAAGTTGACATCAAAACTACGAACAAAACGCCCTAAAGAATCATGCATGAGACCACCATAGGAAGCTTGAAGATGTTGATTAATAGAACCATCACAATTCAATTTCTCCCAACCTTCATGTGGAAACTTCCAAGATATATAATGAATAGAGTAATTCATGCTAGATAGCAAACTAACTCGATCAAGATAAATACGTTGGCTCTTATAGATCATCCAGAAGTGCTGAAAAATATCCACAACAGAAGGTGTAAGAAATTAAAAAAATCTCTTGATTTTGCACTCACAACAGATAATGAATTACTAATGCAAATAAATGGGACCAGCCTTGACCAGCCACGAGATTAGAAAAATTCTCTTTCTTTAGGCTATAGAAAAAATTACTTTTACATATACAATATATAAAAATTAGGCTACATTAAATTTGAACACAATAATTTGTAAAAAAATATTATGGATATGCTCCACTTTAATTTTAAGGTATTATTATTATTATTATTATTAAGATATTAAAGAAAGATATGGAAGTGAGAAAACAAACAATCTTTTTTCTTTTTATTGAATTTTCACTTAAATACCAATAGGAAAATTTCATATATTAAATGTTAATTTTAATGATTAATTTATATTTCTTCCATTTGATTTCAATAAATTGTTAATAGGATGTTGAATAAGAGAGAGAGAGAGAGAGAGAGGCTATTGAGCTCACAATTTAATGGTTGTCTTCTACGTATTTCATTGAATCTGAAATGTATTATGTTCGACTCCCATTCTCCCTCCCTCTCCCTACCTTTATTTAAAAAAAGAAAAAAGAGAGAAAAAGATAGAAATAAAGTAAATTTTATTTTTTGTATAAAGTAATATTATAACACAAATAAATAAAAGAAAAAATTATTAAAATAAAATAAAAAAGATAGCAAACAAAAAGAAGGTGGAGAGAAAAAATAAAATAAAAATACCAAATAGCAAATGAAAGAAAAAAGAAAGTAAGACAAAAATGAATTGATTGACAAATAGCAAATTTGGCAAATGGAAGAGGTAAGACCTTTTTTTGTTTTTGATTTTTTTCCCTTGTTTTTCCCCTTTTTTCCTTTTAAACATTATATAGTAGCTAAACATGTAAAACTGGGGGAATTGAGGCTGACCTAGAACTCAAAGAAAGAGCACGTGTACCTAATGTGCTATAGTAGCACGTTTAGGGTTCTTGTGCACTAAAAGTATATAAGGGTAAACAAAATCTACACCATCTATACAAAAGTACATCTACACCAGAGTATGCACCGTTGATGGAAAAGCTTAGAGGTTAGCGGTGAATATGTTAATCTTTGGCAATTACAAAAATGGAATATGAATAGGTTGAAAAGGAAGAGTCAGAGAAATCAGTGGGCGAAGATGATAGGTGTAACCATGTGGAGGTATTAGATGATAAGTGGCTAGAGAATAATGGGGTGCAGGAACATGAATATTCAAATAATATTTTGGTAACAACAGAAAGGAATATTCTGGTGGCGGACAATGGTTGAGGATTCTTTGAAAGAACAAAAACATGGGAAATAGGGAAGTTAATACTGATGGATTGGAATACGGGAATAATCATAACTCCTTTGGAAATTTGGAGTTTGGTAGACATGATTATCAGAAGAGTAATAATATTTGTACACCTTCCCTCTTTGGACATCTTCGATGCCCAAAGAGGGCAGAAGGAAAAAAATTATAAAAGAAAATGAAAAAGCAAATAGCAGAGGGAGAGAATAAAAACTAAAGTGCTTGGATATTCATCACTTTTGATAGTTCAAAAAAAAATTTCTCTTATCGAGAGCATAACTTTGAGGAAATTATCATAGATACGGATGGCAATAAGACAGGGCCGAGTTGGGGAGTAGTCCCCTACTCTTTGCCCCACATTTCCAGAGTTTTCCAATCCCCATCCCCATCCTCATCCCCATTTTGTGCGGCGGGGTGAAATTCCTCCCCTTCCTTACCCCAAAAAAATGTTTAAGAAATTAAGAAAACATCTAAGCAATTTAATTAGCTTGGAAATTTTGAAAAGAAAAACTTAAAAATAATAATATAAAATTAATCCAAGTCTTAAACTTAGTCTTATGTCATTACTACCAAATTTTCAAATTTTAAATCACATCACAACTATTATTTTTATCACAAGAATACCATAATAAACAATAATAAATATGTGAGACTATGAGAATGTAAATAAATTAGTGTTGTATTTTTTTTATATAATAAATATTAATTTTATATGTAAAATTACTAATATAACCTTAGGATGGATATTCCCATAAGACAGGGGCATAATTCCCATCCTTATCTCCAAAGTCACTGCAGCGAGACTTTTACCTCCATTCTCACCTCCAAAAGAAAAAAAAAGTTCCTCATATTTGGATCCTTCTATATTGATATTCCCGTGGATATCTTCACCAGATCCTCATTACCATCCTTAGTGATGGAGGTGCATAGATATGTAAGAGTAGGCTAGAAGGATGAAAGGAGGACTTATGATCTTTTGGTGGATAGCGAATTTTGCCATGTTAGTGTTAGGCCTGAAAATAACAATAAGCCAAAGGACTGTTGTAACTCAAGTGAGCAACCTAAGTGCATGTGGGTCCTAGACCAAAAAGCAGTGTATATGAGCCCTAAATTCCCCCCAGGTTTGACCCAATGCACTGCTACTCTGATGTTATGGGTTGTTGTCAAAGATCGGGTTTCTATTGGATCTTGATGTTTAGTAATGAGGATTGATTGGGTGGTGTGTGTAGATGCAATCTTTCATGTAAGATTGATACAGGGGGTGGTGGTATTTGCAAGTTTATGGAGCAGTTGCCTTGATCTGGGTGAATTGTTATAAGCTTTGTTTTTAACATATAATTTGATGGGTGTTTATTACACAATGTTTTTGGGTTCGCTAGGGTGGCCTTATTTTTTATGATATGCAGGATGTAAAAGCTCTGAAAAGATCACTGGAATTCAATAGAAACTAGATGGGGATGATCTCAAGTGATTTATATACTAAATCAGAATGCATGTCTGTCTTTTGGAGATATCACTCAATATCAAGCGGTCTATGCAACCTCATTCTCTTGGTTTGGCATCGTGACTCTTGAAGCATGTGGAGAGTTTTCCTTTAGCCAATCTTGGTGTTAGTTGGAGTTTTCAGTGAATTGGAGGCAAAAATCGATATTATTGTTGTGTGTTTGGTGTGCTATGGAGATTCTCTATTGATTTAGGTGCTTTGAAGATGGCAACGAATGAAGATTTTTGCTCTTTTCTTGGTGCATCCGGCTTGCTTATTAAACGTGTTGAGTGTTGACTACTTAGTATCACTGCCTTGTGTTTTAGTTTTCTTATTTGGTCTGTTGTTTGGTGCTCTGTGTTTAGGAGTTTTGGTTTTTGGAGATCTTTGCTATTCCGATACTTTTTGGTGGTTTCTTGTGATGACCGCTAAGGATCAAATTTTGTGTTTTTTTGTTCTTTTCTTCATGTTTCATGTGGTGTACTTTGCTCCTCACTTTTCATGTGGGTTGAGCTTATCAATAACTATCGGTGTTGAAGAGCTATCTAAGGCACTGGAGAAGAGAAGCATGGAGCCAGAGGCAGGTGAAGAGCCCCAAGGCGTCGAAGAAGAGAAACATGGCACCAAAGCCATGAGAAGCTCCCCTCGGGGTGCTAGAACTAGGGAGGAGAGCCCCCTAGGCACTAGAATTGCGAAGAAGAAAGTCCTCCATGCACCAGAGACAAGAAGCAAGGCATCAGAGCATTGGGAAAGCTGCTTAGGGCCCCAGAAATAAAGGAAGGAGGCACCAGACTCCTGGAGGAACACCCTCAAAATGCTAGAACAAAAAGAAAGGGGCACCAAAGCTTAAAAGAGGAGGCGCCAGAGCCAAGAGAAAGAGGAGGGCCCTCAAATGGTCCTTGTTCTGAGAGAAAAGATAGAGTATCGTCCTTGTTCAAAATGAGCACGGAACGACATACAACCCTTATTGATGAGCTGACTGAATGGATTTGAACCTGACATTCATGGGCCCTTAGTTCGAATGATTGAGAACCAATTATAAGGGGACAGCTCACCATTTATTATCTATTATAGTGCTGAAAGAAGGAAAAGACCATTATACCACTTAACATTGTCTATAAGTAGAATTGACTTCATTTCCATTCATTAGAGAACATTGAAGGCAAACATACTATCTTAATTTCAGAAAAAGTATCATTGTGATAATCAAGAAAGATCAGTCAACACAAAAGTGCGATTTCTGTGATTGTTTTTGTTGTGTTCTTATCATTTTTATTGCTTGATCCTGGTTGGTCTGTTGTCCCTGTCTCTTTGGTATTCACATAACCCCTCTTCAACAACTGGGAAAAAAGAAAAAGAAAAAGAAAAAGAAAAAATGTAGAAAAGAGTATTGCTTTAATACAGCCTGCCCTCTTAAAAAGCACTGTGATATAGACGGAAAACCACTTGAAACACGACGATGTATACAGGCTTCAACCAAATCTTGTGCTATAAGAATTAAAACTTGTGCATCAAATGCTTGTTACAGCACTTTTTTTAAGCCATTTTTATTGCACAAGTTTTTTATTATTATTATTATTATTATTGAAAGCTTGTTTAATCATGCACAACTCATATTTTTCTTTGTTTTTTTCTTTTTCCTTTAGCATATGTTTTTGAGTTTCATTCTAAAGAGGAAAAGAGGAAAAGAGGAAAATCAGATAATTTTGAAGAGTAACATAGATTTAAAACTATTTTTAAAACTCTTTTTTATCCTTTCCTTTTCCTCCAAAATGAAACTCACAAGCATATCTTATTAGCATTTAGTATAATGTGGACTCTCATTAACTAGTCAAATGGAAAATTATTATAACCTCAACAGTACCAATGATGGAATGATATTGCACAAGAGAATAATCTTACAGTATCACGGTATCTAAAAATATCCCTAAAATCATAATATATATTGTCGAAAAAAAAAACCCAAATATGAAGTACAAAAAAAAGGGTTTTTATTTAAAACCCAATTTTTATTAAAAATAAATTAATGTATGCAAATAAATTCGATTATTTATTTATTCTTTTTTATGGAGATTATTTATTTATTCTTTGAGTTACAAATATTGCAAAGAAACATATTTATAATGAATGAAGATGATCAAACGAAAATATTTATGATTGAAATTTCTGGCTTTAAGTTTTTTTTTCTTAAACAAATAAATATCATAATTGAGATTAATATATGATTGAAATTAGAAATAGAAGAACCAGGGAACAAAAGAAGAAAAACAAGAAATAAATCAAATAGAAAAACGAATGAGAGACTAAACAAAATTCCAGCACCTAATATGAATGTATCTTGTTTAATCTTGTAGGGATAGTATTAATAATCTGCCGTCCTCACAATGATACCGCCGCGCCCGGAAATTGTGCGATGCGGCGTCTAAAGACTCTAAACCTAATGTGTGACCCTTGAGCTATGATACACACATATTTTAAAATAGTTATTGTACTTGTACCGTACTGTATTGGATACATATTGTATTGGAAATTTCACGTACTTGTAAATATTTCTATTTACATTTTACATATTTCTTTTTAATTATGCTTTATATTTTATACCAATATGAATGGAAGCTCTAAAACAATAAACAAACAAATATATTTTATTATGCGTATATGCTCATTGAGATATTTAAAATAATAGATTTTATATTTTTATAATAATTTTATATTTAATTTATATATTTTTATTATATTTTATGAAATTATATATATTTTAATTATACCATATCTTAATGTAATCCTAAATTTTTTCAAACATATTGTATCCCTGTATCTAATCGGATACTCATATCCGAATAGTTACATCATAGCTTTTAAGGAAGATTGGTTATTGGAAATATGTTTTTAAATCTATTTATAATATGTAATTAATGTAATAATTTTTCATTAAATGTGACGTGGCATAACAACTAATTTAATATAAAGCCAACAATGTCGCTCAATTGCAATTCGGGCTATCGGTTGGCCGTGCAACTATATTGGACTGTATATTATAGTAGGAACTATCTAACATGCACTATGGCTATTAAGGTGCATCACACACCTTACTTTTAGCCACATTCGTAAAAGTTGGTAAATTCACAAAAGGGTACATTTCTCATAAATGTAAGCAAATGACATTACACTTAATCACATTTTTTTAATGTATTTAACTACACTCTAGGACAAAATGCATGGTGAATTAAAAAAGTGCATGATAGCATCCGTTATCATAACCCTTTCAGTGTGTTTGGAAACACGTTGAGCTGGGTTGGAATCAATTTTTGTAGGCCAAAATCGATTCTAGTTAATTTTTATGATGTTTGGTTATATATTTTTAGAATTAATTTTTATTTTTAGAATTGATTCTAAAAGAAGTAATAATTTTTTACTTTCTATCAGAATTATTTTTAGAAATACTATCAAATATAAATTACTTTATTTCAAAATTAATTCTACCAAAATTAATTTTATCTAAAATCAAACGTGCTATTCGGCTTTTGCTTTGTGCTGTCCTCTACCCACCTTGGCAATAAAACCTATTTTGTTCCATTACTTTATCTATTTTCTTCGCCCGTGTTTCTCGCCGTGAAAAGGGCAGAAAAAGCTAATTACAGCTAGGAATTACTCTCTTTATTTTGTATTAATCTTTTTACAGTTTTATTTTTGTTTCAAATTTATTGTGATTTTAGAATTTTAATAAAGTATTAATTAATTTATATTAATTTTATTCCTATAGGTATTAAATTGGGTAACTTTCCCTCTTTTTTCACCTTTCTTTTAACCAATTGTAATTTTTTTTCTTTAAGAGAGTGTTGGGTAGGAGGAAATATTTTCATAGTCTGAGGAATATTTAAATATTTTTCTGTTTAATAGAGGATTTACAAAAATATTTTGAGGAATGTTTCATCTTGAGATTAATTTTAAGTCAATATTTTTATTAAAATATTATTATAATATGAGAATATTTTTCTATAAAAATATCAAATTATTTTTATTATCACCCATTATCACCCACCACCATTTACCCTCCACACCACCGAACCACTGCCCTCTATTGTTGAATGTCGCCACACTGCCGTCCTCTACTAGGTATATTTTTGAAAATGTGCAAAATATTTTTAAGAAATGAATTCATTTACCAAACACTCTAAAAAATATATGCCCGAAAAAGCTATTTTTGAGTATAATATTTCCGAAATCCTATTTCTAAAAATAAAAATTTAAATCTCCTACCAAACACCCCCTTAAAAGATAATTTAGGTGCATTAGTCTTTTTTCTAACCCAAAAAACTGATTTTTCTACTTATTTTTTAAAATAGCTGAAACAAACATATTCTTAATCTCTTAATTTAACTTTCTAAAATATTAAGACTATTAATCAATAATGTCCTCAATTCTTGTACAATAACTTTAAATGAAAATTAATATGAAATGAAAGCGACGATAATAAAAGAAGAAGATAACATAAAAACGTTTTACACGTCCGGCATGATAGCAAATCGAAACACGCAAGATATGCAACGTTTTTATTTTTCAGTGCATTTCCAAATTAATCAAAGCTCATCGAAAAGAGCCTTCAACATCATTTTCACTCTCGATTTTATTCTCTCTACCTAAAACACTCTATTTTATTCTTTCCGTGTCATCTAGATAAAGTTGAAGCATCAGATTCGACGGAATGTTTGGCACAAGAATGCATGCAGTTGATGACGCATTAAGGCTACATCCCCATCTATATATATATATATATATATACACACATACGAGGTAGCTAGCAAGTAGTAGTAACACACCAACACCACATATACATCAACGCTCCAAGTCTTCAAATCTCCAACATGACATCCGTATCAGGAGCTGAAGAAATAGCTAAAGAACTAGCTGAAGCACTACGTGAAGAACTAGCTGTGCCCACATTGGAAGGTAAATGGGATAATGTGGTGAACGTGTACAAAGAACACCGAGAGGCGCTCACCGTAACTATCAACGATTCTAGGGACACTGCCTTGCACGTGGCCGTTGATTTGGACGAAGAAGAATATGTTGAGGATCTTGTGAGTGCAATCATCGCGCATGAAGAACAAGAAGAACAAGAAGAGGAAGAAGATATAGATGCGATGGTGATGCCTCCAGAAAAGCGAAAGAAGCTGAAGCCTCTGGAAATGAGGAATAAACGGGGTGACACCCCTCTACACGTGGCTGCATCAAGGGGATTCGCCAAAACCATGCAAGTGCATCATAGGACGCAACAAGGAGAGGTTACATTTGAGCCGTTTGAAGAACAAGCAGGGCGAGACACCCCTGTTCCTAGCTGCTCTCAACTGGAACAAACAAGCCTTTGCGTACCTCTTAGACGCCACCGGAGAGCGCATCACCTTGCCCGATCTTGTACGCGACAATGGAGATAGTATTCTTCACTGTGCCATCAGAAGGGAATATTTCGGTAAGCAGCCACCTTCATTACTTGCTATGCAGCTACACCATCAAGTTAGATCAATACTACGCAACCACATGGATTTCTTATGTGAGAAGTCAGAAAATGATTCTCAACCATAAGATAAATTATGTAGTTAAGATTAAATCATTATCTATTCTTATTAACTTCCTGCAATTAATGCACCAGATTGATTCCATATTAAATCTTCCATGTCAATGGTAACTTCTTATAATATTGAGGTGATAGCAATTATATTTATTTAATCGGTAGCAGCTTTAAGGAAACAAAAAAATCGAGTTCGGCTATCATGCTGATTCATGCTTGAGTTTTGCATTTTAGTTTTAAAATAAACTTGTATAATATTAGAAGAGTATAGTGAGCAGAGTCCGAGAATAAAGAAACGAAGCTGACGAGATTTTTTTTCGGCATATGAGTATTTTAAAATTATTAATATAAAAATTCTTGAAGTGCTAGCAACACTTTGTGGTGGAGACGACGATTCATAATATAAAAGATAGTCTTACTTTCAGCTTTTATTTTTCGGTAGCCTTAAAATACTGACAAATTATTCTAACAGTTATTAATATAAAAATATACTCTTGCCATTTTTCACAATAATATACCGTGAAGATGACGATTCATAACATAAAAAATAGTCTAGCCTTTAATTTTTACTTTTTTTACGTTTTTTTAATATAATTTTCCAGTATTTTAAAGCTAGCAACAATTTCATATGGTAAAAAATTATACATGATATAAAAAATCTTCAGAATAAAGGGAAGACCCATATTCAATTCATGCTATATTTCTCCTTCCTCCCATATTCAATCTATTTGGTTCGAAAATTTTATATCCCAGATTAACCAATTGAATTGAGAAATTGAGGGAATAAATCTGGTGCATTAATTACAAAGAAAATATGAAAAAGAGATTACGATTTAACGTTAGCCGAAATGCTGAAGGGTACGAAGTACAGTCGTACAAAAGCTTACGAATACACGTGTACTGTTTCTATTTGCTGTTTCTTTTTATGCTCTTTCTCTCTCATGTATGTTTGTAAAACGTGATTGGTCATGAATCAGTTCCTCACTTTTCGCACAACTTTCCTTCGTATTATATAGAACTACTCAAATCTTAATCACACAATTTGATATAATTGTTGAGAATATTTTTCCCACTTCCCAGTTCTCAAATAAGAATTCATTCTCATGTAATACATTCTCTCTCTCTCTCTCTCTCTCTCTCTCTCTCTCTCTATATATATATATATAATACTTTTTTTTTGTAGAAATTATGGTAGAAATGAAATAGTACGATTCACTACTTTTTCATTCGAAAATCAGTAAACATGTTACAGGATTCTGACAACTAAATTATAATAACATTTGCAACTATCTAACATTTTTCTTTTGATTCAATGTTTTAAAAGAAAATTAATTGTTATACGGTCAAAATATTTGCCAAAAATTATGTGTTAGAATAATATCACATGATTGATGATTTATGAATAAATAAATAGGTTCTACCACTACATTTTATTCAATCATTATCATGATTTTTATCAAATATTTTGATTATGTCATTCTGACTGAGCAACGCAACTTGTTTTAAAAATGACACCGGACCATAAAATTAAAACTATGGATTCAGTTATGAATTGGCTATATTTTTAATTTAAATATTTTTTGGTCCAATAAAAATCTAGCCTTAATTCAAGAATAAATTTAATTAAAACTAATTAAATTACAAACAAAAAAAATTCTAATTTATCCCATTTTTAAAACATTGTATCTTCTTTGTTCTCCCCTACTAAGACAATGTAAAAGTTAACGAGAATACTCAATTCATCGGTTAAATAGTGTTTGATATCTACTATTAAAAAATATTTTTAATTAACATAATAAACAAGTATTAACTTTTTTTTCTTTTTTATTATATTAAATACTTTACTATTGTTTGGCTTAATTTGTGTCAATAATATATTAACCTTGAAGATATTGAGAAATAACAGCATACATTACTGATTTGTTCACATATATTGCTATGCTGCAACAGACTTGGCGGTTATAATAGTGCATCACTTTGGTTTCCTTAGCACACTTCCCAATGAAGATGGAGTCACTCCTCTCAAAGTCCTTGCTACTAGGCCGTCGGCCTTCAGAAGTGGAATCAAACTGTCATGGTGGAAGCTGATCCTGTACCACTGTAAGTTATAGTATGGGATTAAAAGGAAACATAAAGACAAAACGTTATACTCGAAATTGAACTATATTTAGGTTGTGATTCAACTTAAATGTATTTTTTGTTTAGATAAATTACCACAACCAGATACATAATAAACCCATAATCAACTGGAGGCCCGCGTTAAAAGGAACACCCCAGGGGGTAAAAAAGTAAAAAAATATCGCGAGCGCACATCACCCCCATCCCCCCCCCCCCTCTTTTCTCTTTTCTCTCCCTTCTCCTTCCCTCTATTTTGAATATAATTTACAACGGCTGAATTTGTATATTTGAAGCACTATGATAGCTATATTCATACATGTTATTAATAAGATATATATTACATTACTTTTGCGGAACAATTAATATTGAACATTGTGTTTCATTTATTAATCAGGTGTGTGTGTGTGTATATATATATATATATATATATATATATATATATATATATGACCAGATGTAGAATCCTCTATCTACTTATTGCTTTTTCATTTTCCAAAGGTATACTTGTAGAACCACTGGATGCTGAAAGTACAATGAAGAAGATTTTGAGAAAGTTGAACCAGACTGAGCCCACAGAAAAGCTCCCAAAGAATTACGCCACATTATGTGACTTCTTGAAATCGTTAAGATTTGTTGCTGGTATGTAATGGATTTTCATGCTGTCCCGTCTTACCTTTTTTTTTTCGTTACTTTACTATTTTCATAGGAATACGTACTACAACATTTTATAATATGAGAAGTGTTTACATTGGTCAATAGACCATCAATGCTCCAATTTTTTTTTCTCTCAAAGGGATAACAATTGAATTTTCTTCTAAAAGTCCATGGTTTAACATTATTGGCTTTTTAAAACTTTAGGCTACGTATGACAATGTCATTATATATGTGCACTTTTTGGTTACCGCTTTAGAAAATTTCTCAATAATTTTTACAATATACCCAAGCACGTTGTCGCCTTTGAGAGTGTCAATTATGGCCCATTTGCTATGTTTGATAGCATAAATTATGAAATTATAAGATATAGTAATATAAGAATTGATAATATAAAGTTTAATTTTTAATATTATACAGTATTTGATATAGTATTATATAAGATATTATATTATATAATATTATCTTTTCTTCACAAATCATTCTGATTATAAGTAAATATTCAATGAAAAATGAAATAATAATTTTTATTAATTATTTAAATAGAATCTAAAAGTATCTACATTATTTAAATAAGATTTATTTGAACAAATCTAAACTGTTTATATTATTTTAATTAATATCTAATAGTTATAAATATTTGGTACATTATAATTTATAGTGGTTCATGGACCAATGTAAACTCTTCCTATAATATGTCATCACAGAACATCGAATACATATTGGTTCTCCAAAAGGGATAACAATTGAAGCTTGTGTCATAAAATATTGTTTAACATTATTGGCTTTTTAAAACTTTAGGCTACGTATGAAAATGTCATTATATATTTGCACTTTTTGGTTACCGCTTTAGAAAGTTGAGCCATCTCATATAATGAAGTTGAGCGACCTTACAGTATACCCAAGCACGTTGTCGCCTTTGAGAGTGTCAATTAGGGCCCATTTGCTATGTTTGATAGCATAAATTATGAAATTATAAGATCTAGTAATATAAGAATTGATAATATAAAGTTTAATTTTTACTATATTATTTTTTATTATAATAAAAAATTAAAAGAAACTTTATGTATCAAAAGTTAAGATCTTATCATATATCTGTAAACTTGATAAGTTGCCTATTATTTTAAGAAAAACTTGATATATAAATTTATATAATACGTTATTTATATCAAACAATTGATAAAGTCATTATATATTATATTATTTTATTCTACTATACATTTTTGGGAGTGCCAAACGGTCCTTAGTGTATTAGCACTTGACTTGATTGACACAGAATAATAAAAGATAAATTTGATATCTATATTTATTTTACTGTACCTTAGACATTAAAAGAAAGAGTGAGGGATTTTTTTTTTTAAAAAATTCAAACAGGAGTTAATTCATTTAACTGAAGGAGAAAAGAATTTTACATTTATTATTAACGAATCATATGATGACATACTTGTGTTTAGACAACAGTTAAAACATTTTACAAATGGATGCCCTAATTATTATTGTAATACAACGTGTCATTTGTTTATTTATTCATATTATATAGAGCTTTGCGCATAGAAATAATTAATAAACTGTATTTACGTACGCTCTTTCTTATAGGCGGCAGAAAACAATAATTTATTAATATTTGAAGTTATAAGAGTTTAACTGATGTTGGACAAGAAATAGAAAGAAAATTTGAAGAAGTAGAACAACGCACTCAATACTGTCTCGACCGAATTCAGGCTGTGATCAGCGTATGAGGGAGATCTTTGCCCCATCAAGCCTAAACATATAATTTTTATAGAAAAACAGACAAAATCTCCTTTGTACTCAAGGTATCTCTCAAATTATAAAGTCTTCCCATGCATCAACTGCACACATACTGGACAGTTTGGGATCTGGAAATTCTCAAAATGCACCCAACAACGTGCATATACAGTTATAAGAGCATATTTCCATTTAAAGTACATGATATAATATAATTCAACCGTATCCAAACAGGATAGTGAAATCATACATAACTAGGCTTACATAATCCCAAAACATACGTGTGCCACCCTTTTACTACATCAATCTTTCCACAACATATAAAAATATAGGTAGGACCTGCCTGTGACATTATGAAATATAAGACATCTAAGGATTTTCAAAGCAAAAGAGGGCCCTTAACCAAAAAAGCCTCACCACCACAAAAGTCCAGCTACTGAGGTGTTGGAGGGTTGGAGCTGGAAACAACACTTATATCTAAAAAGAGGAAAAACAGCAACGTAAGTTTTGCAATTCAGTAAAAGATAGAATATTCATAGCCTACACGAGACAAGAATAATATAATCAAGTTTATAAATAATTAAAGCATTTAAACAATAAATTCATGAGTTCCATAAAACAAATTGGTCAAGATATAAACTTTTAATACTTAAAAGAGTCATTGAAAATATAGGGAAATTTATCAAAACCAGGATAGCTCGTCAGCATCATACATACGCAGCCATTGCTTCACATGAACCCATACTCATCATGCACCACTGTTTGATATATATATATATATATATAAATCATCTACTTTGTTGGATAACATTAAACCGGACGTCTTATCCTTGATTTATTCATGCAAATCAGGCACATTTTAATAATGGGATTTTTCAAATAATATGAGCATGAGCTAGCTAGTTACTTAAGTTTCATTCAGTTATTGCCTTCTTGAACTCGTATGATCCTTAGTTGAAAGCACTGTCAGGGGTGCTATAGTGAATAAAAACTCTCTAGTAAAAGAAACTTTTAAAAAAATGTAAATTCAAATGTTTTGAGCAAAAATATGGGGCCATTGAGAATCCACTGTGTGTCGCCCCTGGTCAGGTGGTTTGTGCTTCCAATATGATACTTTAAAAGAGTCTTTTTTTCTTTTTTCTTTTTTTTTCTCATGTGGAAGAGTCACATCATTTACTAAAAAGTAAACAATAAGAACAGGTATTTTAGAAAAAAGCGACAATATCACTTTATTTACCATTATCAAATACTTTGTATTTTTTTTAAAATAATATTTATACTTAATATTTATTTTTGATGTACATATAACATAACTGATTATAGACTTCTAACAGTAGGAGTTAGTGGATATTGGAGAGAACAATCTAATTAGAGTAACCGATATTGATTGGTATATGCAGTTTTCTCATATCAGAGGATTATATTACAAACATGTCTTTCTCATGGCCAGGCAAATTACTGCTTTGGGGAAATGATAAGCGTGACCCAGAAAACCCAAAGAGCTTAGAAAAACATGAGGCTAGATTTTTTCCACCAACTTATGATACCATTCGCCAATTTATCAAGGCTGCATACGTGCATACTCTTGGTCTTTCTGGAGTGGGTATGTATTTCGATCTCCATGCAAGTTTGTTGATCTACTGTTAGTTACTTCTTTAATACTACTGATATATCTGATCCACAAAATGTTTACCATGTTGCTTCTGTTTCAATGCATCTACTTCTTAAGCGTTAAAGGAGGTAGAAAAGACAAAGAAGAAGCACAAATGGAGTGGTCAACTCTTGGAGGCACTTATGCAAAACCCTTATGAAGCATTCACAGGAAAAGGGGGCGATCGACCTAATCCTCGTGATTGGGACCTTGAACCAGATGTGTATGAACTTTTTCACCCATTGAAGCAAGGTATGTGTGTAGAGTGTTGGGACAAAAGAAATGGTTTAATTTACATATAAATATATACATGAGTATTTGATGATCTATATAAATGTATCACACACACTTTAATTACATATGTTTGACCATCTTTACGGTAAATTAATTTAGTGAAATACTAATTCGAGTAATAAAGTGTGTCAACAACAACATAATTAAGCCATTTCTCACTTAGTAGGGTTGATTATATGGATCAAACAATACCATAGCATTCTATCAAAAATCATGTTTAATTTACATTTAAACTATTAATTAATACCTAAATTTTTTTAATAGTTAAACTTATGGTTTTTTTAGGTCTTGCTCTACCTGTAGCAATAGAACTATCCTCTACTTGATCCATTCTCCTTATTGGGGCTTTTACATATCTTCTCTATATATGTCCAAATCACTTGTGGTGAGATTCTACCATGTAAAATAGGCGTGCCTCAACTCTCTTTCTCTCGCTTTCACTAATACACTCATTCCTAATCCTATCCTATCTAGCATGTCCACATATCCATCACAATATCCTTATCTTTGCAATATTTAGCTTATTTTCTTGTTGATTTTTTACTGCCCAATATTCCATTCCATACAATACTACTAATGTTATAGTTATGCAATAAAACTTACCTTTAAGCTTTAGTGGTACATTTTTTATCACAATTAATATATGAAGCACTCCTTTACTTTGACCACCTTGCTTGAACCTCATGATTTATGTCTCCTTCTATTTCTCCATCATTTTGGATAATGGAACAAAAATACTTAAATTATGTGACTTATGGTATGGTATCATCCCAATTTTCACTTGTAAGATGAAATTTGTGCTTCTCTTGCTAAACTTGCATTACATATACTATATCTTACTTCTACTTATACAAAAACCATGTGTTTCCAAAGTTTATCTCCACAACTCTTGCTTTTCATTTAGTTCTTCTCTTGATTCTCCTATTAGGACCATATTATCTATAAAAAGCATGCATTGTGGCATCAAATCTTGAATATGTTTAGTAAGCTTATCCAAGACCAAGGTGAAAAGATAGGGACTTAGAGTTGACCCTTGGTGAATCCCATGGAAAACCCTCTATATATTACCGCACATTGTGTTTTCATGCTAGTTTTGATTCCTTAGATATAGGCTATTCGAACTCTTTTCTTCCCCAAGACCTTCAAAACCTCCCTCGACATCCTATCATACGCCTTTTCGAAATTAGTGAAAACCATTTGCAAATCTCTTTGGTCTCTCCAGTATCTCTCTATCAATCTTCATAATAAGTAAATCGCTTCCATGCTAGACCTTCTAGGCATAAAATTAAACTAGTTTTCTGTGATGTGAGTCTCCTGTCCCAATCTTCGCTCAATTACCCTCTCATATAGTTTCATAGTGGGGTTCATGACTTAATCCCTCTATAATTTGCACAATTTTATATGTTTCCTTGTTTTTGTAGATAGGAATACTCTTTCTTCACTCATTTGACATCTTCTTTTACCCCAAAATCTCTTTAACCAGCTTTGTCAACCAACTTATGTCTTCCCCTCTTTGATACTTTCATGCCTCAATAGGTATGCTATTAGGACCTTCCACCTTACCATTTTCCATTCACTTTAGAGTCTCCTTTATCTCAAAGTCTCGAATTCTACATATAATTTTGGTGTTCCTCTCTTGTATTTAAGCTAATTGATTGCAAAAGAATCCCACGTCCTTCATTAAATAATTGCAAAAGTAACTCATTCATTTTTTTTTGATGTTTTTTTTCTATATCCAACACATTATGTACCCTTTTTATCATTAATGCATCTCACGTGGTCTAAATTTCTCATCTTTCTTTTCCTACATTTAGCTATCCTGTAAATACCTCTTTCCCCCTTTTTAGTACGAAGGAAGAGTAATTCATTCAAATACTTTAGTTCTTGCTTCGCTCATTGCCTTTTTCCCCATTTTGTAGCTATCTTATATTTTTCCCAATTTTCAGCATTTTTACACAAGAATCACTCTTTAAAACGCTTCCTTTTAACCTTAACCTTATCATGCATACTTGTGTCCCACCACCAACATTATTCATCAATCCATGCTTCCTTGTGTCTCCTAATTGCTTCTTGTATAATTTTTCTTTGAAAGTTTCTATGCTTTTCACCTTTCAAAAGCCACCACCTAATGCTTGGGGTCTTTTCTTGACCATTTCTCCTTACTTTTCTCATGACTCGCACATCTATAACTAAGATTCTATGTTGAATAGTCAAACTCTTTCTAGAATAGCTTTGTAATTTGTGCAAGTTTTTCTATATGATTTTCTTATCAGGAAGAAATTAGTTTGAGAACACATCAGCCTATTCTTGTGTGTTATAAGGTGCTCCTTTCATTTTCTAAAACAAGTGTTAGCTATAATAAAATCAAAAGCTAAAGACAAATCTAATATAGTCTTACCTTCTGTATTTGTTTCTCCTAAACCATAGCTCCCATGCTGCTAGCTTCTGTTACCATATGACCATTTAGTTTTCCTCCTAAGAAAATCTTTTCTCCTAAAAGTATGCTTGGACTTAGCCTTCTAAATCCTCCCCAAATTTTATTTTTGGTGTTATTTCAATCCTCTGGTAATGCATAAGCTAGCACTAATGACATTAAAGATGTCCCGATTTGCTACAAACTTTAGTGCTATGATCTTATATCTGCTAGCCTTTTAACCTCTAGTACTTATCCATAATTATGTTTATTCCATATCTAAATTTTGCCTTACCAATGTACCAAAACTTAAACCCGAAGTATCTAATTCCTTAGCCTTTTCTCTTGCCTATTTAATTTCTCATCGGCACATTAAAATTTATTTATCCTTCACTTATACAAGGTGTTAACTATTTCTATAGATTTGCCTATAAATATGCTTACTTTTCAAGTCCCAAAACTAAAACTACCTACCCTTATGAACTAACTTATTTACCTGCATTCGTTCACGAAAATGCTGGAATGCTTGCTTATTTTGCACTTCACCAGGGTATCGATGCAACAGCTCTTGCTCATTTGCCTCGAGTGACACAGCACGGTGCTTCCAGGCAACGACCAAGCATTAAAACTATCCCATTTTTTATCCATATCATAAATATTTGCTGAAATTTTATGTTGGCAATAGACGCCTAACACAACTGTCCTATTTATCTAGACTTGGGACTAGCTGTGTTAAGCTTTGGCAATAAAGCTTAACATAGGCAGAGTTGGAGAAATAAAGTGTGTCAAATTGAAAAATAAAATAAAATAAAATAAAATCTCAATACATATTCCTGTCAAAATACTCGGTAAGGACTAAATCTTTTCAAATACAATTTATATCTTGTCCTAAATCAAATAAGTTTTAAGTATTGCTAAAGAAGTATACATGGATCAGGGTTTGGTTACATAACTATCAATTTAAGTAAATGTGTATATTTTACTTAATGCTGTATGTATACTTTGTTTGGACTTTTCTTCTTTTACTCTTTACCTGTACTCCATTCTTAAATTTATTTTTTCTAATTCTATCCTTCTTGCTTAGTTTTCAGAACTTCTTGGTTAGTTATTTTTTCATATCCCTAATTATTTAGCTGTAAATCTTTAATGGTTATTTTTGGTTTTTTATATGAATATATTTTGGGAGTATATATTGAGTAATGTTAGTATAGTCTTGAGCTCACCATGAACTCTATATATAGCAAAATTTGAACCATTCAAAATATAATTTACAATTTAATATATAAATATTATAAAAATCACTAATTAATATATTACCCATATGTTGAGTTTATAGCAACTCGAGTCTATCTTAACAATTTTCTATATATTTTGCGTTTGTACGTGATATAGCTAGTGAGATTGGGGTGACTCACTAGACTGGTTCTTACTAGAAACATCCAATGGCTGGCATGAAATTTGAGTATTCCTAGTTCCTTTATATTTTAGTTCAGTTATTATTGCTTTTCTGTATCCTATGTCATGCACTTGTGTACTATGTTTTGACTACGGCTGCTGTCGGTTGTGAAAGCCTCATGCCTGGTTATGTTTGTATATCTATGAAAAAAAAAATTTTAAAAGGGAGTTTTGCTCCACATAATAATAATAATAGTAAAAAGAAGAAGAAGAAGGGCATTTACCTTCTTATTTGACATGATATTGCTCTGGCAGGTGGAACCTACATCTTGGAGTCGTCGCAATAGCAAAAGAGAAAGATAGGAAAAGACACACACAAAATTGAAGAAAATTCTTTATTTCTCTCTTATTCATTAAATTTCAAAGTACAAATGATCCTTATAAAAATTTTAAGAGAGTCTTTCTAGTTTCTTCAATTGTCTTTCACCTCAACATTACTCACATCAACTCCATAACCACATCTTTTATTTTTTATTTTTTTGGTGCACTATAATCACAACATTATTCTCCCTAATGATACATAACTCATACTAACTCTCGCTGATGACTAACAATAATCAATAGTCATATAACTAAAACCATCAAATCCCTATTAAGTTTAAATTTTCATTAAGTTATTTTATTTTCTTCAACAGAACAACTTTCACCGAAGGCGCCAGGGGTAGACAGTGGAAAGGGGACTCCAAGTCGACAGGATGCTATTGACGAAAAAGAGACACCATTTTTAGCAGCAGTGAAGAATGGCATAGTTGAATTGGTGGACAAGATTCAGTCCAAAATACCAAAGAAGGATGCTATTGACGAAAAAGAGACACCATTTTTAGCAGCGGCGAAGTATGGCATAGTTGAATTGATTCAGTCCAAAATACCAAAGAAGGATGCTATTGACGAAAAAGAGACACCATTTTTATTAGCAGCGGCGATGAATGGCATAGTTGAATTGGTGGACAAGATTCAGTCCAAAATACCAAAGAAGGATGCTGTTGACAAAAAAGAGACACCATTTTTAGCAGCGGCGAAGTATGGCATAGTTGAATTGGTGGACAAGATTCAGTCCAAAATACCAAGTGCCATCTACGACACCAACTCAAACAAGCAAAATGTGTTGCTAGTGGCAGTGATAAACAGGCAACCTCGTGTTATTGAGACACTGAGAATGAGATTGAGATCAAAACCAAAACTTTGGGATAATTTGATCCTGGCATCAGATGATGAGGAGAACACCATGCTGCACTTGGCAGCACAGACTCTAGGCAAGGACAAGCCTTGGGGGATAGCTGGCTCTGCCTTGCAAATGATGTGGGAAATAAAGTGGTTTCAGGTATATACATACATATATAATTTTTCTCATGTCATCTAATAAAGTAATTAATATTGATTTAATAAATGTAATATCTTACGTAGTTATTAATAGATTAATAGTTTTATTAACATACATGTTAAGAAATTAAAAATAAAAGTTGTTAAATAAAATAAATAGTTATTATCTTAAAAGTTGAAAAGCATATTGTTTCTTTTTAATTAATTAGAATGCATAATAATATTTTTAATTATTCTTTATTTTTTTGCTCTTAAAGCTTCCTTCAACAAAATCTTATAACCGATTTCATTAAACAATATGTCAATACAAGATTCAATAGTAATATAAAATCATTTTACAAATTTTTTTCAAAATTACCCATTATTTAAAATATATCAAATTTTCATCTAGGGTCAGTGGATGAGACCGAAATTTTTTTTTAAAAAAAATGGTACCACAGGATTTGGATATGTGAATTCTTTTTCTCAATAGACGACAATCTTAGTTTGCCCTATTCTTGAAATGAGGAGAGCTTCGCCATCTTAAATTTTATTCATCCAAAAAGAAATTATTTGAAAACAAGTAACAACACATGTAACATAACCATAGAACGATTCTTCCTTGTTGCAGTATATTAAGAGCATTGTGCCGCAACATTTCTACTCCAGAAGCAATAATAAAACAAAAACCGCGGAGGAAATCTTCGCGGAAACACACAAAGAACTCGTCAAAGATAGCAGCGAGTGGCTCAAGGACGCATCGGAGTCTTGCTCTTTGGTGGCTGCGCTTGTTGCCGGTGTCTCCTTTGCTACAGCCAGTGCTGTCCCCGGTGGCACCAACGATGAAGGTGAGGCACCACTAGAAGGGCGACCTGCATTCGATGCATTCGCTATTGCTTCTCTCATTGGACTTTGCTTCTCCGTCACTGGCCTCATAATGTTCCTTTCCATCCTCACCTCTCGGAAAGAAGCCAGTGATTTTCGCAGGGGCTTGCCACTGAAACTGCTTCTAGGGTTGAGCTCTCTCTTCGTGTCTATTATAGCAATGTTTATTGCCTTCTGCTCGGGCAATGTCTTTCTCATCAATCAGAAGTACAAGACACTACTGCTTCCTCTCTACGCAGCCACTTCCTTGCCCGTGGCTTTCTATGCCGTGGCACAGTTTCCACTCTACCTTGATCTCTTTATAGCTATAATTAATAAGGTTCCACGACCAAATAAAGGTAACAATATCTAGGTGCTTCCATGCTTCCATACGTGCCATTTCCTTGTTGGGACACCACTTGAATCCGTGTGATGTTGGATTTGTGTATTTTAATCATATCGTGTGCTTTGGCAAAGCTTTTGGTTTAAGCTTTTGTGTGTGTGCATGCGTGCTCGTATGTTGGTTGTTTAATACACCAAATCAGTATGGTGTTCCATTAAAATGTAACAACTAGATTGTGAGCTACAACAAAGCTTTGACTTGTTGCTATTTTGTGTTTGGTTTATGTTGCTGTTTTAATTTAAGCTTTGATTCTCCTTCTTCACTCACTGGTTTCTTCCTCAACCTATGGCTATTGTGTTAGGGATATTAGAGTTTGGGTACATCCAAGTGTATTAAACACCGTGTGGACGTGAGTAAAAGCACCCAAATTTATATATTATATAATTGATAAAAATAAAGTATATGAATAGTAGTTATGAATACTATTTTATAATGAGATCCATTTGTTATTATTTACTATTCACACTAAAAATATATTAAGAAACTGCATATCAAATTTTAACGTAAAAAATTCTTTGAAATAATGAAGAAAAAAATCACGAGATAAATTTCAAAAAAATATCTATTATATTTAAAAATAAATATAATATAAAAAATTTTTGTGAGACTCTACTGCAATTAGTAGTATTATAGTGCATTAGAGAGTATATACAAAAATTGTGATAGGTGATTACCCCAACCGACAACAATTGTTAGCTAAATACAGTTATTGTCACAGTAAGTTAGTTATGACAGCCATCATTATTACCCGATTAGTTATGCTTAGCACTATGTAATACTCTTGAACAAAATACCTTAGTCTAGTGTAAAATCAGCAACCAAACATTTCTCTCTCTCTCTCTCTCTCTCTCTCTCTCTCTCACACACACACACCTCTTGAGTTTTCTTCCCTTTCAAGTCTTGATCTCTGATACCTCACATCGTATCAGAGCAAGATCTATCCATGGAACCTGAAATTACTTCACCTTCCGCTTCACAGCCTTCAATGGCTATCATAACCACTTTTGTACCCAAAACCTTCGCAAATCTAGTGTCAATTAAGCTTGGCGAAGAGAATTTCCTTCCATGGCACCATCAAGCCCTATTTACAATCAAAGCTCACAAGTTACGGAATCATCTCAACAAGGAAAAGATTCCATAAAGGTTCACATCAGAAGAAGATGAAGCTTCAAAACCAGAAACACAAGAATTCATGGAATGGAAGCAACAAGATCACCACTTAGTTGCTTGGCGCTTAGCTTCTATGGACAACGCATTCACCAATCAAATGGGGAAAAGAAATTATATTTGCTATTTTGTTGTTAAATCATGTGCTTTATAATTGTTATGCATATTCCTTTGTTGTTGAATTCTTGTTAAATTGGTTGTTGTTTGTAGGTATTGTACTCAATAGGTTGGAAATTGTTGCATTAATATTTAGTAGCTATGCAAAACTTATGAGAATTGTGAATATCTAAATCACTTAATTGCTTTTTGTTGAGAAGTTTTGTATCACTTGATGAGTTTAATTTGATGGAATTGAACTTCAATATTAGTTTGTAATTGATTTGAACATTATGAACCCTAAATATTAGAGCCTTAAAACAAAAGTAAGTATGATATTTTGGAAATATACGTTTGAGAAATTGGACTTCTTGATTGTTCAATAATGACTAAATTTTTTTTCCTTACTTAAGGGTGATTTCAAGTAGTTGGATTTGGTATAATTAAGTGTGGATGTGCTTGTTTAATTATATTGTGTTGTTTGATGATAATGTTACAAAATATAGCTATAAATTAGTGTCATAGTTGAATGTATAATAGATTTATATCGGGTTGAAAGGATTATACTAATAAATTTTTAAATAGAGTAGAAGAATTTGCTGTTTTTGTATGCTAACAACCACATTTGACAAAAGAGAATATTAGGCGCCCTTGTTCTAAATGCAAAAATATAAACTACATCATGCCTGAAATGTTAATCTTATTGTGAGCTTTTGATTTGTTGCTTTATATATATATATATATATATATATATATATATATATATATATATATATATATATATATATATATATATATATATATATATATGTAATCATATATTTTGAGTGCAGAACTTTTGAGTTGTTGGTAGTCAGTGTTGGTTTGTGCTCTTACATTCGTATATAGGCGCAAAGGTTTGTGCATACTCTCAGTGAAAAAGTATTATTTGAACTCGGATTGTATAGGAATTTTATATTAATATAAGTACAAATGTACATCAAAATATACGGACATCCAGATATGATAATTAAATATAATATATATTTGTATAAGAGGTGTTTTTTATATTTGGTGTCAAAATAATTTATAAATATCAGGTTTCAGTATGATACATTATACATCAAATTAGGTTTTACTTCAATTTGAAGTCAATGTTACGGTGTGCCTTCAAGTGTCATATTATCGCTGGAGATGGTTCACTTATGTACTTCAATTGACAACGTTTTTAAGCGCTTCTTTGAGCAATCAGTATCATGTGGGGAAACACCGACCATCAACATGTGGAATATGTGGTTTTATTTTTCTTTGTGGGGAAAACATGATGACTGCTGGGGGTTGAGTTCAAGTAAATGTTTGTTTTCTAAACATAAAATATGAATAACAAATGGACACTTTCAAAGAAAAGTTTTTGTAAATCCTACTTTATTGAATAGCGTCCCACACTATCAAATTTTCCAAGAAATGGTAATTGTACATCCAAAACATTCACTCAGACATTCACTTTCATATTTGAATTAAAACCATAAAAGAAAATTTTAAGAGGAGAAAATACACATGACCTTTCTCATTTATTTTGTATGGGATGTGTTTAATGTATCCCAAATTAGTATGTTCAGTTAACATGCCTCTAAATCTCAAACTCATAATGAGATTCTTGAGTTCAAATATCAAAAAAGGTGATTCCTAAATTGTACAGCTCTTGTATTTTTGCAAGAGTATTAATATATATCCTACTAATAATCAACCTAAAAATTCTCCTAATTTAAAATTTCACTCATATACAGTGGTATAAAGTGTAATTTACATTTCATCTAAGGACAATCAATATATATAAGTAAAAATTTTGAATTAGGAAAATTTTTAAGCACATCAATTAAAAGGATTTATTATTTCTCATTTTTGCAATCAAATGAAAAATAGTTGGAGAAGCAATTCAAATTGGTAAAGATAGGTCAAGTTATGAATATATATATATATATATATATATATATATATATATATATATATATATATATATATATATATATATATATATATATACTTTCTAGTACATTATTCATCGATAAATATGGTTCTTGAATATTCAAAGAAAAATGTTAAATATACGAAAAAATTTTATACAAAAGTTATAGAAAAGTACATGTCACTATTATGTTGATGGTTGTTTGACATCTATTTCTCTCATGTATTCTTATCTAACAACTTCAATGTTTATTTATCATTTTGTAACTTTCGGTACTGAAAATTTTCCTACTACGTAATAGAACCGCTCATGATTAACTGTATTATGATCTCCTCAGTTCTCAATATAAATCCTTTTTTATGGTTGTTTAGCTTATAGCCCTTTTTCCTACATATTACAACAAATCACCGGTCCATTTGAATACTGTATGTGTAGTTTCTGTTCTTTGTTCACCCTTCTGAGCTCTGACCCAAAAGAAAACCTGAATAAATAAATAAATAAGTTCCTGAAGATCTACTAGACCCAAGAAAGATACGGTCATGTGAAAGAAAGAATAACAGAAATTGATATTATATGAAAAATTGGTTGTTTACTAAAATACAAGTAATCAAATCACCCACTGTAATAGGAATTTGCATAATTAACAAGCCAAATATTTCCTGGCATAACTGCTTTTATTTTCTCACACTTCTTCCAGATCAATTATATTTCTTCATGCTGTAAAGAAGTGGTAATTAAACTAATATGAGTTCACGGCCTTCATGGCTTGAAATCTCGGCTCCTTAGCCTGGAATTTCAATGTAGCATAGAGCCTCATGTAGTCCTCAAACACAAATTTTGGGTAAACTTGGTCATTCCCTTGTGCCTTTTTCTCCAACAATGTTGGTGCAGGGTAGATAACAGCATCACTGCCAGGGTTGTAGAATGAGGCTACGGACATTCTGGTCCCATCAGTTTGTGCAATCACACGGTGCTCCACACTCTTGTATTTCCCATTGGTGATTACCTGTTTTACCAAAATTAATGTTGGATAAGAACAATAACGTTGACCTCAGCATAGGTGTTAACTTATATGCATTAGGCATATAAAATATTAGTCAAAGAATTTACCTCAATTTGGTCACCAAGGTTAACAACAATGGAGTGACGCATTGGTGGCACATCCACCCATTGTCCATCTTTGAGAAGCTGCAGGCCACTGACCTTGTCATCTTGCAAGAGAAGGATAATCCCACCAGCATCAGTATGGGCGCGAAGACCCTTCACCAACTCTGGCTTGGGGCATGGAGGGTAGTTAGCAACCTTTGTTCCAAAAGTTGGACCCCTTGATCCGTAAAAGGCCTTCTTGAGATAACCCTTCTCTAATCCAAGATTCTCACATAACAAGTCTAGCAGCTCCTCTGCAAGTTTTTCTAATTCCCGTGCAAATTCCTTCATCGCCTTCCTGCATCATTATCTCAGCTAGTTCAGATTATATGTCATGTGTAGGCAATGAATGTTTCAAATTATCAGTTAGTAAGCCAAATCATAATTTCATGAGATGCATCATTCTTTTTTTTTTTTTGTGGGTAAACATTGGTAATTTAAAATTTTACATATATGCCATAAACAATATGTCATGCATATAAATGCATCTCCTAGTTATAAATTTGTATGACCTGTACTCATCGCTGAGATCGGGAATTTCAGAGATGTTGGACTCAGGGAGATGGCGCAAGAAGAAGGTGCTCTCCCAATCCATGTCCTTAACTTCAGCTTGGACACCCTCTAAGCCCTTGCTTGCAACAAGCTCCTTGAACCTCTGCTCCATGCATTTCCTATAATGCTCTTTAGTTAATCTTTCCACAGTATCCAAAAGTTCATGGGGTATTCCATGGTTCACCAACTACAATTACAAAAGCAACATTTATAATTAATTAATATATATAAATATATAATGAACAAAACATGAAGAAAATTTTGGGTTGCAAAGCTGGCTAATAAGTGGGGTACCTCAAAAAATCCCCAGTTCTCACAAGCATGTTCAATTTTCTCGAGTATAGCCTTCCTCTCCTTACCATTGACATTCTCCAAGTTGATCACTGGGAAGTTCTCCATCTCACACTTTTTTTTTTTCCCTTTTCCTTTCTCTTGTATCCCTCGTAGTTATCTCAATTTGTTTGTCTATGCAGATTGAGAAACCAGGCGTGTGGTATTTATAGGAATTCAAAGAGTAAAGGGTGGACACCAAGGACAACCATGATTTGCTTGTGTGCCATGTTTTTCATAGTATGCATGCTTATCATTTATCAATTAGTCTCAGACCCGTGCCAAGATCAATTTGCGTTATTGAATTGTCTTCTTTGCTATGGGTTGGACTCATGAGGCTGCCGCAACCTTCCAAGCATTTCCCCTTGTTGGAATTTCAGAAAGTGATTTCCTAGAAGGCGGCACAAGCTAGTACAGTTGTAAAATGTAATAGCATCTATATCTTTAACCTATTAACCGTTGAATTGCAAAATTTCAATGGTTTGGAAGATTAAATTTCAAAGTTTTGGCATGGAAGATTAAATTTTCTTTCGTCCTTTAATATAAAAGTATTGTCAACAACTACTTATGGATCATGGTGAAATAGTACTTTTGCTTTACTTCCTGGCCAATTCATTGGTGAAGCACATAGAGTTTGCTTCAGCATGAAGCATTGAGTTGGCTAAATAATAATGTAGCAAATGGATGCTAGGGTCGTAAGGCAGTCAAACTTGATTAAGAAGCACAAGAAGTTATTGAAATACAACGTTTAGATTAATGAGGCACATGAACTTGGTGCGAGTTCGAGTTCCCTTTTGATGCGAGTTCAAAAAATAAAGAAGCTGGACTTAAGGGAGCTAAGAACTTGCATAAAAGTTGAATTCAGAACTCGCATCGAGTTCATGTGCTTTTTTAATCTAAACGTTGCATTCCAATAATTCACTTGTGCTTCTTGATCAAGTTTGACTACCTTACGGCTCCACCATCCATGTGTTGCATTATTAATCAGCTAACTCAGTACTTTATGGTGAAGCAAACTCTATGTACTTCACCAGAGAAAACACCTTACTTCCTTTCATAATTCCTAACACTTTTTTCCTTTTCATAGCTTAAAAAAATAAAAACATAACATATTTTTTGTTGCACTGCTGCCAATCAAAGACCAAAGTAAGAATCTCATTCCGAAAAAAAAAAGGACCAAAATAATAAGAATGAATTAATTTTCCTTTTACTATATGTCAAAAAAAGCTTAGTGTTACAAATACAAGAATATTACATTAAATGGGCAGGCATATTAAATAAGATAGGATTAATTAATAATGAATATATTAAAGAAAAAGTTGAAATAACATCTATTATGAAAAAGATGATAAAATTTTATTTTAGGCGGTTTGATCATGTAAAAAGAAGACCTATAGAAATTCAAGTAAAATATAAGAGTAAATTAGATGAAAGATAACCTGATGACTACAGATAGAATAAAATTAAATTAAGAAAAATTATAAGTGAAATCAATAAAAAAATAGATTTTAATGTTTTTACCATAAACATGGTTGTTAAGGATATGACACTATAGCATTGTTCGATACATGTAGTCGACTTCACTCGGTAAGATAAGTCTTAACTGTTGTGGTGGCTTATATATCCAACCCCCCAAACAATTTTACTTTTTCACGTTTTCATCATTCTTCTTGCCACTGCAGCCCACGTGATCGCTTGAATAGCTTGGTAAAAGTTATTATGCGTACAAAAACAAAATGTATCGGTGCTTATGATTTTTGGAATATTTCCCGCCGAAAGATAATAGCCAGCTTACTAACTTTTACTGATCGAAGGCAACCACATGTGAATTATTTCCGTCTTTGGTCAGTTTTCATGCATATAGACATATCAATTTATACACTTGTAAGATATCTTAACAATTTTGTGCCAAAAAAGAAAATAAGTACGTGAATTGTCCCGAGATATATTCAAAGGTGCCGGATTCTTTGGTCCTTGAATGTTTGGGACTAACGTTAGTCCCATCGCGTACAATGCAGTCGCATCCATTCGATGGTTTTGTGTATAAAATCTGACGGTTGTTGTTTGACCCGTACTTTAGACCAATAAAATATTATTATATGTTCTAAATGTTAATATTTGCATATGAGTCCTTTTGTCTTTCTCTAACAAAGGTGGGATTGTTGCCTCGATGGCTTTCATCGATGGGCTGTAGAGGAAGGCAACGAGCAGTATTGGAAATTAGAACAACGACGTATTTGAGCTGTGGCCTCATCCGAAAACCCTATTTCGGAAACGAAGACCTAGCGATTGAAGAGGGAAGGTAGATAATATGTGTCGTCAAGCGCCCAGATCTCACACTGCAACTTCTTGTTCTCCTAGAATTGGAACACCTTAAACATAAAGCTCTCATCTTTTTAATTTCTTCTCCCAATTTTTTTGATATAGAGAATCATGTTTTTATTTTATATTCTACGTTCGGTCTATAATAATGAAGCATGATACAAGTGGTCTTGAATCCTTTTGTACACAAAATGGACCTGCAAGCGACGTCGTTGTAGGCTTTTCAGAAACCCCATCACTCAAGCTTCCTAATTCAAGTTTGAAAATTACTATTTTTTGTAATCATATTCTTCACGGTTAAAAGGGTTGACAATGAAATAAAAATAGCACATTAGGACCTTTTCTGCAATTTTAAAACAGCACATTCGGGATATATTTTGTGATTATTTTGACCGGACTAACGTTAGTCCAATAGTTGGGTTGGACCAACGAATCCTGGTCCATATTCAAATGGTACACGCATGATTTTATCATAATCATGATATGACTTTTTGCTCTTAGTCGAGTTATTTATCTATCTTTAGAAAATTATCTATCGCATGAATATACTAAATTATTATTGTATTTTAAGATGTTTTAAAAAAATCTGACGAAATTCAATTACTGTTTACTGATAATTGATGGAAAGATTAATAAAAGTGTGAGAATTTTTTTTATTAAAATGCGAGAAATCCTTATTCTTACAATTATACAACTAACAATACTTAAGTAACAATTGATTTATACGTTAAAACCATAAGAAAACTTTCACATCGCGGGCAGAGGTTATCAATTTGTAATTGAACTTTTTAACAGTTTCTTAATTAGCAATTAGACGCCATTAATTGAAAATTGTCACATGACATTTTTTTTTTTACACAATTTCTTTTCTTTCAAATAATTATTGGTAGGAACTAGGAAGTCAACTGCCAAAGAGTGAAAAAAAATAAAAAATAAAAAAAATGAAAGGAATAAGTCAAGAAATATCACTATCAGAACTATTATTCTATTTCTTTCTCTTTGACCACTTAATAGGCAATAGAAGCCACATATATCACAGAGAAAAATCAAGGCGTTTAACTAATTGAACACATTCTCTGCTCTTTTGCATCTCCAAAGTTAGTTTTGAGAATGCCAAGTAGTAGTTAGTTTTGGTCTTCCGTTAATTTTTGAGTCATAAGTCCTGCATATTTCAGTCACAGTGTCGTGTCTATTGGGGTCTTTTCATCATACTTTTCTTGAATAAATATCATTTTGTTTTTTAACAAAAATTTTGAGAGATAAATTAATTTTTTAATATTTAAAATTTTTTTAAGTAATTCCTTATTATTTTAAAAAAATATATTAATTCTTTTATATAATATTTTTTAATAATATAAATCTATATAAAAGGATTAATATATCCTCTTTTTAAATGACAAAAGATTATTCAAGAGATTTTTAAATTTTCAAAAACTAATTCAACCTTCAAAATTTTTATTGAAACCAAAATAAATATTTACTCTATTTCTTTTTTCCTCTGCAGAATACGTAGAATTCCAAAGAACATACATAAATTCAATATTACTGTTTTTGAACTTTAAACGATGCTGAACTTGAGGCTGCCATGGGTGGGCGAATTTATTTATGTGCAATAGTTGACACGTGAGGAAATAAAAGAAGTGACAATGACATGATAGATGCTACTGATCAAGGAAGGCAAAAGAAAAATGTAAATAAAAATAAGAACAGTGAACTAAATTACATTTTATAAATCTCATTAATATGTTTTATTCTTTTTTTAAAAAAATAAAAAATGAAAAAATTCCATTACCTGTGATCTTGTTTTGCAGCTCCACCCACATTTGTTGCTGACTCGAAGTATTTTTCACATGCGGCAATATTTGTGTTAATTTTTTATGTACAAGACCACACACACCATGGCGTCGGTAGCCCCCGGTTCACCGTAGTTAAAAGATAACCTTGACTTTATGATCATCTTGGACTTTTAGAAGCTTTGATCAACATTTTTCTGCGGAAAAAGGTATGACGAAAAGACCCCAATAGGCGGGATTTTGACTGAAATGTGCAAGAATAATTAATGGAAGAATAAAACCAATAAGGATGGAACAGCTTCTGTGCAGAATAGAAAACATTTCCAGTCAGTTAGAAGCCTTAATTTTTCTTTGTCATGTGGCTCTATAGTTCCAATGATGATATTCTTCGCTTCTTCCTTTGAATTTTTAACATTTTCTAAGTTGGCTTCTTATCTATGTTTGTATCAATAATAAGTTAATAACTTTTTTTAACAAAAGAAATTATCATATGATAATTTTCAATTAATGGTGTCCAATTATCAAAATTCTCATATTTCTCGTATAAGATGATTTGAAAGACCATGTCATCACTAAAGCTTTGTTTGGATGCCAAGAGTGAATGAGAGAAACAAAAATGAAAGAAAATAAAATAAAAAGAAAAAAAATAAAAAAAATGTATTTTTTTCTATTATTTAATTGAGAAGAAAAGTAAAAAATAAAAAAAAAAAATTGTATGAAAATAACTTTTATAGTAATAATATTTTGTAAGAAAAGATAAAGGAATATAGATAAAATGATAATATTACAATCAAAAGCCACTTTCACGACTTTTGTACTCATTTCGCTGAAGAAAAGTTGCAAACTTTTCCTTTTTTTTCCTCGTTTCTTCCTCTCATCCAAATAATGGAAAATATTATTTTTTTATAATTTTCTTTTTTTTCATTTTCTTTTCTCCTATTTTTTTTTATCCAAACAATAAGTAAATAAGCAAAAGAGAGAAATTCTAAATGGCGATTTAGAAGTGTCTAAGTCATTCCTATATTAAGAATATTAGAATTTTACTATGTGTATATATCATTTGTTTTATTAAAAAATTTATCTGCCCAAAATTAATGACGTGAACGTTCACGTACGTTTAAAAAAAAAAGAAAAATGATGTGAACGTTTCCTTATGATTGTAACCTGTAGGTTTTAGTAAACTTATCATGAAATTCTTATAAGTTCTTTGATCAAGAATTTTTTTTCAAATTTTATTCCATTCATAATATATATATTACATAAGACTAGATTTTAGTTAAATACTAATTTCCATATAATTATAGGTTAAAATGTTTTATACATTTAATTAAGTATATTTTATTTTTATATAATTTTAAAGAAATTATAATAAAAATTAAATAATTTTAATAATATGATAATATATAATTAATTAAATGTATAAAGAAAATTTAAATTAGACTTTTTTAAGTTATGGTCAAGCTCAACATGAAAGGACATTTGACAATATCAAAGGGCCATATTAGACTACTATATAGTCGCCGTTAGCATCAATTGATTCAAACATTACGTGGTTGCAATTTAAAAACACTATATCAGTAAGACAAATGGATATATTAAAAAGAATTATGGCCCCAAGAACATACAATGAATAAAATTAATAGGCATGTGCATTTTTATAGTTGAAGTCAGACGTAAAATTTTCAAGGTATAGAAAATTGGACCAAGCATGGAATCGGTCAAGACACTGATTCAAAGGTTTAGAGATTTAATCGGTTCAATTAGAGGTTTAATTGGGATATAATAAAATACAACTTTCAAGGTTAAAAAATTCAAACCAAACATCGAATCTATCAAGACAATGATTCAAAATTTTAGAGATCCAACCCAGTTCAACTAAGAGTTCAACTCTACACACACACAATATATATATATATATATATATATATATATATATATATATATATATCATTTAGAGAGTAAAAAATCATATTAAATTATTAACAATAATATAACAAATACAAAATCTATTTACCTTATTCTTCACCTATATTTCTTTTGAAAAGTATTTATGGACAATATAATAATTATTTTTAATTTTTTATTTTTAAATTAATTAATTAAGAATATCACAAATAAACATATTAAAATAATCAAAGTTCTAAAAAAGCAAACTTTTGTTTTGATTGAGCTTCTTCTTTTTTTTTTTCTTTTTTTAAAAAAAATGACAATATTTTGACTAAATTTAAAAAAAAAAATTAACCAAACAGGTCAATTAGTCCACTTTATTGATTTTGCTTGATTTTGATTAGTTTATCATCGATTTTTTAGGTTGGCAATTCAAGAAGGATGACCAAACCAGTCTAATGTCCAATTCTCGGTCCAATCGATCTGATGGGTTAGTCTTGTCCGATTTTTCTCTTCCATGGCAATTTTGTATTTAAAAAAATATATTCATACCGTCTAACGTACACCTCTTTTGAATATTACCTCTTCTCTTTAGCTAACAATAAGTTCTTATTTTAATTATTTAGTAGTATTTATTTAGGGACATTGTTGAGTACAGATAATGATAACAATAATAATAAAAAAAGTGGATTGAAATTCGTGTTACTGTAGCAATTCTCTTTTCCATTCCTAACATTTAACATTTTAACTTTCATGCTAATGAAATTTTACAGTGCAGAGATGAGAGCCTCTAAGGATGTATAGATGCTGTTGAATTTTAGAACTGAATGTAGCTTGTGCCGCCTTCCAAGAAACCACTTACATACACTACAAGAAGCAAGTTATTGAGGGGAAAATGCTTGGAAGGTTGGGTAAGGATTAGCCTCCAGCTGAGTCCAACCCATAACATAGTAGACAATTCAACAAACGCAAATTGATCTTTGGCATACGTTGAAGCGTGTATATCATGACTCATGAGGCCTAAAACTAATCAAATGCTAATTGAAAAGCTTATCATCTATATCTAGAGTTTAGCTGTCCTTGGTGTCCACCCTTTACTCTTTGAATTCCTATTCCTATAAATACCACTCACCTGGCTTCCCAATTGGCATAGACAAACAAATTAAGATTACTAAGAGGGATAGAAGAGAGAAAAAAAAGTGTGAGAGATGGAGAATTTCCCAGTGATCAACTTGGAGAATGTCAATGGTGATGAGAGGAAGGCTATACTTGAGAAAATTGAAGATGCTTGTGAGAACTGGGGATTTTTTGAGGTACCCCACTAATTAAACAGCCTTGCAAACCAAAATTTTCTTCATGGTTTGTTCATCTTATATAACTATTTTAATTATATATATGTTGCTTTTGTACTTGTAGTTGGTGAATCACGGAGTACCCCATGAACTTTTGGATACTGTGGAAAGGTTAACTAAGGAGCATTACAGAAAGTGCATGGAGCAGAGGTTCAAGGAGCTTGTAGCAAGCAAGGGCTTAGAAGGTGTCCAAGCTGAAGTTAAGGACATGGACTGGGAGAGCACCTTCTTCTTGCGCCATCTTCCAGAGTCCAACATCTCTGAAATCCCTGACCTCGGCGATGAGTACAGGTAATACAAATTAAAAGCTTAGATATGAATTTATATGCATGACATATTGTTTACGGCATATGTAGAAGTTTGAATTAATTACTATTTGTTACAAAAAATAAAAATCATGCATTTGATGAAATTGTGATTAGGCTTACCAACTGATAAATTGAACATGTTGCCTACATGACATGTAATCTAAAGTAGTTGAGGTAATGATGATGCAGGAAGGCAATGAAGGAATTTGCACAAAAATTAGAGAAGCTTGCAGAGGAGCTACTAGACATGTTATGCGAGAATCTTGGATTAGAGAAGGGTTATCTCAAGAAGGCATTTTATGGATCGAGAGGTCCAACTTTTGGAACAAAGGTTGCTAACTATCCTCCATGCCCCAAGCCAGAGCTGGTGAAGGGTCTTCGCGCCCATACCGATGCCGGTGGGATTATCCTTCTCTTGCAAGATGACAAGGTCAGTGGCCTGCAGCTTCTCAAAGATGGACAATGGGTGGATGTGCCCCCAATGCGCCACTCCATTGTTGTTAACCTTGGTGACCAGCTTGAGGTATATTCTTTGACTAATATTTATATGCCTATTGTATATAACTTAACAACTATACATAAGGTTAAGGTTAAGCTTATTGTTCTTATCCAACATTAATTTTGGTAAAATAGGTAATCACCAATGGGAAATACAAGAGTGTGGAGCACCGTGTGATTGCACAAACTAATGGGACCAGAATGTCCATAGCCTCTTTCTACAATCCTGGCAGTGATGCTGTTATCTACCCTGCACCAGCATTGTTGGAGAAAAAGGCACAAGGGAATGACAAAGTTTACCCAAAATTTGTGTTTGAGGACTACATGAGGCTCTATGCTACACTGAAGTTCCAGGCTAAGGAGCCAAGATTTGAAGCCATGAATGCTGTGAACTCTTATTAGTTCACTTTCCTACTGCAATAGCTTAATTTATTGGAGCTGTTCTATTCAAGAAGAAATTTAATTGATGTGGAAAGAGTGGGGAGTGTTGGTTTCTTTCTTATGCAAATTCTTATACTACAGTGGGGTGATTTGATTACCCTCTTTTTTTAAACTTGAGGTTGATTTGATTACTTGTACTTTAACAAATGGTAAAATTTTTCAATAAATACGCAAATTTTTTTGTTCTTTTCTTTCATATCTTCGCTTGGACTAGTTGATTTTCGGCAATTGTGTTTATTTATTCATTTAATTTTTTTTCTGTTGGAAGAAAGAACGGAAGCTGGAAGTTAATTGGCAGCAGTGAGCAAGAGTGTGTGAATTTTGAAACTGAAACTTAACATTGTTTTCCCATTCTCCCTATAAAACCACATTCTTTGAAACAAGGGAAATGTTCTATTGATGGAATATCAGCACTGTTTTCCCACTGATAAACATGAAATTCTGACATAATCTTGCTGCATTGGACCAAACCAGCTATATGACGACATATGGGCTATGGCACAAAAATTAAATGCACGCCATCACAATAAATTCAAGATGATTTTATTTTTTGGGGTAATTTCTTCTTTTTTTGGTAATTATTCAAGATGAATTTGTAACAGTTTCTTAGCAGTCAGACGCCATTAATTGAAAATTGTCACATGAAAATTTCTTTTCTTACAAATAATTTTTGGTAAGAAGTCAACTGACGTAGAGTGAAGAAAATTCAAAGGAGGAAGTCAATAAATATCTCTTTCAGGACTATTATTCTGTTTCTTTTTCTTTGACCACTTGATAACGGCAATATCGGAGCCACATATATAACAAAGAAAAATCAAGGCCTTTAACCGATTGAACACAATCTCTGATCTTTAATCTTTTGCATCTTCGATTCAGTTTTGAGAACGATAAAGTAGCAGTTATTCTGGTCTTCCGTTAATTTTTGAGTCAAGTCTTCCATATTGTAGTCAAAATATCCTATTTATTGGGGTTTTTTCATCATACATTTTCATTTTTTTTTCTTGTAGAATATGTAAAAGTCCAAGGATCATAAATTCAATAATATTGTCTTTTAACTTTAAACTACGCTGAACCTGAGGCTGCTTAAGGTGTGCGTATTTATGTGCATTATTTTTTGATATACTATCAGTACGTGATAATTATAGTTTAAATAAGTATATATTTTAGTTATATAAGTGGAAAAGTTAACTAGGAATGGATACATACCGTTCATAAAGTCAATATGTTATTCTATATTTACATAACTAAAATTCATATTTATTTAATTGACGATCACCGTATATATATTACTAAAGGCAATATATCAATTCTCTATTTATGTAACTAAAATCACACTTATTTAAATTGTAATTATTAGATATCAATTAGTATGTATAAATGAATATGTTCAAATAACATAACACCATGAGAAAATAAAAGAAGTGACAATGACATAAGAGATACTACTGATCTAGGAAGGCAAAGAAAAATTTAGATAAAAATAGGGCCATGAATTAAATTATATTTTATAAATCTCATGAATATGTTTTCTTCTTTTTTTTTTTAATAAAAAAAATAGAAAATAAAAGAATCCACTTCCCTATGATCTTGTTTTGCTACTCCACCCACATTTGTTGCTAACGTAAAGTATTTTCGTTGGCTTCTTTTGAATTATAATAATGAAAGAATGGATAGCCTACATGAAATTTTGACCATTAATTAAAAAATAAAATAAGGAAAAAAGTATATAAAAAATCTAATTAATAGTAAGAGTTTATAAATAACCAAATCATATAAAATTTTGGCAAAAGAAAATATATTGCCATGATAAGAAGATTTGAGTTGTTTTTTATGGATCAATGCTCAACCACCCAACGGGTGAGCGGGAGCCGATGTTTACAAAACAAACACAAAAGGAGGCAATTACAGCTACTCAACCACCCCATCACTAATCATGTGACTACATGACTAGAGGATCAGAAAAAATAAAGGAAAACCAACAAAACAACTGCACAGCAAGATGAAATCACACCCCAAGGTGGCTACCAACACTATCAAAAAAATGTCCCTGTCATTGAGCCCTATGTTGACCATGACCACCACGCCTTTTCCTCACAGGTGCAAGTTCTGAACAATATATTCAGTAAAGAAAGGCAACTCGAGGCGCCAATCTTTAGCCCTGTAGCCAATGCAAAATCTGATATGCTGTGTCTCCAACTCCCAATTTGATTTGACTTTCTCAAAAATATGGTTTTAAATTGTAGTCCACAACCATAATTGCATTTATAGTACCCTCCACAATCATATCGCAGTGGCAATTGCGGCCATTTTAAGTACATTTTCCCGCAATTTTTCACAACTGCAACCACAATTTAAAACCGTGCTAAAAGATAATCCTGTTCCGAATTTCTCCATATAGACCAAACACCACATACATCAGGTCCATAGCTTCTTTTCAAAACCCTAGAAAGGAGCACCTACCTAGGTCTCAAAAAGCATAATGTGCTTATTTGGGTAGCGCCAAGAAATACCGCACCATTGTAAGTATTTATACTAGAACATCCAAGCAATTGGTCAAGCAAAGAACAGATGCTCAACAGATTTTGCGTCTTCAGAATAAAGGACATAGGTTGAATCAGAAGTAGGAATGCAATTAAAACTACATAACCTCTCTTTCGTGTTAATATATTCCAGGAGGATGAGCCATATCAATAATTCTACCTGTCGAGGTGCCAAATTCTTCTAGACAATTTTCACCTAGGGATATACTAACATTGAGGAGGCTGCACTGCTAAACACATGCAAAGAGAAGGATTTTACTGTGAATTTTCCAGAAGAATCATACTTCCACAGGTTCTCATCATCAAGACCCTCTACAAGGCTAAATTGATCAATAAGCTACAAGAGTTCCTACACTAGTTGTTCCTCCCAAACAAAGAGTTGCCTTCTCAAGACAAAGTTCCTATGCCAAAACCCTTCCTCCCATTAGCCCATTTCTGCTATAAGAGATTTTTACTGTGTTGAGACAGCAAACTTTCTCAGAAACAAATGATTCAAAGAACCGCCATCCAGCCAAACATCAAGCCAAAATCTAGTGGAATTACTACATCCTACTTTCTTCCTTAGCCCATTCTGAGATGTTTCCATAATCATGTTTCCAAGGCTAGAGAAGTCCAAGATCTTATTCCAAGCACCATTACTGTTTCCGCATTTTGGATACCCACAAAATTTAATTGCGGTTCACGGTGATTAGAACAAACAACCTTTTTCCATAGTGTATCCCCTCCATCAAAAAACCTCTACCACCATTTTAATAATAGAGCTGCATTCTTTATAACCAAATCACTAACATCCAATCCACCCATATTCTCGGGTTTTCAGATAATATCCCAAGACACTAGCGGGATGCCTTTCTGACTCTTCCCCGAGTACCAGAAAATTTTTCTTTGGATGCTTATAATCTTTTGAGCCACTATTGTTGGCATCTTGAATAAACTTAAGTAGTATAGGGGCAGAGTATTAAGAATAGACTTGATTAGTGCCAATCTTTGTGCTTTTGATAAGAGCTTGGCTTTCCAAAGAGCGAGTCACTTTTCAATCTTATTGATTATAAGCTGCCAAGTTGCTACTTTCCTAGGACTTGCTCCAAGTGGAATACCCAGGTACATGATTGGTAACTAGACCACAGAGCACCGAAGAGTCGATCTAATATCCTCCATCAAAGACTCCTCACATCTGAAGGCAATCAAGGCTAACCTATGGTAATTTATGTGCAATCCAAACATAATCGAGAAGCACTCCAAGAGCCTCTTGCAATTTACAAGGCATTCTTTCTTATTAGGACAAAGCACTAGTGTACCATCACAAACTGCAAGTGTAAAAAGTTAACCCCATCATGTCCAATATTTACACCTTCCAAGAGATTAAGTTCCTTTGCCTTATCCACCATCATTTTAAAAACTTCCCCAGCTAGCACAAAAAGAAAAGGAGATAATGGGTCTCCCTATCTCAGGCCTCTTTACATTTTCAATGGAGATGATGAGGATCCACTAATGAGGATAGACATTGAGGCTAAAGAAACATAACGTCCAATGCACCTCGTCCATCTAAAACCAAACCCTATAGATTCCAATACATGATCCAAGAAGCTCCATCATATCATGTCATGTTGTAGGCTTTATGGAAGTCCAGTTTTAGAAGGACAACACTCACATTCGCCTTCTTTAGCCACCAGACTACTTAATTAGCAATCAACGCGTCATCCAGAATTTGTTTCCCATTGACAAAGGCAGATGGCATCTCTCTTACCACGTGGGCATCACTATTTTTAGCCCGTTAGCTAGAATTTTGGCTATCACCTTATAAAGGTAGCCTACCATGCTAATTAGACATAAATCCTTGAATTGAGTTTGGCTTTGGAGATGAAACCTTGCATAACAGGGATGAGCTACATAGTCATTAGCCATAGCTCATTTAAGTTTGGCTATAAGTTTTGGGTGAATGCTATGATGCACTTTGTTAAGTAAGGTGTACCATGCACTTTGCCAAAAAGTATGGATAAATATCTTGAAAAATGTGGTTAAAGGCATTAAAAAGTGTGGCTAAATGCATCATTATTTAGCCACTTTTTGAGAAGTGTGGTTAAGTGTATTTAACCACACTTTTATATACATTTAACAATACTAATGTATGTGGCTAAGTGCAAGGTATGTTATACACCTTAATAGCCAAAGAGCAATATTTTGGACAGGCTCTAAGTTTTGACCAAAAAAGAAAAGTTTGGCTGTAAGTTTTTTCCCTCCTTGCCCCATACCCTAATACCTTAGTGTGTAAGACTAATTTCATTTTGGGGTATTAAGGTTACCCCATTAAATTGTGCATTTTTATAGATTCAAAAATGCTTGAAATTACGTAAATCTTCTATTAAGTTTTGACATGATAAAAAATAATAAAGATATGAGATGTACCTGCCTGTTTATATTTTGAGTATTGTCTTTGATAATTGATAGCCAATTTCTAAAATTAGCCCTAATAAGTATACCAGGTCACAAGCAATAATAGTAAGCAAGGGATTGTCATTCTTTCGAGGATTAAGGCCAAGTACCAGTTCATTTGAACTCGTTACTAGTTAAGCAAATTGCAATTAAAGGAAATCAAGGAATTAAAGTAATGCAAGAATGAAAATTAAAACACGAAAGTAATAGAGACCGTGGAAGAATAGTCAATGAAAAGCGAGGTTAGGAAATTTTTTCATTTGAATTCCCGAATTTTGTGTTACTTAATATTAATTTGATTTCTTTCTCAATTCAATTGTTGGACAAATTTCTCAAACTCGTAATTACAATTCAATAGCTTAATATTGTAATCCTCTTAAAATAAATTGAATAAATTAATAGTTTAATGTTGTTTTAAATTTATTTAAGAATGAAGAGCAAGAATTCTTATGACCACATAAATAAGTACTTCTATTTCTAGTTACTCTAATTCATGGCAATTTTTAAATTGACTCTTTTTATATAGTGAATTAGCATTCATAAATATAAAATCATAGGACATTTGAGAAGAAGCTAATTCCTAGAAAGTATTAAGAATACTAAAAACTAATCAATTGATTGAAAAAAAAAAAAAGAAAATTAAACCAATATCAGGAATATAAAATCCATTCTTTCAAACTACATAAACCTTAGAGTTATATCAACTTGAAAGAGGCATCTAATAGCTCTCCCGAGTCTCCTGACCTTAGCCTATATTCCTCTCCCTCACAATGGATCACAACCCTCTAAAAGATAGAAGAATTTAAATCAAAACAGAAAAAAAAAAATTGATTCTCTTGATTTTCTCTCCTTTGTCAAGTCTTCATGCCAATTCTCTTATCCTGACCTCTTTTATATCTGATTCAAATCTTTAGGTAATCTTTCATATCTTTTTTTTCTTTAACCCAAATCAAATCTTTCAAAAATTCTTTTTTTGCTCTTTCAAATATTCAAATCCTTATCTGATTGATCCCCTCTAATCTTCAAATCATTGATGTTGAAAATCAATTCTGCAATCAAGAAAATTTAATAAGAATATTTGCCGATTAAACTTAAAGTAATTAATTTCTCACTACAAGCATCAACAATTTATAATCCAAAACAAATATCATTATGCAAATAAATTTGTAAAAATTCAATGCACAAATACAGGAGAAAATAATATATTTTCATAAGTTATCAATAATAAATTATTATATATAACTTCTGCTTTAAATATTTTACATTTTTGTACTTTTATATGTGGCATTAGTGTTAATTTCTAATGTGTAGATGACCACACACATCTTTGGCATGGTAGCCTCCGCGGTTCGCCATGGTTAAAAGACAATCTTGACTTTATGATCATCTTGGACTTTGAGACTTTGTTCAACATTTTTCTACAGAAAAAAGTATGATGAGCAGACCCCGGGAGGGCAGGATTCTGACTAAAATGTGCAGGAATACTTAATGGAAAGAATAACACCAAGGATGGAACAGCTTCGTGTGCAAAACAGAAAACGTTTCCAGTCAGTTATTCATGCCTTAATTTTATTTTGTCATGTGGCTTTTATAGTCGATCCCAATGGTGATATTTCTTCACTTCTTTCTTTGAATTTTTAACTTTCTGGAAGTGGGTTCTTGAGGGAATGTAAGTTGGCTTCTTACCAAAATTTGTATCAATAAAATTTCTTTACCGATAGAAAGAAATTATCATATGATAATTGTCAATTAAAGGTGTCCAATTATCAAAGTTCTCACATTTTTCGTATAAGATGATTTTGAAAGATGACATCATGCAAAAGTGAGTTGCTCTAAAAGGCGATTAAAAAAGTATCCAAGTCATTCCTATATCAAGAATATGAGAGTATGTGTATTGTCATTTTTCAATTTAATTTTGAATTACTGTGAATATAAAATTTTTTTATATAAATATTTAATTATATATTATTATATTAGTAAAAATGTTACACTATTATATTTATTATCTCAAAAGTTCTGTATAAAATGAAAATGGATCATCTAATGCAAAATTTTTATATAATGTTGTCATATGTTGATTTTTATCATTAATCAAGATGTCCAAAGTATATGTCAATGTTTGAACATGACATGCATCATAACATCTTTGGACAGTGTACATACGTCAATTAAGAGGTTCATCATCTTAAACTTCATTCTTCCAAACAAAATTATTTAAAAACAAGTAACATTATATGTATCATATTACCTTGTTGCAGTATATTAAGAGCGTTATGCCGGAACACTGCTACTTCAGAAGCAACAAGGATTTCAAAACGCCGGGGCAAATCTTCAAGACATCACACGAGGAACTCGTCAGAAAGGGCAGCGAGTGGCTCAAGGAAACATCGGAATCCTGGTCTGTGGTGGCTGCACTTGTTGCCGGTGTCTTCTTTGTTACAGCTAGTAGTGTCCCCGGTCACATCAACCATGACGGCAAGCCGCCACTGGAAGGCCAACCCGTGTTTGATGCATTTGCCATTGCTTCACTCAATTGGATTTTGTTTCTCCGTCACTGGACTCATAATGTTCCTTTCCATCCTCACCTCTCGGAAAGAAGCCACAGATTTTCGGAGGGGCTTGCCACTAAAACTCCTTGTAGGGTTGAGTTCTCTCTTCGTGTCTATTATAGCCATGTTTGTTTCCTTCTGCTCCGGCCATTTCTTTATCATCAATCACAAATACAAGACGCTACTGTTTTCCTTTTATGCGGCCACTTCCATACTCGTGGCTTTCAATGCCTTGGCACAGTTTCCAGTCTACTTTGATCTTCTGGCAGCTATTATCACTGAGGTGCTACGGGCAAGTGATACAGATGACACTCTCCAGTTGCTTCTACGTGTATATATATATATTCACTCGAATCGGTGTGGTGCTGGATTCGTGTATGTTAATTGTATTATGAGCGTTTGATTTGTTGCTTTCTTTTTTTTCTTTTTTTTTTTTTTTTTTTTGTGCTGGTTGTGTTGGTGTGGTGTTGGTTGTATACTTGTATTGACTAATTTTGCATTTAAGCATAGAGGTTTCTGCATAGTCGGTCTAACAATACACCATATCAATTTGGTGTTTCATTAATGTAATCATATAATATGAGCGCAGAACTTTTGATTTGTTGCTATTTTGTGTTGGTTTGTGTTGTTACATTTGTATACAAGCGCAAAGGTTTCTGCATATTCTCAGTGAAGTATTATTTGAACACATATTGTATAGAAATTGTATATTAATATAAGTATAAATTTACATACGATTGAGATGAGATAAATATAGTATGAGCTTTAAATGCTACATGGCACGAAGTGGTAAGGTATGAATATGTGCAAATATGAGTTAGCAATTGTACAATTGAGGAAGAGAGATTTTTGCTTGAGCACAATTCTAATATCTCACATTTAGGTACACCCACAATAAAAGTGGGCCTTACTAACTTTATTTAAGATAAACTCACTTATTTAAAGATTTCATCAACTTTATTATGTGCCTATATATGAAGTTGTACACTTGTATTTATTCAAAAAAAATTTGTTGAGGAAATGGCATAATACACGGGTGAGATAGGATAGAGATAGAGTGTTACAATACAAACCAAAACAACCAATTAAAACCTTCATATGCAAACTGCGGAATTGAGTTTGGTACAATTAAGTTTTTTTCCATATAGTAAATATTTTTGTAAGAGGTTGGTTTTATATTTGGTATCGACAGATAATTTATAAATATTAGGTCTCAGGGTGATACATTATACATCAATTTAGGTTTTATTTCAACTTGAAGTCAATGTTACGGTGTGTGTTCATATGTCATATTAAAGAAATACTATTTGTACATATTTATAATTGATACTCTCTCTCTATTTCTCTCTTCTCCCACCTTGCTTTTTCATTTTTTCCTTTCTTTCATAATTTTTTTCCAATTTTGTGTGTTAAAGAGTGATACAAATAACAACCCTCATCATATTATAGTCGGAGATTGTCCACATTTGTACTTCAACTAACAATATTTTTAAACGCTTGTTTGTGCATTTAGTATCATGTGGGGAAACATTAATCATCAAAGGGGTTGGCCCACCCTGTCTAGGGCCAAAAAATCCACAAGACAAAAAAGTCCACATGGATCAAGTCGACTAGGGCCAACTGATGAGCCAATTCACTTATAAAATTTTAAAAATTTATCCACACTTTAAATGAGTTGGGCCTTAATTCACCTATGATTTGATCCATTCTAGGTCACCTATGGGTTGGCCCCACCCACCCTAGCCCATTTTTTGAATAATATATTGAAATACTTTTATTTTCAACTTTTAGGACAATAATAAAAGGGAAGCAAATTCACTAAAGCATTATAATTTTAAGAAACAAACTTCTAATAAGATTGAAGATAAATAATGTTATCAAGTAAAAGAGATTAATTTCATCGATGATATCATATGTAAACAACAAAGCCAAGAATTTCTATCATTATGATATGAAAAGAATAAGTTGACAAGTGAATTATATATTTTTTAAAATTATTAAACAAAGATTAAATAATCTTGATAAATATGTTGTCATTATTTGTTAACATTAACATATCAATCGTTGAGAATTTTTTTCTTTTTGGGGCAGAGTTAGACTTTTTTGGCAAAGAATTATCAAGAATTTATAAAGATGAAATAATTTTAATAATATTAAATAATAAATAATCAATAATAAAAGTAATAAATAACTAAAAAGGTAATAAATATTTTTAAAAATATATTAATGCTAATTAATAAGATACTTTGTATAATGGGCAATTTGGTGAATTTGCATGTAGATTTTAATTAATAAAATATTTAGACTAAAGTGTATATTTTAAAAATAGTGAAAAAATTATATAATAATGACATCTCTCAAGGAGTAAAGTGTAATTTGCTCTTTAATTTCATTTTATTTTTTACTTTTCTTTCTTCTATGTGATATCATATATTATCTGAATTCACTTAAACAATATTTAAGTTCACATTTTTTTTCGGTTGGTTATTTAAGTCCATATTGTTAACAAGCACAAAATGCAAATCAGGATTTGACAAAAGAAGAATTATTTTGCTGAAATTATTTTAATATGATTCTTTTGAAAATGTGAAAATAAATTTTTACTCAAAATTTTTATTAATTTTTTATTATAATTTTTTTCATTAATGAATAGTTTAAATTTCTCAAAAATTTGACCGTAACATGTCATTAAAAGAACCTACTTTTATATAAAATTTTTATATCCAATGATAAATTGTTGAAAACAAAAATATTTTTATTACATTTCTTAAAAAAGCGCAACATAAAAAATTAAATGAATTAGTCACCATTGGAATGTCTTATTATTTCAATCATGCAATAGAATTAACAAACATATAAATGCGAGACTTGAGATTTATGCTCCCTGCTTGGTAACGTTAAGATATCTTTTATTTTTATATAAATTTAAAATTGAAAATTAAATTATAAAAATAAAGTAATAAACAAATAGAAGCAAATTCAACCACACACCCCGCCCAGGAAATTCTCTCGTGTGCTCAAGGAAGTCGTCCATGCGTGTATCTCATCGTTAAATCAAAACAAGGTGACTAACACAACTAATAAAATAACATATATGAATGGTGGATATGCTTATGGTGCAAGAAAAATATTTCCTCCTTGATCATGTAAGAGCTTCTCCCTCGCCCGGATTCCAGCGAGTCACAACAAGCGACATCTCTTGTTTATTTTTGGTTGGTGAAATTGGAAAGAAGCGAGGAAGTTCAGTTGAATTACGATAGATATTACTCCATATTAGATAGTTTAGACTAAGATAGGGGCCGACCCATGGGTTTTTCTAATCCTCTCCCACTACCAAGGGGGCTTTTGGGGCTTGGGGCTTGTAATATGAGGGGGGGGCTGTGGACTCAAAAAAATGGAGCAGGGCCAGGGGCTAGGCCACTATTAGGGGACCTAATTGACAACTCTAATTTCATCAACATGTGGAACATGTGGTTTTATTTTAGTTTGTGGGGAAAATATGATGACCACGGGATTGTGAGTTCAAGCAAATGTTTTTTAACCTAAAATATGAAGAGCAAATGGACATTTTCAAAGAATTAAAAGTCTTTATAAATCCTAATTTATTGAATAGGGTATCAAACTATCAAATGTCACAAGAAATGGTAATCGTACATCTAAAATTGACATTTACTCGGACACTCACTCTCATATTTGAATTAAAACTATAAAAAAAATTTAAAAGAGAAAATACAAATGACTTTTCCCATACGTTTTGTTTGGGATGTCTTTAGCGTGTCCCAAATTGGTATGTTTAGTTAATATACCTCTAAATCTCTGCACTCAAACTGAGATTCTAGAGTTCAAATATTAGAAAAAAAAAAAGTAATTCTTAAATTGTATAGCTCTTATATTTTTATAAGACTATTGATATATCCTCCTAACAATTAACTTAAAAATATTTCTAATTTAAAATTTCACTCCCATGGTACAAGTTATAATTTATGCACTATCTAATGAAATTAATTGAGCTACTTAGGGGTGATTTTGTTGCTGAAACAAATCAATGCATTAACCTACGCACGACATTTTGATTACTCTATGAAATAGAGGCTCATTACGTATATAATAGTATGCTAGGATCAAAAGAGATCAGAATTGATAACTGTTTGTGCAGAGCCAAAATTGGGTTTCGTCCATCAAAACATAAACAACAAAAATAACAACACGGGGTTTTCCGTTGTATAAAGAATTAATAGAGCTGTAATAATAAATTGTAGGAAGAGGAATGAAAATGATGTTTGATTTTTGAAAAACCGCAGAATGCGATGCATCAATCAATAGCCCTGAACATTGCGTGATGGCAATACTTTAGGTGTTCCAATTTCTGGCAATAGATGGCACAGGATATTCGAAATAGGGGTTGGGTTATTTTCAAGAATGATGAATGTTATTTCTATTTCTTAGAACTTATACCTTTTAGGTCCAATAATCTTTTGCTCTACTATTTAGATTTGAATTAGAGTTTAATTACTATATACTAGCTAAAAAATTTTTCTATTATCATTCAATCAAATACTTATATTTATAAGACTTTTAAGATAATAGATGATTAACTCAAATATTTTTGCTAATGTAGACTTTTTTACAAGAATAGTATATATAAATTAAATATTTTGAAATAAGATATTTTGTATGTTTGGAATAAAAATTGGGGCAAAATTATAATTAAATAAAAATATTGTGGGTTTAAATATAAAATTAAAAGTACTGACATGTAGGAGTTTAGGTAGACTAAATTAAACATATAACTATATTTTATTGGGCTATCTAAAAAGGATTTGAAACTTTTTATTTTTTGGGTGAGTACCATAGAAACCACCTTTTTTAAGTCATCCTACATTGTCCACTCACAAAATTTTTGGATTTTCGTCTCATATATCAACTTTAAAGTCTAAACTTTACAACCATGTCGCATTGAGTTTAATTGGAGTTCAATGAGACAAGGACGAAACTTCTATACTTCCTCCCCACATGTTATCAGTACGGATTAGCTTGGCAATAGCAGCACTGGTGAATAATTCTTTCCTTCGTTTAGGTTAGGACACACTGTGATTTTTCTTTTCATTTGTTTAATACCATAAAACAAAGAAAAGAGACACTAGACAAAAGAAAAAAGAAAAAGAAAAAGGGCAGAATTAAAAAAACATTTGTATTAATCCAGCCTGCTCTCTTAAAAAGCCACCGACGAAAACCACTTGAAACACGATGATATTTAAAGGCTTCAGCGGCTACCAAATCTTGTGCAATAAGAATTAAAATTCACGCATCAAAAGTTTGTTACGTCATTTTTTAAAGCCATTTTTATTGCACAAGTTTATTATTATTATTATTTTGAAAGCTCATTTAGTCATGCATGATTCATTCATTCATTCTTCTTCTTTTTTCCCCCTTAATTGTGGATTATCATTAACTAGACAAATGGAAAATTGTTATAGCCTCAAAAGTACTAACGATGGAAAAATATTCCACAAGATAATAATCTTACAATATTGCATGTAACAAACGATCTCGCTCAAATCATAACATATATATGAAAAACACCAAAATGAAGTACAAAAATAATGTTAAAATATCATTATATCATATACGTTTTGTTTAATACTATCCTCTACACACCATATTACAAAAACCTATTTTGTTACTTTATCTCTTTTTCGGCACCTGTTCCGTGCAGTGAAAAAGGAAGGAAAAATTACAGATATATTAACACCATAGAAAAAGGTAGAAGATCACGAAAAACGATTTATAGTTACGGCATGATAATAAATCGAAACAAGCAAGGTATGTAGGGATGGATCCAAGAAAATAAATGTTCTCGGGGATAAAAACAAGTAATAAAATATTATGGACTTAGGTTTAAATGACAGCCAAATCTAAAAGACTAATTTATTGGCTGAAAAAACCCTTAAACTTATGTACTATACTTGGCATGACCCAATGTAAGATTTGTAACATAAAATAAAAATTTAATCTAAATTAATTATATTTACTTTGAATCTCATATTTTTTCAATGAATATAAAATTTTATTATCAATTGATAATTATATGTAAAAGTTTTAAGTTTATATTTATCAATAAATAGTTTATCTTATTATTTCATTCCACCATTTTAAAGAATATATAAAAACTTTTAAAATTCCAACGAGAGTTACAATTAAATAAATATAATTTGAAATTTTAGTATTTAAGTATTAAAAATTTATGTAAAATAATGCTTGTTTGGTCATAAATCACGCGCATTATTATAAGTTAGACTTGCATATAAATATGTAGAGAGTTCAATATATTTATATTATTGTAAAAAGAGTTCAAAATAGTTTTACATTTTTATTTTCACCACAAGTTTGAAATCAATCAAAGCCACCGTCAAAAAGAAAAAGAGTAAATTTACACTTTAGTCTCTAAAATATTTTTGTTTTAATCTTTTAATTCGTAAAAAATTAAATGCATATACTTTAGCTATTGAATTTTTTTTTTTAATATTTTACTTCTCTAAAGATTAAATACATATACTTTAGTTCTTGAATAATTTTTAATATTTTAATCCTTAAAAGATTAAATATATACACTTTATATATTTTGTTATTTTCTATTTTTTACTATAAAATATAACCAAAAAAATAAATTATAATAGAATATAATTTTTATTAATTATTAATTTTAAAATTTAAAATTAATATAGCTATTTAAACATACTATTTTTATTGTAATTACTATGATTATTTTTAATTTTTGTTATATATAAATATAATTTATATTTAAAATAATTTATTATTTATTTATGTATTTTTAATAATTATTTTCATAAATATAAAAATAAGATAGAGAGAGAGAGAGAGAGAGAAAGAAAAAAGAGAGTCTTTATATATCAAAGATCAATTAAGTTAATCTCATATTCTAAGATTTAATTGAGTTATGTATATATCGTATTAAACATTTCAAGAATATTTAATATAAATTTAATTTTATATAATTAAAATAATTAAAATTATTGCAATAAAAATAGTATATATTTAAATAACTATATTAATTTTTAAATTTCAAATTAAATCATTAATAAAATTATATTTTATTATAATTTATTTTTCTAGTTATATTTTATAGTAAAAATTGGAAAATAGAAAATATCAAAATATATAAAATGTGAGGATTTCTTCGATAACCCTACAAAATTTAAAAGTACTAATAACTTTTAGTTATTTATGGATAAGAATTTGTCAATTATCCTACTAACTCAAATTATTAAATTTTCAAAATTATTTTTTAATTATATTTAATATCCATAAAACTTGTGATTAAATCACAATCGTTAAATACAAACATATATATATATATATATATATATATATATATATATATATATATATATATATATATATATATATATAGGAACTATGTATTTAATCTTTTAAAGATAAGGGGTTAAAAAGAAGATCTTTCAAAGACTAAAATATATGAATTTAATCTTGAGTTAATTGCACTATACCTCCTACATTATAAATCATGTATACTGAAGCTCTTATATTTTTAAAATGTGTAAATCAACCTCCTGAATTTTTTTTAATGTGTATTTTAGTCAGACTATGTATACTATATCTTCTGAATTTGGAGTCATATATAAATCGACTCCTTAAACTTTTTTGAATATATAACATGTTATCCTGTATTTTCTTGAATATATGATATTTTTATTAATAATTAATAAAAAAATTAATAGAAGGATTAATTTATATATTCAACAAAATTTAAGAAGTTAATTTGTATATTTTTAAATTATAGATACTAAAATATATATAATCTATAATACAAGAGATAAAATATAATTAATTTTTTAATTTTTTAAGAATTAAAATATTAAAAAAAATTTAAACACAAAAGTATATATAATTAATTTTTTAAGAATTTAAATAGTAAAACGAAAATCTTGGAAGCACTAAAGAGTAGATTTACATTTAAAAAAAAAAAAAAAATCAATCAAAGCTCATCCAAAACAGACAACAACATCATTGCCAGTCTCAAATTTATTCTTCCCGTGTCATCTGGATAAAGTTGAAGCATCAGATTCGATGGAGTGTCAAGAATGCATGCGATTGATGACCCATTAAGACCACATCCCCATCTATATATATATTTAGAGCTAGTAAGTTGTAACACAGCACACTAACACCACATATACATATACATCAACTCTAGCGTTCCAAGTCTCCAACTTTCCACGTTGACAAACATGTCATTGTCAGAAGAGATTACTGGTGGCCACACATTGCCCAACATTTCGGGAGATGAAAAAGACAGAGAAGCCGAAGAACTACGTGGAGAGCTACCTGAGCATCTACGTCAGAAACTAGCTGAGCGCACATTCGAAGGTAAATGGGAAAAGGTTGTCGCAATGTACTATGACTTGCCAGGGGCACACACCGCAAGTATCAACGATGCTATGAACACTGCCTTGCATGTGGCCATTGAATTGGACGAAGAAGTTGCGGTCAGGGAGCTCGTGAATGCGATCTTGACGCATGAAACACGTGTTAGAGAGCTAGTGAAAGCAATCGACACGCGTGAAAATCGACGAGGGCCACCAATGGAAGAGGAGGAGGCGGCTCTAGAAGTGGCGAATGAACGCGGAGATACCGCTCTACACGTGGCAGCATCAAGGGGATTCGCCAAACTATGCAAGTGCATCATAGGGAATAATGGGGAGAGGTTATATTTGATGGGTTTGAATAACAATATGGGCGAGACACCCCTGTTCCTAGCTGCACTCAACTGGAATAAAGAAGCCTTTGTGTACCTCTCTGACATCTCTGAAGACAGCGTCACCTTGGACGATCTTGTGCGCAAGAACGGAGATAGTATTCTTCACTGTGCCATCAAGAGGGAATATTTCGGTAAGCAGCCACCTTCATTAATTGTTTTGCCGCTACACATTTTAAGTTCAAGCATTGCTACAGCACACACTTAGGACAAAAATTCGGACGAAAATTTTGATTATCTAGCATTTCACAATTACGTTTCAATGCTTTAGAGGTCAAGTGAAACCGTCAGTTAAAACAACTATGCGTTCAATTATGAATTAATTGGTAATGCTTTTAATTTCAAATATTTTTCAGCAATAATTTGATCTTAATTTAATGATAAATTTAACTAATTGAACTAATTAAATTACAATCCAAAAAACCCTTTCTGATTTAATCTTCCATTTTCAAAAAATTGATATCTTCTTTGTTCGCCCACTACTAAGGCAATTCAAATCTTTTGCTAATTAACTAAAACACTTAATCATTAGTTAAATAGTGCTTAATATCTTTTACTCAAAAACATTTTTGATCACAACAATAAACGAGTATTAAGTGTTTTTTTTTTCAATTTTTTGGTTGTTATATTAAATACTTTACTATTGTTTTCCTTGATTATTGTCAGTAAGATTAACCCTGAATATGTTATGAAATAAGGGAATACATTACTGATTTGTGTATATATATTGCTATGCTGCAACAGATTTGGCAGTCATAATAGCGCATCGTTATGAAGGCTTTGGCATTAGCACACATACCAGTGACGATGGATTCACCCCTCTCAAGGTCCTTGCCACTAGGCCTTCGGCCTTCAAAAGTGGAAGCAAACTTTCATGGTGGAAGCTAATCCTGTACCACTGTAAGTTGCAGTACGAGATTAAAAGGAAAGTAAAGAACAAAACGTTTATACTCGAAATTGTGCTCTGTTAAGGTTGTGATTTAACTCAAATGTTATTTTTGTTTGGATACTATAAGACTAAAACCGGATACATAGAAACCCCATAATTAAATGGAACCCCCCCCGGCCGGGGCGCCGGGGGGTCGGGGGTGCTTTTTTTCCTTCCTATTTTGAATATTATTTTCAATGATTTAATAAAATATTAATATAATAAATTAGTTAATATTAAATTAGTTATTGGTTAAAGATATTTTAGTAAATATTCTTATAATTAACTCTTTATTTTAGGTTCATTAATTAATGTACAAGTAACTAAAATGATAGATAATTTGAAACTGAGAGAATAAATTACTAATATTCATACATGTAATGTTACACAACTGTTTGTGGAACAATTATATTGCAAACTGTGCTTCGGTTATTTATCAAGTATAAATCATTGAAATTAACACAAAAAAGGACATTCAAAGTCATTAACCATCAAGAATTTGCTAAACGACCACATTGAGAATTCTATCCACTTATTCTTTTTCCTCCTTCCAAAGGTATAGTTGTAGAACCACTGGATGTTGAAAGTATGATGGCAAAGATTTTGACAAAGATTGAGCAACCTCTATCCAAAGGAATGAATTTCCCAGAGAATTACGCAATGTTATGTAGCTTCTGCTGGAAAGCTTTTCATGTTGCTAATCTATTTGGTATGTGAATGGATTCTTATCCTATCCTGTCTCTGTTCTTTTTATCTTTTTGTTACTTTACTCTTAAATAATTATACTTACTACAACATATTTTATTATCTGTCGTCACAGATACAACATCGTATACATATTGGTCCTTCAAAAGGGATAACAATCTAACTTGGGAATAAAGATGGAAGCTTGTGTCATAAAATATAGTATTAAACCTTGTTGGCTTTTTAAAACTTTACGTTACGCACGAAAATGTCGTTCTGTATATACACATGCCACTCATATAATAGACAGATGTTATTTGAACACTTTGTGGCAATTACAATAGGATACCCTCACTTTCATATATTTCAACATTTCTCTTTTCAAATTTCTTTATCTCCATTTTTCATCTTCTACGATCACATGATAGCTCTAAGTACATCAACATAAATGTACAATTAACATTTGTCCATATAATATAATATACTTAAATTCTAAATACTAAACCTTTATTTCGTAGTATGTGCTCTCTATTGAAAGGTGTGTAAGTGGGTGGCTTATTTAGAAGGTGTTGTGAGAAGCTTTTCCTTTTTTTAAGGATGTATTTATTTTAAATTTTTAAAAAAATAATTTTTAATTTTTAATTTTATATATAACTAAAAAAAATTAAAAATAATTTTTTTTGAGAATCTAATTATTTTTAAAAGATTATTCAAATATATAAAAATTAATTTTTCAATAAAAATGATAATTTTTTAGCCCAAAAAAGCTTAAACAAACGCAATCTTAGTGTTTTGGGGGTTTTGTTTTGTGAGTATTTTGGTGGTTTGTTCTGAGGCGTCCCTTTCAGCCTTGTTGGCTTTTTCTCTCAGGTGTTTTGGATGACAGCGTGAGGTGTTTTTTGTTTCGTCCTTTGGGCGGTCGTTGTATCCTGTTGTGCTACTCTCTCCTTAAGAGTCTGATCCTTTGTCTAATTATAAAAAATTAGAAAAAAAACTTGATTTACTGTTGTCATTGAGAGTGTTAATAAATATATTAGCACTTGACTGACACAGAATAATAAAATATAAATTTAGTATCTGTATTTGTTTTGTAGTGCCTTAGACATTAAAAGAAAGAGTGAAGGATTTTTCCTTTAAATTCAAATAGGAGCTAATTCATGTAACTAAAGAAAAATTGTACATTAATTATTAACGAATCATTTGATGATATGTTTGTGTTTAGAAAACAGTTAAAACGTTTTACAATTGTATACCTTAATTATTATTGTAATATAACATGTCATTTTTTATTTCTTCATACTTACGCATACAACTAATTAATAAATTAAATTTGCACTCTTTCTTATGAATGGCAGCAAACAATAATTTATTAATATTTGAAGTCATAAGAATTTAATAAACTATCTATATACTAACGGATATATACTTTTTATCATCTGGATTATGATTTGTATTTTCATTGCCAACTTTTGTCATATAAAATGCATGTATTAGGTTAGGAGTAATAATTTTTGGCGGTTGTGCTACTATAAATGCAAGCCTATGAGAATTAATAGTACCATATATATCTATCGTGCCTGCAGAGGCCATCCCGATTTTAGATGAGAAATCATCTACTGTGTTCGAGGTCCTCTTATCCGGTGATTTATTCATTTTTTATCTTGCAGGCCAGGCACACTTTTAATAATGGGATTTCTCTCTCTCTCACTCTCTCTCTCTCTCTCACACACACACACACACACATATATATATATATATATAGCATAATTAATTATGTATTTTTTAACCGTTGGATTTAGTGGATATTGGAGAGATCAATATAATTAGAGTAACAGATGTTGGTTCGCACGTGTAGTTTTCTCAAATTTTATTTATTTCTTACGGTTCAGAGGATTATATTGCAAACACACGTCTTTCTTTTGGCCAGGCAAATTGCTGCTTTGGGGAAACACTGATGAGCATGACGTAGAAAACGCATCAAAGAGCTCACAAAAATGTCAGGCTGGATCTTTGCCACCAAATTATGCTACCATTCAACACTTTATCAGATCTGCATACATGCATTCTCTTGGCCTTTCGGGAGTTGGTATGCGTTTCGATCTCCATGCAAGTTTCTTGATCTATTGCTGGTTACTTCTTTAATACCACTGATATGTATCTTCCACAAAACGGTTTACCATGATTGCTCCTGTTTCAATGCATCTACTTCTTAAGCGTTAAAGGAGGTAAAAAAGACAAAGAAGAAGCACCAATGGAGTCGTCAACTCTTGGAGGCACTCATGAAAAACCCTTATGAAGCATTCACAGGAAGTGGGGGTCGACCTATTGATTGGCACGTTGAACCAGAGATGTATAATGTTTTTCGCCGATCGAATCAAGGTATGTGTGTAGAGTGCTGGGACCAAAAAAAAAAAAAACAAACGGTTTTATATATAAATATATAAAAGATATATCCTCTCATATAAAATATTTGCATGACCAAATTATGCAATTAATTTTTATTATTAATCAAATTCTTCTCTGAGTCCCATATTTAATTCCACCTTCATGGTTAATAATAAAAATTAATATGTATGAAATTTTAGTATGAGAAAATTAATTCACATGTATTATACACACTTAAATTATATTCATTGACCATGTTTGTAGTAAAATAATTCAGTGAAATAATGATTTGAGTAATAAGGCATGTCCTAAAAGAAAAAAAAAATTCTCAATACATATTCTTGGCAAAATACATGGTAGGGACTTAATTTTCTCAAATACAGTTTATATCTTGCTCAAAATTTTCTTCCTTTACTATTTTCTGTATTCCATTCCTTTTAATTTTAATAAATTTATTTCTAATTCTATCCTTGTTTCTTAGTTTTAGAGTTTGTTGTTTTAGACTTCTTAATTAGTTACTGTTTTATATCCCTGATTATTTAGCTGTAAATCTTGAATGGTTATATTTAGTTCTTTATATGAGAATCTATATATAAGTGAGAAGAGTAAGTATCTTAACAATTGCATCTTTCATGCAATGGCATGTTTTGGAATAGATGGCTTCGGGTCTCTGCAAGATGAAAACAAACCTTCGCCAGCGCCAGATAGCAAAATGGGGACTCCAAGACAAGAGGACTCACAAAAGGGAACCAAACCTGGTGATAATGCAATGGATGAAACTGATAAAAAGGAGACACCATTTTTAGTAGCGGCGCGGAATGGCATAACTGAAATGGTGATCAAGATTCGACATCTGATACCAAGTGCCATCCATGACACCAACTCAAAGAAGCAAAATGTGCTGCTGGTGGCAGTGAAAAACAGGCAACCCGAGGTTGTTAAGGCACTGAAAATGAGTTCACCAAAAGAGGAAGTTTGGAATAACTTGATTCTCGCAATGGATGATGACGAGAACACTGCGTTGCACTTGGCAGCAAAGGCTCTGGAGAGGGAGAAGCCTTGGCAGATAGCTGGCTCTGCCTTGCAAATGATGTGGGACATAAAGTGGTACAAGGTACATATTTTGTATCATTTTCCTATACATCTTTTAAGGATTCTTCAAAGATGTATAAAAAAAATTATATAAATAATATTATTTTTTGTTTAATTTATTTATAAGCTCATTTTAGATAAGTCTTATCTCAAATATATGTGATTTTAAAAATATTTTATATAGAAAAATTTATTCCGTCATCTAATAAAGTAAATCCGCCGCAAATGCTTTAATGCTTTATTAGTGACGGATTAATTTGCGCAGATTTTTCCGGCGCAAATCTCTGTTCTTCTTGTTGTATTAGTATTTATTTAATATATATATATATATATATATATATATATATATATATATATATATATATATATATATATATATATATATATATATATATATATATATATATATATGATTTTAAAAACATTTTATATAGAAAAATTTATTCCGTCATCTAATAAAGTAAATCCGCCGCAAATGCTTTAATGCTTTATTAGTGACGGATTAATTTGCTTGATTTGCGCAGATTTTTCCGGCGCAAATCTCTGTTCTTCTTGTTGTATTAGTATTTATTTAGTAAATGTAATATTTTACATAAATATTAGTATAATTAAGAGTTTTGTTAACATATACATGTTAAGAAATTAAAAGGAAAAGTTATTAAATAAAAAATATAAATACTTATTATCTTAAAATTTTAAAATATATTTAATATTTTATTTTTATTTAATTTGATGCATAATTAATGTTTTATATTCTTTAATTTTTGTGCATAAAGCATGCTTCAAACAAGATCTTATAGTCAAATCATTAAATTACATGTTAATACAAATTGAATGGTAAAATTCTTATATGCTAGAGTCGGGGAGAGCAAATGCATGCAACACACATGCAACCTTATCCTAGTAAGAGCAGAGACTATTTTTTGAATTTAAATCTATGAACTTAAGATCTCAAGACAATAAACTTTATTGATGCGTTAAGGTTAAACTTCTTAATATAAAATAATGTAAAAATGAAATACATAGAACGTACAACTTCATTTTCTTATTGTTTGATATATTTCTTAATTAGTTTGTGTTATATTCTGCCACGCAAGTCTAAGTGCACTGTTTTCCCTACGTTTAAAAAAGTGGTATGTCTCTTGATCTCTCAACATTGTGGCAACTTTTACTCCAATTGACCAAATCTTTTATCATAGTCTATGTCAATTTGAACATGACGCATCACATAATCTTTGGACACATGAATCAAGTTAATGGATGCATTTACTTATTTTTGAAATTTGAAAGTAATTACCATCAGAATTGGATCTTCATATGTAAAATTTTTATATGAATTGATTATGTATAGATTTTTATTGTTCATTAATAAGATGAGCCTTGACTTGAGTCCCATAAAAAAAATATAATCAATAATAAAATTTTATACATTACACCACATCATATAAAATTTTAACATGAAATGATCTATTTCTAATTATGATATTCCTGGTTTGTAAAGACAATCGTTCACTTGATTAGCCCACATATGTGCATTCTTCTAAGCATACTATAAATATATCCTGATTGCAATCATTAAATGTTAAACTTTTATATTGGCTTCGACAAACTAAGTGAAAATTATAATCACATAAGAAAGAGCAAAATTTTATTTAGATTCAAAAGACGAGTAACAAATCACCGACAGTTGGTTAGTTCATGTGATTCAACACTTATTTTTATTAAGAAAGGTATTCAGTTAAAGTCTTATAAATAAAAAAAAAATTGAAAGAGTTTTGCCCCTGTAGTGAGTTAATTCATCTCAAGTTAAATTAATTATAGTCCAATTAAATTTTATTTTGTGAAATGTTATTTTGTTCATTTCTTGAGATATTTTTCAAGGAACATCCTAAAATTGTCTTTAAAACATTAATTGAAGTGAGTTTCAATTTTTCTCTCAATTGGGATATCTCAGGATATCCTTTAAAATTTATCCCAAAAAATGGTATAAATTATATTACTTTTTTATTTTTGAAATGAGGAGTTTTTCGACATCTTAAATTTTATTGTTCCAAACAAAATTATTTATATGTATCTGCTGATGCCCGTTCTTTTGATCATATTAACTTGTTGCAGTATATTAAGAGCATTGTGCCACATCACAGCTACTTCAGAAGCAACAAGCGTTCACAAACCGCAGGGCAAATCTTCAAGACAGAACACGAGGACCTCATCCAAAAGGGCAGCGATTGGCTCAAGGACACATCGGAATCTTGCTCTGTGGTGGCTGCACTTGTTGCCGGTGTCTCCTTTGCTACAGCTAGTAGTGTCCCCGGCGGCACCAACGACGAAGGCAAGCCACCACTAGAAGGCCAACCCGCGTTCGATGCATTCGCCATTTCATCCCTCATTGGACTTTGTTTCTCCGTCACTGGACTCATAATGTTCCTTTCCATCCTCACCTCTCGGAAAGAAGCCAGAGATTTTCATCGGGGCTTGCCACTGAAACTCCTTGTAGGGTTGAGTTCTCTCTTCGTGTCTATTATAGCCATGTTTGTTTCCTTCTGCTCCGGCCATTTCTTCATCATCAATCACAAGTACAAGACGTTCCTGTTCCCCTTTTATGCGGCCACCTCCATACCCGTGGCTTTCTATGCCTTGGCACAGTTTCCGCTATACTTTGATCTTCTGGCAGCTATTATCACTAAGGTGCCACGGGCAAGTGATATAGGTGACACTCTCTAGTTGCTTCTACGTATGGTGTTTGGATTCATGTATGTTGATCGTATTATGAGCGTTTGATTTGTTGCAATTTTTGTGTGTGTGTGTGTGTGTGTGTGTTGGCTGTGTTGGTGTGGTGTTGGTTGTATTGAATAATTTTGCATTTAAGCACAGAGGGTTTTGCATACTCGGTGTAATAATACACCATATCAGTATAGTGTTTCATTAATGTAATCATGTATTATGAGTTCAGAGCTTTTGATTTGTTGCTATTTTGTGTTGGTTTGTGCTGTTATGTTATCGTGTGTACAAGCGCAAGGTTTCTGCATATTCTCAGTGAAGAAGTATTATTTGACCTCATATTGTATAGAAATTGTATATCAATAGCAGTATAAATGTATATCAAAATATATATGTATGGAGATAAGATAAATATAGTATATATTCATATAAAAGGTGTTTCTTCACATTTTGTGTCAAAAGATAATTTATAAATATTAGGTCCCACAGAAATACATTATACATCAAATTAAGTTTTACTTTAACTTGAAGTCACTGCTATGGTCTGCATTTATATGTCATATTATAGCTGGAGATGGTCCACTTATGTAATTCAACTGACAATGTTTTTAAGCGCTTCTTTGTGCAATCAGTATCATGTGGGAAAACACTGACCCTCAACATGTGGAACATGTGGTTTTATTTTTGGGAAGAAGTGAAAGGAAATTTTCCCTGACGTTGGTGGAAAACATGATGACTGAGGAGGTGAAAGTAAAAGCAAAAATTTTTTTAACATAAAACATGAATAACAAGTGGACACTTTCAAAGAATAATTTTTTTTTTAAATCCTACTTTATTAAATTGGAACCCATCCTATCAAATCTTACAAGAAATGATAATTGTATATCCAAAATTGATATTCACTCAGACACTTACTTTTATATTTAAATTAAAACCATAACAAAATTTCAAAAGAGAAACTACAAATTTCTTTTCCTGTATATTTTGTATGGAATGTCTTTAATGTGTCCTAAATTGGTATGTTCAGTTATCATACCTTTAAATCTCACACTCATAATGAGATTCTTGAATTCAAATATAAAAAAAAGTAATTCTTAAACTGTATAGCTCTTGTATATGTATATGGTACATTACTCTATTCGTTGATAAATATGGCATTGAATATTTAAAGAAAAATCATAAAATATACAAAATCTTTTATACAAAAGTACGTATCACTATTACATCGATGGTTGTTTGTCATCTATTTCTCTCATATATTCTTATCCAGCAACTTCAGTGCTTATTTATCATTTTGTAAATTTTGGTACAGAAAATTTTCCTACTCTATAATAGATGCGCTCATATTTAACTGGATTATGATCTCCTCAGTTCTCAATATGTTTTGGCTTATAGCGTTTTTTTCCTATGTATTACAACAAAGCACCTGTCCATTTGAAAATTGTATGCACAGTTTCTGTTCTTCGTTCCCTCTAACCCAAAAGGAAACCTGAATAAATAAATAAAAAAAGTCCCTGAAAATCTATTAGACCCAAGAAAGATATGGTCATGTGAAAGAAAGAACAACATAAATTGATATTATAAGAAAAAATTGGTTGTTTACTAAAATACAAGTAATAATCAAATCACCCACTGTAATGGGAAATTGCATAATTAACGAACCAATATTTCCTAGCGTAATTGCTTTTATTTTCACAAACTTTTTCCAGATCAATTAATTTCTTTGGTAGGGAAGTGGTAATTAAACTAATATGAGTTCACGGCCTTCATGGCTTGAAATCTCGGCTCCTTAGCCTGGAATTTCAGTGTAGCATAGAGCCTCATGTAGTCCTCAAACACAAATTTTGGGTAAACTTGGTCATTCCCTTGTGCATTTTTCTCCAACAATGCTGGTGCAGGGTAGATAACAGCATCACTGCCAGGGTTGTAGAATGAGGCTATGGACATTCTGGTCCCATCGGCTTGTGCAATCACACGGTGCTCCACACTCTTGTATTTGCCATTGGTGATTACCTGTTTTACCAAAATTAATGTTGGATAAGAACAATAACCTTGAACTTAACATAGGATCATAGGAGTTAACTTATATGCATGAGGCATATAATTATTAGTCAAAGAATATACCTCAAGCTGGTCACCAAGGTTAACAACAATTGAGTGGCGCATTGGTGGCACATCCACCCATTGTCCATCTTTGAAAAGCTGCAGGCCACTGAACTTGTCATCTTGCAAGAGAAGGATAATCCCAACGGCATCAGTATGGGCCCTGAGACCCTTCACCAGCTCTGGCTTGGGGCATGGAGGGTAATTGGCAACTTTTGTGCCAAAAGTTGGATCCCTTCATCCATAAAAGGCCTTCTTGAGATAACCCTTCTCTAATCCAAGATTCTCACATAATAGATCTAGCAGATCCTCTGCAAGTTTTTCTAACTTTTGTGCAAACTCCTTCATTGCCTTCCTGCATCATTACCTCAACTAGTTCAGATTGTATGTCATGTGTAGGCAATTATATGCTTCTTCAAATTATCACTTGGTAAGCCAAACCACAATTTCATCAAATGCACATTTTTTTTTTTTGTAACAAATTAACAATTGGTAACTTGATTTAAACTATTACACATGCCACAAACAATATGTCATGCATATATATGTATATCTAAGTTTTTAATTTGTATGACCTGTACTCATCGCTGAGATCAGGGATTTCAGAGATGTTGGACTCAGGGAGATGGCACAAGAAGAAGGTGCTCTCCCAATCCATTCCTTAACTTCAGCTTGGACACCCTCTAAGCCCTTGCATGCCACAAGCTCCTTGAACCTCTGCTCCATGCATTTCCTATAATGCTCTTTAGTTAACCTTTCCACAGTATCCAAAAGTTCAAGAGGTATTCCATGATTCACCAACTACAATTACAAAAAGCAACATACATAATTAATATAGTTATATAAAATGAACAAACATAAAGAAAATTTGGTTTGCAAAGCTGGCTAACTAGTGGGGTACCTCAAAAAATCCCCAGTTCTCACAAGCATCTTCAATTTTCTCAAGTATAGCCTTCCTCTCCTTACCATTGACATTCTCCAAGTTGATCACTGGGAAGTTCTCCATCTCTCACACAGTTTATTTTTGGGCTTATTTCTCTTGTATCCCTCTTAGTTATCTCAACTTGTTTTTCTATGCAGATTGAGAAACCAAGTGTGTGGTATTTATAGGAATTCAAAGAGTAAAGGGTGGACACGAAGGACAACTATGATTTGCTTGTGTGCCACATTTTTCATAATATGCATGCTTATCATTTATCAATAGTCTCAGACCCGTGCCCAGATCAATTTGCGTCATTGAATTGTCTTCTTTGCTATGGGTTAGACTGATCTTGAGGCTCCCGCAACCTTCCAAGCATTTCCACTTGTTGGAATTTCAGCAAGTGATTTCCTAGAAGGTGGCACAAGGTAGTACAGTTGTAAAATTTAATAGCATCTATTTCTTTAGCTTGTTAACCGTTGAATGGTAGGGTAGGCAATGAGGCGGATTGGGGTGGGTTTTAGTTCAACTTGAACCCGCCTCTCACCTTATTAAACAAGTCTTTACCCGCCTCTATCCTACCCGCGGGTTTTGAAAGTCAAAACCTGAACCTTATCCGCAAATAACCCATCACAACCTATATCCTACCCAATACTCCTTTTAAATATTTAAAAAATTATTTTAAATTTTTTTATATAAAAATTATTGTAAAATTTAGCTTGTGTTTAGAATATATTTGATATGAGAGTTAAAAATAAAGTAAAATTTTTCATATATTAGTTTCATATAAAAAATTATATATTAAAAAATTTTATATTTATCTTTACTTCCAACCAAATACAACCCTAGAATAATAGAAACATTTAGAAAAATAATCTTATATACACATATATATATATATATATATATAGGTGCTTAAGGTAGGGCGTTTGCCTTAAACTCCTCAACCCGACTCCACTCAAGATATAAACCCGCCCCGGTGCCTACTTGCCTCATTGGGGGGTGGGTTTTAAACTCGACCCGACTGGGTTGGGGCGAGGTGGGTACTTGCGGGTAGGGTAGTGATTGCCACCCCTATTGAATGGTAAAATTTCAATGGTTTGGAAGATAAAAATTCATAGTTTTGAAATGGAAATAGAGAGGACTGATATTATATAATATGAAATTAAAATTTGTCTTTCATCCTTTAATATAAAGGTAGTCTCAATTAATTACCCATCCTCACTAGTTAAAGTGTTAGATATTATGAGATATAGCATAATAGGAAGAGAAATATTATTTGTATACTTTATTTCTTAAATACAATAGTGATATATATCTATTCACTATTAGATAGGATATAGTCCCCACTTAGACTAGGTCCTACACCTCATCCAATAATAAATAGATGTGTGCTAGTATGGTATTCAAAAAATGGGGCGTACAAATAGTGGGATAGCGGGTGAAATAGTACTTTTGCTTTCCTTCCTTTGATAAATCCTAACAGTTTTTCCTTTTCACATCTAAAAAAAAGCATAAAATATTTTTTGTCACTCCTGCCAATCAAAGACCAAAGTAAGAATCTCATAAAAGAATAAAAGTAAAAATGATTTTTTTTCTTTACTATATATGTCAAAAAAAAGTAGCTTAATGTTATAAATGAGTGGACATATTAAATAAATTAAAAATGAATGTATTAAAGAAAAAAATTGAAGTAATATCTATTATGAAAAAGATGATAAAATCTCACTTAAAGTAATTTGATCATGTGAGGAGAAGGCTTGTAGAAGTCCCAATAAAAAATGAGAGTAAATCAAGTAGAAGGTAATAACCTAATTAGAGATAGAATAAAATTAAATTAAAAAAAATTATAAGCCAAACCATTAAAAAAATTAAATCTTAATGTTTTTACCATAAACATGGTGGTTTATGATAGACACTATAATATTGTCTGATATATTTAGAGCCAGTTTGGATAACATCACTTATAATTTTTTTAACTTTTTGAAAGTCAAAAGTCACATTTTTAATTTTTAATTTTATTTGATTATACAACTTATTATTTTTTTAAAAATATATTTTTAATATTTTTTGAGAAGTTAAAATATCTAACTCTCTAAAAAGTATTTATTAAAATACTATAAAAAAATATTTCTATTATTATATATCTAAACATAAAATAATTTCTTTATAAATAATTTTTAAAAAATTATTTTTATGTAAGTACTTAAATAAACTATTTAATCAAATACGCCTAGTCGATGTCACTCAGTAAAACAAGTCCTAATTGTTGTTGTGGCCGGTTAATATATTCAACCCTTGTTCTCCCAGCCAAACAATTTTACTTTTTCACGTTTTCATTATTCTTCATGCCACTGCAGCCCATGTGATCGCTTGAATAGCTTGGTAAGAAGCCAAAATGTATCACTTCTTATGATTTTTGGAATATTTCCCGCCGAAAGATAATAGCTTACTAACTTTTACTGATCGAAGGCAATCATATATGAGTTATTTCCGTCTTTGGTCAGTTTTCATGCATATAGACATACCGATTTATAAACTTGTAAGATATCTTAACAATTTTGTGCCAAAAACGAAAATAAGTACGTGCATTGTCCCTAGATATATTCAAGTGGTACATGCATGATTTTATCATAATCATGATATGACTTTTTGCTGTTGGTCGAGTTATTTATCTATCCTTAGAAAATTATTTGTCGCATGAATATACGAAATTATTATTGTATTTTAAGATGTTTTAAAAAAATCAAGCGAAATTCAATTACTGTTTAATGATTATTGATGAAATGATTAGTAAAAGTGTGAGAAACCCCCCCTTTTTTTAATTAAAGTGTGAGAAATCCTTATTCGTACAATTATACATCTAACAATACTTAAGTAACAATTGATTTATAGGTTACAATCATAAGAAAACTTTCACATTGCGGGCAGAGGTTATCAATTTGTAATTGAACTTTTAACATGTTCCTAGCAATTAGACGCCATTAATTGAAAATTGTCACATGACAATTTTTCTTATTAATTTTTTTGACGGGTATATGACAATTTCTTTTCTTACAAATAACTATTGGTAGGAGCTAGGAAATCAAGAGCCAACGAGTGAAAAAAGATTTTAAAAAAAAATTCAAAGGAATAACTCAAGAAATATCACTGTCACAACTGTTATTCTGTGTCTCTCTCTTTGACCACTTAATAGGCAATTGGAGCCACATACACAACAAAGAAAAATCAAGGCGTTTAACTGATAGAACACTTTATCTGCTCTTTCGCATCACCAAGTCACTTTTGAGAATGACAAGTGGTAGGGATTTAAACGGGTTGGTTTGGATCAGGTTAGAGTGAAAAATAAATTTAAAGTGACCAAATTTAATTGGATTGATTTTGATTTGGATTTTAAATTTTGTTTCAACAAATTCGAACCAAATCAATCCAATTAAGATCGGGTTAGTTTAGTTTGAGTCATTAGATTGAAGTAAAAAATAAAAAATTATATTTTTAAAAAAATTTTATTTTTATAACAACTAATAATAATATAAAATTTGATTATGATATACTTAATAATGATATAAATAGATAAATTTCTTAAATAAACATTAACAATCTGGTGATTGGGTTGGGTGTTTGACTAATCGGGTTAAAAAATCAGAAATCCGAAACCGAATCAATAATAATTGGTTTGATTTGGTTCCACCTTAAAAATAAACTGATTACTCAAACCCATCCGAATCAATTCTATTAGTTTGGTTAAAATTTTCGAATTTATTGGATCAATCCGACCCGCTTACACCCTAACAAGTGGTGGTTGGCTTTGGTCTCTCGTTAATTTTTGAGTCAAGTCTTGCATATTTTAGTCATAATATCATATTTATTGGGTTCTTTTCATCATAGTTTTTTTTATAAGTAAATATTCATTTTAACTTTTGATAAAAAGTTTATCAGATAAATTATTTTCTTAAAATTTAAAAGATTCAAGTGATTTTTTATTATTTAAAAAAAGAGATATATTAATTTACTTATACAAAATTATTAGAGAAATTAATGATGTGGGACTATCAAAAAATTTCAAAGTCTGAGCACTAATTTATTTTTTAAAATTTTTATCAGAAAATAAAATAAATATTTATTCTAATTTTTTTTTCTCTCTGTAGAATACGTAGAAGTCCAAAGATCAAACATAAATTCAATAATATTGTTTTTTTCTCTCTGCCATGGGTGGGCGAATTTATGTGCAGTAGTTGATACGTGAGGAAATAAACGAAGTGACAATGACGTAAGAGATACTACTAATCGAGGAAGGAAAAATAAAAATGTAAATAAAAATAAGAACAGTGAACTAAATTACATTTCATAAATCTCATTAACATGTTTTATTCTTTTCTTTTAAAATTAAAAAAAAAAATTCCCTTCCCTGTGATCTTGTTTTGCTGCTTCACCCACATTTGTCGCTGACCCGAAGTATTTTTCATATGTGGCAATATATGCGTTAATTTTTCATTTACATGAACCACACACACACCCTTGGCGCCGGTAACCCCCGGTTCACCACAGTTAACTTAAAAGACAACCCTGACATTATGATCATCTTGGACTTTCAAGGGGCTTTGTTCAACATTCTTCTACAGAAAAAGTATGATGAAAAGACCCCAATAGGCAGGATTTTGACTAAACTGTGCAAGAATAATTAATTAATGGAAGAATAAAACGAATGAGGATGGAACAGCTTCCCGGGCAGAATAGAAAACGTTTCCAGTCAGTTACAAGCCTTAATTTTTCTGTTTCATGTGGCTCTATAGTTCCAATGGTGATATTCTTCGCTACTTCCTTTGAATTTTTAATATTTTCTAAGTTGGCTTCTTATCTACGTTTGTATCAATAATAAGTTAATAACTTTTTAACAAAAGAAATCATCATATGATAATTTTCAATTAATGTTGTCCAATTATCAAAATTCTGACATTTCTTATATAAGATGATTTGGGAAGATCATGTCATCACTAAAGTTTTATTTGGATGCCAAGAGAAAATGAGAGAAATAAAATAAAAGGAAATAAAATAAAGGAAAGAAAGAATGAAAAAAAAATTCTTTTCTATTATTTGATTAAAAAAATAAAAATATATAATTATATGAAAATAACTTTTACAATAATAGCATTTTGTAAGAAAAGATAAAGGAATATGTATAAAAGTAATAATTTTATAACCACAAGCCACTTTTATCACTTTTCTTCTTATTTGGCTGAAGGAAAGTTTTAGTGTGGATTCCATTATAACTTTTCTTTCTTTTCTCTTTTTTTTTTTTTTCTCTCATCTAAATAATGGGAAATATTATTATTATTATTATTTTTTTTTTTCTTCCCCCATCTTCTCGTCTCCTCTTTTCTCTTGATCCAAAGGATGAGTAAGTACACAAAAGTGAGAAGTTCTAAATGACATTTAGAAGTGTCCAAATCATTCCTATATTAAGAATTTTAGAATCTAAATGTCCAAATCATTCCTATATTAAGAATTTTAGAATTTTATTTTATATATATATATATATATATATATATATATATATATATATATATATATATCATTTATTTTATTGAAAAATTTATTTGCCCAAAATGATGTGAACGTTTCCTTATGATTGTAACCTGTAGGTTTTAGTGAAATACTTAGAAGTTCTTTGAACAAGTTTATTTTATTTTATTTTATTCCATTCATATATATATATAATCTACCAAAAATGTAATCATTATATAAGACTAGATTTTAGTTAAATACTAATTTTCATATCATTATAGTGTAAAATGTTTTATACATTTAATTAATTATATTTTGTTTTTTTGTATAATTTTTAAAGAAATTCTATTAGTCGCGGTTAGCATTAGTTGATTCAAACATTACCTGCTGACAATTAAAAAACACTATATCAGTAAGACAAATGGATATATTAAAAAGAATTATGGCCCCAAGAAAAACGATGAATAAAATTAATAGGCATGTGCATTTTTATAATTGAATTCAGACGTACAATTTTGTATTTAAAAAAGTATATTCATACCGTCGTTAACATACACCTCCTTTGAATATGATCTTTTCTCTTTAGCTAGCAATAAGTTCCTATTTTACTTATTTAGCAGTATTTATTTAGACACATTATTGATTACAGGGAATAATAATAATAAAGGAGATTGAAATTCATGTTACTGTAGCAATTCTCTTTTCCATTCCTAACATTCAACCTTTTAACTTTCATGCCAATGAAAATTTATAGAGGTGAGTGGCTCTAAGGATGTATAGATGCTGTTGAATTTTATACCGAATGTAGCTTGTGCCGCCTTGCAAGAAACCACTTACATAAACTACAAGAAGCAAGTTATTAAGGGGAAAGTGCTTGGAAGGTTGGATAAGGATTAGCCTCCAGGTGCGTCCAACCCGTACCATAGTAGACAATTCAACAAACGCAAATTGATCTTTGGCATACGTAGAAGCATGTATATCATGATTCATTAGGCCTAAAACTAATCAAATGCTAATTGAAAAGTTTATCATCATCTATATCTAGAGTTTAGCTGTCCTTTGGTGTCCACCCTTTACTCTTTGAATTCCTATTCCTATAAATACCACTCACCTGGCTTCCCAATCTGCAGAGACAAACAAATTAAGATTACTAAGAGGGATGGAAGATTTTTTAAAAAAAGATGTGTGAGAGATGGAGAAGTTCCCAGTGATCAACTGGGAGAATGTCAACGGCGATGAGAGGAAGGCTATACTTGAGAAAATTGAAGATGCTTGTGAGAACTGGGGATTTTTTGAGGTACCCCACTAATTAACCAGCTTTGCAAACCAAAATTTTCTTCATGTTTTGTTCATTTTATATAACTATATTAATAATATATATGTTGCTTTTGTAATTGTAGTTGGTGAATCACGGACTACCCCATGATAAATTGAAACGTATCATTGCCTACATGACATATAATCTGAAGTAGTTGAGGTAATGATGATGAAGAAAGGCAATAAAGGAATTTGCACAAAAATTAGAGAAGATTGCAGAGGAGCTACTAGACATGTTATGTGAGAATCTTGGATTAAAGAAGGGTTATCTCAAGAAGGCATATTATGGGTCAAGAGGTCCAACTTTTGGAACCAAGGTTGCTAACTACCCTCCATGCCCCAAGCCAGAACTAGTGAAGGGTCTTATGGCCCATACAGATGCCGGTGGGATTATCCTTCTCTTGCAAGATGACAAGGTTAGTGACCTGCAGCTTCTCAGAGATGGGCAATGGGTGGATGTGCTCCGATCCCAATGCGCCACTCCATTGTTGTTAACCTTGGTGACCAGCTTGAGGTATATTCTTTGACTAACATTTATAAGCCTATTGCATATAAGTTAACACTGTTGCTAAGGTTAAGGTTTTTGTTCTTATCCAACATTAACTTTGGTAAAATAGGTGATCACCAATGGGAAATACAAGAGTGTGGAGCACCGTGTGACTGCACAAACTAATGGGACTAGAATGTCCATAGCGTCATTCTACAACCCTGGCAGTAATGCTGTTGTCTACCATGTACCAGCATTGTTGGAGAAAAACGCACAAGGGAATGACCAAGTTTACCCAAAATTTGTGTTTGAGGACTACATGAGGCTCTACGCTACACTGAAGTTCCAGGCTAAGGAGCCAAGATTTGAAGCCATGAATGCTGTGAACTCTTATTAGTTCACTTCCTACAGCAATAGCTTAATTTATTGGAGCTGTTCTATTTTAAGAAGAAATTTAATTGATGAGGAAAGAGTGGGGAATGTTGGTTTCTTTCTTATACAAATTCTTATACTACAGTGGGGTGATTTGATTACTTTTTATTTTATTTTTTTGACTTGAGGGTGATTTGATTACTTGTTGTTGTAAAATGTGGTGGTGAGACCAAAGGTACAAACAAAATAATACAAAATAAATATATAGAAACTTAAGAAAAAAAAAAGAATTTAATATGATTTGACTTATAACCTATATCTACGATCAAAGATGACAATCAAATATTTCATTAAAGAAATATGATGGATATAAAAAAGTGGTGACACTCCACTCATCCCAAATCTCTAATAATAGAGATACAAATACAGTTCACACAAATTCACATCCCAAATACACCTAAAATACTTTGTAGAATTTTCTCACCAGTGTATACACTCAACCCTGCAAAATATTACAAAGAGAAGATTTAACAAACTAAATCTTGGTTCTTCTCATGTGCTAATTGCTCTTGCTTGGTACATCAACTTGAGTAGTACAAGCGGGTTCTTATAGAAGCTTTGAGCATGATTTGCCTTAAATACACTTGCAAAATTGTCAAAGACAAATAAACAAACAAGCTGAAATAGCCACCCCCACTTCGATTTCAATATTTGTGCGGTGATAGAAAGCACATCACAAAAGGATTTGCAATAAATGCAATTGCATGCCTATGCAAACATGTAGCTTAGCAACATCTTGGACTTTTGTCCACAAAGGGTGAAAATACAACCCACCTTTACATCAATAAATCTCTACCTTGGCTTAATTTTTCATCAAATTTCAAATTTTCAAAGCCGCCTTCTCCAATATGCCTTTAAGGTTCAATATGCCTATAAGGGTAAGCTCACGTACGAATACTACCTCTTGATAGAACAAGCATCAAATTCCACAAATCAAAATCAATATTGCCCTTGGTCCTGTGATTGGCTATACTACACCTAATTCTAGTTTGCTTTCCGCAAACTCGATGTTTACAAAAATCAAGCATCACAAATTTTCGATTACTTGGCAAGCCATGCTTACCTAATATAGGCATCCCTGCGTCAATCATACAACACAAGCAAGTAGTATCCAAATGAGATGAAAATGATGCTGATGTAGCACCAATAATCATGCAACCTTGAAGTAGAAAAAGACTATTAATCAATCTACCCTTGATTTAAACAAAAGCACCTTTGGAGATTAACTCCACCTTTGGTGGAACACTTGTACCCTTTAACATCAAGAGTACCTAAAGAGATCAGATTTTTCTTTTAGTCTAGAATGTGCTGAATATTAGACAAAGTTTTCGTAGTTCCATCATGTGATTTGTTTCAGACTATTCCAATGCCAATAACCTTACAGGATGTATTATTTTTCATAAGAACAATACCACTTTTAATTGACCAATAAGAAGTAAACCAATCTCGGTTTGGACAAATGTGGTAAGTGCAATGTGAATCAACAATCCAAGCATCACCAACTGAACTAGGAACTAGTTGATAATGAGAAAACATTTTCCACACCAAACACATCCTTGGAATTGGTGGATATTGGAGAGGACAACACAAATAGAGTAACAGATGTTGGTTGGCACTTGGCACATGTAGTTTTCTCGTATCGGATAATTATATTGCAAACACAGGTCATTGTGACACTACTAATTTTCGGATGCATGACAAATATACCGATTGGAAAATAAATAAGGAGTCTCAGTTGCAGAGCGATCTCAGTAAAACATCAAACAGCATATTGAAATGTCGATCACGTAACAGGAATTTAAATGGAACTAGAAAAGAATCAGGTTCTAGCTAAGAATAACTTCAGGTCAGGTACTGTTCCATCGAATCAGGTCAGGCCAAGATCAGAATAAGAAGAATCAGAAAAAGGGATGACAGAGAGATGTAAGAGGAAATCAGAGAGAAAAATGGATCCTTACTTCACTCTTCATGCTCTTTAATTTTCCTTTGCTTCCTCTTCCTTTAAACCACTCTTCACTCTGTCTCTATTCCTCTTCCTTTAAACCACTCTTCACTCTGTCTCTATCAATTGAGCCATTTGGGCCCATTTTACTCATTACAGTCTTTCTCTTGGCCAGGCAAATTACCGCTTTGCATAAGTGATGAGCATGAAAACCCATCAAAGAGCTTAGAAAAACATAAGGCTACAGATAGATCTTTGCCACCAAATTATGACACCATTCGCCTATTTATCAGGTCTGCATACGTGCATGTTCTTGGTCTTTCTGGCGCGGCTATGTGTTTCGATCTCCATGCAAGTTTGTTGATCTACTGCTAGTTACTTACCACGATTGCTCCTGTTTCAATGCATCTACTTCTTAGCGTTAAAGGACTTAAAAAAGACAAAGAAGAAGCACAAATGGAGTGCTCAACTCTTGAAGGCACTCATGAAAAGACCTTATGAAGTATTCACTGGAAAGGGGGGAGATCGACCTGATTCTCGTGATTGGCTCTCTCATCCAGCAGTGGATGATTTTTTATCAAACCCATGGAATAAAGGTATCTGTGAAGAGTTTTGGGGCATATATATATATATATATATGAGAGGAATATTATTTTTATCTTTTAAATGAGAGAAATAGTTAAATATGAGAGTAAGAGAAGTAAATCTTTTGACTATTAAATTTTATATAAATTGTCAACATTTAGTCATAAAATAATTTTAAGTAATCGAGTTTTAAATAAATAATTTTTAATTTTAACCATTCATATATAATTATACAATACGATTTACTCATCTTATCTCCTACACAAAAACACTCCTATACATACACGCACACATTTAATGCATTTTTTGAATCAAGAGAATTGCTGGGAAAAGAAAATGAGAGGTGAGAAAAGGAAGAGAGAATGTGCTTTTCCCTTGTTTAATTGGTAGGAAACAAAAAATCATTATATTGATTCACCTTAATTAAATTTTTTTTCTCCGAATTTGGGAAGAAAATAGAAGAAGCATTTTCAATTTAATAAGTGAACATAATTATTTTATATAGTTAATATCAACAAAATATTGAGGACATATAAGTCATTTTATATATGAAATTATATTTTTTACTTTTTTTATTTTTTTCTCACCTTTTTATACCATCAAACAATAAAAAAGAAAATACAATTTTTTTATTTTATTTTTTAATTTTCGTTCCTCTCATTTCCTCTCTTCATCTAAACAAAACATAAGTTATATATGTTGACCATGTTTACAGTAACTTAATTTAGTGAAATACTGACTTGATGAATAATAAAGTGTGCCAAATTTTTAATTAAACAAAACTCAATAAATATTCGTGTCAAAATGGTTGGTAGAGACTACATATTTTCAAATACAGTTTGTATGTTGTCCAGAATCAAATAATGTTTAAGTATTGTTAAATTAGTGATGCTATATATATGGATTAGGATTTAATTACATAACTACATATTTAAATAAATATATACTTTGTTAAAGTAGCGAATATGTACATACTTTATTCACACTTTTTTTATTTCACTCTTTATCTGTATTCCATTCCTTTTAATTTTAATAAATACATTTCTAATTCTATATATCCTTCTTTCTTAGTTTTTAGAACTGTTTAATTAGTTATTCTTTTATATCCCTAATTATAGAGCTGTAAACTTGGATGGTTATTTTCTGATGTGCCAAAAAAAAATCTTTGATGCTTATTTTTGTTCTTGACATGAGAATCTTTTTGAGTGTATATATCTTGCATGATATAGGAGTTATGCTCTCTCTCTCTCTCTCTCTCTCTCTCTCTCTCTCTCTGTATATATATATATATATATATATAAAAGAAGAGGAAGGGCATTTACCTTCTCCTTATTTGACTTCGCATTGCATTGGTATTTGGTAGATGAAACCAGCATCATAGAAGAATCTTCATCGAGGCTGTTAGCGGCAAATAGCGGAAAGGGGACTCCAAGTCGAAATGACTCAGAGAAGGGAACCAAACCCGATGATGCAAAGGAAACTATTGACAAAACAGAGACACCATTTTTAGTTGCGGCGAGATATGGCATAGTTGAAATGGTGATCGAGATTCTATCTAAGATACCAAGTGCCATCTATAACACTAATGCAAAGAAGGAAAATGTGTTGCTGGTGGCAGTGATAAATAGGCAACCTCGTGTTGTTGAGACACTGAGAATGAAAATATGTCAAAACCAAAAGTTTGGAGCAACTTGATTCGGGCATCAGATAGTGATGAGAACAACATGCTGCACTTGGCAGCACAGGCTCCAGAGGACAAGCCTTGGCCGATAGCTGGTTATACCTTGCAAATGATGTGGGATATAAAGTGGTTTCAGGTACATACATACATACATATTATTTATTTAATCAATTTTTATGTTTTATAGTTATTGATATGATTGAGAGTTTTATTAACATACATGTTAAGAAATTTAAAATAAAAGTTGTTAAATGAAATAAATACTTATTATCTTAAAAGTTAAAAATATATTAAAATATGTTTCTTTTTAGTCAATTAGAATGCATAATAAATGTTTTTTAATTATTCTTTATTTTTTGTTCTTAAAGCACTCTTCAACAAAATCTTATACCCAAGTTCATTAAACAATATGTTAATACAAAATTGAATGGTAATATAAATTATTTTACATTTAACAAAAAACCCATAGGTTTTGCTTAAATTAATTTTTCAAAATCACCCGCTTTATTTCACATATATCAAATTTTCATTCAGGGACAGTGAATGAGACCGAAAAAAAAAAAAAGAAGGGTGCCACTGGACTTGGATCGGTGAATTCTTTTCCTCAATATATGACAATCTTAGATTGCCCAAATCTTGAAATGAAGAGAGAGCTTCGCCATCTTAAATATTTTATTCATCCAAACAAAATTATTTGAAAACAAGTAACAACACATGTAACATAACTAGCTACATCGATTCTACCTTGCTGCAGTATATTATGAGCATTGTGCCACAACGCTTCTACTTCAAAAGCAACAAGAAATCAGAAACCACAAGGCAAATCTTCAAGAAATCACACGAGGACCTCGTCGAAAAGGGCAGCCAGTGGCTCAAGGATACATCGGACTCATGCTCTGTGGTGGCTGCGCTTGTTGCCGGTGTCTCCTTTGCTACAGCCAGTGCGGTCCCTGGTGGCAACAACGATGAAGGCAAATCTCCACTACAAGGACAACCTGCATTCGATGCATTCGCTATTGCTTCCCTCGTTGCACTTTGTTTCTCCGTCACTGGACTCATAATGTTCCTTTCCATCCTCACCTCTCGGAGAGAAGCTAGAGATTTTCGCAGAGGCTTGCCAATGAAACTTCTTCTAGGATTGAGTTCTCTCTTCGTGTCTATTATAGCCATGTTTGTTTCCTTCTGCTCTGGCCATTTCTTTATCATCAATCACAAATACAAAACGTTCTTGTTCCCATTTTATGCGGCCACTTCCGTGCCCGTGGCTTTTTATGCCTTGGCACAGCTTCCACTGTACTTTGATCTTCTAACAACTATTATCACTAAGGTGCCAAGGGCAAGGGATGCAGGTGAAAGTTTCTAGGTGCTTCTATGTGCCATATACCATATACATGTCGTTGTTGGAACTTCACTTGAATCCGTATGGTGTAGGACTCGTGTATGTTAATATCATATTATGAGCTTTTGATTTGTTGCATTTTTTTGTGTGTTGGTTGTGTTAAATGATTTTGCATTTAATAAGGATAGAGGTTTCTACATACTCGCTGTAATAATACACCATATCAGTATGGTGCTTCATTAATGCAATAATATATTATGAGTGCAAAGCTTTTGATTTGTTGCTATTTAGTGTTCGTTTGTGCTGTTTTGTTCATGTACAAGCGCAGTGGTTTCTGCATATTCTCAACGAAGAAACATTATTTGAACCCATATTGCATAAAAAGTGTATATTAATGTAAGTATAAGTGTTATCAAAATACATGTATGTATCGAAATAAGATAAATATATTGTATATTTATACAAGGGGTGTTTTTTTATATTTGGTGTCAAAAGATAATTTACAAATATCAGATTTCTTTTCATTGTAATACATTATCCATCAGATTACATATTACTTTAACTTGAAGGTCAATATTATGGTGTCTATTCATATGTCATTTTATAGCTGAGAGATGGTCTACTTTTGTACTTCAACTAACACTGTTTTAAAGCGCTTCTTTGCACAATCCATCAGAAAACACTGACCATCATCATATGGAACACGTGGTTTTATTTTTCTTCGTGGGGAAAGAAGTAAAAGGAAATCTTCCCCAACGCTGATGGAAAACATTATGACAGAGGGGGTGAGTTCAAGTAAATGTTTTTCTAACATAAAATATGAATAACAAGTGGGCACTTTCAAAGAAATAAAATTTTTGTAAATCCTACTTCATGGAATAGAGTTCCACACTATTAAATCTCACAAAAAAATGGTAATTGTACATTTAAAATCAATATCTACTCAAACATCCACTCTTATGTTTGAATTAAAACCATAAAAGAATTTGAAAAGAGAAAATACAAATACCTTTTTCTGTATATCTTATATGGAATGTCTTTAGTAAGGTATGTTTTTAGTATGTGTCAAATAGATATATTCAAATAAAATACCTCTTTTGGGTGCGCAAATATTTCTATTCTTCGTCCACCCTAGCCCCAACTCCACCCACCCTTTGACCCAAAAGGAAATATGAATAAATAAATAAATAAGTTTGTGAAAATCTACTAGATCCAAGAAAGATATGGCCATGTGAAAGAAAGAACAACAGAAATTGATATTATATGAAAAATTGGTTGTTTAATGAAATACAAATAATCACATCACCCACTGCAATAGAAATTTGCATAATTAACAAACCAATATTTCCTCGCATAACTGCTTTTATTTTCTTACACTTTTTCCAGATCACTTTAATTTCTTCATGCTGTAATTAAGTGGTAATTAAACTAGTATGAGTTCACGGCCTTCATGGCTTGAAATCTCGGCTCCTTAGCCTGGAATTTCAGTGTAGCATAGAGCCTCATGTAGTCCTCAAACACAAATTTTGGGTAAACTTGGTCATTCCCTTGTGCCTTTTTCTCCAACAATGCTGGTGCAGGGTAGATAACAGCATCACTGCCAGGGTTGTAGAATGAGGCAATGGACATTCTGGTCCCATCAGTTTGTGCAATCACACGGTGCTCCACACTCTTGTATTTCCCATTGGTGATTACCTGTTTTACCAAAATTAATGTTGGATAAGAACAATAACCTTAACCTTATTTAGCATAGGTGTTAGCTTATATGCATTAGGCATATAAATAATAGTCAAAGCATTTACCTCAAGTTGATCACCAAGGTTAACGACAATAGAGTGGCGCATTGGTGGCACATCCACCCATTGGCCATCTTTGAGAAGCTGCAGGCCACTGACCTTGTCATCTTGCAAGAGAAGGATAATCCCACCGGCATCGGTATGGGCGCGAAGACCCTTCACCAGCTCTGGCTTGGGGCATGGAGGGTAGTTGGCAACTTTTGTGCCAAAAGTTGGACCCCTTGATCCATAGAAGGCCTTCTTGAGGTAACCCTTCTCTAGTCCAAGGTTTTCACATAACATGTCTAGTAGCTCTTCTGCAAGTTTCTCTACTTTCTGTGCAAATTCCTTCATTGCTTTCCTGCATCATTCCCTCAACCAGTTCAGATTATATGTCACATGTAGGCAATTATATGCTTCAAATTATCAATTCGTAAGCCAAACCACAATTTCATCAAATGCATCCTTTTTTACCTGTAGCAATTGGTAATTTAAACTCTTACATATGCCATAAACAATATGCCATGCAAGTAAATGCATCTCTAAGTTTTAAATTTGTATGACCTGTACTCATCGCCGAGATCCGGGATTTCAGAGATGTTGGATTCAGGGAGATGGCGCAAGAAGAAGGTGCTCTCCCAATCCATGTCCTTAACTTCAGCTTGGACACCCTCTAAGCCCTTGCTTGCCACAAGCTCCTTGAACCTCTGCTCCATGCATTTCCTATAATGCTCCTTTGTTAACCTTTCCACAGTATCCAAAAGTTCATGGGGTATTCCATGATTCACCAACTACAATTACAAAAAGCAACATATATAATTAATATAGTTATATAAAATGAACAAACATAAAGAAAATTTTGGTTTGCAAAGCTGGCTAATTAGTGGGGTACCTCAAAAAATCCCCAGTTCTCACAAGCATCTTCAATTTTCTCAAGTATAGCCTTCCTCTCCTTACCATTGACATTCTCCAAGTTAATCACTGGGAAGTTCTCAATCTCCCACACTTTTTTTTTTTTTAAATTTCTCTTGTATCCCTCTCAGTTATCTCAACTTGTTTGTCTATGCAGATTGAGAAAATAAAGTGTGTGGTATTTATAGGAATTTAAAGAGTAAAGGGTGAACACCAAGGACAACCATGATTTGCTTGTGTGCCACATTTTTCATACTATGCATGCTTATCATTTATCAATTAGTCTCAGACCCGTGCCAAGATCAATTTGCGTCATTGAATTGTCTTCTTTGCTATGGGTTAGACTCATCTTGAGGCTCCCGCAGCCTTCCAAGCATTTCCCCGTGTTGGAATTTCAGCAAGTGATTTCCTAGAATGTGGCACAAGCTAGTACAGTTGTAAAATTTAATAGCATCTATATCTTTAGCCTATTAACCGTTGAATAGTAAAATTTCAATGGTTTGGAAGATAAAAATTCAAAGTTTTGAAATGGAAATACTGAGGATTGATATTATATAATATGCAATTAAAGTTTTCTTTTGTTCTTTAAAATAAAAATAATATTATTTGTACATAATATTTGTAGAATATTATGTTAACATATTTTTATTTATCATTAGATAGGGTGTGAACCTCACTTGGTCTAAGTCTTATACTTTATTCAATGATAAATAAGGATATATCAGTACAGTATCCCACAAATATTATATATAAATAATATTTTTTATAATATAAAAATACTCTCAAATAATTACTCATCCTCACTAGTTAAATTGTCAATTATTGTGAGATATAGCATAGCAACAACGGGTGCATTTGGATATGCTTTTATAAGAGAAAAGTACTATTTTTTCAAAAAGAGTTTGAAAAAAAAGTAGTTACAGTACTGTTTGTTTATACTTTTTCAAAAAAATAAAATAAAAAAAATTAATTTTTCTACTTTTTGATAAATATATAGAGAGTTGTTTCTCTAAAAAATAGAGACAATAAAAGAAAAAAAAATAGTCTTAAATTTTGAATTTATTACTTTTTTTATATTATTTTATCATTTTATCCTTAATTTTTTCTTAAAAATATCACTATTTATCCACTAAATAATATTTTTATACAGAAAAATATTTTTATATTTTTATATTCAAACAATTTAACAACTTTTAACTCTAATAAAAAGTATTTCTATAAATATATTCAAATACAAAATAATTTTCTTCTTCTATTTTTACTTTTATTTCTAATTCTATTTTTTTAAAAAAATACTTTTTTCAAAATCTTAATCGCACAGCCCAAATATCTAGTTGAAAATTTTATTCTCGGTTCAACAACTACTGTTGAATCACGGGTGAAATATTACTTTCGCTTTACTTCCTTTCACAAATTCTAACACTTTTTCCTTTTCACATCTGAAAGAATATAAAATATATTTTTTGTCACTCCTGCCAATCGAAGACCAACGTAAAGAGAATCTCGTAAAAGAAAAAAATTAAGAATGAATTTTTTTTTCTTTATTATACATGTCAAAAAATAAGCTTAATGTTGTAAACGAATGGACATATTAAATAAATTAATAATAGATGTGTTAAAGAAAAAGTTGAAATAATATCTATTTATAAAAAAAATAATAAAATCTCATCTTAGATGATTTGATTATGTGAGGAGAAGGCCTATAAAAGTAATAAATAAAAATTAATAACTTAATAACTAGAGATAGAATAAAATTAAATTAAGATAAATTATAAGCGAGATCATTAAAGAAAATTAGATCTTAATGTTTTTACCATAGGTTTATGATAGACACTGTAATAACGTCTGATACACGTAGTCAATTTCACTCAGTAAAACAAGTCCTAATTGTTGTGATGGTTTGTATATCCAACCCATGTTCTCACGCCCAAACAATTTTACTTTTTCACGTTTTCATCATTCTTCTTGGCACTGCAGCCCATGTGATCGCTTGAATAGCTTGGTAAGACGCCAAAACGTATCAGTTCTAATGATTTTTGGAATATTTCCCGCCGAAAGGTAATAGCTTACTAACTTTTACTGATCGAAGGCAACCACACATGGGTTAGACATACCAATTTATAAACTTGCAAGATATCTTAACAATTTTGTGCCAAAAAAGAAAACAAGTACGTGCCTGATTTTATCATAATCATAATCATGATATGACTTTTTGCTCTTGGTCGAGTTCTTTATTTATCTTTAGAAAATTATTTGTCGCATGAATATACGAAATTAATATTGTATTTAAGGTGTTTTTAAAAAATCAAGCAAAATTCAATTACTGTTCAATGATTATTGATGAAAAGATTAATAAAAGTGTGAGAAATTCCCTTTTTTTTATTAAAGTATGAGAAATCCTTTTTCGTACAATTATACATCTAACAATACTTAAGTAACAATTGATTTATAGGTTACAACCATAAGAAAAACTTTCACATTGCGGGCAGAGGTTATCAACTTGTAATTGAACTTTTAACAGTTTCATAGCAATCAGCCGTCATTAATTGAAAATTGTCACATGACAATTTTTTTGTTTTTTTGACGGGTATATGACAATTTCTTTTCTTACAAATAATTATTGGTAGGAACTAGGAAGTTAACTGCCAACGAGTGAAAAAAGGGGAAAAAAATTCAAAGGAATAAATCAAGAAATATCAGTCAGAACTATTATTCTGTTTCTTTCTCTTTGACCACTTAGTAGGCAATAGGAGCCACATATACAACAAAGAAAAATCAAGGCGATTAACTGATTGAACACATTCTCTGCTCTTTTGCATCTCCATGCCAATTTTGAGAATGACAAGTTGTTGATTTTGGTCTCCCATTAATTTTTGAGTCAAGTCTTCCATATTTTAGTCATATTGCTGTATCTATTGGGGTCTTTTTATCATAGTCTCTTTTTTATTTTTACTAAATATTTTTTTTTGATTCTTGACAAAATATTTAAGGGATAAATTAATTCTTCAGAATTTAAAAGTGTTTAAATGATCTCTTATTATTTAAAAAAATGGGATATATTAATCACTTTATACAGAATTTTTTAATAGTACATGATTAATATAAAAAAATTAATATATCTCTCTTTTTGAATGATATCAAACTATCGAAAATTTTTAAATCTTGAAAAATTAATTTATCTTTCAAAATTTTTATCAAAGATCAAAATAAATATTTATTTTAATTTTTTTTCTCACTACGGAATACGTAAAAGTTCAAAGATCATATATAAATTCAATAATATTATTTTTCAAGTTTAAACGATGCTGAACTTGAGGCTGCCATGGGTGTGCGAATTTATGTACAGTAGTTGACACGTGAAGAAATAAAAGAAGTGACAATGACATCAGAGATACTACTAATCGAGGAAGGCAAAAGAAAAATGTAAATAAAAATAAGAAAAGTGAACTGAATTATATTTTATAAATCTCATTAATATGTTTTATTCTTTTCTTTAAAAAAAAAAATTTTCCTTCTGTGATCTTGTTTTGCTGCTCCAGCCACATTTGTTGCTGACTCGAAGTATTTTTCATGTGTAGCAATGTTTGTGTTAATTTTTTATGCACATGAACCGCACACCCCTTGGCATCGGTAACTCCCGGTTCACCGTAGTTAAAAGACAATTTTGATGGCTTTTTGATGAATGTGGTGTACTTTTTTAAAGAAATTATCAATACGTTGTTATTTCAAAACTTTTTATTTGTCTATAGTTATTTCTTTCATGTTGGATACTGCAAGAATATTTTATTTTATTTTGATTTATATACCGTGCTCTATTAATTTGTGCCTTTTGCAATGGCTGCAACCTTTGACAGTTGCAGCATGTCTCTCACTCACACACGAATGTTTCCAAGTTTCAAGTTTTAAGTTTAATGTGAGGAAAAGTTCACTTTTTTATTGTCTTTAAATTTTTGAATTTCAAGTTTAATGTATCATTCACTTCTTCTATGACACCTTTTTTGAGTTTCAAGCTCAACATATTACTTAACGCGAGAGTTCAATTTTTTGACAGCACCTTTTTGAAGTTTCAAGTTCAATTCACTTCTTTTTTATCACCTAAGTTTTGCCTAAATTTCTAAATTTCAAGTTTAACTTGTTACTTTAAAATTTATTTCTTTCTTGTCATCTCTCAAAATTTTTGAGTTTTAAGTTTGGTACACCTTATAAAGTAAGGTAAAGTGTAACCTTATCCTACTAATAGAAATACGAGTATGAATGGTGATGCAGACGTGGGATGTAACTGCTCCATCAGTTTGACATTGACAAAACAAAAAAAAACCTTGTAACCCTCCAATGTGGCACAAAGAACAATAAGCAGGAAATTGTTTAAAAGGTACTACATTCTGGTAATTAGCTTGTAAAAGAACAATATGTGGGTCAAAAAGCCCAACCTTGACTTTATGATCATCTTGGACTTTTTGAGGCTTTGTTCAACATTCTTCTACAGAAAAAAGTAAGATGAAAAGGCAGGGTTTTGACTAAAAAGTGCAAGAATAATTAATAGAAGAGTAAAACAAAGGAAAGGGTGGAACAGCCTCTTATGCAGTATGGAAAACGTTTCCAGCCAGTTAGAAGCCTTAAATTTTTCTTTGTCATGTGGCTCTATAGTTCCAATGGTGATATTCTTCGCTTCTTCCTTTGAATTTTTAACATTTTCTAAGTTGTCTTCTTATCTACGTTTTTTTTTTCCCCTATAATTATATCAGGCTCAAGAACCTCCTGAAAAAGAAAGGAGCAAGAGATCTAGATACAAAAATAACTCTAAAAAGCACAAAACCACAAAATACAGAAAACAAAATCAATCCACATAAATCTAAAGACTCCATCTCTTGGGACACATCAAATTCTTCCCCTGTCACCTAACATTGCTCCTCATGAATAAACTATCGAAAGAACTATTAATCAACTCGGATATACATCAAAATCATACTTTGAGTTAACATCCATTAATTGCCACCAACAAAAACTCTTCATGGATTTTATCTATGTTTATATCAATAGTGACTTTTTTAACCAAAAAAAATTATCGTATGATAAATTGTCAATTAATGGTGCCCAATTATCAAAATTCTCACATTTCTCGTATAAGATGATTTGGGAAGATCACATCATCACTAAAATTTTGTTTGGATGCCAAGAGAAAATAAAAAGAAAATAAAATAAAATAAAATAAAAAGAGAAAATAAAGAAAAAATATATTTTTTTCTATTGTTTGATTAAGAAGAAAAGTAAAAAAAAAATGTAATTGTATAAAAATGACTTTTATTGTAATAACATTTTGTAAGAAAAGATAAAAGAATATGAATAAAATGATAATTTCATAAACAGAAGCCACTTTCACCACTTTTCTCCTCATTTGACCTAAGAAAAGTTTTAGTGTGATTCCCCTACAATTTTTCTTTTTTCTCCCCCTTCTTCTCTCATCCAAGCAATGGAAAACACCATTTTTTTTTTCTATTTTCTCTTCTCCATTTTCTTTCCCCTCTTTTCTCTTGATTCAAAGAGTGAGTAAATACGCAAAAGTGAGAAGTTGTAAATGGTGATTTAGAAGTATCCAAGTCATTCCTATATTAAGAATATTAGAATTTTACTATGTGTATATATCATTTATTTTATTAAAAAATTTATCTACCCAAAATGATGTGAACATTCACGTCCGAAAAAAAAATGATGTGAACGGTTCCTTATGATTGTAACCTGTAGGTTTTAGTAAATTTATCATGAAATTCTTATAAGTTCTTTGAACAAGAATTTTTTTCTTTTAAAATTTTATTCCATTCATATATATATATACACCAAACAAAGTAATCATTATATAAGACTAGATTTTAGTTCAATACTAATTTTCTATTTTTTGAGGGAAAGTTAAATACTAATTTAAAAATATTTTATACATTTAATTAAGTATGTTTTATTTTTTATATAATTTTTAAAGAAATTATAATAAAAATTAAATAATTTTAATAATATAATAATATATAATTAATTAGCTGTGTAAAGAATATTTAAATTAGACTGTCATCGTCAAGCTCAACATGAAAGGACGTTTGACAATATCAAAAGAGCCATACTAGACTATTAGTCGCGGTTAGCATTAATTGATTCAAACATTACCTGGTTGCAATTAAAAAACACTACTATATCAGTAAGACATGGATATATTAAAAAGAATTATGGCCCCTGGAAAATACAATGAATAAAATCAATCGGCATGTGCATTTTTATAGTTGAAGTCAGACGTACAATTTTGTATTTAAATACCGTCGTTAACATACACTTCATTTGAACATTATCTCTTCTCTCTAGCTAGCAGTAAGTTCTTATTTTACTTATTTAGCAGTATTTATTTAGGGACATTATTGGTTGAGTACAGAAATAATAATAATAATAATAAAGGAGATTGAAATTCATTTTCCTGTAGCAATCCTCTTTTTCTTTCCTACCATCCAACCTTCTAACTTTCATGCCAATGAAATTTTACAGTGCAGAGGTGAGAGGCTCTCTAAGGATATACAGATGCTGTTGAATTTTAGAACCGAACGTAGCTTGTGCCACCTTCCAAGAAGCCACTTACATAAACCACGAGAAGCAAGTTATTAAGGGGAAAATGCTTGGAAGGTTGGGTAAGGATTAGCCTCCAGGTGAGTCCAACCCGTACGAGAGTAGACAACTCGACAAACGCAAATTGGTCTTTGGCATACGTGGATGCATGTATATCATGATTCATGAGGCCTAAAAGTAATCAAATGCTAATTGAAAAGTTTATCATCTTTATCTATAGTTGTCCTCGGTGTCCCCCTTTACTCTTTGAATTCCTATAAATACCACTCACCTGGCTTCCCAATCTGCATAGACAAACAAATTAACATTACTAAGAGGGATACAATACAAGAGAAAGAAAAAGTGTGTGAGATGGAGAATTTCCCAGTGATCAACTTGGAGAATGTCAATGGTAATGAGAGGAAGGCTATACTTGAGCAAATTGAAGATGCTTGTGAGAACTGGGGATTTTTTGAGGTACCCCACTAATTAACATGCTTTGCTGCCCAAAATTTGCTTTGCAACCCAAAGTTTTCTTCACGTTTAATTGTTCATTTTGTATAACTATATTAAATATATGTATGTGGCTTTTGTAATTGTAGTTGGTGAATCATGGAATACCCCATGAACTTTTGGATACCGTGGAAAGGTTAACTAAGGAGCATTATAGAAAGTGCATGGAGCAGAGGTTCGAGGAGCTTGTGGCAAGCAAGGGCTTAGAGGGTGTCCAAGCTGAAGTTAAGGACATGGATTGGGAGAGCACCTTCTTCTTGCGCCATCTCCCACAGTCCAACATCTCTGAAATCCCGGATCTCAGCGATGAGTACAGGTCACACAAACTTAAAACTTAGAGATGTACTTATATGCATGACATATTGTTTATGGCATATGTTAAAAGTTTAAATTACCAATTGTTACACAAAAAAGATGCATTTGATGAAATTGTGGTTTGGCTTACAAACTGATAACTTGAAGCATATCATAGCCTACACATGACACATAATCTGAACTAGTTGAGGTAATGATGATGCAGGAAGGCGATGAAGGAGTTTGCACAGAAATTAGAGAACCTTGCAGAGGAGCTGCTAGACATGTTATGTGAGAATCTTGGATTAGAGAAGGGTTATCTCAAGAAGGCCTTTTATGGATCAAGGGGTCCAACTTTTGGAACAAAGGTTGCTAACTACCCTCCATGCCCCAAGCCAGAGTTGGTGAAGGGTCTTCGCGCCCATACTGATGCTGGTGGGATTATCCTTCTCTTGCAAGATGACAAGGTCAGTGGCCTGCAGCTTCTGAAAGATGGACAATGGGTGGATGTGCCACCAATGCGTCACTCCATTGTTGTTAACCTTGGTGACCAAATTGAGGTAAATTCTTTGACTAATATTTATATGCCTAATGCATATAAGTTCAAGTCCTATATGTACGTTACGGTCAAAGTCATTGTTCTTATCCAACATTAATTTTGGTAAAATTAACAGGTAATCACCAATGGGAAATACAAGAGTGTGGAGCACCGTGTGATCGCACAAACTAATGGGACTAGAATGTCCGTAGCCTCATTCTACAACCCTGGCAGTGATTCTGTTATCTACCCTGCACCAGCATTATTGGAGAAAAAGGCACAAGGGAATGACCAAGTTTACCCCAAATTTGTGTTTGAGGACTACATGAGGCTCTACGCTACACTGAAGTTCCAGGCTAAGGAGCCAAGATTTCAAGCCATGAATGCTGTGAACTCCTATTAGTTCACTTCCTTCTGCAATAGCTTAATTAATTGGAGCTGTTGTACATTAAGAAGAAATTTAATTGATGTGGAAACAGTGGGGAACGTTGGTTTCTTTCTTATGCAAATTCTTATACTACAGTGGGGTGATTTGATTACTTTCTTTTTCATTTTTTCTTTTCTTTTTTTTTTTTGGCTTGAGGGTGATTTGATTACTTGTACTTTAACAAATGGTTAAACTTTTCAATAAGTACTCAATTTTTGTTGTTCTGTTCTTTCTTATCTTCGCTTGGACTAGTAGATTTTCGGCAATTGTGTTTATTTATTGACCTTTTTTCTTGGAAGAAAGAACGGAAGCTGGAAGTTGGCAGCAGTGAGCAAGGGTATGAATTTTGAGACCTTTTTTTGGTTTTCCAAAGATATTCCCCTTTCTACTATTTGGGAAGGAGACTAATCCATTTTGGTTGTAGTCAAACTTGTTCTCCTAACTAAAGTTCTATATAGGAATCGCACAAATTAGGATCCTCTCTGATATCATAGTGTGTCTTTATCATTACTCCAACTACTTTGTTGGTTGTGAATTTTGAAACCGAAACTAAAATTGTTTTCCCATTCTCCCTATAAAAAAAAATTAAAAACCACATTCTTTGAAACAAGGGAAATGTTCTATTGATGAATCAGCACTGTTTTCCCACTGATAATGCATAGCGCTTAAAAAGACTGTTCGCAAAGATGATGAATTAGTCGTCGGAGTGCAATTTAAGAATTCTTGGTTAAACGTGAAATTCTGACATAATGTTGCTGCAGTGGACCAAACCAGCTATATAACGACATATGGGCTGTAGCGCAAAAATTAAATGCACGCCATCACATTAAATTCAAGACGATTTTTTTGGGGTAATTCCCTCTTTTTTTGGGTAATTATTCAAGATGAATTTTTAACAGTTTCTAGCAATCAGAGGCCGTCAATTGAAAATTGCCACAGGACAATTTCTTTTCTTACAAATAATTGTCATGTCAACAGACAAAGTGAAAAAAATTCAAAGGAAGAAGTCAAGAAATATCTCTCTCAGAACTATTATTCTGTTTCTTTTTCTTTGACTACTTGATAAAGGCAATATGGGAGCCACACATACAACAAAGAAAAGTCAGTTTTGAGGATGATATGCGGCAGTTACTTTGGTCTTCGTTAATTTTTCAGTCAAATCTTGCGTATTTTAGTCGCAGTGTCCTACCTATTGGCATCTTTTCATCATGCATTTTTTTTTTTTTTTTTAAGAATATGTAAAAGTTCCGGGATCACAAATTCAACAATATTGTCTTTTCACCTTAAACTATGCTAAATCTGAGTCTGCCATCGGTGTGTGTATTTATGTGCATTAGTTGACTGAGGAAGTCATGGGTCATATAAGTGCAATTTTGAGTATGAAAAGTTGTCAAAAAATAGTATATTTTGAATTTTTGATGATGTGGTATTTATTAGGATTTTGTTTTATTTTGGGTTTTTCATGTTTAATAATTTTTTTTAAGTTTATTTTAATCTTATAATTTTAATTATGTTTACATGTTGTTAGGTAGTTTAGATTAATTAAAATTTTATGTTTTGGCCTTGTAGAGAGCGCATGGGCGCTCAAAATCCACCACCCAAGCGCTAGAAGTGGAAAAATGCATGCTTACTGGAGTTCCACAACCTAGGCGCTCAAAATACACCGCCTAGGTGGTGATGGAAAACCTGCACGCGTAAGTCCGCTTTTAATCAGATTGAAACAGGACTTTTGGGCATCTTTTGGATTGCGAAAAATACAGAAAAATAGGGGCTCTGGAGAAAAAGTGGAAGACAATAAGAGGAGGGGAGATTGAAGACTCTTTCACTCCAATTCTTGGGTTCTTGACATGGATTCTCTTCTTATCTTCTCAATTATTTTCTGTTTTGTTATGAGTTGCTAAACTCTATAGCTAGGGGTTAAGGGTTTGGTCTGAAATGGTTGTAATTGTTTTGAATTCTTGAATTCTTGATGTTGGAATTGTTGAACTAATGGTTTATCTCTTGTTTTTTTATACAATTTTATGAAGTATTGTTCATGGATTGATTTAGGGTTCTTGCATAATTTGGAAAAATTGTGTTTGAGCTAGTTTAAGAGATGAACCTTATAATATTCAAGGTTTAGGAATTTATCTTGAATCTTATATGAATTGTGGATTGAATTTTATTCCTAATCCCTTTTTCTTGTTGAGCATAATTAAGGAATTATCATGTTTAATAGGAAGAGGAGAGTTGATTAACTAAGGAATTAGCATCAACTACTTAAAATCCCTTCATTAGTCTAATAATCTCCAACTCAAGTGATATAAAATTTCATAAAAACTTAAGAAAAATAAGATCACCTTAATCCTCTAGCGTTTTTGAATTTTTTTTTGTTGAAGTTGTTACGTATTTCGTTAGTTTTTATTATCTGCTCGTTTATAGTTTATTTTTATTATTTCTTTTCATTGTGAAGAGCTGTCTTCAATCCAAATTATTTTGATTTAATCTGAATAGAAATTTTGTTAGTGAAGTGTTGCTTGATACTTTAGTCCTTGTGGGACGATACCCACTTACCGTAGTTATTACTTTAACGATTTGGTGCACTTGCCAAAGAGTTATCAGGAAGGAAAAATATTAGGTTTAAATATGTTTTTAGTCTTTATAAATATAGATTATTTTAATTTTAGTCTTTATAAAAAAAAATTATTTTTGGTCCCTCATTTTTTTAATAGTATATTTTTAGTCCTTATTATTCTAAATTTAAGTTCGAAAAATTATTTTAAAACCTACATTTAACTCTTATATATATTAAAAATTTTGTTTTATCCTTATATATATTATAATAATTCTCTTTTGGTGCTTATAAATATCATTATTTAACAGTGACTAACGATAGGGACTAAAAATATAATATTGAAAGAAAGAAGGACTAAAAGCCAAAAAAAAATTTTAAAGGGACTAAAACTAAAATGACCTATATTTACAGGGATAAAAAATATATTTAAGCCAAAATATTATTTGTATTTATCTTTTGACATATTATCAATATGTGGATATTACAATTTAAATAAGTGTATTTAGTTATATAAGTGGAAAAGTTAACTGGGAATGAATGCACACTGTTCACAAAGCCAATATACCAATTTTATATTTATATAATTAAAATTTATACTTATTTAAACTATGATCATCACGTATATATTTCTAAAGATATCCCCACTTTTGTAACAAGAAATTACTCTTATTTAAACTGAAATTATAAGATGTCGATTAGTGTGTCTAAATGAATATATTCAGATAACATAACATCATGAGAAAATAAAAGAAGTGGCAATGCTATAAGAGATACTGCTGATCTAGGAAGGTAAAGAAAAGTTTAGACAAAAAGAGGACCATGAATTAAATTACACTTTATAAATCTCATGAATTTATTTTCTTGTTTTCTTTTTTTAATAAAAAAATACAAAATAAAACATCCCCTTACCAATGATCTTGCTTTACTGCTCCTGTACTCCACCCACATTTGTTGCTACTGCAAAGTATTTTCGTTGGCTTCTTTTGAATTATAATAATGAGAGAATGGATCTTTTTATGTAGGTTACATGAAATTTTTACCAGTAATTAAAAAATAGAATAAGGTCAAAATTATATAAAAAATATAATTAATAATAAAAATTTATAACCAAATCATACAAAATTTTTGCAAAAGAAAGTATATTGCCATGATGAGAAGATTTGAATTGGGTTTGGCTTTGGAGATAAAAGCTCCATAAAAGTAACACAAGAGCTACATAGTCATTAGCCATAGTTCATATAAGTCTGGCTAGAAGTTTTTTAACCCCCCCCCCCCCAACAACAAAGAAAATAAAAATGAATATTTGACAAACTAGAAAAATCCAGATAACTAGATATAATGGAGCTTGATTTTCAATAAATGTTGTTTAGTAACTATCTAAATATTTTAAAACTAGTTTTTATTTGAATAATTTGGACCTAAAACTAGTTATAAAAAAAGTCAATTTTAAATTGGTTTTATTTCGTCCCAATTTTTTCTCCTTCTATTTTATATTGTTGCACTACTATTATTCTTACTTCACATCAATTAATGTTTTTTTCTATTGATCTTGACAACCATCTGCCGCCATTGTCTACCACCACCCTTCGTTGCCGCCTTCCTCCACTATCGGCCGTAAATTGACTACAATCAATGGCCACACCGTCTACCATTGTTGCCATTGCTTGTCACTGCTACTTGCCTTGTTCTCCATCATTTGTTGTTGTTAGCCACCATCATTTTCTATCGCCCACCTTGTTTGTTGATGACGGGTGCCACTGCTTGTCCTCGCCAGCTGCCACCACCCTTCGCTGTTGGTTGCAACTGTGTCCCACTGTCCACCACCGCAGGCCGCCACAATCCACTATACTGGTTTTTGAATGACTTAATCAAAATGAATGAGGTATAGAAGAAGAAGAAGAATAATAATAATACATATATTAAAACTAATTTTTAAGTTATTGAACCAAATAACATTCAATAAAAAACTAGTTCCTTTTTACATTGGTTAACACAATTAGTTTAACTTTATACCATATTAACTTGATTTTTGAAATTGCTAAACATCCCTAAAAAATGAAAAAAAAAAGAAGAAAGACTGGTGTTAAATTTTTTCCCTCTTTGCCCCGCACCCTTATATTTTAAGGGGTGTTGTTTCAAGATTTGATATTATATTTTTAGGAATCATATTCTTGGAAATATTATACCTAGGAATGTCATTCTTGAATATTTAAAAAACTTGTTTGCTTAACATTGAAAGTTCCTGGGAATATTTTTTCATATTCCTAGGAATAAATTAAAAACTTGTTTGGTTTATAATACATATTCTTGGAAATATATTTGATGATTCTCAAAATATCCTAATATATTTAACTATATTATTATTATTATTATTATTATCATCATCATCTAAAATGAAAAATTATACTTTCAAAAAAGACAAAAAATAAAAATAGGCAATCATCATACAAAAAAAAAAAATTGTAGATCTTATGAAAAATAGCAAGAACTCAAATACAACAATTCTAAAAGGCCAACAACATATAGCAAGAACTCAAATGCTACAATTTTAAAAGGCCAATGAACCATGTAAAGCTAGTAACAATATAAATTAGCAAACACACGAGCAATGCACCCAACCACAAAATTGGCACCAACAAGGGACCAAGCCTCCAATATCCAACATCCTTGAGACTAAGATATCAAAATAGGAAGGCAACATCTAATTCCACTAAAAAGTCAGCCCAGTTTGAGGAATTAGAAGGAAATTATCACCGCATCAACATGTCTACAACTTAAAGCTTCATTTTCCTTACTTCCTAACAAAAGGACACCTATTAGTTGGGGGAAAAAGTGACTTATGTAAAATTTAATAATAAAATTTGTGCCAAAAAAAATCTAACAATGAAATGAAGTGCTTAAAAAATAAAAGTCAAAATGACCTTAACATAGTCATAACAAAAGATAATCAAAATCACTATAGTCATAAAAAAAAAAGATAATTATTGTATCATCCTCTCACGCTCTCACCATAGGATAGACATATTGCAAATCACTATTAACTCCATCTACTCAAATGATGCTGCAAAATCCATAGCAAATGATATAAGAATTAATAGATTGAATTTATACGAAAGATATATGTAATATGAAGAATTGATCAAGTTTATCAAATTTACCTTCTACATAGTACCGCTGTTGGCTAAAACAAGGTATACAAATTGTCTCTTGAGTTTTGGAGTATCTATTGTGAAAAAGTGATCGTAGAGGTTGTTATTATTAGTGATCAATATAGCAACCCTCACCACATCTAATGTAGATAGTCCTTCTATTTCTTTCAAGATACAAGTAACTTGATTTCTCCTTTCAACTGTGTGCTTGCCATGCATAAAACAAGATGTCAGTTGTTGGATATTTTCAGTATTCCTAGCATAAAGCTCACCTAACTAGCTCAATGAAGTTACAAAATTATCGGAAGCATCATCATTATACTTGGTCCTTTCCTGCCACATTTTTCACTTCTTGATGTAGTACCTCCTCCTTATGGTTGATCAGTTTGTGCAAAGTACTGTATGTGGAAATTTCTGGTATTTGTGCTTCAAAATCGCTATCCAAATTTATTGATGACACTCTCTCTGGCATTATTTGATGAAGTTCTCTTTGCATTGCTGAAGCAACATCAACTAGATTTTCTACATGAACACTAGTCACCCCGTCTTTTCCAAACACAAATTCTAAGCTACCAAAGTGGGGGAAATGGCTTTTCATATAACCCAATTGCAGCAGATGGGACTGCATTGAAGTAGAAAAAATATGAAGCAGGCATTAAATGCAAAAAAATAAATAAATCGTGAAAAAAATATCACTTTTTGTCAAAGAAAGAAATAGTTTTCATATTATTACCTTGCACCATTCTTATTAATTATCTTCCTAGTATCATCCCTCCCAAAACCACTTGCATTTGGACCTAACATATCCTTGATTGCAAAGTACTGCTTCTTTAATGTTTCACTCTTAATTCAATGTGAAGGCTAGCTTTTAGAGTACAATTTGGAATCTTTTCATGAAGATATTTCTCTAATTGTTTGGCATATCTAGGTCTAAATGAACCAACGTTAGCTTTCCAATGGTTATTTTCCACCAACTACAATAAACAATCCATTAGTGCTGCATCTTCTCCTATAGTCCATTGCTGCTTTGTGGCTTTTAAATGTTGAGTTTAAGAAGACTCCTCCATTTGTCTAATAACTCAATAAGTATGTAAGAAAATTTAAAGTGCAACATATAAATAAATTATTATAGTTAAAAAATAATTCATAGACAAATAGAAAATTATATTTTTCAAGTTTAACAAAACTTCTAAAAATTTCAAGTAACAAGTAAATCAGTAGTACACTTTATATAAAAAATCAGTCAATGTTGTGTCCATCTATTGGACATTTCCAATGCTAAATGATCTCTCCATTAACTTCATGCACCGCTTGGCTCCACTATGGTTATCATATCACTGTCCATGACATCCTTAGATGACTTAACTTCTCCTAAATTCCCTTCTAAAGGATCCATAACCATTTCTTTACGAATATGATTATGTAGTAAACAACAAGCAATTATTATTCTTCCTAGAGTTTTGATACGATAGAAGGACTTCTCTCTCAATATGGCCCAATGTCCTTTCAAGAGACCAAAGCACCTTTCTATTACATTTCTAGCAGAAGAATGTTTCATATTGAAAAATTCTTTGGGTATAGCTAGTTGTGAGTCATGTCTCCATTCACTAAGGTGATATATTTGACCTCTATATGGACCAAGGAATCCCTCTCCATTCATATAGCTAGCATCACATAAATAGTAATACCCTATCATGAATGAAATTAGAATTATTATCATATCACATATATAACATGTATGGTTTTTAGTTAAATGTATAATATTGTACCTTGTAGAACTTTTCAGCCATTTGTACAAGAAATAGCATCTCTGAGAACCCTAGAGTCTGCCGCTAAACCTTCCCACCCAAGCAAAACATATATGAATTACAAATCCAGAGAGAACAATGGTAGCTGTCGCACCCTTCCTTGATCTGTATTTAGTTTTTTCAGCTTTAGGCACATTAACCCTGATATATGTACGATCAAGTGCTCCTAAACAGTTCTATACATTGCAACAAAAACCTACAATTGTTACTACATTAAAAGTAAAATTTCAATCACACATCAATAAAATAAGAATGAGATTCTTGGCTTTATTTATGTACCTTAAAATATTTCCATATTTCATTTGTGTTGTTCTCCATAATGGGCTTACGCCATTTTAATAATTCCTTATGACACTTTAAAATTGCTAATAACACATTTGCAAAGTGCCTACTTATTGTTTCACCATATCTAACAAATTGTCTTTTTTATCATTCTGTTCTTAACATGATGTGCCAATGTGTGTAAAAAAATAGCCAGTAACTCTTTTACACACATATGTCCAGTAGCAACTAAGCCACCAACGGTTTTTAACATCTCACATAGCCTATAAAATGCAACCCTATCCATTCTTATATTTTCAAGACAAGTCACATCGCTCATGAAAACTACCTTATGGAAATGCACTTCTCTAACTAAATGTCTTTCATGAGAGTCCCATGTCCTTTTTCATTTTTTTCAAGTGCTTACTTACAGTGACATAGCACATAATCATCGCCATCAAAATAAAACAATTCAACTTCTCCAAGAATATGATCAATATTGCTAAGGTCCTCATCTTCGTTTCATGAAGATCCATGAAATGTGCCAAGATAAAAATACCTTTCTGAATTCTACATATATGAGTAAGCAATCTCAGATTTTAAAAATATATAAATCGAGTGCAAATAATGAAGCATGATTCTATTAAAATATAAATCATTACATGCTGAGATTTTTAAATCTATAAATCATTTTTTCAAAAAAAAAAAAAAAAAAAAGGAACTTGCACTAAATTGTTCCCAATTAACCCACTCCTTTTATAGTAGCAAGTAGAAAACAAAAAGGGTATATGCACTGTAAAATGTTTACTTTAATGAGTTTTTATAGAAGTAATTACAAAGTAGATAACTAAAATATGACTAACTCAATGTACTATAAATGAAGAAAGAGTTTTCATAGAAGCACACTTGTTTTGAAGATAAGGTGCCACACTCCCCAAAAAGGTCGAGAACAACATACAACTACTCTTAGAGAAATATAATGCATGTCAATCTATATATGACAATAGACTAAATATTAATAAAGATTTGCAACAAGATAACTTCAATTATTTGTCAAGCTTGCTCTTCATTATTTTACAATCTAATATAGTAAGTCATACGTCACTCATGCATTTCATATTGAAATTGCTAAACACAAACCATTGAAGTAAAACTCTTTTTATCATTGTGATAAGCTTTTCAAATAAGAGGTTATTCAAGAAGCTTAGTTATTGACATATGGACTACTAAGAATGAGTAAAAAAAGTTAGAAAAATTAAAATGTGTGGTCTCTATTGTAACATTGTACTCTCTAATTTCTTAAGCAACCTCTTTGTTTTTTTTTTTTTTTTTGGAACGAAAATTACATTGTAAAAATTAGGAACTTAACCATACATATATGTCATCTAATCAATCAACAGAACCAAATAGTTTTATGCCCCCTTTATAGCATGACAATAATGATCAACGTGCTTTAAATAAAAAGAGGAAATAAAAAGCTAAGAGCATCCAAACTGCCGTCATTGGAGTGCTAATCCAAGCCTTTATAACAATTACCACTAATATCAAACAAAATATAGCAGATTCAAACCACATAAAAAATAGAGTTTAATTGATATGCATTGATAATATAAAACTATTTTACACTATCAACCAATAAAAATAGGGGAAAGTAAGAAATCATAATAGGTCCCTCATTATAATGGATAATTATTTGTGTGATTTGGCACTTTCCACTATTTCTATTAGCTGACAGTGTAAAACTATTTTACACTGTCAATATATTTAAATTAAATTCTAAAAAATATATATATCCTTTTCAATACTCATTTTATTAACAGCTACAGCTTAGCAACATATGTAGGCCAAACTTTCGCCCCTAAAATATTTTATATCTTTGTACTTTTATATGTGGCATTTGTGTTACTTTCTAATGTGTAAATGACCATACACACCTTTGGCGTGGTAGCCTCCGGTTCACCAGAGTTAAAAGACAATTTTGACTTTATGATCATCTTGGACTTTTAAGAGACTTTGTTCAGCATTTTTCTACAGAAAAAAAGTATGATGAAAAGACCCCAATAGGGCAGGATGCTGACTAAGATGTGCAAGAATAATTAAAGGAAAGAATAAAGCCAAGGATGGAAAAGCTTCGCGTGCGGAGCAGAAAAAGTTTCCAGTCAGTTATACATGCCTTAATTTTATTTTGTCATGTGACTCTTATATGGTGATATTTCTTCACTTCTTCCTTTGAATTTTTAACTTTCTGGAAGTAGGCTTTTTTGTTTTTTCTTGAGGGAATGTAAGTTGGCTGCCAACATTTGTCTCAATAACATTTCTTTACCGATAGAAAGAAATTAATATGATAATTACCAATTAAAGGTGTCCAATTATAAAAATCCTCAGATTTCGCGTGTAAGATTTTGAAAGATGACATGATCATGAATATGCAAAAGTGAGTAGCTCTAAAAGGTGATTAAAATAGTGTCCAAGTCATTCCTATATCAAAAATATGAGAGTTTATGTGTAGTGTCATTTGTTAATTTAATTTTGAATCACTGTCAATATAAATATTTAATTATATATTATTATATTAATAAAAATATTTAATTATTATATTTATTATTTCAAAAGTTCTATTTATAATATAAATACAGATTCTCTAATGTGAAAATTTTATATGACGTTATTATATGTTAATTTTTATTATTGATCAAGAAAGTGGAGTCAAATATAGAATTTACAAAAGAATCTAATCAATAATAAATATTAATACATGATAAGATCACGTGAAATTATTACATGAGAGAATATATTCCAATATATAGTAACATATAATTGGATGACAATATAAAACTCTTTTATATTGACGATATATTTAAAACTCTTTAAAAAAATTATTTGCTCAAAATGATGTGCAAACTTTTCCTTGTGGTTGTAACCTATAGGTTCTGGTAAAGTTTGGCGTAACCCTATATGCACCTTGTTGGTCAAGGTGCATTATGCACATCGTGATCCAATGGTGCATAATTAATGGTCGATCAATACAGGAATCATTTGTGATGTATTATAGAAATTTCATGATTTTAATTAGACTTTAGAAATGTGGTTATATATATATTTTAAAAGTAATCAAAATTTATTTGCACACGTGATCTTGAAATTAAATAAAATTTTTTGAAATGTTCTCAACAATTTCAAACATCATAACATATTTTTCTCAAAAGAATATTTTCATACAATCAACTCATTATTAATTTTGAATTGTCAAATAAATACAAAATTCAAGAATAAATAGTGGATATAGTGAAAAAATTATTCAAAATTCAGCAAAAATTTTATTTAATTCCAAGATTATGTAGATAAATTTTGTTATTTTTAAAATTTATTTAATCATATTTCTAAAGTTTGACTAAAATCAAAAAATTATTACAATATATCACAAGTGATTGGGGGTACAGTTATACTGTTAAATCTGCATCATCAAATTACAAGGTGTATAATATAGCTTGACCAATATGTGATCCTTGGTGAGTTGAGAACCATTATGATCGTCATAATATAATGGGTGAGATCTAATAGTATATCGATATATTAATCACATATGATATACTATAATAATTCTTTAATTTCAGTTGAACTTCATAATTGTAATTAAATATATTTTAAAAGTGATCATAATTTATGTGCATGATTCTAAAATATTCTTGAAAGATTTTGTTTAATTTTAGGGTCATATAAACAAAGTTCTATTTAATTTCAAGATCACACAAGTAAATTTTAAAAGTATTATAATATATTACAAATGATTGATTATTGATATACCATTAAATTTCACCCATTAAATTAGAAGGACCATAATAGCCTCTAAATAACTAAAGACCATTTAAGAATGAGCCATCAAATAAAATCAATAATACCTTGTCAAATCAGTTATTACTCCCCTTTTTTTTTCTCTGGGATTGTAAATTGTCCGAGCTAAGGTGAGCTTTTCACGCACTTTTCTATATATTTTTGTCAATAATTATTATATAAGACTAAATTTTAAATAAATTAATTTTAATATATTGATGATATAGAATATTTTATATAGTTAATTAGTTGTATCTTATATATTTTTTTATGATTTTTAAAGTTATTATAAAAGAATAAAATACTTGTAATAATAATTAGGGGATTGTATAAAAAAAATTAAATTAAATCTTTTTAGTTATGAGTCAAACTCAACATGAAAGGGCATTTGACAATATCAGAGAGCCATATCAGTCGCGGTTAGCATTGATTATTCAAACATTAACTGGTTGCAATTAAAAAACACTATATCAGCAAGACAAATAGACAATGGATATATTAGAAAGAATTATGACCCCAGGAAAATATAATGAATAAAATTAATAGACATGAGCATTTTTATAGTTGAAGTCAGACGAATTTTGTATTTAAAATAGTATATTCAGACACCTCTCTTTGAATATTTTCTCTTGTCTTTAGCTGACAATAATTTTTTATTTTACTTATTTAGCACTATTTATTTAGGGACATGATTGAGCACCCAAAATAAATAAATAAATAAAAATAAAAAGACTTGTATTCACATTACTGTAGCAGTCCTCTTTTCCAGCCCTACCATTCGAGGTGAGAGGCTCTAAGGGGAACTGCATGTAGCTTGTGCCACCTTCTAAGAAACCACTTACACAAACTACCAGGCGCAAGTTATTAAGGGGAAAATGCTTGGAAGGTTGGGCTAAGGGCAAGCGCCACCAGAGTTAGGTCCAACCCATACCATAGTAGACAATTCAACGACGCAAATTGATCAATTATGGCATACGTGGAGGCATAGATATCACGATTAATTCATGAGGCCTAAAAGCTAATCAAATGCTAATTGAAATGTTCATCATAATATCATCTATCTAAGTTTGATTTGTCCTAGTGTCCTCCGCAATCATTGAAAATCCTATAAATAGCACTCACCTGGCTTCCCAATCTGCATAGACAAACAAATTAAGATAACTGAGAGGGATACAATACAAGAGAAAGAAAAAGCGTGAGAGATGGAGAACTTTCCCGTGATCAACTTGGAGAATGTCAATGGTAAGGAGAGGAAGGCTATCCTTGAGAAAATTGAAGATGCTTGTGAGAACTGGGGATTTTTTGAGGTACACTACTAACTAATAACAGCTTTGCATCGCAAAATTTTCTTCATGTTTGTTCATTTTATATAACTATATTAATTTTATATGTTGCTTTTGTAATTGTAGTTGGTGAATCATGGAATACCCCATGAACTTTTGGATACTGTAGAAAGGTTAACTAAGGAGCATTATAGGAAATGCCTGGAGCAGAGGTTCAAGGAGCTTGTGGCAAGCAAGGGCTTAGAGGGTGTCCAAGCTGAAGTTAAGGACATGGATTGGGAGAGCACCTTCTTCTTGCGCCATCTCCCTGAGTCCAACATCTCCGAAATCCCGGATCTCAGCGATGAGTACAGGTCATACAAACTTAAAACTTAGAGATGCAGTTATCTGCATGACATATTGTTTATGGCATATGTTAAAGTTTAAACTACCAATTGTTATACAAAAATGATGCATTCGAAGAAATTGTGGCTTCGCTTACAAACTGATAATTTGAAGTATATCATTGCCTACAATGACATATAATCTGAACTAGTTGAGGTAATTGATGCAGGAGGGCAATGAAGGAATTTGCACAGGAATTAGAGAAACTTGCAGAGGAGCTGCTAGACATGTTATGTGAGAACCTTGGATTAGAGAAGGGTTATCTCAAGAAGGCCTTTTATGGATCAAGGGGTCCAACTTTTGGAACAAAGGTTGCTAACTACCCTCCATGCCCCAAGCCAGAGCTGGTGAAAGGTCTCCGCGCCCACACCGATGCTGGTGGGATTATCCTTCTCTTGCAAGATGACAAGGTCAGTGGCCTGCAGCTTCTCAAAGATGGACAATGGGTGGATGTGCCCCCAATGCGCCACTCCATTGTTGTTAACCTTGGTGACCAGCTTGAGGTAAATTCGTTGACTAATATTTATTTGCCTAATGGATATAAGTTAACTCCTATGTTAAATTCAAGGTTATTGTTCTTATCCAATATTAATTTTGGCAAAACAGGTAATTACCAATGGAAAATACAAGAGTGTGGAGCACCGTGTGATTGCACAAACTAATGGGACCAGAATGTCCATAGCCTCATTCTACAACCCTGGCAGTGATGCTGTTATCTACCCTGCACCAGCATTGCTGGAGAAAAATGCACAAGGGAATGACCAAGTTTACCCAAAATTTGTGTTTGAGGACTACATGAGGCTCTACGCTACACTGAAGTTCCAGGCTAAGGAGCCAAGATTTCAAGCCATGAATGCTGTGAACTCCTATTAGTTCACTTCCTACTGCAATAGCTTAATTAATTGGAGCTGTTGTACTTTAAGAAGAAATTTAATTGATGTGGAAAGAGTGAGAAATGTTGGTTTCTTATTCAAATTCTTACTACAGTAGGGTGATTTGATTACTTGTACTTCAATAAACGGCCAAATTTTTCAATATATACTCAATTTTTGTTGTTCTTTTCTTTCATGTCGTCGTTTGGACTAGTGGACTTTCGGTAATTGTTTTTTATTCATTTACTTATTTATGGGGAGAGAAAGAACAGAAGCTGCAAGTTGGCACTAGTGAGCAAGAGCGTGTGAAATTTGAAACTGAAACTGAACATTGTTTTCCCACTCTCCCTACCAAGAAAAATAAAACCGCACTCATTGAAGCAAGAGAAATGTTTTATTGATGAAGATCAGCACTGTTTTCCCACTGATAATGCATAGCGCTTAAAAAGACTGTTTGCAGACATGGTGAATTAATGATTGGAGTGCAATTTAAGAATTCTTGCTTAATCAAGAAATTCCCACATAATCTTTGCTGCAAACCAGCTATAACAGGACATATGGACTATGGCACAAAGACTAAATGCACACCATCACATTAACTTCAAGAAAAATTCAAAATTATTTGATTTGTGTTACACCGAGAATATTCAGATAACACGAACGTAACATCACTACTAACGCAAGTAGAAACAAATTAAAAGCTTCGCCATAGCTCATAATATGATTTTCTTTCTCGATACCTAAATAAAATACTCGACCCCAAGAGAGCATGGGGGAGAAAACAAGGTTCATAAACAGAACAACCAGGAACTAAACAAGACAAAACAAGCATAAAACAAAACATGATCAGAAAATAAAAAACTAAGACCAGAAAGTTTATGGGGTGGCCAGAAGAGGGAATAGAGGTTACTGTTTTTGGTTGTGGTGTGGACAATATGGGGTTTTCGGAATAAATTAATCTTTGAGGGGGGAGCTGTTGATTTGGAGGGCTGTATCAACATGGTAAAATGCAGGTGGGAGTCATGGATGGAAATGGGGAAACAGGAGGAGGTATCTCGCAGAACATCTAAGGATAGTGGTATTGGGCTGAATATGGGTGGATTAGGATTAGTGCAGCAAAACTTGGAGGGTGGTCCTGGGGGGTGTAGTAGATCAGTACAAAAATGGTTTTGGTGGGTGTGTACTCAATACATGTTTGAAAAAGGAGTTTATGCTATTGGTGGTGTTCTCACATCTATAAGGAATGAAATGGTGTGCGGTTTCTTTGATTATGTATCAGCAAATTCTCAGACAGAAGCAGAAATTTCTGCAATGATGGAAATAATCGAGGTTGCTCTGGACGAAGCTGATTGTGTTGAAGCAGATATAGAGCTAAGACACGCTTCAAAGGTGTTAGATTCATGGCTAAAGTCAGAGGGTCTTCGGAACTGGGAGTTAAGGTTTGCCAGAAACGGATTTTTTCATGCTGAAGCAATGGTTAAAGATTATTTGTGTTGTTCATGTCAGGAAAATGAATAACATGTGGGTGAAGGTGATTATATATTCAGCTACGTTGGTTGAGTCTTTGTGTCACACAACGTGGAGCCGGTTAATTGGGAGTCAAGTACTGAAAGTTGGTTAGTCATTAATGTGTGGATAGATCGAAGACTTGGCTTTCCTTTACATTTCGTGGCTACTCAACAAGTGCCAGCAGGTGTATCTTAAAAGATCAATTGGGAGAATTCTCATAGTTTGGTGCAGTAGTTTTCAGGCTCGTTCTATCCTGGTCCAAGCTGAGTTTTGGACCTGCATGGTCCTTGGGGCCGATTTAAATTTTGAAAGAGTAGGAGGGTCGCAGTGTGAATAAGGGTGGATACTGTGTTACACGTGGATTGCAGTCTATGCGCTAGTTTCGAAGGAAAATAATCAGGATTAAACACTACCTTCGTCGTTGTCGGCAGCCTCAAACGCACAACGACGGTTACCTCCGACACCTCACCCACACCCCGGTCCCCTCTGCTTAACACACAGGTTGACATGTTCGTTATGGCATGGTTTGTGACTTCATAAATGAGTGCAAGGCTGCTAAAGAGAAGGCTATTGAAAAAGAAAGATTAGCTCGGAGGAAACGGAGGGAGAAGGATTATGACAGGAGACGGCGAAGTGATTCAAGTGATGGCGCGTTCTATGGCGCATCTTGTGGCCAAAGGTGCATCATGAACAACCATGATCCAAAAGACATGATGAAAAGTCTTTTGACACACCAGTCACAAGTGATCCACATTAAAATTTACTCTTTCTCCACCTCCTCCTCCCACCTCGCAGCCACTCACTCCCCTGCTTCTTCCTATCCTGTTCTCTTCCACTGGGAACAAAAACCAAAAATCCAACCTCTCGTCACCTCAACACACCAATGATAATAGCAGCAAAAACAACAGTAATTCCTTTGAATTTGATTTCAGCGACCACCTCGAATGACGTTCATTCTCTGCCTATAAACTCTTCGACGGTGGAAAGATCCGCCCCTTAAATATTTTATGATTTAACTCAATTGTTAATATCCTATTAACCTTGCTTAATCCTTTTATTAGAAGGTCCCACACTAATTGTACTCACAAATCTGGACTTCAATGCAATTTCATCATTTTTATTCGTAATATCTTTTGGGGTCAGTTTCGAATTCTTGCAGTCTTTTCCCATGTTTGTCCATCTGTGTCCTAAATTCAATCTCAGCCCTCCATTGGAAAATTGACGGCTGCTATCCAAGGACCAACTTGGTTCTTGTTAAAAACTCCTTATATTATAAACATCCGTAGTTTTCATGGAGGCACAGCCATAGTGATGGTGGTGTGTTTTCTAGTGGTGGCATGGAGTATCTCAGAGGGTGTTATCTTTGCTTCAAGCATTCTGGTCTTGGATATTTTTCAGCTCATAATATGATTAATACATGAAGCACCTTTGTTGAAACAGTTGTTAAGAGGATCCACGCACGGTAGATGTTTAGTTCATTTCTGTATAACCATATGACTTTAATATTTAGTCAAATTGAATGAATATGTTTTTTTCAACTTTTTTTAACAAATATAAAGCTGAAGAATAAAAGTGATAATAAATTAATAATGTTGTTTCACAAAAATATTTATGGACTAATGACTTAAAAATGAATCTATCATGTTTGATAATATTTTTTATTTATTTATGGTGCTTGTTATAAAATATAATAAGATCTTGTAATTTTTTGCAATAAAAAAGATGTTTAAAAATAAAAATAGACACTAAATAGAAAAGGATAAAGCTTGTTGTGTATCATGTATGCGTTTCTTTATTTTTTTTTTCATAAAAAAAGTAACTATATTTTATGCAAAGTACTTCAAAGATTTATGTATATTTTTTGGAATTTTTTTTAATAAAAAGTAAATTAAAAACAATAATTATTATTTTTTTGAAAGTAGGTAAAAAGCTATTTTTGTTTATAATTTGTTTTAAAAGTATTTTTCTCATAAAAAATAAATAAATTATTCAACTGCATCTATATGTACACAAATCTCTTACATTTAAGTAACATCTGAATCCAAGTTACAAATATATAATCACATAATTAAAATTATAAATTAATTTTAATATATTATTAATATAAAATATTTTTATAATCCTATCATATGATATAATATCATAGATATAACTTTTGAAATAGTTATTATAGAATCTAATTTTTTTTTTTTTTTGGGGTATCTGATAAGAGTTAAAAACTTTAACGATTGTCATATGATTAAAAATTTTTTTTACACTATTTAAAATGATGTAAGTATAAGAGTAAGGATACAATTATTAAAAGAAAAACAAACCACAAAATGAGTGCAGCTATAGTTAATTATTATATTTATTTTTAATTTAATTAATAATTAATAATTAATAATGATTCTCTAAGCTGATACCAAGTTAATGTTTTTGTTGGGAGGTGTAGGTGCAGGTCTAAGGTCTTCCATTTTCAGTTGTGCTTGTTCTGAATTTCCCCTCCGACATCTGTGTCCTTGTCTCCGCGGCTGCCACCACTCCCATCACGACGGTGGCGTCTGATCCCACATCTCCTCAGGTTCTCTCTTTCTTTATGGCTACCATTTTGATTTCAATTTTATTTTATTTTTTTTCAATTGTGGGTAATTTAATTTTCTCGCCATTCGGAAAAAATAACCCCTTTTTTCTTTGGATTGACGTTATGTTATCAATTTCTGCATTACAGTGCTTATTATTATTATCTTCGAAAAAGCGTTGTCTTTTTAGGGCACGAGGTTTTAGAGAGCAAGGAATGTTTCAGATCTTTGACGAAAGGATCACCGGAATTTTATTTTATTTTTAATTCTGTTTTGATTTGATAGTTAAAAAAAATGGTCAAATGCCCAGTATTTTTATTTCGATTTCGTGGATTCTGATCGCCCAGCAAAGTTGAATTAATGTCATCTCTTGTTTGGGACGATTGATTGGCGGAGAAATTTTCTTTTTGTCCCCCAATTCCTGGGTCTGGTTGCGTGTGTCTGTGTAACTGGTACACTAAACTTAGAATGGAAATTTCAAGCATATCACTCATATTTGTATTCAGATTAATAGCATGTGCCTGTTTTAGCTGTCAGAAATTTATGTGATCTGGATTGAAAATTTGTTTGAGGTTAGCCACCTGGGCATAAGTGGTTGAGGTGCTTAGTGTGCTTTGAATTGAGTCTTTGAAATACCAAAGAAAAAGAAAATGGAAAGTTTGTTGATCGGTAAGAGGTTTGAGGAAATCGCGGGCATGATTTTTCGTTAATTTTCTGGGCATCTAAGTTCATGAACTATTTGTTTCTGCAGGACCGCCAACTGGGCTTTCAATTTTTTATCATTCAGGATGGTGCTGGTCTTGGCTCTGGGGGATTTACACATACCCCATAGGGCACCTGATCTGCCTGCAAAGTTCAAATCCATGCTTGTACCTGGCAAGATCCAGCACATCATTTGTACAGGAAACTTATGTATTAAAGTATGTCTATCTTATCAAAATAAGTATTACTGATCCTTGCTAATTTGTTGGAATGTAGCTAGCTTTTTCTGCCCTGTATTTTTGAACTTATATTTTTTGATACAACAAAGCGAGGACAGGGTATAAAGTTCGAAATTTTACTCTGTTCTCTCCTCCATTTGGTTGTTACAAAGTGAGGCACTTACCATACTTTTTCTCTTAAAATTTTGTAGTCGTAGGGTTTGAGTCCATTAGGAGAGGCAAAGTCATGTTAGAATTGTAAGCCTTTACTAGAACCACTTAATACAACGATGTAGAGTTGGTGCTTATTGGTTATCAAGAAGTATGCCGATATTTATTTTACTTTATTTTATTTTATTTTATTTTTGCTTAAAATTGTTGTTTGAGTTTGAATGCATTTGGGTAGAAAATTAATGACTGCTGAGCTACTAGTAAATTTGGTAAATCCTGAACACCTGTATAGGCCATTTTTAACTACCACTTACCAATGGCATTGCCATGTTGTGACCAGGGAGTGCCCCTTGGCTTTTGGTGTAATGTGCATTAGCCTCCATCCAATGGCCAGGTTGAAAGATAGTTCATTGGTTGTATCCCTCTTTCATGCTAATATTATTGTAACATAGTGTGTTCTGTTGATGGATCTAGATTTTGCAAGTCAACCTGTCCTTGATATCACTTCAATTAACCTTTGTACGAAGATTTCAATTAAACTGTCAAGTAGGTTCTGGGATGTGGCTCTCATAGTAAATATTTGTTTTTTATATTACTAAGAATTGCAATTTGTCATCATGTTGTGTGTTGTTCAATTAGATGATATGTTTATGCCTGGATTTCTTTTAAGCTAACTTTTATATCAATTATGTTCAGGAAGTTCATGACTACTTGAAGACTCTTTGTCCAGACTTGCATATAACTCGTGGCGAGTATGATGAAGACACAAGATATCCAGAGACCAAAACACTAACCATTGGTCAGTTTAAGCTGGGACTATGCCATGGTCATCAGGTCTGACCTTCCTTAAACATTTTGCTGTTGTTCCCCTGACTTCATTTCTATGATATATTTAGGCTTAGGCAAGAAAGCAGTTTAGGATTGTCTTGGCTGTAAGATGGTACTTCTCTTCAGGATTCCATGATTAAAGATCTATGTATTAAAGCAAGAGGAAAAAGGTTTTGGATTTGGGGAGTGTTTTAGCGTTGTTTCTGTCAGCATGAGCTGAATGATTTATCTCATTCTGCAACTTAAAGCACCACTTTACATTGCGCAAGTATATTGCATTTTCCCATCCTTCCTGATTGTGTTTCACATTTTCATCAAAGAGTGCAGTTTACATCTGTTTGTCGTATTTTATTACATCAGCTACAACTTTTGTCATTTTGAGGATCTGTTGTTGGTTCAGTATAGTAGAAACTAAATTTCTTCAACATTATGTATTACTACATGATGATAATTTGATCTTAATGTTTGTGAAGGTTATTCCTTGGGGAGACCTAGACTCACTTGCAATGCTACAGAGGCAGCTTGATGTAGACATCCTTGTCACAGGTCACACCCATCAGTTTACAGCATACAAACATGAAGGTGGTGTGGTTATAAATCCAGGTTCTGCAACAGGTGCCTATAGCAGCATCACTTATGATGTGAACCCGAGTTTTGTCCTCATGGACATCGATGGCCTGCGTGTTGTGGTCTACGTATATGAACTTATTGATGGAGAGGTTAAGGTTGACAAAATTGATTTCAAGAAAACATCTTCAGGCCACTCTGCTCATTAAAAACTTGTGTTTTGTTCTTAGTCTCTTGTATTTCTCTCTCTTTTTCATTTGTTGTTTTAAGTTTTTTCTTCCTTCACTTTGTAAGAGTATTCTGTTTTAGTTTTACTCTGTTTTGAAGACTAGTAAAGCCTTATGATAGGCTTACAGTATTCTTAGAATTTGATCAACTTTTGATGTGTATGACAGTATGCAAACATAGATTGACTGATTAGCATTGTGCATTTCATTGAGCAGTGACTGGCCCTGGGATGATATGAAGCTGAAAATTAGGTGTGCAGAAACTCAAATATGTTGTTAATTTATAATCCATAAGCTGGTGGCTACAGAAATATGCTTTGTTAGTAGTATCCTCAATTAAACGAATACCGCTACCCATAACTATTGTGAGAGTTAAAAACGGATATGAACTCTTCGGTAATCTTGAAAGGGAGCTGGTAAGCTGAAGCAAGACAAGGATATACTTGTATATAAATATAACCAAACAAGTCGGCTGCCACAAAAGAAAATCATCAACTTCGTTTGGTCTATAATTCTTTTAATTTCGATTAATTTGATTCAATTATGAATACTTCCAAAAATGATGAGTTTAATCAGACTTTCAATAAAAGTAACTTTTCCTTCCATCCATGCCTGGATATATTTTACACACACACACACACTCTCCTCAGTACTTCAAAATAAATTACTCGTTGAGTGCCCAACATCACAAGAAGATTCAAAGTAGCTAATTTCGTGTATAGAGGTCATAATCCCTAATTTTTATTTATTATATATAAAACCATGATATTTAAACTCTTCAATTAACATCTTTCTTTTCATCATTATAAATGTATCATATAGTAACTCTCAAATCAAATAATTTGCACAAATTTTTAAAATTTTGTGGCAGGCATGAATTGGACTTATCTAGTTGTCCTGAAAGCAAGATAAATTTGTTTTTCAGCTAACCCTTTATTAGTGTAAATGATTCAGCATTTATTTATCTCAAATTCTCAATAATAAGCTGAACTTATTCAAAATAAATTAGCTTCCATTTATTAAATTTCGAATATAGATGACTAAAAAGAAGAAAAAAAATAATTATAATTTATTTTTCTGGGCAAACTATATAACAGAAACAGCAGACAGTTCTGTGAGTGGTGACAGTCAGACGTTGTCTCTGGGGGAACAAAGTCAGAAAAATCCCGATGGATCCTCAACTTTGGCACAAGGTCGCTGCGATTTCAGGTAATCCCTTCCACATCTTCTTCAGAAAACCAAGAGTTCCAATAACACTAACTCATTGATTCTCTGAACACAGGAGTAGCTGCACTTGGATTGGGCACCTATGGCGCCCATTTCTTCAAGCCCCAAAACCCTTCTTACAAAGATGTCAGTTTCCACATTTTCTCTTCCATTTCATCATAAAGTTTCATCTTTTGAGTTACCCCTGATTTTTTTTAATTTATTTATTTTGTGGTATTGGAATGAATGTGTGAAGGTTTGGCATACAGCATCGCTTTACCATTTGGTTCACACCGTAGCCTTACTTGGCGCCCCAATTACAAAAAATCCCAATATTGTAAGTTCCCCTTTCTCAATTTTCTTACTTGTTCCTCTTTAGATGCTATAGCTATTGTATTAATTGTTTGTGAAATGAAGCAATCGTTTTTTTTTAAAACTGATCATTTCTTGTGCAGTTTGGAGGCCTTCTAACTACTGGGATTTTGGCCTTCTCTGGGTCGTAAGTGCTATCTCTAGCTCTACTACCTGAACTATTTAAATGGATACATATGTGCCGTGTGATTCTTCTGCCTACTTGTCATGCTTAGTTTGTAGTAATTGCTTATAGTTTTTCATTCCCCCCCCCCTCCCACCCCTTTTTTGTGGATTTTGTGTGGGAGAGAGAGAAAAGAAAAAGGGGGGGGGGGCGTGTAATGGATCTCGGGGAATGGGGATGTATCTAAATCTCAATATAATGAAAGTATTTCAGTGTTCAAGAGGAACAAGGTGACATGAATCTGCTGATGACATTGTGGGAGTTTACATTTAAGCCACCAAGGGTTCAAGAGCAACATACATGTTGAAGAATTTCATTTCGTTATCTTGTTGGCACAAAAGAAAAAGCAGTGTACGGTAACACACATATTTTGTCAGATGTATTAGCAGTGGACTGGCAGTCCAAGGAAGTCCTCCAGAGGATGAAATTAAGATTGTGGGTAAGGGTGTAGTTTAAGATTCTGAATGATTTGTTTCTGTGGCCACAATAAGTGAGATATTGATTTCACCATGGGAAGGAAATACAACAACAATAAAGTCCTTTCTCACTAGCTGGAGTCAGCTCACCATGAGAAGGAGACTGCCATGTAATTTTGTCCGTGGAACTGAAGGAAGGGAAAACTAAAGGATGGGATCTAGTTATGTTAATAATGGAACTAGATATAGTTGCTCTTACTGAATCAGGGTTCCAGGTTAGATTCATTTTGAGAGTGAAATCACTAAATTTTATTAGAGCCGGGGAAATCAATCAAGGGGGTAGCTAATCCTGTGTTTCAGAGCAGGACACCGGTTATCTTCACTACGTAATGCTCTCATATCACATGGTTAACAATGATGTGAGCTGTGATTTTGTATATATTATTAGAGACTTACAGGTCCATATTATTTCACCAAAGTGGGGTTGTCTATTCAGGTAGAAGGGTGATGTGAGTGTGGCTTAAGAGTAACATGTTGGAGTCCTAAAATGGAATTGTTTCTCTTCCTTTGCACTAAAAAGTGGTGCAAAGTTTTAAAATTTACAGCCCAATGTTTGAACCAGTTAATTTTCATGCATTGTTTCCTGTAGTATGTTCCTATAATATGTTCTTGCTTGTCTGATTGATTAAGCTGGTAAGCAGATAGGAGTGCTTTTAACTTGTTCAGTGGTTGAAACTTGAGCAGAAAATACTCCTATGCTTCAAATTTTTGTAGGAAACTTAAAACGAGATAACCTGAAGTTTTTCATGTTAGACCTGTTGGCAGATTTTGAAGTGTCTTGTGTCAAATGGTTCAGCACTTCATTATGATATCCTTTGTCCTATAAATAAGTTAATAAGACGAGATTATAATAATATGGTGTAACTACATGCTCAATTTTTCGGAATGAAGTTTAATTAAAAAATAAAAAAATTAGAATGAACATTATAAACTGTATTCACCCTTGATAATCTTGAAGGAATTGTTGAATTTTTCAGGTGTTATACTGTGGCATATCTTGAAGACAGAAAATATTCAACCTTGGCTCCGTTTGGCGGCTTTGCATTTATAGCAGCTTGGGGTAGCTTGCTTTTCTGATGACTTCAACTCCGTTTTGATTTCTGTTGCTACTTGCTCCAACATCTATTCCTAAATTTGTTAATAAACAACTAGGCTATGATGGGTTTTGACAATTGCCCTGCCCAGGCACTTCGTATTGTAAACTTTTTTGCTGCTCTGTTTAGCCAATGGGTACCAAACCTTATAAGCTTTTATGTTTTTATCATGTATGATATGTAATGCAACAAGGTGTTCGGAGCAACGGATGAAATTGGATTTGCCAGGCTTTAATTTATCAAAAATTAAAAAAAAAAATTTGCCAAACTTTACGGTGCAGTAACAAACATGTGCCAAGCGCACTTATCAAACAGACAAGCTTGATATACAGAAGTGAAATCAATGCTATTATTCTTATATTTTGGGGACATATATGTTGGGCATAAGGGAGAAACATTTACTAGTATAGTTACTCTTTAAACCCTTACCTTCCCTCCCTTTCCCTCCAAAACTTCAATTCACAAACACAACCTTAAAGAACTTACTGGCATATTTAAGCTGTGCTAACTTATTTTGTTTTATGTAGAATCTCATCTACTTATGATTCATATCCAACTACAGCATCAAAAAGCTATGATTCTCTCATTCTTCGCTAACATATAGAAGTGTCATCGTGCGAGAGATATCATGGTTTTCCGTCCCTCCTCGGGTTGCTTCTCGGCCAGTGATGCTAGAAAAATAAACGGGTAGTAGGAAATGTACCGCGAGGTCTTCCCGGTAGATGATGATGGGAGGAAAAGGAGGATGAACAAGACAAAGATAATGACCACAAAAATGACAGACATGGACACAAAGGTGGCGGCCAGCCAGGTAAGTTTGCTTATAACAGTGTAGACACCGGCCAAGAACGCCAGGGAAAGCGTTATGAGAGCGGCTCCAAGAAGCGGCGTCGCGAACTTGATAGCAAAATCCAACAGCTCAGTCACTCCGAACCTTCCCCAGATGAGTATGATAGTGGCACTGATGGAAGTAAACAAAGATATTGTGATGCAGAAAATGAAGAAGTGGAACATGGCCTTGTGCAGGTTATTGGCTGTCCCTTCTGCCTCTCCTGGCACAGCGAAACATGCTGCCACTGAAGCTGTGACTATGAGGGTTGAGATCACACTAAGTGACTCCACTCTGTCTTTGAACCGGTCAGATCCAGAGACATTATTTGGTGCAATTTTAATAGAGTGTGGTGCTTTTGCACCAGCAGATTTCAATGCAACCCATGTAAGTGACTGCAAATTTAAACATCTGTGTTAAAAACAAAGCAGAAAACAATAAAAATAAGGACGCATCTATGCAATTGGAGGTCATTGTGAAACTATATTTTTATCTCTTCGGTATGTACTAGTACCTAAAAGGTGGTCGTGGGCTGAATTTACGCTGATATAATTAAGAAGATATATAATTCCTCAAAAAAAAAAAAAAAAAAAGAGAGAGAGAGAGAGAGAGAGAGGAAGAAGAAGAAGATATATATATAAACTCATTGGCTTAAAGGCGGCATGAGGCTTACAAAAATGTTTTTTTTTTCTTAGTCCATTAATAGTGATCTATCAGAATATTGAGTTCTCTAGCCGCCAACAAATCGAGGTGTATACGTTTTTTTATGTTTTTTTTTTGAGATTTTTTTTTCCCTGTAATTCATGCAATAGCAAGTGAATGATATTGCCACCCTGGTTTGTATTTATTCCGTTGTATCTTTCAACTAAAACTTCTTATCAGGTACGTTTCAGAATTTGAGTGCCCATAAAACTAAATTTAAATGGCAGTACCTAGCCTCTTTCATGACTAAATAATAATAATAATAATAATAATAATAATAATAATAAATCAAAACTTAGGCATATTTGGTTTTAGAAAAAGTTTTCTGTTTTTAATTTTAAATGCAAATACATTGCATTTTTTTCAATCTACTTTTTATTTTAACGATTTTATATTACTGTAAAAATAAGAAATAGATTAAAGACAATATAATGTTTTTGTAATTAAAATTAAAAATAAGAAATTAAAATAAAAAAACATTTTTTAAACTGAGAAGATACTAATCTTGTTCGAGAACTTAAGGACATAGCACTCCATACTTGCCTGTCGAAGGGTTGGATATTGTGTCCGAAAGGCATAATTTGTAACTGCAATGTCAAGAGCTGTTTGCTTCCTTGGGTTAACCACATTAAGATCAACCCTGTCGTCCCATGTTAAGGCGTGGACAATCTTGGGACGGCACCAAATGGTGGCCACATGCAAGGGCGTTTCTCCGAATGCATTCTTTTGATTTATCATCTTCCCAAGTTCAGGAGTTTCAAGGATGTAGCGCACCACATCAAGCTTTGCACTCTTTGCTGCAATGTGAAGAATGTTATTGAGATATGGGTCAAGCATCTCGTTGGGATCCGGACAGTATGCTAACAATTCCTTAACTACTTCCACATGGCCTCCATGAGCCGCTAGATGAAGCGGAAGGTAGCCATCTTTGTCCTTCTGAATGCTACAACTCTTGCATCTGTCAAGTAAATAGACAACACCTTCATGGTAACCTATTGATGCTGCGCAATGAAGAGCAAGCCTTCCATTCACGTCCCTTAAATGTATCCATTCTGGCTTCTTGCCCACTATGGTGGTCAGCATATCTGGCGTATACACATGCATGTTATCAGTTACAGAAATTCTTGCATAAATATATGGCTCCAATGCATGTCCAATAGTAATCAAGATTGTTTCATAAAATGTTAAATTAGTCACATATCTATCTCTATCAATCAATGGGATTAAAATTCGTGTGAGGCTTACTTATTTGAATACTCACCATATATCCCCCAGTGAAAAGTACTTTCATCTGCATTACTTAAAGAAAAATACTACCCAATCAAAAAAATTTAATTTGTCCGAGTTTTTAGTAGAAATTTTTGGAGTTGTTGGATAAGATGAAATGATAGGATTCACTCATTTATTTAAAAAATAAATAGTATACTATATCATTCTGTTAACTTAATTTTGATATAAACTTTTGACTTACCAACATTTTTCTTACTTAAATTAGTTAATTACTAGTATCAAGTAAAAAAAGAAATATATGATTTTAATCTTTTTCACTTTATTCTTTGGAAAATTGTCCCTTTTCGCATAAGATAATCAACAATTGAAAGGTAAGAGATCTCTCAAGATTAAAGAAGAAACTAAAAACTCAAGTGAGCAGCATTAGAATATTTTAATTAAGAATTGTGCTATGCTATACAGCGAAAAAAATAATTAAAATCTTTGACCGAACGAAAAAAGAACAAACGTAGTAATAGGATGAAATATGATATGACTTACTTATTTAATAATTAATAAACGAGTTATATAAATAAATTTTGTTGGACGTTCTAGCTCTTTAGTGGAGTTTTTCTTATAGGTAATTACCTTTATCCCGCTTCATGATCGCCGCTACAAGGGGCGGTATTCCCTTTGGCATGGCACTCTCTGGGCACTTCTCCAAGATTCGGTTAACAGCTTCCATGAGCCCAGCCTCAACCGCCATGTACAGCACCGATTGACCTTCGTTGTTTACATTATTCAATGCTAATTCATAACAAAACTGTGACCATGATCTTATATCCGTATATGCCATGAGCCCTGCCTCAACAGTCGTAGTGTATGCTTCAAGAACATGGAAAATCATAGACCTCATGCTACCACCACTCATCATGGCCTCGTGTAACATAATGTTTCCTTGATTATTAAATTCTTTCATGAGATTTAATAGCCTCGTCACGTTGGAACTAGTACAAGCATCCAACAGCTTTCTAAGTGTGGAGATATGGCCAGCCCTTGCAGCAAAATGTAGGGGAGTGTCGTGGTTTATGTTAGAGGAGAATATAAGATCAGGGTCTTGGTGGGCCATACGATCCACCATCTCATCATTGCCATACAAAGCTGCTACATGTAGCACTGTGTTTTCCATAGGGCTCTTAAATTCCTTTAAAATGGAGGAATCTTGCCTCGTAGTACTTGCATCTCCCCCGCTTGCTATGTGATACACTTCTCCAAGCAATTCGAGTTTCTCATATTCGCCATGTCTCGTAGTCGTAGGGTGAGGAGGGACAATTGCGGGTTCAAATTCGATTACACCTTCCACCATGGAGGAATCCATTTCTGGCTCTATGTCCATTCCCAAAGCGTAGCCTTGGTAGTACTGACCTTCTTCAGCCATCTATTTTGTTGAATAATCATAATTCAAATTTTATTATTTCGTTAAAAAATAAAGTGTCCAAATTTTGCATTGCACATAAAAATCATCAACATTAGATCACTAAAGAAATCGCTATCCAAATTTGAGAGATGTTGTAACCGAAAATTCAAGAAATATAAAATTAGAAAGAGTAGTATTATTTGAATGTCAAAAGTGAATATCAAGATGAATTTATTATAAAAAGAGATGCAAAATATTTGATAATAGTGAGGTCAAGATTTTGTGTATTTTCTCTATATTATGTACTCTTGATATTATTTTGAATGTGAATATGACATTACTTAATTAAAAACTCGAATACATTCAAATAAAAGAATGCAAAAAATGTAGAATAGTACGAAAATATAACGGCAAACCGACATTGTGTGAGCCGAGTTGAGGTTGATATTGACTACGAGCTCGCTCAACAATGCTGCTTGATTTCCCTTGACGTGTGTTCTTGGACTAGATGCTCCTGAAACCGTGAAAGATGTATATGTAGGATTATTGATGATTCTTTAGTTCTTTACATGTGCAATGTTAATTAATATTCTTCTTGGTAAAAGATTAAAAAAAGCAGGAAGCAGCTGCGGCATCCATTCAACTTCTCGCGCTCGCAGTGCCTTTTGTTCTATTTAAGCTTGTCCTGTCTAGTCCAAACTGATCCATACAGTTTAATTAAGAAAAACTAGTTCGATGGGTAAGTGTTGATTCACAAATGGTTGTATAAGATAAAGGGAAACTTTTTTTAAATATAGTTCACATGCATTTTACTCCCAAAATTTAAAAAGTGTACAACTCAAACTTAATGGCTCGTTTGGTTTTTATTTTTATTTCCTTTTTTCCTTTTTTGTATTTAGAATTTTGTGAACATTTTCTATTTGATTATTCCTTTATGAAATCATAAAAACAAGAAACACTAGAAATAAAAATAAAAATCAAACAAGCTAAGCTATAAATTTTTTTTTTGAACGTGTACTTTAGTTTTTCTATTAGGTTTTCTATCTATTATTAACGAAAAATAAGTATATTTCGCCCTCATAAAGTTTGGACTATACGTATTTTAATCTCTAAACTACCAAAAATAGTACAACTGAAGCCTTAAATTTTAATAAATATATACTATTTTTATTAATAATCGATAAAAAATTTTAACAAAATTACTAAAGTGCATATCTAAAAAAAATTTAGGGTTCAAATTGTAATTTTAAAAGTAAAGTGCATATAACTTATATTTTAGGGAGTTATACATTTTTTGCTAATATAAATACTAACATTGAAATAAAAAACATAATTTTTGTTCAATATATAAAGCTTAAATTTGGCAATCCAAGTATTTAGTTTGTATTATGCTAACTGAAAGCATATATGTTTGTTGAGGGAAATAATGAAAACTTAAAGGGTTATTTCCTTCAAAGTATTAAATCATGACTTTTAAAAGGGTATATGAAGAATAATATATATATATATATATATATATATATATATATATATATATATATGACCACTACATATTTCTTTTTGGTATGATATGTCCACTGCAAATATCGTATTATGAACAGTGAAAAGCTCTATTCACCAATAAAATAAATTTAATTTGATTTGCTTATCGCGATAACACTGGTAAAATTTATCGTCTATAAATGAGTCGGTTTGTTTTTTTTTTTTTCTTTTGAGGCATACGAACGAGTTTTTTCATGAATCAAAAATAATCCTCTTATTTAAATTCATTCCAAATTAATTAAATTCTTAAATACCTTCTTCATCATTTATGTGAAAGATATGAAAAATTGCTGGAAGACAAGACTTTACAGCACAATTATAGTTTCAATAAAAAGAAGATATATATATATATAAAGAGAGAGAGAGCTTAAATGGCATGTCCCTTAATGTTTGTGCTAAAGGATTGTAATGTTGGGTCAGGGTTTAGTCCCTTTATACTCATTATTTTCTCCATCCCTCTAATTTTACTAGGAGTTTCATAGAAGCTTAAAAAAAGAAAAAAAAGAAAGACAGAAAGAAGAAGAAGAAGATATATATTTGACATAAAAAAGATATGGAAACAAAGGAGTATAGATGGAATTTAACTCACTGCAAGATGTTGCAGGCTCAAACAATGTTGATCCCTCTATGCTTTTTGGGAATAACTGAGCCACCAGAAAGTGAAGGATGGTGTGGTTGAATTTGCTTAGTGCTTAAACTAAATTTCTTATAAAAAGGAAGCCATACACATGGAGTGGAAGCTGGGCACTGAGCAGTAGAGGCTATTGGCACGCGCTTTTCGCTCGTAAAAATAAATAACATAAGGGGTGGAAGCTGGGCACTGAGCAATAGAGGCTATTGGTGGTTGGCACGCAAATAAATAACACATGGGTTGGAAGCTGGGCACTGTGCAGCAGAGGCTACTTGTACGCGCTTTTGGCTCGTAAAAATAAATAATGTTAAAATTAAAGGGCTCTTTCAATTATTGATAAGAAGCATCCTATGTAATCAACATGATGACTTGACTTCAGTAGACTTAAGTTGACAAATTTATAAAATTGAGAAAATATTAAAGGCATTATCTTTATTTTATATAGCTATCCTTCCAAGTTGATAAAATGGCCTGCATTTCTTTTTTTTTTGGGATAACTTTATAATAGTTTATCCTAAAATTTAGACAGCAAAATAGTATTATATTATTCCAGCAGTTTGAATGAACGCCAAAAAGACCCAAATAAAATGCATAAACTTATGTTAAAAAAAATAATAAACGCATAAACTTGTGATTAATGGTGGGTTAACTTATCAACACACACGGCTGATTTTTTGAAATTTAAATAAATGGACATATGACCAAAGTTCTGAAAATTGGACCAATCATTAAATCAGATAAAGCACTAGTTCAATTGATTTAAGTAGGGTTGAATTGGATTATAATAATTAATGTATATATAATATGATTAATATATATTTTATATAACTGTATATAAACATATAATTATAATTTTATATTTAATATATATAGTTTTATAATTTTGTGCTTTTTTTCCGTCAAAAATGTTGGTGCATTTTTTTTTTTTTTTGGTCAGAGGTGAATGTTTTATTGTATCAGTTACACTTGAATTGAAGCATCCAATCTAATTATCTATAGCCCATGCCCTTTTTTTTTTTCCCGTCGGCCTAGCCCATGCTTTTTTGTACCCCATTTCTATTTTAAATCTCACCGCATAGCCCAATAACCCATTAAAATGAATAAAATAAAACTCTAATCCTAACCTATCCGTGTTCCCTTTTTCTCTTTCTCACCATAATATTTGCCCACACCACTCCATTTTTGTCGCAACTCGCGAGTACAGCCGCACCACTTCTCTCTTTTTCTTTCACCTCCTTTCTTACTCTTGTTGGATCGCCGCACATGCATCCTCTCTTGCTACATTGAACCACGGCCTAGATTTGGATATGTCCTCCGACACAAACCTATGGATGGTGCTCCCTGGTTCAGTGAGTAAAGATGATGATAGTCTTATTGGTCACAGACCTGGGCAGAAAGACAAAGGACGATGGCGCAGTGGTCGGTGGGTGGTTTCAACCTCGTTTCTTCTCTCTCGATGAGCTCAAGTGCTTCTCTGCATTTTTCTTCCTTTTAAAAAAAAAAAAAAAAGAAACCGGCCAACCGTAGGATTCGGCCCGGTTTGTCAAGTTTATCCGTTTTTGGCGAGTTCAAGCGGTTCAAAGGCAATTTTTAGATTAGGGATTTTTTTGTTACATATAGACCGAACACCTAGCCGGTTCGTGATTCAACCATCCTACATGACGGTCTAATATGGTTTTCACAACTATGCATATGACCTAGTGGTCCCACACTTTTTTTATTTTTTATTTTTTAAGCAAGAGTTTGGATTCAAATTTTATAAATAAATTAAAAAAAGAAAAATAAAAAAGAGGTGTCTAGATACCCCAGGTTGGCTTTTAGGCTATATGCTGACAAAGAGAATAGAGAGTATACCATCTACGGTCAAAGACTCAAAATAGATGAAGAGAAATAAACAATCAATATGAGAATGAGCATCTTCATTTCTGCTAGCACATATTTAGAGTCATGACTTATTCAAGAGGATTGTATGGAGACATGATGAATGGCCTGATCTTCACTTCCTTCATTTGATGCTTGAAATTATATAGTAACTACATTAAGACCCACACATTGCATGGGGGATAGCATATAGGGATTATTTTAAAAATATAGTGGGAATAATTAGATTTGTATTGGCTATATAACAAAAATAATGTAATATTTATTCAAGATAAATTAATAGTTTGACAAAATTTTAAAAAAAAAAAAGTGTATCGGCTTTTTGGTTATTTGCAATGTGATGAAAGCCTATGTATGCATAATAATCAAATATGCTTCATTGTTTTGCTGCCATATTTCTCCTTTCCCTTTTTTGCACCAATTCATTTTTCTACACTTGTTTCACTTTTGTTAATTGGACTGTTTGTTGGTGTTATTTGTTTGTTTTTTTTTTCCCTCTTGAATGTTCGAAGTAAAATTGGCTCTTCATCTAATGTAAATATATGTTTTACTTCCATTGTTTTCCTTCTTGTCCCTTTGTAGATAATCTCTTCATCCGATGATGTTTCTTGTATTTGATGGTACTTCTTTTTGCTTGAACTTTTTATGGATCTTAGCTTTTTATCGGATGATATTTCTGTTGGTGAATGTGCTTCCTGAATCATAATAGAGATGAATGTTAGAAATGAAATTTGTTTACTTAATGTATAAACCATTATGCTTAGCAAATGTTTTTGTTTATTTTTGTAATTTTAAAATAATAAACGTGTGAATTTATTTATATTCTTGTTACTTGTTTGATTTGTTTGAAGAGTGGCTGAGCTTCAGAGTTGGGCACAAAAAGTCTTTGTGACGGTGTAGTTATGGGACCCTTCTTTTAGGTTGTGATTGTTCATCTTTACTTCAAATATGAGTATGCAATTGTAGAGGTTTTGCAATTTTGATGGTATCTCAAAGTTGTTCCCATCTTGTTGGCTCTTTAGCTTTGTTGCAGTTGTGTCTAATAGTTTTTGAGCTTCTCGATAAAAAATTGTAAATTTTGCTGTAGCTAAGTTGTCGAAAACTTTTAATTGCACCATGAACCTAGAGTGAATAGAGTTAGAATTATCAATTTAGTTTGATTTAAAACATAATATTATTCTTTTGTACTTTTACCTTGTTGTTGGATACTTGGATTCTTACTTACATGATTTGCAAATGTATTTGTCCCTTTCTTGCTATATTTTCTTCACACAATTTTCACATCCAACATAGCTCCAACCAAATGTCTCATCAATTTTATTGACAATAGCCAAGACTGTGAATATCTTTTCCTATTTTTTTATATATTAAGTTAATTATGTAGAATTATATGATTTATGTATTGAGATAATGCTGCATTAAAACGTACTCGAGTATCTAATTCCCATTTCACGTAGAGATCTTCAATTTCTAGGCATCCTCTTTTCGAGGTCTGCATTGATATATTCTTAGCTTGGGATCTCCACTTTTTCTTGGTCTTCTTCTTTATTCCTATTAAAGAGGTATTGTGTAATGCATTTGTTGAATAAGAATATAAAAGATTTAAATTTTAAAAAAAGCATTATGTAAGAAATACCTGCTTGTAACTTCTACAAATTCTTGAGTGTCTAAGTTGATATACATCCTTGTACTTGAAGTTGAGCTAATTGAATACTCATCTACATATAATATTAAAACTAAAATAGAGAAGCCATCGTACATAGATATGAAATACATTAAATAAAATGATAGAAAAAGTTGATGCATTTCTTTGAATGACACTATCAATAATATAATTAGTATAGAATTTAACACTATAGATCATTTGTGAACATGACATTATTTTTAAAAGCTGAAGTAATCATTGATATGAGAAGTCTTTTTTGGTCTATATTTTGAACTGATAAATTAGTCGATGGAAAGTTAATGGAATATGAAATTTTGCAATTTTGCTTTACTCTCTAAGCATCAACTCCATTCTACATATTGTAGTCTTGCAATGAGATTTGAAATAACTGTGAAATTTTGTTAGTTTTTTTTTCTTTGGTAGAAGAGTACTTCAATAAAAAAAATGGTTTTTGATGATATTACCTATTAATATGCTTCTCTCACCCACTCTTTCGGAGATAGTTTGCAATGAAGCAAACTCAAAGTACTATTGAGGAATATTGTTGATAAGGTCATTGATTTCCTTTAGAATGATGTCAGCAAGAAAAGCCCTTTCAATGTTCCTCTTACTGGTCTATACTTTTCATTTGCTTCAGCTATTTTCAAAATTTTAATGTTGTAAACTTTTCCCTCTTTTAACATGAATTTAGGATCATGTTTTTTCGCATAGTTATGTGAAGAAGTGTTTCTTGTATAATGATGTAAGAGAATATGAATATAATAAATAAGGTGAGACGCTTTTTAATATTTTATAGGCATTTTTTTTTTGGAGAAAATGTTAATTAGTAGGAAAAATGTTATTCGCTGTAAGAGAAAAGAAAAGCAAGAAAACAAATTGATGAATATTTTGGGTACATTAATGGGAAATAATTGAAATAATAAATAGAAAAAATCATTTTTAGAATTAAAAATATTATATATACATCTTTAAAAGAAATGTATATTGTTTACTTATATGTAAAAATTACAGTGTAAACATATGAAAATTACGATAAATTAGTTATAATAAATAATAAAAATATAAAAAGATAGAATAATATAGATATAAGAGTGGGTATATTTAAATTCATCTATGATATTTGAATCTCATATATATGGAGTTAAGTACCACTTTAGTCCTTGAAATTTTATGCGTGCGTCACTTTAGTCTCTGAAATTTGAAAATTAACTCTTTAATCCCTGAAATTGTATTCCGTAAGTCACTTTAGTCTCTGGTTAGTCAATCGTCAATCAACTATTACGGTTTTGCTGATGTGTCACGTTAAGTGACATGTCAGCAAGCCACATGGCACAACATCTAACGTGGCATGCCACGTGGCATAGATTTTAAATTGGTTCAAATTAGTCTCTAAAATTTTTAAAATGTGTCAAATTAGTCTCTGAAATTTCTAAATGTATCAAAATAGTCCTTGAAATTTTAAAAATGTGTTAAAATAGTCCAAAATTCCTAAATTTCTCCTCTTTTCCTTTACAAACTCTAAATCTTTAATATTCCTTAAATCCACTAATTTCTTTCCCATTTTCACACCCTATCCAGACTAGATCCTCTCCATATAAAATAATGGGAAGAGAATATATAGAAATGATATAATGAAATACAATAAATAATTTTAATATAGCTCATCCCAGTTCAAGATCCAAGAATGTCTTTAGCCTTAATGAATACTTATAGGCGTACTTATGTAAAAAATATAAATTTAACATGTTTTATAAAAAATTAAATAAATAAAATATTAATTTTATAAAGAATAGATTATAAAGGCAAAAATAATAGAACACTAAAAGAAAATTTTTAAAATATTCAAAATATTGAACATGGTCGAATTATTGTCTATATATGGACTAATTAGCCATCATTAATTCACTAGGAGTTGATTCAATTGATTGATCTTTTACTCATACTTTATTATAAATTGGGTTTAATTTGTTATTGTTTTATTAATTAGTTATTTGTAAGTACTTAAATAGATAGTCACTTAATGAACTTGAACATATTCTCTACTAAAAAATTATGTTAAGTCTTTTTCTTACCTTAAATTATAGTTTTTAAATTTAAAAAAAATTAAAAGAAAAAAAAAGTTGATTTCGATTCTAATTAGGTCACATTGATGGAGCTTTTATGACAAATATATCAATTAAGTGTATATTTGAAAATAGTTATTTTGAGAAAAATAATCATTCTTTAAAATTGTAGTTTTAGAAAATTCTTTTGATGCATCGATTACATTGAAGTTTTAAATTATGATCTCATCTAATTACCAAATCCTTTACCATTTCTAGTGACATGTTTTAAAAAACTTTTGATTATAAATTGTTTTGAATTTTAAATTAGTTAATTCTAAACTTTAAATCTTAAATTAAACGGGATCAATAAATATTTAGAATATTAATCAAATATATTTAAATGTTAAGTTTGAATTTAATAATTGTCAATAATTTTGTAATTTACCAATCTTAATCTATTTAAATTTACTTGTTATTTTAATAAGATGCACAAACTTTTATGTGGGGAGGATCTAGTCTAGGTAGGATGTGAAAATGGGAAAGAAATTAATGGGTTTAAAGATGATTAAAGATTTAGAGCTTGTGAAGGAGAAGAGGAAAAATTTAGGAATTTTGGACTATTTTGACACATTTTAAAAATTTCAAGGATTATTTTGACACATTTAGAAATTTCAAGAACTAATTTGACACATTTAGAAATTTCAGGGACTAATTTGACATATTTTAAAAATTTCAAAGACTAATTTGAACTAATTTAACATCGATGACAGATGGCATGACACGCTAGCATGCCATGTGGCATGCCACGTCAGAGGTTGTCATGGTGCTTCTTCACGTGGCATGCCATGTCAGATGTTGTGCCATGTGACATGCTGACGAGTCACTTAACATGACACATCAACAAAACCGTAACAATTGACTGACGGTTGACTAATCAAGGACTAAAGTGACTCATGGAATGCAACTTCAGGGACTAAAGAGTTAATTTTCAAATTTTAGGGACTAAAGTAACGTACGCATACAATTTCATGGACTAAAGTAGTATTTAACTCCATATATATGTATAAAGTAATTTAAAAGATTCAATCTGGAGTAAATGCATAAATTGTAATTTCCATCAATCATCCAAACCTATTTGTCCCAACCAAATCGAAGAAACAAAATGAGCTAGAGCATCATAAGATCCTAAATTTTGTTACATAGTTATCATAATAGTTAATATGATTAGTGCTAACAACGGTAACCTTAGTTGAACACAATGTGGAAGGCGAATGAAATTCGAAATTCATAAGTCACCAAACCTATCAAAGGACCTATAATTTATTTAGACATCATGAGTTAGTTAATAAACTTGTCCTCAATGACATAAAAGGTACCTTTAGAGTGATATTTAGTTTAGTTAAACATTAAAAGAATGACACAATGTGTTATCAAACATGAGTAAAACTATGTACCTTTTCATCAAGTACAATCATTTCTAAGTATATTGGCTCTTCTTGGTTTGCCGGTGCGAAGGTATGTCTGATCTAGAGTTGAACCACATGAACTTTCAAAAACCAAGCATCATGATTTGCAGTGAGATCTCAGAGAACCTGGTACTGTACAGTAGATTTTGTGTTTTGTTTGTGGAATGTAGAGTAAGTAGAGAATAAGAGGTTAAAGATGTAAATTGTATGTTTGTTATTAGTGAATATGTAATTATGTATAATTTTGGTGGAGTTAGTGTAATTGTTTTTTTTTTTAATTGTAACTTTTTTTTAAATCCTAATAATTTTGCAGTTATGATAAATTATTAAATTATATTTAAGACAATAATTTAGTTTCATAGGGAATATTACAAAAGATATATTTTGTAGATGCTAATTTGTTGGATAGGTTTTTTGGGCACAAGCATAATCATTGTCTATTAAAACATGTGTTCACGAAAATTGATAGTTTAGAAAACCCCTTGATTTAAATGTCATTGCTGGAATTAAAATGCAATGATCTCATATTTTAAAATTTGAATAAGCTGATGAAATTATTAAATAGGATCAACACAATTCATTATGATATATAACTGCCTAAAATAAACATAATTGCATACCATCACAATTTCATATTAGTTCAAAAGTGCTCACTTCTGTCTAAGAAAGCAACGGGGAGAAGTGGACAATATAATTCAATAAACTTAAGAGGTTAAATTAAGTCCACCTCATGCAGAAAAGTGACCATTATTAGGGTTTAATCTAATCAAGATATGCACAAAATCAGTCAAAATAGTGAGGGCATACCAAAGTAGAACAAAAACGCTCAATGCCACATGCAAGAGAGAATACGAGAGGGATGAAATAAGTATTTTATAAGAAGCATATGTCTAATTCTGATTCAATGAAATCATCATTATCATGGGCAATATATGGGTTGGACGTATCAGCTTGATGAGAATTAGGAAACCTCATTAGTTCCCTACGCATATTGTAGGAAAGAGAGTTTCAAACCCATTACATTGGCAAAAAAGAAAACCCCTTGACTAAACATATTAGGGAAGCCCAAAATACAAAAGTAAAATGGAAGGAATAATTGAAATAATTTTACATTGCTAGGAAAAAAAAAAAAGAAATAATTTCTAGCTTTAAATAGTCCAATAATAAATGAATGGCTGCCAATGGTGGCCACACGCAAGGGTGTTTCTCCAAATATATTCTTTTGATTTATCATCTTCTCAAGTCCAGCAGTTTGACGGATGTAGCGTACCACATCAAGCTTTCCACTCTTTGCTGCAATGTGAAGAATGTTATTGAGATATGGGTCAAGCATCTCGTTGGGATCCGGACAGTATGCTAACAATTCCTTAACTACTTCCACATGGCCTCCATGAGCCGCTAGATGAAGCGGAAGGTAGCCATCTTTGTCCTTCTGAATGCTACAACTCTTGCATCAGTCAAGTAAATAGACAACACCTTCATGGTAGCCTATTGATGCTGCGCAATGAAGAAGAAGCCTTCCATTCACGTCCCTTAAATGTATCCATTCTTGCTTCTTGCCCGCTATGGCAGTCAGCATGTCTGGCGTATACACATGCACGTTATCAATTAGAGAAATTTTTGTATAAATATATATGGCTCCAGTGCATGTCCAATAGTAATCAAGATTGTTTCATAAAATGTTAAATTACTCAAATATCCATTTCTATCAATCAATGGGATTAAAATTCGTGAGGCTTGCTTATTTGAATACTCACCATGTATCCCCCAATGAAAGATGCTTTCATATGTATTACTTAAAGAAAAGTACTACTCAATCAAAAAAATTTAATTTGTCCGAGTTTTTGATAAAAATTATTGGAGTTGTTGGATGAGATGAAATAATAGGACCACTCATTAATCCAAAAGTAAATAGTATGCCATATTATTTTGCTAACTCAATTTTGGTATAAACTTTTGGCTTGCCAACATTTTTATTACTTAAACGAGTTAGTTAATAGTATCAAGCAAAAGAAAAAAATATACGGTATTAATCTTTTGTTACTTTATCCTTTGGAAAATTGTCATAAGATAATCAACAATTAAAAGGCAAGAGATCTCTCAAGATTAATGAAAAAACTAAAAACTCAAGTGAGCAGCATTAGTATATTTTAATTAAGAACTGTGCTATGCTATACAGCGAAAAAAAAATATAGTAATCGGATGAAATATGATACGACTTACTTATTCAATAATTAATAAAAGAGTTATATAAATAAATTTTGTTGAAAGTTCTAGGTCTTTAGAAGCGTTTTATTTTAAGCAAACCTTTATCCCGCTTCATGATCGCTGCTACAAGGGTTGGTATTCCCTTTGGCATGGCACTCTCTGGGCACTTCTCCAAGATTCGGTTAACAGCTTTGCCTCAACCGCCAAGTACAGCACCGATTGACCTTCGTTGTTTACATTATTCGATGCTAATTCATAACAAAACTGTGACCATGATCTTATATCCGTATATGCCATGAGCCCTGCCTCAACAGTCTTACTGTATGCTTCAAGAACATGGAAAATCATAGACCTCATGCTACCACCACTCATCATGGCCTCGTGTAACATAATGTTTCCTTGATTATTAAATTCTTTCATGAGATTTAATAGCCTCGTCACGTTGGAATTAGCACAAGCATCCAACAGCTTTCTAAGTGTGGAGATACGGCCAGCCATTGCAGCAAAATGTAGGGGAGTGTCGTGGTTTGTGTTAAAGGAGAATATATGATCAGGGTCTTGTTGGGCCATGCGATCCACCATCTCATCATTGCCATACAAAGCTGCTACATGTAGTACTGTGTTTTCCATAGGGCTCTTAAATTCCTTTAAAATGGAGGAATCTTGCCTTGTAGTATTTGCATCTCCCCCGCTTGCTATGTAATACACTTCTCCAAGCAATTCGAGTTTCTCATATTCGCCATGTCTCGTAGTCGTAGGGTGAGGAGGGACAATTGCGGGTTCAAATCCATTTACACCTTCCACCATGGAGGAATCCATTTCTGGCTCCATGTCCATTCCCAAAGAGTCGCCTTGGTCGTACTGAACTTCTTCAGCCATCTATTTTGCGGAATAAGCATAGTTCAAAGTTTATTATTTCGTTAAAAGAAAAAAGTGTCCAAATTTTGCATTGTATATAAAAATCATAAACTTAGATCACTAAAAAGATTACTATCCAAAATTTGTGAAATGTTGTAACCGAAAATTCAAGAAATGTTAAGTTAGAAAGAGTAGTGTTATTTGAAGTAAATATTAAGGTAAACTTATAAAAGAGAGAGACACAGAATATTTGATAATTTGATAATGGTGAGGTCCAAATTTTGTGTTTTTCTTTATATTATTTACTCTTGATATTCATTTCTAATATGAAAATGACATTATTCAATTAAAAACTCGAATACATTCAAATAAGAGAATGCGACAAATATGGAATAGTACGAAAATATATCGGCAAACCGAAATTGTGTGAGCTGAATTGAGGTTGATATTGACTACGAGCTCGCTCAACAGCACTGCTTAATTTCCTTTGAAGTGTGTTCTTGGATTAGATGCTCCTGAAACCGTGAAAAATGTATATGTAGGACTATTGATGATTAGTTCTTTACGTGTGCAATGTTAATTAATATTCTACTTGGTAAAAGATGAAAAAGGCGGAAGCAGCTGCGGCATCCATTCAACTTCTCGCGCTCGCAGCACCTTTTGTTCCATTTAAGCTTGTCCTGTCTAATCCAAACTGATCCCTGCAGTTTAATTAAGAACAATGCTTTACACCAGTTAACTCCTTTATACTTAGAAAATGCTTATAAAAGGTGAATGGAGCATCAATGCTCTTGAAATTGTGCTGGTATCCAGATTCTATTGCTTTTATCTTACATCATGCGAAATTATATTTTAATCCTCACTAAAGAAATTATTTTAAAAAGATTAATTTCTATACACTATGTAAAATTGCATGATCCTGCAAGAACCGTGTAATAGCAAGCTCTCTAGCATTATCAGATCTGACCTGCTTAATAATTTTACCAAACTGAGTTCTAACTAGAGTAATTAACAGAATTGATCAATATAAATATTAGTGGATTCTATTATCAAATGATCCAAGTCTTTCTCTCTTATAATATGACACTTTTATATTAGTGAGTAATATAAGCAGGTTTCTTTCTTATAACATGACACTCTTATTTTAGCAAATAACATAAGCAAATCGCGGGATCCTAATCCAGCAACAACGAAGCTGTTGTGGCTGCGATTATGGTCTTCGCTCTTCGGCCAGCGATGCTGGAAAAATAAAGGGGTAGTAGGAAATGTCCTGCCAGTACTTGCCGGTAGATGAAGAGGGTAGGAAAAGGAACATGTACAAGACAAAGAGAATGGCCACAAAAATGACAGTCATGAACACAAAGAGGGAGGCCAACCAGCTGAGTTTGCTTATAACAGTGTAGACACCAGCCAAGAACGCCAGGGAAAGTGTTATGAGAGCGGCTCCAACGATTGTAAGTTCCCAATTACAAAAAATCCCAATATTGTAAGTTCCCGTTTCTCAATTTTCTTACTTGCTCCTCTTTAGATGCTATAGCTATTGTATTAATTGTATGTGAAATGAAGCAATCGTTTTTTTTTTTTTAAAGCTGATCATTTCTTGTGCAGTTTGGAGGTCTTCTAACTACTGGGATTTCAGTGTTCAAGAGGAACAAGGTGACATGAATCTACTGATGACATTGTGGGAGTTTACATTTAAGCCGCCAAGGGTTCAAGAGCAACGTACATGTTGAAGAATTTCATTTCGTTATCTTGTTGGCACAAAAGAAAAAGCAGGGTACGGTAACACACATATTTTGTCAGACGTATTAGCAGTGGACTGGCAGTTCAAGGAAGTCCTCCAGAGGATGAAATTAAGATTGTGGGTAAGGGGGTAGTTTAAGATTCTGAATGATTTGTTTCTGTGGCCACAATAAGTGAGATATTGATTTCACCATGGGAAGGAAATACAACAACAATAAAGTCCTTTCTCACTAGCTGGAGTCAGCTCACCATGAGAAGGAGACTGCCATGTAATTTTGTCTGTGGAACTGAAGGAAGAGAAAACTAAAGGATGGGATCTAGTTATGTTAATAATGGAACTAGATATAGTTGCTCTTAATGAATCAGGGTTCCAGGTTAGATTCATTTTGAGAGTGAAATCACTAAATTTTATTAGAGCCGGGAAAATCGATTAAGGGGGTAGCTAATCCTGTGTTTCAGAGCAGGACACCAGTTATCTTCACTAGGTAATGCTCTCATATCACATGGTTAACAATGATGCGAACCGTGATTTTGTATATATTATTAGAGACTTACAGGTCCATATTTTCTCACCAAAGTGGGTTTGTCTATTCAGGTAGAAGGGTGATGTGAGTGTGGCTTCAGAGTAACATGTTGGAGTCCTAAAATGGAATTGTTTCTCTTCATTTGCACTAAAAAGTGGTGCAAAGTTTTAAAATTTACAGCCCAATGTTTGAACCAGTTAATTTTCATGCATTGTTTCCTGTAGTATGTTCCTGTAATATGTTCTTGCTTGTCTGATTGATTAAACTGGTAAGCAGATAGGAGTGCTTTTAACTTGTTCACTGGTTGAAACTTGAGCAGAAAATACTCCTATGCTTCAAATTTTTGTAGGAAACTTAAAACGAGATAACCTGAAGTTTTTCATGTCAGACCTATTGGCAGATTTTGAAGTGTCTGGTGTCAAATGGTTCAGCACTTCATTATGATACCCTTTGTCCTATAAATAAGTTAATAAGACGAGCCTATAATAATATGGTGTAACTACATGCTCAATTTTTCTGAATGAAGTTTAATTAAAAATAAAAAAATTAGAATGAACATTATAAACTGTATTCACCCTTGATAATCTTGAAGGAGTTGTTGAATTTTTCAGGTGTTATACTGTGGCATATCTTGAAGACAGAAAATATTCAACCTTGGCTCCGTTTGGCGGCTTTGCATTTATAGCAGCTTGGGGTAGCTTGCTTTTCTGATGACTTCAACTCCGTTTTGATTTCTGTTGCTACTTGCTCCAACATCTATTCCTAAATTTGTTAATAAACAACTAGGCTATAAAGGGGTTTGACAATTGCCCTGCCCAGGTACTTCGTATTGTAAACTTTTTTGCTGCTCTGTTTAGCCAATGGGTCCCAAACCTTATAAGCTTTTATGTTTTATCATGTATAATATGTAATGCAACAAGGTGTTCGGAGCAACGGATAAAATTGGATTTACCAGGCTTTAATTTATCAAAAATTAAAAAAAAAAAAAAATTTGCCAAACTTTACGGTGCAGTAACAAACATGTGCCAAGCGCACTTATCAAACACACAAGCTTGATATACAGAAGTGAAATCAATGCTATTATTCTTATATTTTGGGGACATATATGTTGGGCATAGGGGAGAAACATTTACTAATATAGTTATTCTTTAAACCCTTTCCTTCCCTCCCCTTCCCTCCAAAACTTCAATTTACAAACACAACCTTAAAAACTTACTGGCATATTTAAGCTGTGCTAACTTATTTTATTTTATGTAGAATCCCATCTAGTTATGATTCATATCCAACTACAGCATCAAAAAGCTAAGATTCTCTCATTCTTCGCTAACATATAGAAGTGTCATCTTGCGAGAGATATCATGGTTTTCCGTCCCTCCTCGGGTTGCTTCTCGGCTAGTGATGCTAGAAAAATAAACGGGTAGTAGGAAATGTACCGCGAGGTCTTCCCGGTAGATGATGATGGGAGGAAAAGGAAGACGAACAAGACAAAGATAATGACCACAAAAATGACAGACATGGACACAAAGGTGGCGCCCAGCCAGGTGAGTTTGCTTATAACAGTGTAGACACCGGCCAAGAACGCCAGGGAAAGCGTTATGAGAGCGGCTCCAAGAAGCGGCGTCGCGAACTTGATAGCAAAATCCAACAGCTCGGTCACTCCGAACCTTCCCCAGATGAGTATGATAGTGGCACTGATGGAAGTAAATAAAGATATTGTGATACAGAAAATGAAGAAGTGGAACATGGCCTTGTGCAGGTTATTGGCTGTGCCTTCTGCCTCTCCTGGCACGGCTAAACATGCTGCCACTGAAGCTGTGACTATGAGCGTTGAGATCACACTAAGTGACTCCACTCTATCTTTGAACCGGTCAGATCCAGAGACATTATTTGGTGCAATTTTAACAGAGTGTTGTGCTTTTGCACCAGCAGATTTCAATGCAACCCATGTAAGTGACTGCAAATTAAACATCTTTGTGTTAAAAACAAAGCACAAGGCAATAAAAATAAGGACGCACCTATGCAATTGAAGGTCATTGTGAAACTACATTTTTATCTCTTTGGTATGTACTAGTACCTAAAGGTGGTCGTGGGCTGAATTTACACTGATATGAAATATATTACGTGACCTATATAAATAAGAAGATATATAATTCCTCAAAAAAGAGAGAGAGAGAGAGAGAGAGAGAGAGAGAGAGAGAGAGGAAGAAGAAGAAGATATATAAACTCATTGGCTTAAGATGGCACGACGCTTACAAACATTATTGTGTTTTTTTTTTGGTAACATTAGTGTGTTTTTTTTTCTTAGTCCATTAATAGTGATCCTCTAACCACCAACAAATCTAGGTGTATAGTTGTTTTTTTTTTTTTGGTAGTACGTTTGAGATTTTTTTTTCCCCTCTAATTCACGCAATAACAAGTGAATGATATTGCCACCCTGGTTGTATTCATTCCGTCGTATCTTTCAACTAAAACTTCTTATCAAGTACGTTTCAGAATTTGAGTGCATAAAACTAAATTTAAATGGCAGTACCTAGCCTATTTGACGACTAAATAATAATAGTAATAATAAATCAAACTTAGGCATATTTGGTTTTAGAAAACGTTTTCTGTTTTTAATTTTAAATGCAAATACATTACATCGTTTTCAATCTACTTTTTATTTTAACAATATTATATTATTATAAAAATAAGAAATAGATTAAAAACAATATAATTTTTTGTAATTGAAATTAAAAATAAGAAATTAAAAAAAAAAGCATTTTTTTAAACGAAGAAGATACTAATTTTGTTCGAAAACGTAAGGACTTAGCACTATATACTTGCCTGTCGAAGGGTTGGATTTTGTGTCCGAAAAGCATAATTTGTAACTGCAATGTCAAGAGCTGTTTGCTTCCTTGGGTTAATCACATTAAGATCAACCCTGTCGTCCCATGTTAAGGCGTGGACAATCTTGGGACGGCACCAAATGGTGGCCACATGCAAGGGCGTTTCCCCAAATGCATTCTTTTGATTTATCATCTTCCCAAGTTCAGGAGTTTCAAGGATGTAGCGCACCACATCAAGCTTTGCACTCTTTGCTGCAATGTGAAGAATGTTATTGAGATATGGGTCAAGCATCTCGTTGGGATCCGGACAGTATGCTAACAATTCCTTAACTACTTCCACATGGCCTCCATGAGCCGCTAGATGAAGCGGAAGATAGCCATCTTTGTCCTTCTGAATGCTACAACTCTTGCATCTGTTAAGTAAATAGACAACACCTTCATGGTAACCTATTGATGCTGCGCAATGAAGAGCAAGCCTTCCATTCACGTCCCTTAAATGTATCCATTCTTGCTTCTTGCCCACTATGGTAGTCAGCATATCTGGCGTATATACATTCACGTTATCAATTAGAGAAATTCTTGCATAAATATAAATTTAATATTTTATATTCTGACATTCTCGTAATAATTTTGTTTAAAATACTCTCACTTGATTTTGAATCTCACTAATTTTATTATGAGTATAATTAAATATAAGATAATAAATTTGCATCTATATAAGAATATTTTTCCTAATTATATGGCTCCAATGCATGTCCAATGGTAATCAAGATTGTTTCATAAAATATTAAATTACTCACATATCTATCCAATTACTCACATATCTATCTCTATCAATCAATGGGATTAAAATTTGTCTGAGGCTTGCTTTTTTGAATACTCACCATGTATCCCCTAGTGAAAAATACTTTCATTTGCATTACTTAAAGAAGAATACTACTCAATCAAAAAAATTTAATTAGTCCAAGTTTTTGACAAAAATTCTTGGAGTTGTTGGATGAGATAAAGTGATAGGATCCACTCATTTATCCAAAAGTAAATAGTATACTATATCATTCTGCTAATTCAATTTTGGTATAAACTTTTGGCTTGCCAGCATTTTCGTACTTATACGGGTTAGTTACCAGTATCAAGCAAATATATATATATATATATGGTTTTAATCTTTTATCACTTTATCCTTTGAAAAATTGCCCCTTTTTGTATAAAATAATCAACAATTGAAAGGCAAAAAATCTCTCAAGATTAATGCAGAAAGTAAAAACTCAAGTGAATAGAATTAGCATATTTTAATTAAGAACTGTGCTATGCTACACAGAAAAAAACAAATAATTAAATTTTTTGACTAAAAAAATATATATAGTAATCGGATGAAATATGATATGACTTACTTATTTAATAATTAATAAACGAGTTATATAAATAAATTTTGTTGAAAGTTCTAGCTCTTTAGTACCGTTTTTCTTATAAGTAATTACCTTTATCCCGCTTCATGATCGCCGCTACAAGGGGGGGTATTCCCTTTGGCATGGCACTCTCTGGGCACTTCTCCAAGATTCGGTTAACAGCTTCCATGAGCCTAGCCTCAACCGCCAAGTACAGCACCGATTGACCTTCGTTGTTTACATTATTCAAAGCTAATTCATAACAAAACTGTGACCATGATCTTATATCGTTAACATTTGCCATGAGCCTTGCCTCAACAGTCGTACTGTATGCTTCAAGAACATGGAAAATCATAGACCCCATGCTACGACCACTCATCATCGCCTCGTGTAACATGATGTTTCCTTGATTGTTAAATTCTTTCATGAGATTTAATAGCCTCGTCACGTTGGAATTAGCACAAGCATCCAACAGCTTTCTAAGTGTGGAGATATGGCCAGCCCTTGCAGCAAAATGTAGGGGAGTGTCGTGGTTTATGTTAGAGGAGAATATAAGATCAGGGTCTTGTTGGGCCATGCGATCCACCATCTCATCATTGCCATACAAAGCTGCTACATGTAGTACTGTGTTTTCCATAGGGCTCTTAAATTCCTTTAAAATGGAGGAATCTTGCCTCGTAGTACTTGCATCTCCCCCGCTTGCTATGTGATACACTTCTCCAAGCAATTCGAGTTTCTCATATTCGCCATGTCTCGTAGTCGTAGGGTGAGGAGGGACAATTGCGGGTTCAAATTCGATTACACCTTCCACCATGGAGGAATCCATTTCTGGCTCTATGTCCATTCCCAAAGAGTCGCCTTGGTAGTACTGACCTTCTTCAGCCATCTATTTTGTGGAATAATCATAATTCAAAGTTTATTATTTCGTTCAAACAATAAGTGTCCAAATTTTACATTGTATATAAAAATCATCGACATTAAATAACTAAAAAAATTACTATCCAAAATTTGGGAATTGTTGTAACCGAAAATTCGAAAAATATAAAATTAGAAAGAGCAGTATTATTTTAACATGAAAAGTGGATATCAAAGTAAATATTTGATAATAATGAGATCCAGATTTTATATTTTTCTCTATATTATTTACTCTTGATAAAAATGTGAAAATGACATAACTCAATTAAAAACTCTGATACGTTCAAATAAAAGAATGCAACAAATATAGAATAGGACGAAAATACAAGGGCTAACCGAAATTGCCTGAACTGAATTGAGGTTGATATTTACTACGACTTCGCTCAACAGCACTGCTTAATTTCCCTTGACATGTGGTCTTGGATTGGATATGCTCCTCAAACAATGAATATGTAGGATTATTGATGATTCTTTAGTTCTTTACGTGTGCAAGGTTAATATTCTACTTGGTAAAAGATGTAAAAAGCAGGAAGCAGCTGCGGCATCCGTTCACTTTCTCGCGCTCGCAGCGCCTTTTGTTCTATTTAAACTTGTCCTGTCTAGTCCAAACTGATCCCTACAGTTTAATTAAGAACAATTCTTTGCACCAGTTAACTCCTTTATATTTAGGCCCCCAACAAGTCATTCTGCTTATAGTATTTTAAAATGCTTATAAAAGGTGAATGGAGCATCAATGCTCTTAAAATTTTGCCGGTAATACCAAGTTATCCGGATTCTATTGCTTTTATCTTACATCATGCGAAATTACATTTTAATCCTCACTAAAGAAATTATTTTAAAAAGATTAATTTCTATACACTATGTAAAATTCCATGATCCTGCAAGAACTTAGTAATAGCAAGCTCTCTAGCATTATCAGATCTGACCTGCTTGATAATTTTACCAAACTGAGTTCTAACTAGAGTAATTAACAGAATTGATCAATATGAATATTAGTCGATTCTATTATCAAATGATCCATGTCTTTCTCTCTTATAATATGACACTTTTATATTAGTGAGTAATATTAAAAGGTTTCTTTCTTATAACATGACACTCTTATATTAGCAAATAACATAAGCAAATCGCGGGATCCTAATCCAGCACCAACGAAGCTGTTTGTGGCTGCGATCATGGTTTTCGCTCTTCGGCCAGCGATGCTAGAAAAATAAAGGGGTAGTAGGAAATGTCCCGCCAGTTCTTGCCGGTAGATGAAGAGGGTAGGAAAAGGAACATGTACAAGACAAAGAGAATGGCCACAAAAATGACAGTCATGAACACAAAGAGGGAGGCCAACCAGCTGAGTTTGCTTATAACAGTGTAGATGCCAGCCAAGAACGCCAGGGAAAGTGTTATGAGAGCGGCTCCAACGAGCGGCGTCGCCAACTTGAGAGCGAAATCCAACAGCTCAATCATTCCCAGCCTTCCCCAGATGAGTATGACAGTGGCACTGATGGAACTAAACAAAGATACCGTGATGCAGAAGATGAAGAAGTGGAACATGGCCTTGTGCAGGTTATTGGCTGTGCCTTCTTCTGCCTCACCTGGCACAGCGAAACATGCTGCCACTGAAGCTGTGACTATGAGGGTTGAGATCACACTAAGTGACTCCACTCTGTCTTTGAACCTGTCTGTTCTGGAGACACCACTTTGTTTGCTCAATTCGGTTTTCGAGGTCTTTTCATTCCTCATCTTCATGCTGAAATTTGGTGTAATTTTAACAAAGCGTGGTGCTTTACTAGGACTTGGCTTTGCACCAGCAGATTTCAATGCAATCCATGTAAGTGGCTGCAAATTCACACATCTTTTGTGTTAAAAACAAAAGCAGAAGACAATAAAAGAAAGGATGCAACCATGCAAGAGAATGTGGGCGAAACTATATTTTTATCTCTTATGTACGTATTAATACCCAAAAAGTGGTCGTTGGTTAAATTTACATTGTTAACAATTAAGTACTATAATAATAATACTAATAATAATAGAAAATAGGAAATAGATTAAGCACTGAACCTTATGAATAAGAAGATATATAGACCCATTGGTTTACTTAAGGTTAATTGAGGCTTACTAATTTTCTTGTTTTTTGCTTAGTCCATTAATAGTGATCTCTCAGATTTTTGAGTTCTCTGACAATCCATCTATTCTAGGTATATAATTTATTTTGTAGTATGAGATTTTTCGGTAATTCAAACTTGTAACAAGTGAATGCTACTGCCACCCTGGCTGGATCCATTCCCTTATACCTTTCAACTAAAACTTCTTGTCGAGTAGGTTTCAGAATTCGAGTGTGCATAAAATTAAGTTCAAAGTGCAAATGCTAGTAGCTTTTTCATGACTAAATAATAATAATAATAATAATAATAAACAAAACTTAAACTTATTTAGTTTTATAAAACATTTCTATTTCTATTTTTTATTTCTAATTTTAATTATAAAAATGTTACTTTATCTACAATTTATTTTATATTTTTAAAATTTTACAATACTTTAAAAATTGGATACAAGCCAAAAATCAGGTGACAATTTTATAATTAAAATTAAAATTAGAATTGAAAACATAAAATATTTTCTGAAAAAGGAAGGATATACACTTATTTCGTATGAGATTGTGAGGAGATAGTACTACTTACCCGTCGAATGGATGGATTTTGTACAGGAGAGGCATAATGTGCAATTGCAAGGTCAAGAGCTGTTTGCTTCTCTATGTTAATCATGTTAAGATCAACCCTGTCGTCCCATGTTAAGGCGTAGACAACCTTGGGATGACACCTTTCGGTGGCCACATGCAAGGGTGTTTCTCCAAACATATTCTTTTGATTTATCATCTTCCCAAGTTCAGGTGTTTGAAGGATGTAGCGCACCACATCAAGCTTTCCACTCTTTGCTGCAATGTGAAGAATGTTATTGAGATATGGGTCGAGCATCTCGTTTGGATCCGGACAGCATCCTAACAACTCCTTTACTACTTCCACGTGACCTCCATGAGCAGCTAGATGAAGCGGGAGGTAGCCATGTTTATCCTTCTCAATGCTACAAGTCTTGCATCTGTCAAGTAAATAAACAACACCTTCATGGAAACCTATTGCTGCTGCGCAATGCAGAGGAACCCTTCCATTCGAGTCCCTTAAGTGTATCCATTCTTGCTTCTTGCGCGCTATGATAGTAAGCGTATCTGGCATATACAAATAAACATGGCCACTTTAGAGTTTCTCCCACGACTATAAATCTAACACTCTCATATGTAGGTACACATGAATATGGTCACTTATTATGATTAATGAAGAAAATAAAAGTTCAAGTGGCAACATTAATCATTTAATTAAAAATAATGCCAACTAAAAAAAATTAATAATCAGAAATTTTGAAAAAAAAAAAAGGTGATTAGTTAGAAACTTAGAATAAAATAGTATATGACTTAGAATATTTATTGAAGAGTTAATAAGTACAAGTTAGAGATTAATTTTGATGTATTATTAAAATAAAATAATTTTATACTACCATCCAATCATATATTTTTATTTATAAGATTTGTAAGATAATGGATAATTAAACCTAATACAATTATTAATATGACAATATATAATTAGATATATTTGTGTAAAGCTTTTTCACATTAACAATATAGTAAAATTAAATTCTTTCAACAAATAAATTTTGACAAAAAAAAAATTCTACTTCTTTCCCAATTTTTATTAATTAATTACCTTGGTCCCGCTTCATAATTGCCGCTACAAGGGGTGATATTCCCTTTGGCGTGGCACTCTCGGGGCACTTCTCCAAGATTCTGTTAACAGCTCCCATGAGCCTAGCCTCAACCGCCAAGTACAGCACCGATTGATCTTCTTTGTTTACATTATTCAAAGCTAATTCATAACAAGACTGTGACAGTGATCTCCCCGAGCTGTCTACACTCGTGTATGCTTCAAGAAGATAGAAAATCATAGACCCCATGCTACCACCACACATCACGGCCTCGTGCAACATGATGTTCCCTTGATTGTTCTCAACTTCCATTAGATCTAATAATCCTGTCTCGTTGGGATAATTATCCAACAGCTTTCTAAGTGTGGTGACATGGCCAGCCCTAGCAGCAACATGTAGGGGAGTGTCACGGTTAATGTTAGAGGAGAGTATAAGATGTGGGTCTTGTTTGGCCACACTATCCACCATCTCATCATTGCCATGCAAAGCTGCTACATGTAGCACGGTGTTTTTCATAGGGCTCTTGAATTCCTTTGAAATGGAGGAATCTAGCCTTTTAGTACTTGCACCTACCCCACTTGCTTGGTGATATACTTCTCCAAGCAATTCTAGATTCTCATGCTCGCCATGTTTAAATTCAGAGACAATAATTGCAGGTTCAAATTCAATTTTACTTTGCACTCTAGAATTATCTGTATCTACCTTGGAGGCCTTACTTTCTCTAGAATTATCTGTATCCTCTTTTTCTTGCTTTATGTCACTGCCAGATTTTGTATCCCCGTTTTCTTGCTTTATGCCACTGCCAAATCCTGTATCCTCTATGTCACTGCTAGATTCTGTATCCTCTTTTTCTTGCTTTATGCCACTGTCCAAAATTCTTCCAAATTCCCTCTATTTTGTCGAATAATCATAATTCAAAGTTTATTACTTCGTCTAAGAAAAGAGTCCAAACACTACAATGTATATAAAAATCGACATTATATTTATATTTATATAAAGGGTTTTGTTAATATGTATTTATAAGACACGTTAAAAACAAAAAGGTTTTCGCCATCTGTCTGTAGAGGTCTTTGAGACGATTGCGAATTCAAATTCAACTATAATGAGGCCAGCACATTGCGCAAATAAATAAAATATAGAAATATTTTATTAAATATAATAGGAACAATCAGAAATTAAATGACTATGTAATGAAATAAAAATTTATTTATTTATGATAAAGTGAAAAGTCTACTAATATAAAGATAACAAATGTATATCTCCTTTATAGTTATTTGGAATTATTGAAACTATATATTCAAATATGCTTGATCATTTTTATGTCATCTTTGTGCTTACATTTTTTTTTCACCTGTCTCTTTTAGAAAAATTGTAAGTGAGAAAAATCTTGATCTATATTTATTATTTGTAATTGCTATTTTCAAATCCATTATGGTGGTGTAAATTTTTCCTTCCTATAATCTATAATTGAATTATGAAATCAATTTTTTTTTTTTTTGCACTATTATATGCAGAGGAGTTCTCTGTGTAATTTTGTAAAAGAATAAAAAAACGATGGGCAAGATAAAAGATTAAAGTTGTTATTAATGTTATTGAGATAATTTATTTAATATAATATTTATTAATTTTTACTTTAGATACGTATATTTTTTGAGAAAATTGTTGATTAATAGAAGATAATTGCAATATTACTTGGTGTAATGAAAGAAAAAAATAATTTATGGAAACCAGTTGATTAACTGAAGGTGATAGACTGAAATTTTTGAAAATGTGTTTTTTTCTTTTAATGCTTGAACATATTTTAAATTGTTTTAGTTTATATTTATATAGATTTGTGAAAATGTAGACACTGAAATAGTAGTATATGGTACATGTTGTAGTATTTTATTAAATTCTTTATGATTTTGCAATTATAAATTTTTAATGAATTATTTACTCTCAAATTGAATTGCAGACAAAGAATTATTTTTATATTATGCTAATGTTGGTGGCTGAAAACTTCCTACTCTAATTAAATTATGGGACAGTAATTCGTAATGTATACATTGAAAAGTCAAGTATTTGTAATTGGTATTTATTTATTTTGAGAGTGATATTTGCTTGTTTTGAAAGTAATATCTACATGGTTTTATAGATAAAAAGTGACTAAATGAGATAACACCATCTTCCATGATAAGCTGATGTGGCAAATATTCCAAGAAGTCAATAGCACAATACAACTTAGGGTTTCAAAAATTATATATTATAAATAGATTTTACTTTCACCACTAGAATTATCTATAAGTATACCTACCTCGTAGGCCTCTATTTCTGGGTGGGTGTCCGCTGGCATAGCATATACGTGCGTAATCCCCATCTATTTGTGGAATAATCATAAATTCAAAGTTTATTATTTCGTTAAAAAAAAAGTCCAAACTTTACGATGTATATGAAAACCATCGACATTATACTTAGATCACTACAAACTTACTATCCAAAATTCGATAAATGTAAATTGAAAAGAGCAGTGTTATGAGTACATTAAAAGTGAACATCAAGATAAATATGATAAAGAGAGATACAAAATATTTAATTATAGTGAGCGGAGTGAAATAAAACTTTGTATTTCTCTCAGTAATATTTATTTTTTATTTTCTTAAATAATGTATAAATAACATTAGTCAATTGAAAACTCAAATACATTCAATTGAAAGAATGCAAACAAATGTAGAATAGGACGAAAATATAAGGACAAACCGGAATTGCCTGATCTGAATTGATGTTGATAGTGACTACGAACTCGCTTAACAACACTACTGCTTAATGTCCCTTGACTAGTGATCTTGCTCCTGAAACCGTGAAAGATTTATCTATTATCTATATGTAGAAATTATTGATGATTCCTTAGTTCTTTACGTGTGCAATGTTAATATTCCATTTCGTAAAAGATGAAAAAAGCAAGGAGCAGGCAAACAGCTGCTGAGGAATCTACTCACTCTCTCTCTTACCCTTTTATATTTTCGCTCAACAAGTCATTCTGCCTACCTTGATTCCCACGTTGTGAAAATCTTGCGTAGTTTGCGAAAATAGTACTTTTGATTCGAAAAAAATTAAACCTTTACGTCACCCTTTGTAAAGGAGAAAGGAAAAAGAATAATGTTTGGTAAATGCACAAATCCAGAGTGACACATACGTGATGTATACAAAAAATAAAAAATAAAAAAATGATAAAAATTCTTAGATAATGGGTCTTACATGATTATTATTATTTTTATTTAATTTTTTTAATCCAGAAACTTGCCAACACAAATAGTGCAAGTACTGCTAAGTTTTGTATATATATACAAAATTTACTAACGCTTACACTATTTACACTGATAAATTTTATAACAAAAAAAATCTTACCAGTGCAAATAATGTCAGTGCTTATAAGTTTTTATATATATATACAAAATTTATTAGTGTTTACACTGTTTAACACTGTTTATGTCGATAAATTTTGTTAAAAAAAAATAGTTTTGCACTGGTAAGTTTTTTTTTTCAACAAAACTTACCAGCATAAATAGTGCAATACTGGTAAATTTTTGGACCAAAAAGAAAAGAATAAAAGTAACAATATTATATAAGTATTTTTGTCATTTTTCTCAAGTGCATATGCATCACATTGTTTGTTTACCTATCATTACTCAAAGAAAAATGACTAAGGAATTTAATCATCTTACCAAACTACTCTTCTCATTATGAAATATTTGTCATTTTAAGATTTTTTTTCATGTTTAAATTATCTGTCAATTTTAAATATGAAGAAGATTATGTATTTTTATTTCGATTTTACCCTTACATTAATTATACATAGTAACACAGTGAATAAGAAAAAAAGAAAAATTAATTTGAGTATAAAAATAGCTTTATAAAATTAGCTTACCATTTATTATCATTAAGATAATTTATATAATTAAGAAGAGATATATTTATTTTGAGGGAAACCAAATCTTTAAATTCAAAAAGAGTTAGTTAGGTGGTAAATAATTTTAATCTTCTAAAAAGAGTATGTGAATTCAAATTTTAAGAAGATAATTCTTATGGAAAGTGCCCCAATAATTAAAAGATGATTAATCTTATAGTTGGTTCAAATGAGCCGAACATATAAAAAGACTATGTAGTCTTTTCTAAGAAAAAAAATAAATTTGTAATTTTTTTGCCACATCATAATTATATATATTGAAAGCTATGTGATCGAGCTATAAGATGACAGCTTTCAACACCATAAAATTATTGTTGATGAATTAGAATGTATATTAATTGTATTTGTAATTCTCATCTACACTCATCCATAACATAGTCATAACTCATAACAATATATATAAACTGAAACAGTAACACATATAAATAGTGCAAGTTGTGCCAAATATATATATATATATATATATATATATATATATATATATATATATATATATATATTAACAAGAAAGTAAGATATAGAATATCAGCCGTCCATCAACATTTGACCCTTATCAATGATCTGAATTACTCTACTTGTTTCTGTCCATCACCTAACCACACCCATTTGAAAAGTTTTGCTCAAAGACAAAACTTTTGCTGCGTAGAGTGCATACATGCCAAAGCTTCAATGTTACACGGAAAATCTTCCTCAAATTTCTCAAATGATCCATCGAATTGGAGGTACCATGTTTTCTTGAGTTATAGTGGAGAAGGCACCCATTTAGAATTTATTATATGCTTCGTTGCAGCGAAAGGGAATCATAGCTTTCCCATTATTATTATTCCGTGATGTGATTTTGCAAGAACTCCTTAAAGAAATTAAGCAGTGTCTCGCTGCCATTTTGGTTCTGTCCCAGAACTATGCATCTTCCACAAGGTGTTTGGATGAGCCACAAAAGATTATTGAGTCAAAGAAGGTGATGGGGAGAGAGGTTTTCCCAGTCTTCCATGGAGTCAGCCCTTCTGAAGTTCGACACCAGAGAAATAGTTTTGCTGAGGCTTTGGGAAGACTTAAAGATGAAAGAGAAGAAGAGAAGGTTGAAAATGGCGATATTCCTTGAAAGAAGTTGCTAATATTTCTGTCTGGGAATCCAAGAATTATCAGTAAGTTTTTTCTTTTGTGTGTTAAATTAATTGCATAAGTAATGTTCATCATCTCAATTATCCTTTTACGGTTTGTTTGAAGAGAAAAAATTATCTTCTTAAAATATTTTTATAGAGATACTATTTGAATTTAATTTTATTTCATACACTATCAATATAAATTTTTTTACACAAACAACTAATCATATACTGTCATCTTAGCAAATGATTGAATAATACCCTAACTGTACATCAAAATTAATCTCAGAATATTAAGATTAGTGAAACATCATAAGTCAAAATAATGGGAATTTTCTACCTTTCCAAACACAAAACTAGTGCCTAAGGGAATATTTGGTATGAGATTTGAACTTTTATTTCCAAGAATAGAATTTTCGGAAATGCTATCCTCGAGAATAGCTTTTCTAGGCATGTGTTTTTTAGAGTGTTTTGTAAATAGATTAAATTTCCGAAAATATTTTACACATTTCCAAAAATACCTTTTGATGCGGAACCCCAAGGATATAACGATCTTGAAACCCCAAACACACACTTTGATAGGAGACAAGCAATAGGATAAACACCCTCCCTACTAAACCCCTAAGAAATCAGATTCTTGAATCGTGAATAATCGGGATAAGAAAGATGGCGAACAAATATCACAAGAGAATTTTACCTTTGTAATAGTCTATTCAGTTTCTTGATGCAACAAGTAAAGATGATCACTCCTCACTTGCACACACTTGAGAGTTTCTTAGAAGAAACCAAAAAATATAATTCAATAATCAAGAAAACTGTTGCTGCACTTGTTTATGACGTATTTATACCTCTTACATTAGGTTAAATCAAATCTAAGCCCACTAGAAAAAGGCCCAACTTACTAAACAAACAATTGGGCTGAATAAAACACCTCAAACTAACTAAATGTCTTCCAAATAAAAACTAACAAAGTTAATTAAATAAAATTTGGCTCAATTATGGACATAATACATTTTAATCCCACTGTGCCACACTTAGAGATTTGGGATGCCCGCTTTTACTATGTGACCCATTTATCTTTGTCTTCTCTTTCTTAGCTCATTCTTGATGCATCTCTTCCACAAATGACTTGGCTAAGTTCCCAAAGCCTTCTTTTAGCATCTTTGCTCTTGCCCTTGTGATAGGTCCCACGGGCATATTGAAATTCCCATCTTGCCCTTTAGTGCTGGAATGTCCAATTTACCCTCATGAACTTGTATCACCTTTGGTGGTGGGCAACGACCGATAGTGGATGGCAGTGCGTGACAATAAGGGTGATCTGGTATTTTCACAAGGAAAAATATTCCCACCCTATAGGAATATTATAATTCTATATGTGAAATGGGAATATTTCAATGAGAATCTTGACCCAAAATCAATCCCAAGAATGCAACATTTCTGAGAATAATTTTGTAAATCTTCTACCAAAGTGGAGAATATTTTCACTATCCCAAGAATATGAAAACATTCCCCATATCAAACACCCCATATTGTGGCAAAACTTTTGGCAACATAACTTGACTATATTGTTTTTTGATGCACTATGAGAGTTATATTATTAATTAAAGCAATTTTGAATGAGCAAAATAACATGGTATTCACATTTGGTTTAATTTAAAGTGCATTATGATCTTAACTTTACTAAAATTTAAAAATAAACATTTTTTACTCACATAAAAAATTAAATAAACTTCATTTGGAATGGTTTTATCGTATAAAACATTTCTTTTGTGAATTAAGTTTCATAGACTTATATTGTAAAACATCTATATATTGTTAGTTAACGAAAAATTGACAAATCATCTATTATATGCAGTTTTTTTTAAATTTGAATAGAATTGATTTTAAAATAGATTATATGGCAACTTTTCATTAATTGATGATATAGAGATATTTTATATTATCAGTGTATAAAAATCAAACTCTTTCTTTTGCACACTTTCTTTTGCTTTTAAGCATATGCAGCCTTTAACTCTTCTCTTTGAACCAAGATTTGAATATTCCGGATCAAGAGATTTTAGCATCAACATTGTTAAGATGATTCTATTTTTATTTTCTATTTTCATTTCCCATGTTTTCTACTTTAATGATTTTGTTAAAAAAAATACTGAAAATAATAAAAATAATTTTTATTTGTATATACTATTTTCACTATTTCCTTAACAAAATCTTAAAAACAAAAAACATAGAAAATAAAAACAGAAACAAACAAGCCCTTATGCTTTGTTTTATATCACCTTCATGTAGTTTTTCCCCTTTTAATATATGTATACTGGCTTACCTATTCAACTTTTTAATTGACGATACAAGTTCATGAAAAGCTGCACAAAGAGCCAAACATATTTTATAAACCTTGTAATTGAAATGACAGCACAATGCCATATACCAATCTAATTTATTTGATTGTGAAGAGAATATGGGAGTATTTGTCAAACTTTAAAAAATGAATATATATAAAATATTACTGGTTTAAAAATCTTAAGAATATTTGTTAATGACAAAAGATTAGCTATTAATTAGTTTACTAGGTAAGATACCATCAAAAAGAAAAAAACTAGGAAAGATACTTATAACCGAATCAGGTTATATTTAAATCAAAGTTTGTGCTTAATTTAACAGATAACTATTGCATGTTTATTGATGAAAATAGATTCACTGTCAAGGATAGAATTGGATAACATTGGCTATATAGGAATATGGGATATGGTTGGTATCAGAAAGACAACTCTAGCTGGAGTTGTGTTTCATAAAATTAGTGACAAATTTGGTATTAGTTGCTTCCTTGACAATGTTAGAGAGATTTGTGGTGAAAGAGATGGAATGCTCCGCTTACAAAGAACACTTCTTTCTCACTTGAAAATAAAAGGCTTGAATCCGATGGCTTCCACGGTGGTCGACCACAGCCTAAGGGTTCTCATATCCTTTCTCCTCTCATGCAGTCTCCTCTGTTGTGCAATGATTCCTGCATTCTAACTCTCCCGGTTTGATGGCCACCCCTGTCGATGGTTGCTTGTCTTTGTTCGTCATCATGATGCCGTGGGTGCCCCATGTTCTAAGAGGAGTCAGACAACCTACTCCCCCAAGAAAATCCTTCTTTGTGCCTCAAAGATCTATCCTTGGAATAAGGAGGAGAATATGGCTCCTTCATCCTCCTGATTCCTCCATCCCAGCGATCGTCCATCTCAACTTTTGACGCTCTTTCCATGGTGGAGATTGCCCTCTAGTTCGAGTATGGCATTATTCTCTCAATAGCTGCTTGACCTCATCCATCTTCCTCTCCGGATTCTTTATCCTAGCTTCCATGATAGCTTCAACAATAGGTCCCCATAGCCCTGAAGAACGAGGCTCTGATGCCAATGGATAGAGACCACAAATAGGAACTAGAAAATAAAAGAAATTGAGTCATTATTAACACTCTCAAGATGAACTAGCGCAAATCATTTGAGGAAGAAGAAGAAAATACAAAGTCAGTATGAAATTGAAAAGGAAGTTTCCAAGCATTAGAAAAGCTCATACTCTACCAAAAGTCTAGTCCAATGCCTACCTTCCTCACCTCTCACCTCCTTACATATACTCCCTTCTAACTGAATCACAAATGATCTTCATTCGCTATTCTCTCTCTACCAACTCATCATTCTATTATGCACTATAGGACCCCACATCTCAAGATGAACCAGCGTGGATCATTTGAGAAAGAAGAAGAAAATACAAAGCCAACATGAAATTGAAGAGGAAGTTTTTTAGTATTAGAGAGATTCAGATTCTCCCAAAAGCCTAGTCCAATTTCTGCCTACCATCCTCACCTCTCACCCCCTTACGTATGTTCCCTTCTAACCAAATCACACATAATCTTCATGCACTATTCTCTCTCTACGAGCTCATCATTCTGTTATACACTATAGGACCCCACACTCATTTTTATTTTTCTCATTTAGTAGCTAACGAGACTTTTACACATAAGCCACCCCTTAGGTCCTAACAGTCCCACTAATATACCCTTTGTCCAATAAATAGGCTGAGTCTATACTAATATGGTGTAACTACATGTTCTATATTTTGGAATGAAGTATTAATCAAAAAGTAAAAATGAACATTATAAACGGTATTCACCCTTGATGATATTGAAGGAGTTGTTGAATTTTCAGGTGTTATACTGTCGCATTTCTTGAAGACAGAAGATATTCAACCTTGGCTCCGTTTGGCGGCTTTGCATTTATAGCAGCTTCGGGTAGATTGCATTTCTCATGACTTCAACTCCGTTTTGGTTTAATTGTGCTGCTACAGCATCTATTCCTAAACTTCTCAATAAACAATTAGGCTATCATGGGATTTGACAATTGCCCTGCCCAGGTACTTCTTATTGTAAACCTTTTGCTGGTTGTCTTGCCAATGTATCAAACCTTACAAATTATTGTGTTTTATCATGTATGATATGAGTGTGTTTGAATTAGCTTATTTTAAATTCAAAACAGTTTATAATCGAAAGTCTTTTGAGACAGTTTTTGAAATGGAAAAAACGATTATTTCAAAAGAAGTAATCAGTTAACAAGCACGCAAGAAGCTCAAAGAGCATCTAAAGAACTCATTAGATTTTTTTATAGTTGGGTACAAAATGAAGCTCAAGAAGCTCTCAAAGCAGAGAGGAGACAGAGAACAAAAGCAAAGCACTACATCAGAGGACACCAAACCAAACATCCTATCCACAAAACCAACCAAGCACCAGAAAACGAAAAACCATAGGGGCATGCATAACTGAAGGAGAAATAGATCACCGAATCATCTGCTTGCAAATGTAACCTGCATCCCTTCTTCAGATTTCTAAAAGCACAGAACTCGTTAGATATTTAAGCTGTGGCTGCTGTGCTAGCTTATTTTATTTCATGTAAATTCCCCGCCTAGCTATGTTTCATATCCAACTGCAGCATCAGCAGACGAGGTTTTTCTCATGTTCCTCATTAACAAGACTATAAGAGCATCATTTTAGGAGAGAGAAAGATACAAAAACAGAATGGTGGATTCTATTATTAAACAATCTTTGTCTTCCTCTCTTATAATATCACACTTCTATATTAGTAAGTATTAAGTAACATAAGCGGGTTTCTTATTATAATATGACACTCTTATATTAGCAAATAACATAAACGGATCCTAAACCAGCACCAATGAAGATGTTGTGGCTGTGATTATGGTTTTCGCTCTTCGGCCAGCGATGCTAGAAAAATAAGGGGGTAGCAGGAAATGTACCGCCAGGTCCTCCTGGTAGATGACTAGGGGAGGAAAAGGAGGATGCACAAGACAAAGAGAATGGCCACAAAAATGACAGTCATGAACACAAAGGTGGTGGCCAGCCAGGTGAGTTTGCTTATAAAAGTGTAGACACCAGCCAAGAATGCCAAAGAAAGTATTATAAGAGCAGCTCCAAGAAGCAGCCTCGCCAATTTGAGAGCAAAATCCATCAGCTCGATCATTCCTAGGCTTCCCCAGATGAGTATGACAGTGGCACTGATGGAACTAAACAAAGATATTGTGATGCTGAACATGAAGAGGTGGAACATTGCCTTGTGCAGGTTATTGGCTGTGCCTTCTGCCTCACCTGGCACGGCCAAACATGCTGCCACTGAAGCTGTGACTATGAGGGTTGAGATAACAGTAAGTGACTCCACTCTGTCTTTGAACCGGTCTGTTCTAGAAACACTGCTGTCCATATCTGTTGTCTTGTGCTCCTCATTCCTCGTATCCATGATGATATTTGGTGTAATTTTAACATAGCGTGGTGCTTTACTAAGACTTCGCTTTGCACCACCAGATTTCAATGCAACCCATGTAGGTGACTGCAAATTCACACATCTTAAGCAGAAGACAATAAAAATATGGATGCAACCATGCAATTGAATGTCAGTGTGAAACTATATTTTTATCTCTTATGTATGTTCTAATACGTAAAAGGTAGTCGTGGGCTACATTCATATTGATAAGAAATAGATTAAGTGACCTGTATAAAGATATATAAACTCATTGGCTTAAGGTGGCATGAGGCTTACTAATATGATTGTTTTTTTTTCCTTAGTCCACTAACAGTGGCCTATCAAATTGTTGAGTTCCTTGACCAACAACAATTTTAGGTATATAGTTTATTTAGTAGTATGAGAGTTTTTCTTTTTTTAATTTTTTTTGTAATTCATACCATAACAAGTGAACGACATTGCCACCCTGGTTGTATCCAATCAGTTGTATCTTTCAACTAAACTTTTTGGGCATATTTGGCTTTAGAAACCGTTTTCTGTTTTTAATTTTAATTATAAACACGCTATATTATTTTCGATACTGTTTTCTATTTTAACGATTTTATAAAATTCCAAAAATAAGAAATAGATTAAAAATAATGTGATATTTTTGTAATTAAAATTAAAAATTGAAAAAAAAAAATCCGAGATAGTAAAGACACAGTAGCACTTGCCAGCCGAAGGTAAGGAATTTGTGTACAGGTATAATTTGCCATTGCAATGTCAAGAGCTGTTTGCTTCCATATGTCAACCATATTAAGGTCAACCCTGTCGTCCCATGTTAAGGCGTGGACAATCTTGGGATGGCAATATATGGTGGCCAAATGCAAAGGGGTTTCTCCAAATATATTCTTTTGGTTTATCATCTTCTCAAGTTCAGGTGTTTGAAGGATGTAGCGCACCACATCAAGCTTTCCACTCTTTGCTGCAATGTGAAGAATGTTGCGGGAACCCCAGGAAAGCATCTCCCTGGGATCCGGACAGCATCCTAACAACTCCTTCACTACTTCCACGTGGCCTCCATGAGCAGCTAGATGAAGCGGGAGGAAGCCATGTCTGTCCCTCTGAGTGCTACAAGCCTTGCATCTGTCAAGCAAATAAACAACACCTTCATGGTAACCCACTGCTGCTGCGCAATGAAGAGGAGCCCTTCTATTAACGTCCCGTAAATGTATCCATTCTTCCTTCTTGCCCACTATGGTAGTCAGCATATCTCGCGTACGTGTTATCAATCAGAAAAATTCTTGCATGGATACAAATATAAAATTTTATATTTAGACACTTCCGAAAATTTTATTCAAAATGCATTCGATTTTGAGTTTTGCCAATATTATTGTGAGTGTACTTATATGAGATAATAGATTTGTATGAATACTTTTACCGGTTATATGGCTCCAACACATGTCCAATAGTAATCAAGATCCGTCTCATGAAATGTTAAATTTCTCACATATCTTTCTATCTATCTATTTGAATGGGATTAAAATTTGTCCGAGGATTTCTTATTTGAATACTCACCACATATTCCCCCCCCCCCCAAAAAATGAAAAATACTTTCATATGCATTACTTAAAAGAGAAATATTACTCAATCAAAAATTTTTTATCAAAATTTTTAATAGAATTCACAGTTTTTGGATGAAATAAAGTGGTAGAACTTATTCATTTATCCAACTTAATAGAATGTCGTGTCATTCTGGTAATCCAATTCTGATAAAAAAATTCTAGTTTGTTAGAGTTTTTTATTACTTAAATGGGTTAGTTATCGGTAACAAGCAAAAAAAAAAAGAAATATATGGTTTTAATATTTCCTCACTTCTACCCTTTAAAACTTGTCCTTTTTCGCATAAGATAATCAACAGAGGCAAGAGATCTATCAAGATTAATGAAGAAAATAAAAACTCAATTGGGCAGCAATAGTATATTATAATTAAGAACTATGCTATGCTGTACAACAAGAAACAAATAATTAAATTTTTTGACAAAAAAAAAACGAAGATAGTAATCGGATGTTATCTAATAATTAACAAACTTGTAATATAAATAAATTTTGTTAAAAGTTATAGTTATTTAGTAGTGTTTTATCTTTTAACTAATTACCTTTATCCCGGTTCATGATCGCTGCTACAAGGGGTGATATACCCTTTGGCATGGCACTCTCGGGGCACCTGTCCAAGATTCCGCTAACAGCTTCCATGAGTCTAGCTTCAACCGCCAATTACAGCACCGATTGACGTTCGTTGTTTACATTATTCAACGCCAATTCGTAACAAGACTGTGACAACGATCTCCCTGAGTTGTCTACACTCGTGTATGCTTCTAGAACATGGAAAATCATAGACCCCATGCTACCACCACACATTATGGCCTCGTGTAACATAATGTTTCCTTGATTGTTCTGAACTTTCATGAGATCTAATAATCTTGTCACGTTGGAATTAGCACAAGCATCCAACAGCTTTCTAAGTGTGGAGATATGGCCAGCTCTTGCAGCAACATGCAGGGGAGTTTCATGGTTCATGTTAGAGGAGAATATAAGATTCGGGTGTTGTTGGGCCACACGATCCACCATCTCATCATTGCCATACAAAGCTGCTACATGTAGCACCGTGTTTAATATGGGGCTCTTAAATTGATTGAAAATGGAGGAATCTTCTTGCCTCGTGGTACTTGCACCCCCCCCGCTTGCTAGGTGATACACCTCTCCAAGCAATTCGAGTTTCTCATGCTCGCCATGACTCGCAGGGCTCTGAGAGACAATTTCGGGTTCAAATTCAATTCCACCTTCCACCGTCCTATAATCTCTGGAGGCCTCTATTTCTTGTTCTATGTCCATTCTCAAAGACCTGCCTTCGATTTTACCTTCTTCAGCCATCTGTTTTGTGGAATAAACATAATTCAAAGTTTATTATTTCTTTCAAAAAAAAGTCTCCAAATTTCACGTTGTATATAAAAATCATCCACATTAGATTACTAAAAAAAAGTCTCCAAATTTCACGTTGTATATAAAAATCATCCACATTAGATTACTAAAAAAATTACTACCCAAAATTTGAGAAATGTTGTAACCGAAAATTGGAGAAATCTAAAATTAAAAAGAATAGTACCATTTAAACATTAAAAGTGGATATCAAGGTGAATTTATCGTAAAGAGAGACACAGTATTTGATAATGATGAGACCTAAATTTTGTATTTTTTTTTATATTATTTACTCTTGATATTCATTTTTAATGCGAAAATGACATTATTCAATTAAAAATTCGAATACATTCAAATAAAAGAATGCAACAAATATAGAATAGTACCAAAATATTACGGCAAACCGAAATTGTGTGAGCCGAATCGAGGTTGATATTGAATACGAGCTCGCTCAACGACACTGCTTAATTTCCGTTGACGTGTGTTCTTGGATTGGATGCTCCTGAAACCGTGAAAGATGTATATGTAGGATTATTGATGATTCTTTAGTTCTTTACGTGTGCAATGTTAATTAATATTCTACTTGGTAAAAGATGAAAAAAGCAGGAAGCAGCTGCGGCATCCATTCACTTTCTCGCGCTCGCAGCGCCTTTTGTTCTATTTAAGCTTGTTCTGTCTAGTCCAACTTGATCCCTACAGTTTAATTAAGAACAATTCTTTACACCAGTAAACTCCTTTATACTTAGGCCCCAACAAGTCATTCTGCTTATAGTATTTTAAAATGCTTATAAAAGGTGAATGGAGCATCAATGCTCTTAAAATTTTGCCGGTAATACCAAGTTATCCGGATTCTATTGCTTTTATCTTACATCATGCGAAATTATATTTTAATCCTCACTAAAGAAATTATTTTAAAAAGATTAATTTCTATACACTATGTAAAATTCCATGATCCTGCAAGAACTGTGTAATAGCAAGCTCTCTAGCATTATCAGATCTGATCTGCTTAATAATTTTACCAAACTGAGTTCTAACTAGAGTAATTAACAGAATTGATCAATATGAATATTAGTCGATTCTATTATCAAATGATCCATGTCTTTCTCTCTTATAATATGACACTTTTATATTAGTGAGTAATATAAACAGGTTTCTTTCTTATAACATGACACTCTTATATTAGCAAATAACATAAGCAAATCGCGGGATCCTAATCCAGCAGCAACGAAGCTGTTGTGGCTGCGATTATGGTTTTCGCTCTTCGGCCAGCGATGCTAGAAAAATAAAGGGGTAGTAGGAAATGTCCCGCCAATACTTCCCGGTAGATGAAGAGGGTAGGAAAAGGAACATGTACAAGACAAAGAGAATGGCCACAAAAATGACAGTCATGAACACAAAGAGGGAGGCCAACCAGCTGAGTTTGCTTATAACAGTGTAGACACCAGCCAAGAACGCCAGGGAAAGTGTTATGAGAGCGGCTCCAACGAGCGGCGTCGCCAACTTGAGAGCGAAATCCAACAGCTCAATCATTCCCAGCCTTCCCCAGATGAGTATGACAGTGGCACTGATGGAACTAAACAAAGATACCGTGATGCAGAAGATGAAGAAGTGGAACATGGCCTTGTGCAGGTTATTGGCTGTGCCTTCTTCTGCCTCACCTGGCACAGCGAAACATGCTGCCACTGAAGCTGTGACTATGAGGGTTGAGATGACACTAAGTGACTCCACTCTGTCTTTGAACCTGTCTGTTCTGGAGACACCACTTTGTTTGCTCAATTCGGTTTTCGAGGACTCTTCATTCCTCATCTCCATGCTGATATTTGGTGTAATTTTATCAAAGCGTGGTGCTTTACTAGGACTTGGCCTTGCACCAGCAGATTTCAATGCAATCCATGTAAGTGACTGCAAATTCACACATCTTTTGTGTTAAAAACAAAAGCAGAAGACAATAAAAGCAAGGATGCAAACATGCAAGAGAGTGTGAGTGAAACTATATTTTTATCTCTTTTGTACGTATTAATACCTAAAAAGTGGTCGTTGGTTAAATTTACATTGATAACAATTAAGTACTATAATAATAATAATAGCAAATAGGAAATAGATTAAGTACTGAACCATTTGAATAAGAAGATATATAGACTCATTGGTTTAATTAAGGTTGCATGAGGTTTACTAATTTTGTTGTTTTTTGCTTAGTTCATTAATAGTGATCTCTCAGATTTTTGAGTTCTCTGACAATCCATCCATTCTAGGTATATAGTTTATTTTGTAGTATGAGGTTTTTCGCTAATTCAAACTTGTAACAAGTGAATGCTATTGCCACCCTGGCTGTATCCATTCCCTTAAACCTTTCAACTAATACTTCTTGTCGAGTAGGTTTCGGAATTCGAGTGTGCATAAAATTAAGTTCAAAGTGCAAATGCTAGTAGCTTTTTCATGACTAAATAATAATAATAAAAAAAAAACAAAACTTAAACTTATTTAGTTTTAGAAAATATTTCTATTTTTATTTTTTATTTTTTATTTTTATTATAAAAATGTTACTTTATCTTCAATTTATTTTCAATTTTAAAATTTTACAAAACTTTAAAAATTGGATACAAGCCAAAAATCAGGTGACAATTTTATAATTAAATATTAGCAAATGAAAACATAAAATATTTTCTGAAAAGAAAGGATATGCACTTATTTCGTATGAGATTGTGAGGACATAGTACTACTTACCCGTCGAATGGATGGATTTTGTACAGGAGAGGCATAATGTGCAATTGCAAGGTCAAGAGCTGTTTGCTTCTCTATGTTAATCATGTTAAGATCAACCCTGTCGTCCCATGTTAAGGCGTAGACAACCTTGGGATAACACCTTTCGGTGGCCACATGCAAGGGTGTTTCTCCAAACATATTCTTTTGATTTATCATCTTCCCAAGTTCAGGTGTTTGAAGGATGTAGCGCACCACATCAAGCTTTCCACTCTTTGCTGCAATGTGAAGAATGTTATTGAGATATGGGTCGAGCATCTCGTTTGGATCCGGACAGCATCCTAACAACTCCTTCACTACTTCCACGTGACCTCTATGAGCAGCTAGATGAAGCGGGAGGTAGCCATGTTTATCCTTCTCAATGCTACAAGTCTTGCATCTGTCAAGTAAATAAACAACACCTTCATGGAAACCTATTGCTGCTGCGCAATGCAGAGGAACCCTTCCATTCGAGTCCCTTAAGTGTATCCATTCTTGCTTCTTGCCCACTATGATAGTGAGCATATCTGGCATATACACGTAAACATGGGCACTTAGAGTTTATTGCATGAATATAAATCTAACACCCCCATCTGTAGATACATATAAATATGGTCACTTATTATGATTAATGAAGAAACTAACAGCTCAAGTGGCAACATTAATCATTTAATTAAAAATAATGCCAACTAGAAAAAAATTAATAATAGAAATTTTGAAAAAACAAAAAAAAGAATGGTTGTTAGTTAGAATAAAGTAATATGAGTATATGACTTGGAATATTTTTCTAAGAGTTAATAAGTACACGGTAGAGATTAGTTTTAATGCATGGTTAAAATAAAATAGTTTTACATTGACATTCAATCACATATTTTTATTTGTAAGATTTGTAAAATAATAAATGATTGAATCAAATATAATTGTTGATATAATAATAAATAATTAGATTTTTATATAAAATTTTTTTACATTGATAATATATTAAAATTAAATTTTTTCAACAAATAAGTTTTGAAAAAAAAATCTACTTCTTTCCCAATTTTTATTAATTAATTACCTTGGTCCCGCTTCATAATTGCTGCTACAAGGGGTGATATTCCCTTTGGCGTGGCACTCTCGGGGCACTTCTCCAAGATTCTGTTAACAGTTCCCATGAGCCTAGCCTCAACCGCCAAGTACAGCACCGATTGATCTTCGTTGTTTACATTATTCAATGCTAATTCATAACAAGACTGTGACAGTGATCTCCCTGAGCTGTCTACACTCGTGTATGCTTCAAGAAGATAGAAAATCATAGACCCCATGCTACCACCGCACATCACGGCCTCGTGCAACATGATGTTCCCTTGATTGTTCTCAACTTCCATTAGATCTAATAATCCTGTCTCGTTGGGATAAGCATCCAACAGCTTTCTAAGTGTGGAGACATGGCCAGCCCTAGCAGCAACATGTAGGGGAGTGTCACGGTTTATGTTAGAGGAGAGTATAAGATGTGGGTCTTGTTTGGCCACACTATCCACCATCTCATCATTGCCATGCAAAGCTGCTACATGTAGCACGGTGTTTTTCATAGGGCTCTTGAATTCCTTTGAAATGGAGGAATCTAGCCTTTTAGTACTTGCACCTCCCCCACTTGCTTGGTGATATACTTCTCCAAGCAATTCTAGATTCTCATGTTCGCCATGTTTAAATTCAGAGACAATAATTGCAGGTTCAAACTCAATTTTACTTTGCGCTCTAGAATTATCTGTATCTACCTTGGAGGCCTCTTTTTCTTGCCTTATGCCACTGCCAAAAATTCTTCGAAGCCGTGCCAAATTTTCTTGAGTTTCTGCATCCCTCTATTTTGTAGAATAATCACAATTCATAGTTTATTATTTCGTCTAAGAAAAGAGTCCAAACACTACAATGTATATAAAAATCGACATTATATTTATATTTATATAAAGGGGTTTTTTAACATGTATTTATAAGACACATGTTAAAAATAAAAAGGGTTTCGCCATATCTCTGTAGGGGTCTTAGAGACGATCACGGATTCAAATTCAATTACAGTAAGACCCGTACATTGCGCAAATAAATAAAATATAGGAATATTTTATTAAATATTGTAGGAATAATCAGAAACTAAATGAGCATGTAATGAAATAATTATTTATTTATGATAAAGTGAAAAGTCTAGTAATATAAAGATAACAAATGTATATGTCCTTTATAGTTATATGGAATTATTGAAACTATAAGTTCAAATGTGCTTCATCATTTTTATATTATCTTTGTGCTTATTTTCCGTTTTTTTTTTCCTCACTTGTCTCTTTTAGAAAAGTTAATTATAAGTACAAAAAATCTTGATCTATACTTATTACTTGCAATTGCCATTTTCAAATTCCGTATGGTGGTATAAATTTTTCCTTCTTATAACATATAATTAAATTATGAAATCAAATTTTTTTTTTGGCACTATTATATGTAGAGGAGTTCTCTGTGTAATTTTTGTAAAAGATAGAAAATAATGAGTAAAATGAAAGATTAAAGTTGATATTAATGTTATTGAGACAATTTATTCAATGTAATTGCTATTAATTTTTAGTTTAGGTATGTGTATTAATTTTTTAAGAAAATTGTTGATTAATAGAATAGAATTGCAATATTATTTATTTGTAATAAAAGAAAAAACTAATTTATGGAATCCAGTTGATTAACCCAAGGTGATAGAATGATATATTTTTTAAGATGCTTTTTTTTAATGTTTGAACATATTTTAAATTTTTTTAGTTTATATTTATATAGATTGGTGAAAATGCTAAAGTATATGATACATGTTGTAATATAGCTGATTTTATTAAATTTTTTAATGATTTTGCAATTATAAATTTTTAATGAATTATTTATTCTCAAATTGAATTGTAGACAAAGAATTATTTTTATATTATGCTAATGTTGGTGGCTGAATGCTTCCTACTCTAATTAAATTATGGGACACTAATTCATAAGAGTTTAATTTAGGTGCACTGACAGTGTAAAAATTTTTTATATTGTCATCTAATCAAAATCTTTTATTTATATGACCATTCAAGTAGTGGGTGGTTATGTCAAAGAATTTTATTGATGTGGCAATTTATGATTGGATGTCTGTGTAAAAAATTTTTACACTGACAATGTATTTAAATTAAATCCAATTCATAATGTTTATGTTGAAAAGTGAAGTATTTATAATTGGTATTTATTTATTTTGAGAGTGATATTTACTTGTTTTGAAAGTAATATCTACATGGTTTTATAGACAAAAAGTGACTAAATGAGATAATATCATCTTCCATGATAAGCTGATATGGCAAATATCCAAGATGTCAATACCGTAATGTCCAAGAGGCAGGCCGCTTTTTCTGCGTCGATGTCTAATCTTCTATCAATGGACTCCAGATGCCATTTAGTTGCCTCGGCCATCTATTTGTGGAACAATCATAAATTCAAAATTTATTATTTCGTTAAAAAACTAAAAAAAAGGTCCAAACTTTCCGATGTATATAAAAATCATCGACATTATACTTAGATCGCTACAAACTTGCCATCCAAAATTCGCTAGATGTAAATTGGAAAGAGCAGTGTTATGCTTATATTAAAAGTGAACATTAAGGTAAATATAATAAGAAAAATATTTGGGAAACGCATCTTTTACGATGTAGTATGCAATATATACTGAAAAAGTGAACAAAATGATAAAAATGTTTCGATGATAGGTTCCTCATAATTATTGTTTAATTATTGGTAAGTTTTGTAAATTTTGCATATATATATATATATATAAGACTAAAGAGAGACACAAAGTAATTATAGTGACTAAATTTACTAATATTTTTTAACAATATGTTGACAATTTTTTAGAAAATAAAAATTGAATAAAAATAATAATAATCATTTAGGATCTATTATTCAAATATTTTTATCGTTTTATTCACTTTTTTCGTATGTATCGCATATTATATCGCAAAAAATATGTTCTCTTATCACTTCTCATATAAAAAAGACTAAAGAGAGACACAAAGTAATTATAGTGACTAAAGTGAAGTAAGACTTTGTGTCCCTCTCTATAATATTTACGTTTTATATCTTTTTGTAATATATAAATAACATTATTCAATTGAAAACTCAAGTACATTCAAATGATATGAAAGAATGCAAACAAATGTAGAATAGGACGACAATATATGGGCAAACCGAAATTGCCTGAGCTTAATTGAGGCTGATATTGGCTACGAGCTCGCTCAACAACACTGCTTAATTTCCCTTGACGTGTGGTCTTGGATTGGATGCTCCTGAAACCGTGAAAGATGTATCTGTTAACTATATGTAGAAATTATTGATGATTCCTTAGTTCTTTACGTGTGCAATGTTAATATTCCATTTCGTAAAAGATGAAAAAGCAGGGAGCAGGCAAACAGCTGCTGAGGAATCCACTCACTCTCTCTCTCACCCTTTTATGTGCCCATTTGGTCTGGAGTTTGCAATTTCGAGAAGATCTTCTAAGAGAAGGAAAGTGGCTTTGTATAGTAAATAGTAGTATTTAGTTTAACTTCTTTCAAAAAGCCTTCTGGAAGGAGTATCTTTGATGTTACTTTTCATTTTAGAAAAAGACCTTTTGAAAAGAAATCTTACTATTACTCTCACATCAATAACCAAAAGTAATTTTACTTTATCCTATCCAAACAAAACTCATTCTTCTAAAAGATCTTTTGACATATTTAAACCAAACAAAAATTATTCTTTTAAAAGTACTTCTTCTAAAAGACTTTCTTTCAAAATATCTTCTACCAAAAGTTAAACTAAACGGAACCTATATTTTCGCTCAACAAGTCATTCTGCCTACCTTGATTCCCACGTTGTGAAAATCTTGCGTAGTTTGCGAAAATAGTACTTTTGATTTGAAAAAGTGTAAACCTTTACGTCACCCTTTGTAAAGGGGAAAAGAAAAATAACCAAGGAGTTTAATCGTCTTTCCAAACTACTCTTCTCATTTTGAAATATTTTTCATTTTAATTTTTTTTTATGTTTAAATTATCTGTCAATTTTAAATATGAAGAAGACATTATGTTTTCTTAATTTCGATTTTACCCTTACATTAATTATACTTAACTAGCGGTTTGGCATTTTTTATTTTTAGGATATTGATATAAAACTCTTTATATCATATATAAAAATTTATTGAATAAATAAATTTTGAATTAAAAAAATGAAAAGTTATTTTATATTAACTATTATAATTATTCAAATTTTATTTATCTAATAAAGTTATGTATGTATATGAAAAATTGTATTGCGATACCCTAAAAATAAAAAATAAAAAATGTGGGTTGATATAAATAGCAATTTGCATTAAAACTTGAAAGATAACAAATATAAATAAAAGAAACTGAGAAATTTTCCAAAAATTATTTTAAATATTGTTTTGAGCCTATGAATGAGGAAGAAATCGCATGTAAACTGACTTGAAGGAATAGGAATAAAATAATGCCTGTGAAGATGGGAGCAGTTTCAGAAATAGGATTAGAAAATTGCCGATGGAAGTGGAGTAGCGAACATATTGAAGTAACGGTTTTAACCCAAAAAATATTTTTTAACCAAATTATTTATAAGGGTAAAAAACTGAACACGAAAATCAGTTATCTCAAGGAATTCCCTTTATTATATTGTATAGATTTTTAGATAATAGGTGAATAAGGGGGAAAAAAAAGAAGTAATTTGAATATAAAAATGGCTTTATAAAATTAGCTTATCATTTATTATCATTAAGATAATTTATTTACTTTCTGTGTATGAGAATCTCAAAATAACAAACATTATGAAACAGAGAGGATTAAATAATATAACAATATATCATTAAATATAATTATAAAGTTTTGTTATATTGTAATTATGTCTAAATTAAATTCTATTATTGTTATAATTAAGAAGAGATATATTTACTTTGAGGAAAAACGAATCTTTAAATTCAAAAAGAATTAGTTAAGGTGGTAAATAGTTTTAATCTTCCAGAAAGAGTACGTGAATTCAAATTTTAGGAAAATAATTCTTATGAAAAGATTGACCCTTGTGCTCCAGCAATTAAAAGAGGATTATTCTTATAGTTGATTCAAATGAGTTGAACATATAAAAATATCATGTAGTCTCTTCAGAGGTAAAAAAACAAATTTGTAATATCATTGCCACATCATAATTATATAGATTGAAAGCTATGTGATTGAGCTATAAGCTTGATGACAGCTTTCAACACCATAAAATTATTGTTGATGAATTAGAAGGTTTGTTAATTATAATTCTCTTCTTCATTCATCCATAACATATAGACAAGTCATAACCCGTAACAGTATATATGACCTGAAACAGTAATATATATAAATAATGCAAGTTGTGAAAAAAAAAAAAATATTAACAAGAAAGAAAGATATAGAATATCAGCCGTCCATCAACATTTGACACTTATCAATGATCTGAATTACTCTACTTCCTCAAATTCCTCAAATGATTCATCGAATTGGAGGAGCCATGTTTTCTTGAGTTATAGTGGAGAAGGCACCCGTTTAGAATTTACATACAAATTATTTGCTTCGTTGCAGCGAAAGGGAATCATAGCTTTCCCATTATTATTCCGTGATGTGATTTTGCAAGAACTCCTTAAAGAAATTGAGCAGTGTCTCGCTGCCATTGTGGTTCTGTCCCAGAACTATGCATCTTCCACAAGGTGTTTGGATGAGCTACAAAAGATTATTGAGTCAAAGAAGGTGATGGGGAGAGAGGTTTTCCCGGTCTTCTATGGAGTCAGCCCTTCTGAAGTTCGACACCAGAGAAATAGTTTTGCTGAGGCTTTGGGAAGACTTAAAGATGAAAGAAAAGAAGAGAAGGTGCAAAAATGGCGATATTCCTTGAAAGAAGTTGCTAATATTTCTGGCTGGGAATCCAAGAATTATCAGTAAGGTTTTTCTTTTGTGTTAAATTAATTGCACGAGTAATGTTCTTCATCTCAATTATCCTTTTAGGGTTTGTTTGATTTAACATTTGGCAAATAAGAAAAAGAATTGTCTTCTTAAAATATTTTTATACAAAATACTATTTGAATTTAATTTTATTTCATGCACTGTCAGTATAAATTTTTTTTTACATAAATATCCAATATTATATATTATCATATTAATAAAAGTAATTGAATAATATCCTAACAATGCATCAAAATTAATCTCATAATATTAAGATTAGCAAAACATCATAAGTCAAAATAATGGGAATTGTTTATCTTTCCAAACAAAAACCTAGTGCCTAAGTTATTGTAGCAAAAATTTTGGCAACATAATTTGACTATATTGTTTTTCTATTCACTATGAGAGTTAGATTATTAATTAAAGCAATTTTCAATGAGCAAAATAACATTGTAATCACATTTGGTTTGATTTAAAGTGAATTCTGATCTTAACTTTACTAAAATTTAAAAATAAACATTTTTAACTTGCATTAAAAATTAAATAAACTTCATCCGGAATAGTTTTATCATATAAAACATTTCTTTTGTGAATTAATTTTCATACATTAATATTGTAAAATATTTTTACATTATTAGCCAACAAAAAATTGACAAATCATCTATCATGTGTAGATTTTTTAAAATTTGAATTAGAATTGATTTTAAAATGGATTACATTGCAACTTTTCATTAGCTAACAGTGTAAACATATTTTATGTCAACACATAAAAATTAAACACTTTCTTTTGTTTCTAAGCCTATGCAGCCTTTAACTCTTCTTGAGCCAAGATCTGAATATTCCTGATCGAGAGATTTTAGCATCAACCTTGTTAACCATGCTATAATGATTCTATTTTTATTTTCTGTTTTTATTTTCTATATTTTTTATTTTCAAAATTTTGTAAAAGAAATAGTAAAAATAGTAAAAGTAATTTCTATTTACATATCCTATTTTCACTATTTCCTTAACAAAATATTAAAAGTAGAAAATATAGAAAATAAAAATAGAAACAAACAAACCCTTATGCTTTATTTTATATCACCTTTATGTAGTTTTTCCCCTTTTCATATATATATATACATATATATATATATATATATATATATATATATATACACTTGCTTACCTATTTTAATTAACGATACAAGTTCATGAAAAGCTGCACAAAGAGTCAAACATATTTTATAAACCTTGCAATTGAAATGACTGCACAATGTCATATACCAATTTAATTTATTTGCGTGTGACGAGAATATGGGACTATTTGTCAAACTTTAAAAATGAATATATATAAAAAATATTACCGGTTTAAAAATCTTAGAATATTTGTTAATGACAAAAGATTAGCTATTAATTAGTTTATTAGGTAAGATACCATCAAAAGAAGAAAAAGAAACTAGGAAAGATACTTATAACCTAATTAGGTTATATTTAAATCAAAGTTTGTGCTTCAATTTAATAGATAACTATTCCATGCAGTGTTAAATTGCGGTTGCGGCTGCGGATACAGTCGCGGTTGCGGTTGTTGTGATTGCGGACATTGTGGCTATCACGATGCTTATTGCAGCCGTTGCGGTGTGATTTATTTTTAAGTTTGTCGTTTGAAATTAAACTCGTTGCGGCCTATTGCGCCTTGCGCGCCGTTGTCGCTCTAATGCGGCCGTCCGTCTTCACGCGTTACGTTATGTTAATTTACGTGAATGGGCGAAACACCGCAATTGCGGCGTGATACGATTGCAGGCGATCAAGAATCGCAATATTAAGTGCGCATCACGTGATGCGGTCCGCAATTTAAAACAATGATTCCATGTATATTGATTAGTTTCAATTTGATTATTATTTCAATAATATTGAGATTTATAATTTTCTCACGCATAGCTAGGCATGAAGCAGAGCTCATTTAAGACATAGTTGAATAAGTATGGAAAAGATTATATCCTAAAATTCCATCTTACAATGATGGACTCGTTGGAATTGACTCTAGAGTTAAGAAAATAGATTCACTATTAAGGATAGAATTGGATGAGATTCACTTTATAGGAATATGGGGCATGGATGGCATCGGAAAGACAACCTTAACTAGAGTTGTGTTTCATAAAATTTGAGACACATTTGGTATTAGTTGCTCCCTTGACAATGTTAGGGAGATTTGTGGTGAAAGAGATGGAATGCTTCGCTTACAAAGAACACTTCTCTCTCACCTGAAAATAAAAGGCCTGGAAATTGAAAATGTGGACGAAGGAAAGAACAAAATAAGAAATCATTTGTTCAACAAGAAAGTTCTCCTTGTCATTGATGATGCTGATGACAAAAGCCAACTAGAGAATTTGGCTGAGAAGCAAGAGTGGTTTGGCCCTGGCAGTAGAGTTATAATAACAACAAGAGACAAGCAATTGCTAACATCCCATAGAATAGTTAAAATTTATAAAATTGATTTCTTAAATTTTGACGAATCCCTTCAGCTCTTGTATCGGAAAGACTTTAAAAATGATCAACCTCAAGAGCAATGTTTGGAGTTATCAAAAGTTGTTGTCCAGTATGCTGGAGGCCTTCCAATGGCCCTTGAGGTAATGTGTTCATTTCATAGTGGGAAAAGTGCATCTCAATGGAAAGAAGTTTTGGATACGCTAAAAGAAGACCCATCTTATGACACAAATACTACGAAATTGTGGCCGTTATCCACCAATGGGAATTGAAGTTCTAGTTGAAAAATCATTAGTAACTTACCATGGATTACAATTGGAGATGCATAATTTACTTCAAGAAATGGGAAGGGACCTTGTTTTTGAAGAATGCTCGACAGATGCAAGCAAACGTAGTAGGCTGTCGTTTCTAGAGCACATTGATGAAGTACTCCAACGTGGTAGAGTAAGTTTTTTTTTTTTTTTAATGTATTATGAATGGTCAATATATTTATACTTATTATTTATCATATATAGTAAGTGAAAGTAATTCACTACATCAATATTTTGTTCATGACGATCTAACTTGGTTTGAATTTAAGAATTCTTTAACGGTAAAATTTCCCAGCAAATCCTCATTGGGTTGGGGGGTTTATTCGATTTTGGAATGGAAAATGCTTCCCCTTATCTTAAATTTTTTGTGAACCAAAAAAAAAATCCTTGTCCCATGTCCTAACATTTTCTCCACCATTATATCCTAGGTATCTGAATTGATTCAAGGTATAGTCTTGAACCCATCCATTGAGCCATATGAAGCAATGTGGGATCCCGAAGCACTCTCAAAGATGCGCAATCTTAAAATACTAGTAATTAATTTTCATAATATGAAACTTCCTCTGGGCCTGAAAAGTCTTTGCAGCTCATTGAAAGTTCTTCATTGGACGGAGTATCCTTTGCAAGTTCTGCCGCTTGGAGTTCAGCTAGATGAAATTGTAGACTTGAAAATGCGTCACAGCAAACTAAAAAAGACTTGGAAAGGAACTCGAGTAAGCATATCTTACTTAACAACTTGTATTTCACTTACAATACTATATAACACAAAGTCTTCCAAAGCTATTTCTCTTACCTTTTTTTTTGCCCTTTCTGTTTTGATTTATCAGACCTTTGCAAAGCTGAAGTTCATTGATTTGAGCTTTTCCGAAGGACTAATTCAAACTCCTATTGTTTCTGGGTCCCATGTCTTGAAGTTTTGCTGCTTGAAGGTTGTACAAAGCTTGCTGAGGTTTACCAATCTGTTGGAAAGCACAAGAAGCTTGTTATATTGAACTTGAAAGATTGCATAAATCTTCAAACCCTTCCAAGAGAATTGAAAATGGAATCTTTGGAGGAGTTGATTCTTTCTGGCTGCTCAAAATTAAAAAGCTCCCTGCATTTGGAAAGAATATGGAATGTCTGACAATGCTTAGTTTGGAGGACTGTAAAAATCTTATTCACCTACCAAATTCCATTTGCAATTTGAAATCTCTAAGAAAGCTCAATATTTCTGGTTCCTCAAAACTTTCTTGGCTTCCTAAGAATATGAATGAGAATGGGTCTTTGGAGGAATTACTTGATGTGAGTGGGACTGCTATAAGAGAAATTAATTCATCCAAAATTGGTTTAAAAAATCTTTGTGGAAGTGGAAGGAAGGAACTAGTATCCAAGTCCAATTCATGGAAGTTACTTCAATGGATCTCAAAGTTTAGGAAGGAATAGAATGTAGGATTCTCTCATATTCCTCGCTAACATAAGATTGTTATGTTATATATATAGCCGGACTTGGGTTTCCTCATAGGTCCCAAATTTAACTACTTATATCATATTTTGTTTGAAAACTTCCAAAATCATGATTTTGGAGTGTCAATCGAAAGTTCAAACACGCTATGTTAGTTTACAACTTCAGTCACTCTTGCCTTTCTAAAGTTATTCTATAAGTCACACCAAATTTAACTTGTTATTTTGAGCTAGAGTACTCATTAAATGTTAATTAAATTCACTTATTGAATTAAATAAATAAACTTAAATTTTAATTAATCTTCATTATGTAAATGAATTAAATTTCAAATGTTATAAACTTAATTGTGTCATAAACTTTAGATTATACTTAGTTCAAGTAATTCAGTATTTGTCTTTTTTAGAATTAAAGTCTTATACATTAAAAAAAAAATCTAGTGTTGGAAGAGTTTATCCATGATGGTTTATTAAAAAGAAAAAGAAAAAGGAAAGCACTACCTTTAGATTATGAGTGCTTTGTTTGTGCTAAATTACAATAAAAGAATATTTAAAACCCCACTTCTCTAATATTTTGAGCAGGTTAGATAATCATTTTGAAGAGATCAAAGTCTACAACAAAAAATTAGCGTCAATAGATGAGAGAGAAAGTGAGGAAAATGTATTATTTTATTGATCCTATTGACCTTACACATTTTATTATTTATTTTTAAATTTTGATATAATTGTTTATATTAGTATTTTCTGGTAAATATTATTTATATTAGTATAATATCATTGAACCTATTAATCTTAAAGCTTTAGTCGCCTTTCGGTGTAGCCGGCCCTATGATTTAATGGAGTTTTTCAACTCTAATCACTTGTTTACCTTAAACCCTTTAATGAATAAATAAATCTTAATATCAATGTCTACACTCTACACCCAATAATAATAATATCAATGTCAGGGAAAAGCTGTTAACTTAGGGTAGAGGTATGCCCTAAGCCTACCCGAGTTCACGGATGTTATTGTTTATCCCTTTCTTTATTCATTAAAATTGGGTGAATATTCAGTCTATTTGAATATAACATCCAACTTGATCGAAATCGATTCTATGATTGAATAGCAGAAGTGCTACTTAGTAGTAGAAATTCGAAGAGACAGACACAGAGGGGACTCAATCATACCTGCTAGCTCCTAGGATGAGAAGTAGGTCTCTTGTTTTTGGCAAGAATAGTTACAGCCTTTCTTGCCCCTCGGGAGAGTGAGTCTATTTAGCGAACTAGCAGGACGCGGAGATCGATTGATCAGTAGAATTCGAACAACACTCCTTTGACTTGCTATCTAAGAGACTAGCCAGGAGAGATAAGAAAGACGCTCTACTCTAAAGGAATACTGAAAGGCAACTCGATGTCCCTATAAGGGATGTCCAATGAAGGTTCGAGAGTTATGGGAAAAAATGTTATCCCCTTTATTTAGTTTAAGTTATAGAATGTTTAGTTGGTAACTTCCTCACATAACGATTGTTTACCAATTCCATGATGTGTAACACCAATTCAAAGGGGCACACCAAGCCCCTTTGGTCCATATATTTTTTTCAATAATCCAAGGGGCACATCAAGCCGCTTTAGTCCATATTATTTGTACTTTATATATACCTGACTTTCCTTTTATAAAATTTTATTACATATAAAACATGCAGCAAAACTACTAACATGCCAAGCACGCATTAAAATATATATTTTTATAATTCATATCGTCATTTACCTATATTTTTATATATTTAAAATATAATATTTATCATGTATGATTAAAATATGAAAAGAGTTTTTCAAATATATATATATATTCCACTCGGATCAAAAACTTAACCCCATCACCATCTTCATGCATCTATATATGCTCACGTCAACATGAAGAATGTCATAACAATAATGTAATAAATATATTAACGAACAACGATTAAGTCAGATATAGAAAATCAGCCGTCCATCAACATTTGACCCTTATCAATGGTTTGAGTTACTCCACTTGTTTCTGTCCATCACCTAACCACCTATTTAAAAAATTCTGCTCAGCTATTATCTGAAACTAGCTAGTGTTTTTCCTCGTAAGACAAGGTACAGATTGCAGTGCTATGTATATAATTCGATGGACCCCGTGAACCTTAGCAGTGCCAATGCATGTAGCATGCGTATATAAATCTTCTTTTAGCTAAAAGTTATTGTGAACTTATATGTCGCTTTGATTCTTGCTTCTAGGCTTATAGCTAAAGCTATTTTTGCGTAGGGTGTTAAAGCTTCAATGTTATTTTTTCTTCCGAATTGTCAGTATTTGTATTCCATTATATTCTCACTGATTTGAATTGAATCAGTTTATTCAAAAGTGAACTCTCTTACTATTTTCTTTTTCTTTTTTCAATTAAAAGACTCCAATTAATTAATACACTAGTTGAGTAGAATATGTATTAAATCCCTTAAATCAATTAAACTTTAGTTAAAGTTTCAATGTTACGTCGAGAATCTTCCTCAAATTCTTCTAATGCTTCATCATCATCACAATGGAGTATGGACGTTCCATGTTTTCTTGAGTTTTAGGGGAGGAGACACACGTTGGGATTTCACAGACCACTTATATGCTGCATTGCTCCGGAAGGGAATCATAACTTTCCGAGATGACCTTCAACTGGAGAAAGGAGATGTGATTTCTGAAGAGCTCCTCAAAGCAATTGATCAGTCCCTGGCTTCCATTGTGGTTCTCTCCAAGAACTATGCATCTTCCACTTGGTGTTTGGATGAGCTACAAAAGATTCTTGAGTCAAGGAAAGTGCTTGGGAGAGAAGATATTCCGATCTTTTATGGTGTCAGCCCTTATGATGTTCTAGAGTTGAGAAATAGTTTCGCTGAGGCTTTCGGAAAGCATGAAACAAGATTTGCAGACAACATTGAGAAGGTGCAAAAATGGAAAGATTCCTTGATAGAAGTTGCCGGAATTCCTGGCTGGGAGTCCAAGGATAAGTAAGTTTTTCCTGTATTAATTTAATTACATAACTAATGGTTTTACTAATCCCGCACTATTTTATAAGGCATGTGCAAATTTAACATAATCTAATGATATACATATTCTCAACTCTAATCAGGTGTAGAAATTAGAACAGAATCTGACCAGAGATGAGGATATATATATATATATATAAAAGCATCTACACTCATTTTATACACATTATTTTACTTTACATAATCTACTTTAAGAAAAATGATAGAAAGCTAAAAATTTTGCCTGAATTTAGATATCAAAACAATATAATATATTTATAAACTTTTGGATAAATAAGTGAGTCATATCACTTTAGTCATCTAGCATTGTTCATACTTTAATCATTAAATAGTATACATTAATTATCACTTAATATGTTGATTAACACATAATGATTATTGATTATTGTTTATTACCAATTGATTGCACATTGATCACGAGTATAAATTAGGGCTAGCACTGCTATATAGCCAAAAAAAAAAAAGTCAAAATCTTTAATAAAAATCGTGCTAATTGTTATATGAAATGAAGTTCTAGGAATTACTTATTTATCTAAGGGTTAATTATCAAGTCATATTATTTTAGCAATCAAATTTTCGCAAAATTTTTTGCCCTTCAATATTTATTTTTTTGAAAAAAAAAAGGACAAGGCAAGGTTACACTTTTGTCATTGATAGGCATGAAGTGGAGCTCATTGATAATGTAGTTGCATTGTTTTAAATATGTCCTAAATTGCCATCGTACAATGATGGACTCGTTGGAATCGACTCAAGAGTTAGAAAAGTGGATTCACTTCTGAGGATGGAATTGGATGATGTTTGCTTTATGGGTGGTATTGGAAAGACAACTCTTGCTAGAGCTGTGATCAAGAAAATCCGTGACCAATTTGACATTATTTGCTTCCTTGAAAATGTTAGAGAGATTTCAGGAGAAAGAGATGGCATGCTTGACTTGCAAAGAAAACTTCTTTCCCATTTGGAAATAAAAGGCTTGCAAATTAAGAATGTGGATGAAGGAAAGGACACAATAAGAAACCTTTTGTTCACCAAGAAAGTTCTCCTTGTCATTGATGATGTTGATGACTTAAGCCAATTGGAGTCATTGGCTGAGAAGCAAGAATGGTTTGGCCCTGGCAGCAGAATAATAGTTACAACAAGAGACATACAAGTGCTAATATCACATGGAATAGTTGATAGTTATAAAATTGACTTCTTAAATTTTGATGAGTCCATTCAACTCTTGAGTCAGAAAGCCTTTAAAAGAGATCAACCTCAAGACAAGTATGTGGAGTTGTCAAAAGAAGTTGTCAAATATACTGCGGGCCTTCCTATGGCACTGAAATTGTTGGGTACATTTCTATGTGGACGAAGTGAATCTCAATGGAAAGAGGTAGTGGAGAAGATAAAAGAAGTGCCACCCAATGATATTGTGAAGAAGTCACTCAGAATAAGCTACAATGGTTTGCCGGTATGTTATCAGACTTTATTTCTTGATGTTGCATGTTTCTTCAAAGGTTGGGTGAAAGAGCTTGTGATACAAGCACTTGAAATTTGTGAACGTTATCCACCAATTGGAATTGATGTTCTAATTGAAAAATCTTTGGCAACTTATAACGGATTGTGTTTGGGGATGCATGATTTGCTTCAAGAATCAGGAAGGGACATTGTTAATGAAGAATGTCCTGCAGATGCTGGCAAATGCAGTAGGTTGTGGTTTCAAGAGGACATTGATGAAGTATTAAAATATAATAAGGTAAGTTTTTTCTTACAAATGTTTAATGAAGTTATATCTTAACCCTTGTCACATATTTGTCTTGACATTCGTCATTGTTGTTTGGCTAGGCAACTGAATCAATGCAAGGACTAACTCTGAAGCCACAAACTAAGCCGTACCAAGCAAATTGAGACCCTGAGGCCTTCGCAAAGATGTCTAATCTTAAATTAATTATCATTTCGCATGATATACAACTTCGTCATGGCCTAGAATGTCTCTCTAGTTCATTGAAATTTCTTCAGTGGACAAATTATCCTTTGGAAGCTCTGCCGCTTGGTGTGCAGCTAGATGAAGTTGTAGAGCTGAAATTGCGTTACAGCAAAATAAAAAAGAATTGGGATGGAACTCAAGTAAGTAGTTCAGTTAAGATCTTGCATGTTTAATTTGATACTAGCACAAAGTCTTCCTAAGCTAATCAAATCTCTTACTTTCTTTTTCCTTTTTTGTTCTGATTGGCCAAGTCTTTTGCAAAGCTGAAGTTCATTGATTTAAGTTTTTCCATAGATCTAATTCAAACTCCGATAGTTTATGGGGTTCCATGTCTTGAAATCCTGCATCTTGAAGGCTGCACGAACCTTGTCCAGGTTCACCAATCCATTGGACAACACAAGAGACTTGTTCTATTGAACTTGAAAAATTGCATAAATCTTCAAACCTTTCCAAGGGAATTGAAAATGGATTCTCTGGAGAGTTGATTCTTTCTGGCTGCTCAAAAGTTAAGAAGCTCCCCGAGTTCGTAGACACTATGAACTGTTTATCACTGCTTAGTTTGGAGAATTGCAGAAACCTTCTTTGCCTACCAAATTCCGTTTGCAACTTGAAATCTCTTAAAAGCCTCAATATTTCTGGTTGTTCAAAGGTTTCAAGGCTACCAGAAAACATGGATGCAAATGAGTCCTTGGAGGAACTTGATGTGAGTGGGACAGCAATAAGAGACATCACTATATCCAAAGTTCATTTAGAAAATCTTAAAGAGGTGTCCTTTGGTGGAAGAAAATTAGTTGCATCCAACTCAAGGAACATACTTCAATGGGCCATGAAGTTTAGGAAGCAACCAGTTCCAATGGAAATGACCTTGCCTCGTCTCTCCCACTTTTTTGCCTTGACGTACTTGGACTTAAGTTGATGCAGCCTTGATGATGAATCAATTCCTGAAGGCCTTGGTTCCTTAGCATTGTTGCAGGGGTTAGATCTAAGGGGGAACAATTTTGTTAACCCACCTTCTCATTGCATTAGTAATCTCTCCATGCTGCAGAGTTTGTCCTTCTCTGATTGCTCAAGGCTTGAGTCACTGCCTATGCTTCCACCAAATGTCCACTCCTTATATGCAGCTAATTGTTCTAAAATGAGGCGTTTAAATTTGGATGCACAAATGCTATGGCAAATAATCGAGTCACATATCTATATGGAACTGGTATACTTGTCATCCACCCCATAATTGTACTATCTTATTTTTATTAATTAACTAATTATTTACAAATATATTTTCTTATGTGACAGATGGAAGAAGAGTCGATTTTTTGGTTCATCATAGCAGGGAGTGATATTCCATCATGGTTTGACAATCAAAACTACCATTTAATTGATGCATCACATCCTCCATATAACAAGTTGGGTTGTGATTCAGTTGTATCAATTGTCGTGGATGTACCTGACTATTGTAAGTGGAGTGAATGGTGGGGCATTGCAGTATGCTTAGTATTTGAACCTATAAACATTCGTGCGTCTTCTCCATCCGATTTGAGGCCAGGTTCCAAGGGCAATGATGAGGAGATGATATTCCATTATTGGGCCTGTAAAGCTCCTAATAGGGAACCTGACTTGGGTTTCCCAATAGGACCCAAATTTGGCCACTTGGTTTATGAATCAAGTGACCCTTATATACATATTGTATTCTTGACCGGTGAGGATAAATATAAATATATTCAGCATTATCTAGGTGGAGAGCAAAGCCAACTTGAACTGATATTTTATGTGGAGAATCTTTGTAAGCCATGGAAGCCAACTATAAGGAAGTGTGGGTGCCGTGTGATATGTAAGGAAGATGTTGAAAATTGGCGCAAGGACTCAAGTGGTGAATTGGAGGCGGAAAAGCCTAATTCTCCAAATTCACACTCTCCAGCGTAATTTGTATTGCACGTCCTCTAGTGATTCATGGTGCATTTTTTCTTTTTTTTTTTGGTACAGATTATGGTGTCTATTTTAATACTCCCCGATTTGTATCTCATCACCTATTTTGTCACAAAAATTATATGAAGAAAATTTGGAAAATATAAAAGCCAACGGTTGAAGTGTTAGATTGGATGGTTTGAAGTGATTTCGGAAAATCAACTAGATGCGTTTGCTTTTACTCTCAGAAAAAGTGATTATAAAAGTTAAATTTTATATATAATTGAAAAGTTCGAAAGATGATATTTTTTTTTCAGAAGTTACTATTTTCAATTTCTTCAAAAAAGTTGAAAATGAATTTTTTTGATAATCAAATTATTTTTAAAAAATTATCTAAATATATGAAAATTAATTTTTTTTTAGTAAAAAAGTAATTGTTTACCAAAAAAAGTCACAAATAAATACACCCTAAACCATTTATTTATTGGTTGTTGAAATCCATAAAATCTCAAACATACTTTTTTTTTTTTGTTTTTAAGAGGTGAATTCTTTCATGTCATAATTTTACATGATTTTATTATGTATAAATTTTGTTGATGGTAAAATTCTCTCGTAAGCTCCTATGTAATTCTTTCTTTCTTAATTAATGATAAAAGTTTACACACAATAAAATTATGTAAATTTTAATATGGGAATACATTTGCTTTTTTAAAATGATATAAAAAAAATAATTCCAAAAACCTGAATGTTACAGAAAGACCCCTGAAACAGGAAATTGGTCCAATCAAATCCAAACACAATTCTGGACTGGTTTGGTTGACCAGTTGATAGTGACCTGTGATAATGCATGGACTTCACATCTTAAACCCAATCTCAATGTAAGCCCAAATTAAGGCCTAATTATGTGACGTGAAAAATACATTACCCAATGATAACAAATCCAAAGTACCCCAAAAAATATGCATGTTTTATTACATGGCCACAATATCACTTACTCTGACAGAATCTGAAACCACAAGATAAGAATCTAAGATCTGATTGTTTATATCGAAAATGATAATGCAAGCCTGTATATCAGTGTATAGTGCCCAATATCATCTTGTTCATCAATATGTACTCTCCAATATGAGTCACTTGTAGCAACTGTGGCATGAGACATTGCTCCATAAATGAATGTTTGGAATTACTGTGAGAAACGACAGGGCATGTGACATAGTGGAAAATGACAATATGGGATTGCAGCAGGGTTAGGAAGAATCTGATGTCTGCATCACAGCTCGTCCTTGAAGCTTCAAGATAGCCCGACACACCAGGCAGTGCCACCACCTACTATTGTATGCTTTCTAATGCAACGTGGCCTTTTTTTTTTCTTTCAACCTTCTCGTTACTATTTTTCAAATGAAAAATGATTCGGGACTTATTTTTTTGTAAAACATCGTGTCGATTCATACGTCATCTACTATTGAATGGAGTGTAGGTCCCACTTAATCCAACAGTGAATGAGATGTGAGTCAACACGATATTCCATAGAAAACCTTCGAACATTTCTCTTTTCAAATGAATCATATTATTGGTAAAAGATACATTATAATAATCTTTTTATGTTATGTTTATTTCTAAGTACAAAAAGTCCAGCACAACAAATAAACATGTAGCGTGTTTTAGATGCGCGTTTGAGACCTCTAAACGTGATTTTAAGACTGCATATTCGCTTTTAACAAAATTTATATTTGTTTGGTTTTACATTTTGTCACCCACTCAAAATTGATTTTATTATAAAACTAAGACTTGGTTCAAAACAAGAATTTATTGTTTTCCTCTTTAGATATTATTTCAACAATATTAATTTCGTCAAAATTATTTCTTAAATAAAAGTACCAAACATAAGTCATTTTTATTTCAAAATCACTTTAAACTAAAATCAATTATAGCAAAATCAAGATCAACGTACAACAGTCCCTATTTGATCGGCAGAGTTGCATCATGTTCTCAAATGATGTGAGACTTTGAGAACTAGTAAAGAAAAGGTTTATTATGTAGTTTACTATGTCAATGAGATTAGGTCATGAACTCATCATGCTGAACGCTTGTATATTCATGTAAATAATCAATCATAAAATAAGAATTTGTATAAAAAATTTACCACTTTACCAAAACAACCTACCATAGTTGCATACACATGCATGCATGACACATGATGTCGCAGGGTGACTTATATGAACCTTTAGTCACATGGGTTCAAGTTCCTGGGCCCGGCCAGGGATAGCAAGGGAAAACTCTACTATATAAAAAAGGTGCACTTTTAAGTTGTCAAATAAGTGTTTGGTTTAACTTCTTTCAGAAGAAAAGACCTTTTGGAAGAAATATCTTTAAGGTTACTTTTCATTTTAGAAAAAAATCTTTTAAAAAGGAATCTTACTATTATTCTCACATCAACAACCAAAAGTAATTTTATTTTATCCTATCCAAATAAAACTCATTCTTCTAAAAGGCCTTTTGATATATTCAAACTAAACAAAAATTATTCTATTAAAAGTACTTTTTTTAAAAGACCTTCTTTTAAAAGATCTTCTTTCAAAAGACTTTCTTCCAAAAGTTAAACCAAACGGACCTAATATGATGCAAAGAATGTAATGTATCATATGTGGGCAACTTCGGGACGTCTTTGTCTTAGAAAAACTGTTGCCATTATCTACTGCACTAGGCTGCATATGCGAATTCCAGTTCAGATTTGAGATAACAATATACAATTTTAATGATTTAAGACATGATAGAACTATTAACTCATCAATTGGATTGCATCTAGTGGGTTGCATTGTGTTTGCGATACCTCCTCTATGTTCATTGCATGTAAATGCATGAAAAAAGAAGTTGATTCAACCGAGATCCGTTGTAACTTTAAGCAGCATTTGTTGAATAATGAACTTTGCAATCATTAAAATTGCTACTGTTACCTTATCTAGTGAGGAGAGGGTTTTTACTTTTCTATGGCAGAATATGCTTGTTTGAGAGCTTCTTCCCGTTTCCATTGACAGCTTTCACCTCGTTTTTTTTTGGTTGCCACCAGATTGTGCAATTTTTCACTGCCTGCCTCTTACCAGTTTTTGGCTCTTCGCAAACACACACAACACCCGAAATTTTTTTTTAAGAAATGATATAATCTTGAATGCAATAAAAATTGAAGAGCTCAAAGTCTCCAACGTTGCTAGTGTTCCATTCGTAGATTCATTTTTAAATTTGATCAACACATGTGATCAAGACTTGGTGCTCATCTTATAGATGCACTATTTTTTGTTTTTTATTTCTATTGCCACAAGGTGTACCCCCCTAGAATATGGCGTATTGGTCAGAAGATGTTTAAATTCTTTATAGATGTTATTTCCAGTTTAAATAATGTATATTATCCTATATAAAGTGTAAATGTGTTTATAGGAAAAAAAAAGTGTACTCACTCGTTGCTCCACATCAATTCCAGTTTTCTATCTCAGCCACGCGAACAACTCAGTCACTTAAAGTTCACAATTCTCAACAAATAAATAAATTAACATGTAAGTTCACACGCAAATGTAATTATACAATACAATATGCATCTTATTAGCCAAAAAAGAGAATAAGTTTTCTCCTACGTGTCGTTCAGTGAAATTTGAGAAGCAAGAAACGAAAAGAGGAATCCATTCATCTTGACAGATGTTAACTTCAATTGTTCTCGGGAATATTATAGTTTTATTTTGATTAAATTTTCTTCTTTAAATTTCTAATAATCATGTGTTCCATCATCAAGGTAAAAAGTTAAGAGTGAAACTTCCACCTTAATCTAGTAAAAAAATTTTGCACAATGTTTTTAAAAGATCATAACGCAGTTGTTGAAGAAAAAGATATTTCCCTTGAACTCTAGGATTTCAAAGTTCAAATACAAGTAAATGTACATATAGAAACAACTTGACCACTACTTAAATCACAAAATAAAGTCTAGTGCAAAGTGAAACTTGACTTAGATATACAAATTTAATCAGCAAAGTTAATGTAGCTACCCACCCCCACCAACTGGATGACAAGTCCAAAAAATTCTTGAAACTGATGATCAACAACTACAATAAATTAACTCAGCTACTCTTAACTAGCCTCACTCCTCCCACCACATTTTCATATTTTTCATATACTTTACAAAGCAGAATCAGCCATATGCTTTGCATCCTCTTTAAGCTTTCAGTATCCAGTAGGGAACTCACATTTACCATACCCTGCACACAAAAATAAATTGAATTAAAAATTAAATCAAATCAATAAAAATAAAAACACTTTGATAAAACCAAAAGGCACCCCAAAAATCGAAGGCATCTGTAGAAGGAATCCTATGGGATCCAGACAACCCATCCTTGACTTTTTGACTATGTCTTTACTTTAGGTACCAATTTGCAACTGCATAATATTTTTTATTTTTTTTTACGAGTTCAATTACCCTTTTGGCACAGTGAATTAGTAGCAATAAAAGGTATTTCCCAGCTACCAAGGTAATGCTAGTGCACTCTATCCAATAAAGTTATGCCACGTCGTTTACAGAAAAAGATTCCCTCTCACGTGCCTCTCTTACGTCCCCCTCGTGCACCATTGCTCACGCGCTCACGTTGGCCAACCCGTTTCACACCATTCTAACATACGCCCCATTTACAAGGGCCAAAAGACCTAAAAAAAAAAAGGAGAGATTAGGGTTTTCATAGAATACTCACTAGGCTCCTGCGTGACCACGTACGCCGCACCCCCGAAATAGCAGCTACCACCCGCGCGTGCCTTCTTCTGGTAATAACTGTTGAACGCGAACGACGCGTGCGCCACAAGCGTGTTCGGATCGTAACACGTGGCACCTGGCTGGATCGAACGGCAATCAGCGCCTCCTTCACCGCAAGCAAAATCTAGTGCCACCTGCAGCCTCTCCTTCTCCGCATCGGGATTCGCAACGCACCAGGTGTTCGCGGCGGTGCTCTTCGAAACCCCTCCGCCTCCACCTCCACCACCGGTGGCCGGAGCATTCACCGGAGACGCCGTAGACGGCGAAGGACGGTCGTGATAGTTCTTCAACCCCTCCGTCGTGAACGGAATATCATAAACCTTCTTCTCATCAGGGTAAAACAGTCCGAAATTTCTCTCCGAGGTGGGTCCCACTTTCTGATTCTCATTAAACAGAGCGAATAAGTAAACGGTCAGATCTGCTTTGGGCCTCAGCGGCGTTCCACCACCTGTCAAGATCTTGCGGACGAGATTTCCGTTGTATGCAGCAGCATTCTCTACGCTCGCACCCACCTCATTGTTATCTCCCTTCGAAGGCCAACCTGTTTCCGTTACAACGATCTCAACGTCGTCGTATTTGAGAGCTGAAAGTGCTGCAAAAACGGCGTCCATTTGTGCGTCGAACAGGTTATAGTATCTCAACCCGTTACCCGGATCCACCACTCCCGGGTTCTCGCGAAATAAAGCGTAGTCTAAGGAGATGACGTCAGCGTTGGACTCGTAGGCGAAAAAGGGGTACACGTTGACCATAAGATACGACCCGGTTTCGCGGAGGAACCGGAGCATGGGCTCGAAAACAGGTTGGATTAGTTCCGGTCGGAACGACCCGGCGGAGGAAGGGTACGAGTTTCCGAGGGCGGCGAGTGCGATTGGGGAAGAGACCTTAATTTGGTTGTGGAGGTTGTGGCTCATTAGGGCTTGGTGGATATTCTTCATGGCGGGGACGAGGAACTTCGTGGTGTTGTTCGGGTCGGCGAAGACCTCGTTTCCGACGGCGATGGCTTCGATTTGGGTGTGGGGGTGGTAGGCGGCGACGTTGCGCTGCACCCATGAGAGGGCGAAGGAGAGGGATTTTGCGGCGGCGAAGAGTTGTTGGTTGGGGAGGTCGACGGTGACCTTGATGCTGGATCCGGATAGGGCGTGGAGCGCGGCCGGGTCGGTGTCGTAGACCTTGACCCGGTTGAGGCCGTTGGATTTGAGGAGCTGCACGACCTTCACGGCAGAGGGGAGGTTGTTGGCTATACGGCCATAGTTCACGCCGATGGAACCGCCATCTGTAACAGAAAAAGGTTAGTTAGCTAGCAAATAACAGAAACAGTTAGTCAGTTGGTTAGGAAATAACAGAAAACAAAAATGCTGGAGCGAGAGCGAGAGGCTTGCCTGTGAGAGTGAGGAGGTTGAGGAGGAGGGAGATGGCGGGGAGAATGAAGCGCGGCATGCTCTGCTTTGTTGTAAACAGAGCGTGTGAAGGTTTGAGGTTTGTGTTGGTGTTCTGTGGCAATGTGGGTGGAGTAATGTGTGTGTTTGGAGTGTTGTGTAGAGCAAGTGGGTGGTGTGTGACAGACAGAGTGTGTTGTTTATCTATATGACTTATGACTGTGAAGGTGGCGTTGAGGGGAACGAGGCAGTTTGAGGGGAGAGAGAGAGAGAAGAGGGGGGGGGGGGACCCACCCACGATGTGGCAGTGACAAGAGTAACAAAAGGCTGAGTGATTATAGGACCACCATGGTTACTGGCTACCATTACCAACCTGGCCTGCACTGCTCCAACGTTCGTGCTTAGCTATAGTAATGTGTACGATGCCGATGCAAAAAAGAAGAACTGAATGGGAACGGATCGAGTTTTTGGTTCAATGTTGGTCCCACCAAACTGGACCGTTACTAATTATCATTTTTCCTCATTATTCATTGTTCTGTGTAAAAGAAAGAAATGATTACGCACATTTCCAATTTTCCATATATATATATATATATAGAGAGTTTATTTTAAAATATATAATCTCGAAAAGGTTGAATAAAAAAGTATAGCAAGAGTATGTCTTTTAAAACTTTAGCAAGCGTAATTCACAGCAAAATCTTAAGTTCAAATTTTATTGATATTTAAATAAGTTTATTATTTTTTTATTTAATTTTTTTTAAGAAAAGAAACAGCCAAAACAATTAATATGTTGAGTAGGATATATTTGTTCATTACTGCATGAAAGTTCAGAACCTTGTGTGAATGTGTGGTGATGTTTTGGAGCGGCTAACATCAAGCTATAAAAACAAGGGTAAGCTTAATGTGGACGAAAATTTTTAGCGTGAAAATTGACGAATCAATAGCTGGATAATTAATTTCTGCATAACCATATGTCAGGGAGTTCGAATAAAAAGTAAATTTCCAATAAATCCACAATATAAAAGATTCGTGACCGTTTGGAAAGTTTCCTTAATTCCTTTGTACTTTTTATCATTTTCCTTAAAACAAAGTCATATACGGTTCATGTCCCAAAAACAAAAAGTCATGATACTGTTTCCAAAGATGAAGTCATTTATTTTTTTCATGGACATTACAACTTACTGGGCCAAGCCCAACATCCTGTAACCCAAAGTACTGAACCAACTTGGGTCCTTCGTAATGATCAGAACGCCATATATTGATGACAGCTGTAGGCCTCCGACAGCCCGCCATTGAAAGATAGGCCAATCTTATCGGCCCAATATCCCAGATTCCTGGCCCGTTATTGCAGCGCTACCAGAATACAAAAGTGACTCTGCGGAAAGAACAAGAAATATCAAAATCATCAAAATAAAACCCTAACTTTGAGAGAGGATCACAGAGAGAACGAAGAACGATGGCCGAAGAAGACAAGAAGCCCGGTGATCAATCCGCACACATCAATTTGAAGGTCAAAGGGCAGGTTTGTTTTTGTTTCTGTGGAATTTTCTCGGTGAATTTCCCCACTTGTTTATTTTTTTTTTTCAGTCAAAAAAATTCGAAAAAAAAGATCCTTTTTTTGAAAAGGATTTTCTATCCTTTTGTGAATTTTCGGTTCCTGGGTCTTCCTTAATTCCTAGAAAGTCTTCGTTTTTAAGTGTGGTGTAGCTCATTTTCCCTTTCTGGGATTCTGATTTTATCATGAGTTTCTTTTTTCTGCTATAATTTTGTTTTAAAAATTTCTGTCTCTTAACTTCATATGCGAGTGGAATTAAAGTCTTCTAGGAGTGGAATTTGAACTCTGTATGTGTTGTAGTCTATTTTTTTTTTTTTTTTCAAATTATAATTTTGGGGTCTTGCTATATTTTGGTCATCTGAGTAAATGGAGGAATTAGAAACCATTTCATCAGGGAGTTTTTGATATCTGCTCCCTTTTAATTGATGTTTGCGTCTTAATCTCCAGAATTCATGCCCAATTATGCATGGTCATCGCTCATTAATTGAATTCTTGTCACTTTTCACTTATCTGTTTTTATTTTTATTTTGTTGCCCTAGAAGGGAAAAAAAATAGATTAATGGGTTTGATCAATCATTTGGAATACATTTAACACAGGTATGTAAATTCCCAAGATTCGAACCCAAGTTCATACATACTACTCAAGCCTCTTACTATTAGACTACTCTTAATGGCTTATGCTAAATTCCTGCTGGGTGTGTATAATAGTTTTGCTATAGTTATGTCCGTACCTCAATGATATTCTAGAGTTTTACGTTTTCATGGCCTTTTTTTATTTTTGATTTGCTGGACGGTTTCTACTTCAGCTTAATGTTTACTGATTAAAAGAGTCCTCCAAAAAAAGTGGTTTTTTTTTTTTTGGACAAGGAAAATGGTATTTAGTACGAAGAAATTTTCGTAATTTCTGTATAGTGTGAGAGAGAGCTAGATTTTGTCTCCACCTTCTCTCTCCTCCGTGATATCCGTTACAAAACAAAATTTTATTGGTTGAAATTTCGTTTGTGCGTTTTTGTGCAGTAGCTATTCGTACTGAATAGCATTGCTGTTCAAATATCACTTGTTACTGTTTTGTTTCTCGTCATTGAAGGCACATCTCTTGTTGATTTGTATGCATAAAGTCATAAAATAACATTGCAAGATTCTCATATAGAGTTGCGAGGTCCTTTTAGCACCCTCTTTGCTAATATTTTTGTGTGCAATGCTGACCTCTCAAGCGAAGCTTGATGTCCATCTAACATATAAATTCAATGCCATGGATGAAACCTGGTTTTCATTTTGATGATATTTGTGAAGTACAATGAGTTAAATGAATGATTATTTTAGTTTTTGGTATGTTATACTTCTTTTGATCCGATGTTTTTGTCATCTTACGTGATATGATGAGTGTATGATCCGATCAAAGGTTATATTTTGTTAAGGACTCAATCTCTTGTATTTTGTAGTAGTGTAATGGGCAGATGGTCTTAGACTTTTATGTGATTGTAGGATGGAAATGAGGTATTCTTTAGGATCAAAAAGAACACTCAACTGAAGAAGCTGATGAATGCATATTGTGATCGACAATCTGTGGACTTGAATTCCATTGCCTTCCTATTCGATGGGCGCCGGCTCAGAGCAGAACAGACTCCTGATGAGGTTTGCCTCTTTCACCCCTGCTGTTTCTTGATGATGGGAAATTTATGTTAACATGTATCACAACCCTACTTGTTTTTTGTGTATTTCTTCAGCTCGAAATGGAGGATGGGGATGAGATCGATGCAATGTTGCACCAAACTGGTGGAGCCCTGTGAACTTAATCTATGAATCTGTTCTCTGGTAGTACTTGTGAAGAATTTGATACATAAGATAGTGTAGTTACTTTGGTGAATGTAAGCTAAGGAATTGCATTATGGAAATTGTGATAGACACCTTCATTGTAGACCTTGTTTGAAAAGTCTGGCATACTCCTCAGGAGTTTTGTAAGTTTCGTCCACTCGTATGAAACCTGGAATATTAAGTCAATATTTTGATCCGTTATTATGATGTCTTGGGAGAGCTTTCCTCTTATGCGCTATTATAAGAATTGCTTTGAATTGTTGAGAATATACTCATTATTGAAAAATTTTACCAAGTGGCTTCCATTTGTGGCAAGTTTTATTTTGATTCGTTGTTATTTTTCACTAATTATTGATCTCACCATCTCCACCGTATTCGAGATCACCACTCTTACCAAACTCCGTTAATTTGAAATAAACATAATTAAATTGAAGATAAATTAATGTATGCAACGATTGGATTATTGGCTTATTATCAACCGCAATTTTTTTATAATGATGTATAATGTGTATTTTCTATTATTATTATATTTATATAAGAAACACTGTATATAATATATATCGTAAATTATATTTATATAAACAATAATATATATAATATAAATATTATCATATTTTATATGAGATTGTAGTTCAAAAAAATTATATTATATGAGATTAAAATTTTTTATAGAATATAATTAAATTTAAAGTATGAGATGGGGAAATGATTATTTTAAACTTTTTGATTATTAAATTTTTACTTAAATTTTTGCCAGAACATATATTAGAAGTTTATATTTTATGATTAAAATATATTCTTTTCGGGTTGGTTTCAATAAATTGTTAATAGATAGAAGAGAAAAATGAAATAAATTTCATAATGAAGGGGGCGGAATGCTAAATGAAATTGATTTTTTCTTCTCATATAAAAATTGGAATAAAAAAGTTTTGTATAGAATATATTAGAATTTTAATTATAAGTTATTATTTAATAAATGTATACAAATACTGGTTAAAATAATTAATTTATTCAATAAAAATTTCACGACTATTTTTTTATTTGTATAAATATTTTATTTTACATAATTTTAATTAAATAATATTTAAAATTAATTTATATAATTATATTTTATTAGAACTTTTTAATTTATTATACTTGTACAATAAAATGGAACATCAACAATAAATTAATATATCAAATTTTATTACATATATTTCTCATAATTTGCACCAGTGCATTCCACAGGTTAAAATACTAGTTTGAACTTATTTGAGAAAAGCAGAAAAGAAACAAAATTAGCACCCCATATACTCAGGCAGCCCAAAGTGAATAATATCATTTAATCGTGAAAACTGGTGCTGTATTAGTACAAAGTTTAGGCAGACAATTATGTAAAATTTTTAAGTAACCCAATAACATACTCGTTTGTTTAATCAAACTATTAATTGATATCGTGTATACTTGCTGAGTCCTTCGTACCTAAGGTCGCACAGGTTTGCTGGTTTGGAGTGCTTATGCGGTAAGAATTAAGAGCTACCTATACAATGAAAAAGTACTGTTAAATGTGAGTGGAATTATTGCAAATGTCATTGACACAAAATTCATTTATGGGTCAATACTACAATGGTTAGGGTTCAAAATAGCATAGGCTTTGCCTAAATAGGGATCAAGAGCTACCTATACAATGAAAAAGTGCTGTTAAATGTGAGTGGAATTATTGCAAATGTCATTGACCCAAAAAATACATTTATGGGTCAACACTACAATGGCTAGGGTTCAAAATAGCATAGGTTTTGCCTAAATAGGCTTAAGTCAGTTTTGCAAAATACTAGACCTGTTACCTAAGCATAGGAGAGAAAGAAAGGAAAATTTTCACTTTATTGCATCTACAGAACATGGTCCCAAATGCTTTACAATCCACAGTTGGACCAATTGTTTACACATATGGTCCACAAAAAAATTGAGTGATGGTGAAGGAAGCCAATAGCACTTGTTAGTCATGAATTTTTTTGGAATGTGCAAAGTCCAAGAAAATCCAACTTGCACTGCTTCTGATCTTTCATCAAGATCAAGTAGGTGGGAAGAATCTGTTGAGATTGAATGGCAAATTATAGAATTCTTCATTTCTATTATCTCCTCTAAATGTTCTAAACTTCACCCACCAAGGCATCCCTCTATCTTTCTTTGACCTTTCTACCTCAAGAGTGTTGTCAAGGAACACTGCTACTATCAAACCAACTGTTGCCGGTGATGAGAATATGGTATTTAAGAATGCATTGAACTGCAAAGACGAAAGATTGGAATTAAGGGCATGCAACTAGAAAGCAAGATGATGGCAAGTTCATAGCTATTGATGTTGAGACACGTTTAAGAACACACTACACATTCATGATAAACCGAAGTATAATCAATCATTCGCAACCAACATATTAAATAAAAACTCTAAAGTTAAAGTTTCTTAAGGGAAGTCTTGCAACAAATTAAAATGACAGCACACATTATTGATAAACCATAAGAATATACTTAAAAGGAAAACTCACCCATCCAGCATTAGTATGAACAAGGCCATGTCGTGAAGGAGTCCAATACTGATTGAAAAATTGAGGAACAGATATTCCAAGGAACAATGCGAGCCCAATGATGATAAGATTTCGCATAGAGTTCATGTTTGTGAACTGAAGAAATGATATTCCAACTGAAGCTGACAAACAATGAAAAGTAGTCGTGAACAGAGGAACAATTGAAAAAGAGTACCAGTACAGCAATGGAATTTCACAAGAGATGACATGACATACCCACAAGGCCAAAGAGAATGCAGTATAGTGCAGCAAATATTGGGAAAGGTATAGAAGCAAACACAGCACCAAACTTTCCTGAAGAGAACAGAACACAGAAAACCTCAGTCAAGTGGAACTGTCTCTTATATTTTCTCATAACTAAATTGTCATCATAAAAGCTAAAACAACTTCAATTAATTGATTAACAATTGGATGGCTTTTAGTTTAGTCCAGATTCATGTCTGATTTGTCTATATACAAACCTAACATAGAGAAGAATATCATGAAACCAGCAGAAATCTGAACAACTCGGCGACTTCCAACTCGGGTTAGTCCAAGGAGTCCCACATTCTCCCTAAAATAAAACATTCATGATGATCATCAAGCTACTATTGAAAGATGCACAGATAATGTATAAGAAGCAACTTGCAGTTATAACTTAATGAAGATTGGGACTTACACAGAAACAGTGGAACCTGTCCCAGTTCCATAAAGACCATCAAGCATGATGCCAATCCCCTGCGCAAAATAAACAAGATTAGCTCTAACTCAGTCACATCAAGTTGCTTATAAATATTATTAGTATTAACATGCATGCTGCATGAGCATGCAAATGCTGGTCTAGTCGCAGGATTTAAGTCTTAACACTGTGCAAACAAATGCCAATGCATAACCTAAAGCAATTCCATAGTAATTATTGATAAGTGACAAACCTGCCAACCAATGCCTCGGCTCAACACATAAGCAGGAGGTGGGGTGGCAATTGCTAACCGAGCTGCCGCCTTGTATGCAGCAGTTGACTGCAACAAGAAGTGCATGGTCAAGGAACTGTCAAAAATTCATCAAAACACCGAAAATTTCAACATGTGAATAACAAACAGTGGATATAGAACATATAAGTGAATGCAGTAAAGCTCTGCCAATGAGCCTGAAGCCAACCAGAATGCCATATACTCTGAAAAAATAGTGAGAACAGCCAAAGAATTATGTCAAGAGAGAAAACAGATACCTCCACCATTGAGACAAGAACTGCAGACATCATAGCGAAAGAATGGCCAGCAGAAAATGTAGGCGGACCCCATTGGAGAGGGTATGGGAACATGAACCTATTACAATGAAAAGGTACTTCAGAACTCAGAAAACTTTTGAAACATATCAGAAGAAATCAATATAGGTTAGGTGATTTCATGTACCATGGGGCAGTGGATATCAGATTTGCTCTGTCTGTACGACAACTATTTTGTGTTCTGGCAGGTTTATGTCTGTAAGCTCCACTTGCAGTCAAGATAACAGCATAGATCCAAATAATTGGAACACAGATCAACACTGGAAAACGTTCAAATATAGGGATATCTCTAAATGGTCTCACATGCTTTAAATACTGCAATTAATACCAAATTAGTCTATCTGAAATAATATTTTGATGCACATTCAAGTTATACTAAAGGCTAAAGCACTTACTTGTGACAATCCAATTACCAACAACAGCATTGGTATACCAATTTCTACACAGTTGCCCAACTGAAAAGAAAATATTAAAGAAAATTGTGTAAACTCATGCAGATAGTAAGGAAAGTATGGTATCCATCATTCTATAATAAGCATGATGGATTAAAGTATTTTGCTAAAGAAAATGTAATCAACACGATTAATATCCATAAACCATAAAAACTATTAAATAATTCAAAAAGATAGAAACTACATGAAGCCCTCAGATGGTAGAAACTAAATACAGCAATCAAAACTTCAGCTAAGAAAATTTAGAGTAACTTCAAGTATGTGATAACTTCAAGTATTATTGTTTATCAACATTCAAAATAAACTTTCTTCTAGATGATGATGCATGAGTCACATAAATTGCTTTGTCACTAGAAGATCACTTAGTGAAAGATTTGCTACAAAGATCATATGCAATTAAAATAGAGATCTCAGCCACACCTACCACAGGAAATCCACGTTGGAATAATCCTAATCCAACCAATCCAACAACGGGTGCCATGCCAAGAGGGCTAAAAAATCTGGAGAGAAGATCCAAAGTAAACGCTTGAACAATTATTTATTTATTTTTTTTCAGTTAGTTTCCTTTCACAAATAAGTCACATGCAAATAATATACCTTGAGAAAAGTCCCCAGACTTGGCTGTAACCCAGGACTATCTGCATACTTGAGGCTACGATCAGAGCTCCTTGTATAGCCCGCATTGTCTGTATAAATCTCTGCAAACCAATCACATGGCAAGATCTCTTTCAATACCCTACCAAACAAGAAAGAAATTTAAGTGTATTTCTAAGAAAGCTTATGTAATATGCAGATCCCCTAATTATTTTAGTTTGTCAATGTCATCTATACAAACATTAGGTTCACATATTCAGCAGCAGTTTAATGATTTAGTAAACTTTTGACACTAAAATTGAGTTTCACTAGTACCATTTTGCAGAAAACCCTTGAATTGAACACTTAAAATTTCACTGACAACCTAAATGCTTACATACAGTACATGTAGATGTGAAACCCTTGTCACTGGTTGATGGTTCTCTAATCAGTTACTAGATGTCACAAATCTAAAACTAATGTATAATTTCATGTGCTCCCAAATTCCCAGTAATGAATAGATGGAACGAGGAAACTTACTTCATGAGGATCACTAATTCGTTGCAGTGAGGAGTCACTGATAATATAAGCAATTGGAAATACATATGCAAATGAACCTCCAACTACTGCAGGCAATCTGGTTCCAAAAAGTGCTTGAAGAAGTGTGTTAATGCCAGCTACAAAGAGTAGAGTCTGTATCACCCGTGCCTTGTCACCCTGGTCATATAAGCAACCAAATCAATAACATTGAATATCAGCAAAAAAATGTATGCAAAACCAACAATTGCTTTGCACAAGGAAGCACAAATTCAACATACATCACTTCCTCCCATTGCCGGAACCAGCAATGAAGGAATCATCACACTTGTTCCCAGCATCAGTATGTAATTTTGAAATGCTAAGAGTATAGCTTCAGCTGCAACACAGGGCCCTCACAGTGAGTCAAAAAGAAAGAGAATGTAAAGGAAACATCCTAGATATAGCAGAACCTATACCTGCCCAATGTATAAATTGCATTACTACACTAATGTTTTGAAATGAAGATTAATGACAATGAGAGCACACCAATTAGAAACTCAAAATTACTGAAAGCAAATCACACCAATGATCACATTACCCGAATTCGCAAGAAGCAAAGAACCCCATATCACATAGAGCAATGCTATATAACTAGAAAAAAAATTGCCACAATTTTTGACAAAAAATAAAAATGATCATTTGATTGAATAAAATAATATGACTCATCTATCCATCTAAAAATAAACAAAAAAGTATATCATGTCCTTCTAATAAATAAATTCTGACAAAAATTCAACCAAACGTTTTCCTACAAAATATGTGTGTCTAATAACAGGTAAGATGTCTTTCACTAAATGATGGCTTAGTCCTAAATTAATATGCGGGACCACTTACTTTAACATCATTAGTGGCTAATTTTTTTTCATCAACCCACGCGAGAAGGATAAGAAGTACTCTACAATGTCAGGGTAAAATGGTAACTACAATACAACGTCATCATTGCTAGCCTGCTGTTGTAATTAGTACTATTTCATAGCAGTAAAGGACAAGTAGAAATGATGATAAAATAAAGGGAAGCTAAATATGTCTATTTAAAAAGAAAAATATCTCTACACTATTTTTTAAGCTATTTATACATTTGAATTGGAAATAATAATAACAATAAGAGAAAGAATGTGTATTGAAAGTGTATTTGTCTGGTTATATGAGAACATCATTTTCTATTTAAAAACAAAAATGATTTACAGACAAAAAAAAAACATAATAACATCATAATATAGATTTTATCTTCAAAAATCAGCCCAACTAACAAACAGAGCCGAAGATTAAGGAGAAAAAAAGGCTAAAAAGCAGTAACAGAAAAGTTCATAGTTCCACTCTATCTCAAAAACATAAAAATCCCATCTTTTGATCCATACCACCAGAACCGAAGTAATAGCCTAATTTCAGACTTCTGGGGTAACGCATTCAGAGTTAACAAACCATATAGAAAAGCCAGCATAATGTGACAGCATCAATGCAAGAGATGAAAAAAAAAAAAAAACTTTCCATCATTTCTTCAATCCATTTGGATTTGCAATGATAAAATGAAGCCACTTGATAAGTTCCAAAATACTGTCATGGTGCTGCAAAACTTACAAGCCTCTGCTTCCTCTTTTTTTTTTTTTTCCCTTCTTTATGAAATGAATACAAGCTCAAAGTGAAAGACTTAACAATAACAAGCTCCTTTGTTTTTTCTCACATGGAAACATACAAGATGATGAAAATGAATATAAAAATGAAAAATGAAGAATGAAGAGTGACATATATATAAGCAACTTGAAAGCTAGAGAGAAACAAAGACACAAGCTCATTTTGTTTTAAGTGAAGATTATGTTATGAGAGAGAGAATGAGAAAGGGACATACGCCATGGAGGATTGGAGTCTAAGCAGTACTCAAGGTCCTGAAGCTGTTCCATAGGTAGATGGGTAATGTCCGCCATCGTTGAAGCTTCTAAAGAGCTTCAGAACAAAGAAGAAGGAAGAAAACAGAGAGAAACAGAGAATGAAGAAGAATTCAGAACAAAGTAAAGTGAATATATAAAGTGGGGGGAAAAAAAAAAGGATGAATATTAATTAGATTGAGGAAAAGGAAGTGTCCCTGTAACGCCCTCTTGTGTCATCCAAAAGCTTTTTTTAAAAAATAATAATAATAAAAATAAATCAGTACGTTGGTTTAAAGAATGTATTATTATCATGCTCTTATGCGATCTATTAATATATGACATGAGAGCGTGATATAACTATATAAGAGTGTGATATATTATACAAGCGATAAAAGACACAAAAATAAATGGATTCAATTTTGATGTATTTTCCTTTTGGATGATTGTATAAATTTTTTAATTTTGGCAATGTATCAAAATTAAATTTAAAATAAAGGAAATGAATTAATATAAATAATAATGAGTCTTATAGTAATAAAATTTAATTTAATTTAATTTTAATATATTATTAATATAAAAAAATTTATATTATTATTCAATCATATATTATTATACGTGAAATCTTTGAATTAGTGGATGTAAGAATCAATTATTTTTATTAATATTTTAATATATTATTTAAATAATAGTATAAAAAAATTTATATTAATAATTTATTAAAATTATTCTCAATAAAATTTGTATTTTTTTTGTAAAATATCAAATTTAATTTTAATACATAATTAATATAAAAATATTTTATATAAATATTTAATTATATAATATTATATTAATAAAAATATTTAATTTAATTATTTATTATTTTTAAAATTTTATAAATAAAAATAATTGATTTAATGGTAACATAAAACTTTTTTAAACGAATAATATATCAACATTATTTTCTTTTTTACACGAATAATGTATTTGACTCAACTTTTTTATCAAAATTAACTTCTAACACGTCATCTTCATATTGAGAAGAAACACGCAAAAATCTTTATCCTTACAAAAGTACCCTTCAATCTTCGTTTAGTTTGTAAGCGTCCTAGGCAAGTGGGGTCAATGAAGCTGTGAATAAAATAATACGAAATAAGGGAATCAAGTAAGGCACTTTGCGTCATTTTGGTCCTCTCGAGGAGAAATACTTGAGTGATATAGGGTATCAATTTTATCTTAAAATATTATTATATTATTAATTATAAATACAATTATTATAGTACACTAAAATCACCTAAATAAATTTTTTTTCAGGACTATTTTACCCTCTTATGGGATTGTACGGAATAGTATGGGCCATGTATGATAGGTATGGGTTCACCTCATATAAATGTGTCTTAGATAGACTTATGCCTATGAGAAAAAAATTCCATGGTACATTTGGTTGATGAAGTTTGCTACAGAAGGCTACTGCCTGCTAGATCTAAGGAGTTGACCAAATAAAAAAGAAAATTAAATTCACAAAAATAATTAGATATATAACAAGCGGGAAAGGTATAAAGATTATGGCACTGAATCCTTTTCACATAAAAATTTTATATAATATTATTATTATATAATAATTTTTGTTATTAATTAAAAAATAAAATCCCACAAAATGAATCTGATTAATAATAAAAATTTAAACATGATAATATTAAATGAAATTCTTTATGAGAAAATTCATTTTCAAAGATTATAAATATTAAAAATGAAGGGATGATAGTCTTACTATTTTTGGATCTTTCTCTTCTTCTTTTTTTATGTTTATAACGTTATTATATTTTAGGTACAAATACCAGTTTTTCTTTTCAAAATATGAAACACTGTTTTAAAAAATCAAATTAATTGTTTAATTAAATCAAGGAAATAGTAAATAAAATATACTTTTAGTTTGGTCACAACTTAACCATAATTCAATAGTAAATTTAATTAAATTAATTGAACTACATGAATTAAAAGTCTTACCAATTCAATCTTTGATCTAGTTTCTAAAACATTGCTAAAAAAAGTAAATATTTTATATTGATAATGTATATTAACTTAGGGTCCGTTTGGTTTAATTTTTGGGAGAAGATCTTTTAAAAAAATATCTTTTAAAAAAAAACCTTTTAAAAGAATTATTTTTAAAAAAATAATTTATATTTGATTTAAATATATCAAAAGTAAGTTTAGGAGAATGAGTTTTATTTGGATAGAATAAAGTAAAATTATTTTTGATTGTTGATGTGAGAGTAATAGTAAAAGAAAAAGTCTTATTATAGAATAAAAAGCAATCTTAAAAATACTTCTTCTAAAAGGCCTTTTAGAATAAATTAAATCAAATACTACTATTTACTATATAAAATTATTTTTCTTCTCCTAAAAGACCTTCTAATAAATATAAACTGTAATTCAAATATGCATTTAATTTTATAACCATTAATGTTTTTAATTTTAATAATTTTTTTTGGTACAATTTAAAATATCATTTATCAAAGGACAAACTCAGTCATACTATTGAACAATGCAACTCGTACAAATGCTTGCTGACTCTATTATTTCATAGCTGTTTATAGAATAACTCCTTTGAGTGTCTTACAGCTAGCTATGTTTATTTACATAAGGATTTTTATAGTAACTGCTCTCAGAACACTAGTTAAACAATTAAGAGTGAAATTTTTTTCAAATTTTAAATTCATAAAAAACTTAAAAATATTACTTCTTAATAAAAAAATTCCTATTCTTAATTTCTTAACTAATATTTTAAAGGTTATTTATTTTGTAAGTTCATGTAGTTTGATTCAATTTTTAATTAAATTTTTATAATTTAAAAATTTTCAATCAGATCCCTATATTAAATAAATTTTTGTAATCAAATTTCTGGAATAATTTATTATTGAAAAATTAATGGTTAAATTGAATAAATTTTTATGTTTAAACTCAGAAAATTAGGTTATGATCTATTAAATTATATAAAATTTAAAAAAAATTTATAATTTGAAGTTGCTCTAAAGACTTGATTACAACAATTTATCTAATATAGAAACTTAATTAAAAATTTTTAAATTATAAAAATCAAATTAAAAATTAAATAAAATTATAAAAACTTTTAAAATAATTAAACCTATTTTAAAAACACTCTGACTAAAAAAGTTATTCATATTTTTTAATATATTAATAATAATAAAATTTAAATTTATAATTTCATATAAACTACCCATCTCAATCGTTATTATCTCATTTTTTAGTGGCTTGAAAAACCCTTTATTTAGTGTTATTTCTTTGTTGATTAAAATCTATATGGGAAAGTAAGTCAAACTACGAACTCCAAAAAGTATGAGAGGACTAGTGTTGGCTTTTCCTAACAAATGAAGGACTAGTTTGAATTGAATTAAGGGTGACGGAAGGAATGTCACTCATAATTGATCATACAACAACAGTAAGCACACTATGGGAGTTAATGGTCATTAAATGAACTGGCAGGGTCTTGGGTTGTCACATTAAATGCAACCAATACCTTTTATCTCCCACTCTGTGGTTGTTCCCTTGCTGTTTCCTAATGGGACGGTTTCTTGTTCTTGAGGGATTGGAAAAGAATATGTGCTGAGTAAGTGGAAGCCGCTAAGACAGTGGGGTGGCTACTTTTTGAACTTTGTTGGCCAGGGGCTAGCGTTCCCGTTTTATAAATAAGCGAAAAGACAAGACATCACAAAAGTCAAATGAGAAGAAGGGAGTTTCATTCTGATCACACATGCATTGCGGCTGCATGAATGATATATGCATATCCTTTCTGCTAGATATTGTTAAAATGTGCAAAGATGTATAGAAATTAAACTTGATCAACTAAAAGCTTAAGCTGTTGATAAAAACTGAGAAAAAACAAATCTAAGTTTGAGACGCTTACCTTTAAGCACTATGATCCAAATCTAATTTATAAAGTAAATTATTTAGAATTACTAAGCAAGTAACCCTTTTTTTTCATGCATTAGAGTTATTGGTATGTTTCTCATAATAATATAATTTTGCATAAATAAACAAATATTTGGTCAGTTGAAATAATTCAGCAACTTATTTTTCTTAAATAAAATATCTTATTCGAGTCTTATTAATAAAAAATACTAATAACAAGAGATCTTTATCTATAATATACCAACTTGACTAAAAAATATATTAGTTGGAGCTTATTTACACTAAATAACTCTTCTATAATCTAGATTCAAAAGAAAACACAAAATAAAAAAGAATACAATCAGTTTAATCATATAAAATCATAGTTTTTCATGTAACCATATTTGTTAGAAGAAATGTTACCTAAATGACATCACCATATTTTCAGTTTCACACAAACATTTCAAGTACAGTCATTCTCCATGATATCCGATTCCCATGGGAACACAAGAAAACGATACATCCACCCCATTTCTAAAGGGACCTTCTTATTAGGAATCTCTCTTTCTTTTTTTCGTCAGCATGCATAGGATTGGGTTTGCAGTTTGCAGCTTTATCTTTCACGTCCACGTTGAAAGAACTGTTGCTTGTGTTGGGGGGACCTGTTTGGTTTGAATACTTTTAACATGTTTGGTTTAGCTTTTGAAACCCCAAATTCATAATTTGGACAAAAATTAAACCATGTTTGGAGCCATTCAAAAGCTAAACCAAATTTGCTACTACAGACTGCAGCTGGGTTTTTTTTATTACTACTTCATGGTTAGTGTCCCAATTGAGGTAAGGCACAGAATCTACAAGTATTGGATTCTGATTCACCACTCTTTTTGTGTGTGTGTGTGTGTGTGTGTAAATTTGATTATTGAAGGTTAATATATAGCAGTTGCTTGGTTCTATTCTTTTCTGCTGGCTATTTAGTATTTAAGCTTAATTCTATCTAAATATTACAGGATTTGTTTATGGTACTGAAGTGAGAATATTAGTCTGAATTGCATGTTTTCAAGATTCAAAATTACTTTATTTCATTTGTATGCTTAGCATAATGGTTCATGGATGCATTTGCTTGTGTGATTACATACCCTTGTAATGTTGTTCTCAAATTTGGTTATAAGTATGATTGACGTTAGCTGGTGGATGAGTAAATTGCCTTGTAAGGTATGATTACTACGCTACCGTGAGAGTTTGGGAATGCATTGCTTTTCTTTTTTTTTTTTTTTTTGGTGGACTTTGTGACACTTCATTAATGTGTGATTGGGTCTCTGGAAATCGCTGGCTTAGACATGATTCGACAATATCTTGGATTGTGATACATGTTGGATTATAAAAATGATGTTTGTTCTCGTCAATTTGAGGTGGTTCCCGTACTGCTGAACCATAGTGTTTTTTTCTTCTTTCTTATAGTTTTTGGAATGCTAATGCCTAACAGTTGAAGCCTATAACTGTTCCTGTTTTATGTAGTATTTCTATTCTGATTTGGGAATAAAAGTGTTGGTGTCACTATTGATTTGAATAATTGAATCTAATTCATGGATTTATTCTTTTGTTGCAATGTTAAGCTATGGACGATCATGAGAAGAGATTTATTTTGATTTTTTGTTAGGATTCAATTGCAGGGACTTGAGTCACGCACTAGAAGTATGAGATTTTAATAAGAGGTTTATAAGATTTTGGACTCTTCAATTACAATAATAAACTTTTGTGGTGTAATTTTTTTAAGGTTCTTATCAATTTTTTAATATTATATGACAAGAAAAATACTATTTATACATAATAAATAGAGATGGTATAACCATAAAAAGAGTGGAAAAGATACAAAATTATATACCGATAATATTGCCTGTAAGTTAATACAAGGTTTGCCCTATTCTAAACATTTGTCTTTATGGATGTCATGTTCATTTTCTATCTTAAGTCCATTGTACCCTTCTCTTTCTTAATTTATCAATTTTTTTCTTGAAAAAAAAAAGACTTTTTATAAGCAATTTAGAAAGCTAGGAGCATGTTAGGCAAAAAACTTTGACAGATAACTTCATTCAAATCTATCACTCCATTTCTTTGTCTAGTATACACGGTGCAAGATACAGAATATAAGAATAAGTAAACCCCCAACAAGCTGACCAAAACATGGAGCCACTCCTGACAAAGCAAGACTCCAAAACTAGGATAGCGCTGTCTGAGACACAAAATGCCAGTTTGTTTCAGTGGTCGGGCCATATTTATATTCAAGTATTAGACAAAAAGGGGATTGATTCCAGAAAAGTAGAAATCAATTATTTCTTAGTGATACACGCACATGTAAGAGTGAATGTTTCAAGGATGAGATCATCTCATGGTATTGAGAATATTAGACACCAAAAAAAAAAATGCTTTAAGAATAAGAATATATCTTTGAAAGATCACTAAAATTGGAAGAATGCTCTAAAAACAGTCTAGAGGAATGTCCCAGTTCCTAAGAGGTGTATAACAGTCAAGATCGATGATGGAAAACAAGGACAACTGTGAGGTATGCTACTGACATGCTGATGACAAAGATGCAAACTTTGGTGTTGGTTTCCCAACTAATTGGCTCTCAAAAATATGGGGACTTAGAAGTTGAAATTCCATTGGCCCCCAGAAAAGAAAGAAAGAAAGAGAGACAGAAAACAACCAGCAGAATATGAAGGATACCTCCAAGAACTGGATGTTGGCTATTTTACTGGTCTTCTCAAGTTGCAGTCCTCGTGACAACAAGGCCTGAAAAAGATAGTAAAGAGCAGTTTGCTGTACCTATCTTTTCGGACCGAAAAAGAAAAGCCACTGAAGATAGGGAAGATTCCTGTGCAAGGAAAAGGAAAAGAGACTAAAACAAATCAACAAACTAACCAAACAGGCTCCTATTAATATTGATGTCATTGAACTCTATCAAAAGCCAAATTTTGAGTAAGATTATTTAGAGTAAAAGCTTTTTAAATGTTTTTCAACTTTTGAGTAAAATTATTTAGGGTAAGAGCTTTCTTAATGTTTTCTCCTAGAGCTTTCTTAGGTCTTATTCTACCCTTTTAATAGGAATATATTCCATTTAATCGACTTTATGGACTGAAGCCTCTGCTAGCATTTTCTCACATGACGAAACCAGTCATGGAGTCCTAAAGTGCTACAGCAAAATATAATATGAATCCATAACATATTGTTGATGTGTTTATGGATATTACTGTCTCTCGGATACAGGATTACTTTTCAGGCTTGAGCAAGGAAACAAGTCCTGAGAAGTGCTACAGTCTGTATAGAATTGAATAATGAGCAAAAATATGCAGTATCATTTACCAGAAAGAACGTATATCAATGTATTAGAACAAGCAGAAAGAACAACACCATTCTGCATGGCAATTTGTTTCTTCGATATTATTTTCCCTTATGTGGCTGCCACTATAGAAACATAAATTACAGTCTGCCATAAACAATTGTGGATTATTTGACTACTATGTCATATTTCTCCTCTGATTCTCTAAATATTTGAGGTTTTGGATTTCTGGAGTCATATTCATGTAGCAACAATTTTACAACCACTAGCACTCTGAAATCGTGTACCTGTGTTACAACTCCTGTCCAATACTCCTTAGCAAGATTAGCATCCTTCTTCTCTTCTCTGTTCCAAATCTTAAACTTTATTTATCTTAGCTATATTAGCTAATATAATCTATCTTAGATTAAGCAATGAAGTATAAACCCAAGCAGAATAATCAGACATGAGAGGTGCAAACATCCAGGAATATACCATTTTTAATTTTATCAAAGAACCAAATCCAAAGTATGCTGGCCAGAAACCAGCAAATAACTACATAATCTTATAGTGGCCGGTCAGATGCTTTAGCCCCAGCCTTTATATTTATATGGCAGTAACTAGTTCCATCACAAATATGACAGTATCAAGATAATTGTACATCTTGTAAAAGCAGTCTCAAGCAAAGGAATTGCCTCAACTGCCAAATCAAAATTGTTATTGCAAAAATTAAAATGAGGAACAGAAAAAAGAAACAAAAGATAATGGTAGATTCAGAAAAACATCCCAAATTTGACAGAACTGCAAATAAAAAAATATAATAAAATCCATAAAAGGCAAAGCAAAACTAACATAGTTGGCAAAAATTCTTAAGAAGCATAGATTGCCTTATTGAAAAAGAAGGCAAGAGACTGATCGTGTTGCATCCGACTTCTCCATATACAGTCCCTTTCTTTTTTTTGGTCTGAATATACATTTCATATATTATACTTGAGAAAAAACATGTAGAAAGGAACAAAAAGTTGTATGGTTGAGAAATGAGTCTCAAAACAAAATTAGAAGGTTGCAAGTTAAATATTTATCATAGTGTGGGCTTGTGCCGTAGGGTTTGAAATAGTCCGGCATAGGTTCAAAACTTTACCATGTGCCCATGTTACCAATAACGACAACAATAATTAAGCTTTTTATCATTTAATGGGCTCACTACATTATAAATTGATACCATTATAATCGGGAGTATAGGATCCCGGTAGGGAGTTATAAGGCCTTAAACTCTTCAATTATAATGGCTAGCTTTGGTGGTATAATTCTCCCAAAATTCTTATCTCAGGTGACCGTGTAAGAAAAATTAATATGTGACATAAATACAATGCAACCAGAATAACTTTTATGATAATTTAATGCAGGGCAGGGGGGTGTAAAACATAAAAGTTCAACCACCACAGTGATGATAACCTCTCAAGTCCGCCAAAAATTAACATGTGACGTAAATGCATGCAATCAGAATAACTTTTGTTCAATATTTAAGAAAATGTTATGGAAAAAACGAAAGGGGGAACAGAAAAGTTCAACCACCACCATAGTGATGATAACCTCTTATGTCCACTCCGATCAGAATAATCACTCGCAATTTTCAACTAAAGATGTTTTTCCCCTTATAGCTGTTGCAGTCATCCTGAAAAAGCATAATTATTAATAATAGTAAGCAAAGGACATGGCGTATTATGAAGCAAAAATTTAGCATTAAAAAGTATTGGACCACATCACAAGAGATGTCTCCAACTCAATTAACCTTGTAACTTTATCCTGCAACCAATAACATAAAACTACGTATAACCATGTAATGTAAGCAAAAATATAACTGATTCGTTGCATTTCGTCTCAGGTTTGATTGATTTGCTTGCTCAAGTGGTGATTAAAGAAGAAATGAGAGAGAAAGAGAGAGAGAGAGAGAGAGAGATAGTTACGGGGGGTATTTGTTTTGGGGAGAAGGACAAGTGACGAGGGGAATACGATATCTCCTCCAGGGGTGAAGAATGAGAGGTGATATGATCTCAAGAAATTCATGATGTAAATTATATGATAAATGCTATGTAACTAGAATCTTTTGCTAGAAATTAAGTATTAGAATAATATGACAGTATTATTAATTTTTGAGTAAGTAAGTAGACACTATTATTATATTTTAACATTTCATCTAACACTTGCTATGATTTTTGTCAAAACTTCTGATTATTCGTATCATTTCCTCTTCCTAATTCTTACACACTTTTTTAAAAAAAGTTGACAAGCGTTGTTAGACTTTAACCATAATCAATAAAAAATATTTGGTGCTCAAAAAATATTAGTGAAGGTGCGAAGTAAGATTCTGAGCAGGCCCTATGTTGTTAGTTGAGTTGGCCCAGTTTGTATTAAATCTATGAATTTTGACCCGATTTGTTTATTACACTATTGAATAATGGAGGAGTCATGCTACAATTGGTTTTCTGAAAGAAAGTTGAGCTATTCTGGACCAGAAGGGATACAAAAGCCATTTTCAGTTTTCTTTTAGGATATGCTTAATGTTTTTTTGTTATTCTGCAGATAAAATAATACACAGCGTCCTTATGCATGTAATTGACGGGCGGCACATGGCACTTTTGTCCCTATTGCATCAGTTCACTGATTGACCATTGCCTAATCATGTTACTGCATTATAGAAATGCATAGCGTTGCATCTTGAAGCAACTCTCAAAAACTATTGGACAGAGGAATATCAAGGACTTTATATTTGAACATGTTTCCCCGGCAAGAGAATTTTGCACTTGAAGCATGGATCACGTGTGGACCCATTTACAATAAGAATAGTAAGAATCGAATCCTAAACCACTTAATTATAGAAATTTTGATGTTATGTCATAAACTAATTCTTTCGAAGACTTAAGTTCTTGGATAGAACTACACGAATAACTTTATTGTTCCAAAAATATCAAATTTAATAGATGTTCTGCAGCATTATTCTATCTGCCATTGAGCTAAGTAATATTTAAGATGGGCATTCGTATACGTTGATTACTATTTAATAGTTGAGGCTGCTAAGGTTGCATATACGGAAGCAAACTCACGCTGTTTAGATATTGGATAAACACTAATAAAATATTCTCTCCATCCATTTATAACTGTCTTTTAAGATTTTATCATATAGGTTAAAATATTGTTAAAATTGTACAAATATAAAAAATATTTAGATTATTTTGACATAATTGCCTCTTTTTTTGGAAATTATAAAATATATATTATGAGTAGTTGAGTGAATAAGAATAAGGATAAAATTGAAAAAAAGTTAATTAATGCTACCTTAAAACTCTTAAATGATAAATAATTGTAGACAAAAAAAAATTATTTAAAAGACAGTTATAAGTAAACGGAGGGAGTAGTAGTAGATTTTATGCTCAACTCTTGTGCCTTTAAAGTAGATGACTGATTGCTGAGTGGCAAAATTCAACTGCATATATACAATTAAGCATTGTATAGATAATTTCTCCCTAGCTTCTATAAACTTCACGCCTATTCTTATTAAAACTTGAATTTTATATATATATAAAAGTTAAAATACCGAATCTCAAACATGAAGTTGTCTTTTCGCCAAACAGATCTAGTTTTGGGCCACACGAATAAGTGATGATCAGGTTTGCATTGGCCTACTGATATATGTTGAGCTAAAAAAAATGTGTTATGCCATGCACCGACTGCTATGTATATATCTCCCAAACTGTTGATAAAAGTTGTGTTTCCCGCAATTATTTTTGAGATATACCAACGAACATTTAAAGGCTGTGTCTTATGTGGTGGACCAATTTCAAATGTTCCTCACCGTCACCTTATAAGCACACAGAATGAAGCCTAGTTTGATAAAATTTCATTCTTTTGGTCAATAACAAAATAATATTGCTAGCTATATTTGGATTCCTCGTAGCTAAACTTCAATCGATTTTGAAATTAAGACTAGGATTTGAGTCTTTTTGTTCTATATGAGGTGACTTTGTGGTTGAGGAAGTGAAGCTTCATTCCGTATTGGTCCACACGTAAGACACTGTATTTAATTCTAAATGGGTTGATGTGTATATCTCAAAAATAATTGCGAGATAGACACAATTGCTTGAAATGTTTTGGGAGATATATGGTAGTCGTCGGTGGTTGAATATATCATAGGCCATGGCACACTTCTAAGTTCTAGCTCAACATGGTATAGGGCAAGAAAATAAGACCTGATCATAAAATGCATATGCCCAAACAATCGGTTTGCCAAAAAGAAAACCTAACGTTTGAAATTCAGATTCATATTTTTCACATGTTGTACTCAAAGCTTAATTTAGAAAGAAAAGTAGCAGTTAAAAATTATAGAAGGTATGTAGACTACTCAATATGTACTCATCCTCATAGAGTCTTTAATGGGGAAACAAATAAAATATGAAAAAAAAATATAATCTTTGAGAAGAAAACAATATTTTGTATCACACAAAAATGAATTATATATAATTAACTTATTGATCACCATCAAAGGTTGAGTGTAGTGGTAAATAAGTTATATTCCTAAAGTTAAAATCTCTGAAGAATGTAATTATTGGGAGGATTTATATAATCACAATAGTACATAAGAATTTAATCTCACTACAATATCCATAAAGATATCCTGAAAATTAAAAAAAAAAAAACTTATCAATAAATATTTGGTTTAATTAAAGACTAAAGAAATAGAAACTTGAATTTAACATCTAGCAAACTATCTATATGTTTAGAATTTGTTCTATTTGTTAAACTTGTGGATCTTGAGAGTGTTTCCAACCTAGACTCTCTTGTACGTGTTTTTATTTGGCTAAGGTTGAAATCCCACATTGCATAAAATAAGTTTCTAAGAAGCCTTTATGAATGAAATGCTTTATTAGTATATATTTTATGGTATTATGGTGACAATATAAACTTGGATATAATCTTAATATACATGCACCCAACCCCGCCCCACCACATCTACACGCGAGAGGGCTCCCCTGCAGCATCTATTGCATGATCAATTTCTAGAATGAGATTGTGGCTATTTAGTATACTAGAGTCACCGTATGAAAGAGTTCTTGAGAAAACTCACATCTAATATTGGAGAGTTGCTCGTCAAATTCATTCCATGGAACATTGCTTTGAGTAGGTAAAAAATATACCCTTAAAAATAATGCGTAAGCATGATTCATGCAGTTTCGTTCCTATTCTCCCTAAGTTATTTTGCCTGTTGAACTTTGCGGTTCTGTGCTGTCTCTTGTCTTTGTGACAAAGACTCCATCCAAACCTACACCTCCAACACTATTTTGTGGTGAGTGACGTATATGATTAATGTTGAACTGGTAAGCCAATTAATTTGTTCAGTGAAAAGTCTCTATATTAAGATACCTTAGCGCACAGACGGAGTTTAGATGCGCAGAATAGAGCAGAGTTTGAATGGAAATTTGTAAGTATAAATCATAAAACGTCGATTCTTATCAGAACAGCTGTCACTTTAATAGATCATAGGGTACTTAGGTAAAGTCTGTTGTCACGGTGAAAGCTAGAGACTAACAGTTCCGATACGTATTTATATGATACTTGCATCATTAAATATTTCAACTTACCATTCATGGAGGTGATGTTAGCGCTACTTGCAACCAAAACCATTGAAGTACTTTTCAATTACACTGGCTGTTTAATTTTCGTTCTCTTGTCACTCTATTTTATGCCATAAATATTAAATCTTTGTCATTTATAAATATTTTTGGTACCCATAATCCTAAATATATTAATGCCAGTGTTACACACCGATCTTCAAGTCGTTTTATATTTTCTTAATATATATTTCGCTAGACCAAATTTTAAAATTCTTAAATTTAAAAGAATCCAATTATTAAATCAGATAAAATAATGAATTTAATTCTATATACCAATAGTATAAAATAACTTAATTTTCATTATCAATCAATAAAAATTAAAAAATTTACTAAATTATGATGGATAACTATCCACTATAATAATTAACCATTTGCTATGATTTGACAAATTCTTAAATTTTTATTAGTGTATAAAAATTAAACTCTGAAATAATACTTTTACAAAGAAATATTATAATTATATGTGAAAAAAATAGACACTTCTAATTTTCAATTACACAATATTAATATTTATTTATTACCAAAGATCATCAGTCATTATAGCTTATTTAATTTAGCTATTTTTTTAATCCCATATAAAATTTAACTAAAAATTATTTTATAAGAAATTAGTTTAAAATCGAAATATATACAATTATGATGTTGATCGGTACATCTCTACTCAGAAGTAGATCAAGAGTGTACTTGGGCAAAACAAATAGTGCGGTGGGTGAGATTGTGCTATGGAACAGGTTGTTATTAGTAAATACATGTAACAAGAATTAGGAATAAACCAAACAACGACCATTCATTGACATTTTTCATTGCAAAAAGCTTTAGACGAAGGGAGTTAGGATTGTCTGATTTTAATATTAAAGCATGTCATATATGCCTTAACATATAGAGACTACAACATAATTGAAGTTTAGTAATATGTTAAAAAATATTATTAAATTATAAAAAAAGTGTTGATATTTATATTAGTAACATTTTCATTAGCTAAGTTATATTATTAAAAGGTTTGAAGTTTGAACAATACTTTTTATATTTTTAACAATAATTGAATTTAATTTTGATTGAATTTAAAATATTTTTACGGTCAATCAATTATATTCTTCGATTTGCACGAACATTCAAATTATAGGTGCGAGATTTAACAATGTTTGTTGATGTGATAATATATAATTTAATAACAATATAAATTTTTTTATACTAATAATATATACAAATTAAATTCATAATATTTTTAATGTTATAATTTAAATCAATTATATATATATATATATGTAGCAGTGAGATGACCTGCTAACTGAGTTTGACTCAAACTAATAATATATGAAACAAAATGGCTCTCTGAAAACTGACTTTAATAGTTTAATTTATTTATGTTTTCTAAACCTACTAAGTTGAAAGAATCACGAAATTTACAGGTAACGTGATCAATATGCATATCTGATACGAATGTGATGTTTGATGGGTTGATGCTAACAAGACACAGGGAAGAATCAAGACAACAACGTGAGCTTGAAAATTGGAATATGCGTCATGTTATATCTTATGTCGGTGTGAAATTAAGAAGCAAAAATAAGTACTGTGCTGTGTAAAGAATGAGAAGAGAATCTATGTAATTTCCTCACTTCAACCCTGTACATTAAGGCGAAGTTATAACCTCTCGGAAGCCAAAGTCAAAAGAAGATTTTCCTTTCCCACGCCTAGATAAGCAAAAATATAGCCATTGCCAATCAGCTTCTCAGCACTGAAACATTCCTCAGAAAAATCTTTTACAAAAAGGGGACAAAAATTTCACGCCCAACTTTAATGTTATTTAAATTTAAATATAAAAAGACAAATATAAAAATAGACAATCATAGAGAGAGATAAATATAAAGTATTGATCTTATTCGATACCACGTATTTTATATCTATTTATCTATAGTGTTTACTTTCATCTCTATATTTTATATTTGAATTTTTTTTTGTCTCGATAGAAGTACCAATATTCGAGACCTATTATCAAAAGTTCGATTAATTTTGTCTGTCTTGATAAAGGTCTTTAAAAAAGATAAAAGAAACCCAACAAATTTTTTTTAGTATCTAATTAACTTACTCTATTAATAATTGTCACTTTTTGTTTCTTTAACTCTCGAGCAAATTGACTCTTTTAAAAATAGCATTAGGTCAACAATATAGGTGCAAAAATATGAGTAAGTTTAGATTATTTTGTTGACCAGTTTAATGACATATATTTAGGTTAATTTGTGCGCCAGGAGGGCTAATGCTGTTCGCTTTTGGGTATATGGGCAATTAAACTCTTGAAATGCCATCATTATTTTGCTCTTTTTATTGATCCGAGAGTAATTATTATGTTTGCAGTGCATGTTACCCCTAATCTTTAGTTGATTGGTGTAATTAAGAGTCATCATTAGCTTGTTGTCTTTTTTTTTTTCTACCAGGGATTTGTATTTTCTTTCTTCTCTTTTCGTATATGGGGAAGATAAATTTATTTTCTGCACTTCCTGAACCGAGTCAACCTTCTGGTATGATAATTTTTTATAAAGTAAATTGAGATATTTATTTTTGAAATTTTGATTTTTAATAATCAAATTTTCTCAAATAAAAAAACTATTTTTTAATTTTAAAAATATTTCTACTCTTGATTTGTTTTTTGACCGGATCCCATAAAAAAAAAGTTTTACTCAAAAATAATTGATAACGATAAGCATCAATTAGTTATGACTAATTGAATGAATGGAAAGAAGGGGTATATATTGTGACTCTCTCTTTCAACAAGTGCGCTTTTCAGAATTGAGTTTATGTCATCATTCATATGTGGGAATCAAGCTGTTTATCACTTGTCTAATAACTTATTGATAGATAACATATATCTATTATTACTTGAATTTTTACTCTTTTATAAATTATTACTATAAATTTAAAAAACTTAAACTATTATCTAATAGATCCTTCTGTGAAAATTTTGTTAAACTATTAGTGTTAATAGTAATTAATAGTGATATTTGATCCGTTCATTAATATAAATTATTAATTAATCTATGATATTATTCATCAAATAGTATAGAGTTAGTATTTTTTTTTTTAATTTTAGAAATGCTAATCTGCTAATTTAACTATTTGAAAATATTTAAAATTTGAATAACAAATAAATTAATCAATAGTCTTAATTTAATGTAACACACATGGTTAATTAAGATACTTTTATATAATATTTTCATTAGTGTGTTAATAATAAAATATTAATTGAAATTCAAAGTCTAATTTAAAAAATTTTAAAGTTCATAGCAGTAATTTGTTAAAAAAAAAAATTGTAACCATACTCTTCCCATTATCCTGTACCCAAAAAAAAAAAAACTATTTTCCCATTATTATATTAGTCTATCAAATGTGCTAATTATGACATCATGAGTTCAAATTTAAGACTTATTTCATAAATGTTGGTTCAAACATTGAACCAACATTTATGAAAATTTAATTTTCTAAATCTAGTAGGATAGAGATATTTCTTACGAAGTTACAAGAGAGAGAGAAGGATCTTCTCATTTGACGTCCTAATTTGAAATTTGAAAAAGACATAACGCCTATAATACAAACGAGAGAGAGAGAGTTGAACATTAAGCTCATTCGATTTTTATTTTTTGGGGGGTGGGGGGGGGGGGAGGTGGTGGTCAAAAGCTCATTCGAATTTTACAGCTATAATATCAGCCATTGGATATACAATTTGAATTTTAAAAAAAAGGATATGAAGAACATACAAGTAACACGATCATATTGGAATGGAATAAATAATCGTTTAATTTCAAATTAAACTATTCATCTTATTTTAATCTTGTATGTTTGGTGCTAAATTATATAGAAATATCTAGAATAATTTTTTTTAACTAGACTATATATAGAAAAATTATTATTAGCAGACCATAAGACAAAAAGGAACAGGTACGAACTTCTTTCTGACAAATATATATGTTACCTGGCGGGAATTTCGTAATATGTGTTTGGAAGTCTGTGTAGACTCGCTAGAATTAATTTTGAATTTTTAGAATTGATTTTGAGAGTTTTTTGATGATATTTAGTTATTTATTTTTAAAATCAATTTTGATATTTAGAATTAATTTTGATAGAAGTAAAAAATTTTTATTTTTTGTTAGAATCATTTTTAAAAAAACTATCAAACATAAATTACTTTACTTCATAATCAATACTATCTAAAATTTATGTAAAAATAGAGCCAAACACATTAGTAGTAACATGATGATGAATGCAGTGGTGGCGGGCTAGTGACCGTGATGGTAGATGATGTGTTTATACGATTGCTTAAACGCAGTAGCCTGCCGTAATGTTAATTGCAGTAATAAAAAATTGATGAGAATGGAACCGCCATTTCACACAATTTTAAAAGCGATAACCAGTCAATCATTTGATAGATAAACGTTTAATAAAAATCTGCCATTCTTATTCCAAAATTTAAAAAACAGATTTGTGCTAGTTCATTACTATTGTACTCCATTTTATTGATTGAACGAATCAGGGCCTTCAATTCATATCTGAATGGTAAATATACTGGAGAGCATCTCACAGCAGCGACCGTGAATAAACATATTGAAAATGATGTAGCAGTGAATTAATCTTAAAGTTAATTTCATCCATTGACTTGAGTACTCTTCCCTGAATTAGAAAGATTTGAAATGTCTTCAACGTTGTTTTATGTAAAGATACCGTGAAATATTGGATTCTGATCGTTGAATATCTTGCACTTTTCCTCCTTGTCAATTTATTATTATTATTATTACTGGAGATGAAGCTTGTATTATTAAATTTAATTCAATAGTTCAAATGAATCAATACAAAGAGTGAAACTTGACATAATAGTAAAGTTGCTATATCTAATGATTATGCATATCTACTCATTTTAGATTTCACTACGTAAAAATCTCGTGCATTGAATCACCTTTTAATTCAGGAAAACCAATATATAGTAACAATTTAAAAAATCAATTTCAATAGGTCAAATTCATGGTAGAGTTGCATTTATGCAATACCCCTAAACGGATAAAACCCTCAGCTTGAGCGAGCTACGATTCTGAAAAAAATGCCACTCAACAATCATACATAGTATCTAGCCTGCAATATACAAGAAGCAGAATAAGATGCACATGAAAATGGATAGTTTGAAAAGAAAAAACATTACCACATTGGCGACTCATCCTACACACACAAAAAGAAAGGGAGATTTCTAGTGACGGCAATAATTACCACAATATTAGCTTTAAGAATATCATAATAGTCCAAGTTGTTTTAGACTTTGTCCCTCTCCTTAGTAGTGGTATAGTATTTTATATATTGCCGACGAAATAAATGTATGCAAAAGATTGGGTAAGTTCTCATATGCAATATCATGTAAACAGAGCAAAAAAGGGGTTATCATCATCATATCATTAGGGAGCCCCTTGTTCACTTTTGTTCCAAAATCTTGAGCAAGGATATAGAGCAAAGAAAGAGCTAGAGGACCAATGATGATAGAATAGCATATGGTAGGGGCAATGAACACAAGAACACCATACTATATGCAATTCCTTCAAATAATTTTCTACTTTTTACTTGGATCAAGGACTGCCAAACGTAACCTCTTAATAGCAGGCACATCGCTTTTGATACAAGAAAGTGACCAACTTTATCCCATAAAAGAGCCATTTTTTGATCAGCTTAAAATTTGTGCACAATGACACATGAACTATTTACAAAGACTATATACAGACCACCCTTGTGTGAAGCATTTATGGAGCCAACTTAGCAACCCTTCCTCCGAGACTCCAATTAGTTTACGAAGTTTCTAATTTATAACTTCTACGCTGTACAGAATACTGCTATGCATCATACTATTTTAGATATAGTTATATAATACGTGGTATAGGAGCACTTCATACATTTTTTATAAAATGGGAAACAAAGTGCGTATAAAAATTCCCATTATAATACTCATGGTACTGACGAATATAATTGGTATAAATATCAAATTTCGTATGCCTGAAAAATTATCAAAATTCATTTTTCTTGTAAATTTACAAAGTTAGAATTCATGCAGAATTTTTCACTGCCTTTTCCGGACGAGATAATTAAGTAAACTATTTTTTAAAATCACGATTCTAAAATTTAAATTCCTCACATTACAATAAGAAAAAAAATTTCCTCACATTACAAGTGAAGTTTACTTAAGATCACAATCTGTTTTCATTACATCCAAGTGTGTATATATATTATTTATCTGAATTGCATCTTTAACAAATCCGATCCTCTGAATCAAAGCAACTTTTTAATAAAACATAGGGATTGGGCTAAGCTACATTATTATTAGACAATTTGTTAATATGTATTTTCATGAGATATCAATCTGGCAGTATTTAATGTTATACATTTAATAATAATATTGTTTGATGAATAAATCTTTCTAAATATATTTTATATTCAAATTATTTAATATTTTTCATTTTATTTCCTTTCTGAGTGTCCTAGTTAATTAAGTAACAACACTACTGATTATATTATTTTTTCCCACTTCCTCATTTATAGTATCTTATTTGACTCTAGTCATTAAACAAATGTCTTCAAAGCTATATATACACACATGCAAAGGGCCAAACATGAAATAAATGGAGCTAATAGCAGCATTGAATTCCCAGTGAAGGTTTTCCATCAGAGGAGGGAGTTTTTTCCTCATTGGGCACTCACAGAGACATAAGTGTTGGGAAAAATTCACCTTGTGTGCAGGAAATACCAAAGTTATGGAAATAGTTTCACATTCTCATCATGTGGGGCAAAGTCCTTAGCAAAAAGGGGACCCCATTAGATTAGATTGTAGGCACGTATCACAATCTTCGAAAGACAATTCAAACCACACTGCCTGTGGAGTGTGGTGGTGTCTGTGGTGTGGTGTTGAGGCCTCACTTTTTTCCTATTCCCTTCACTCCTAAAAAGAAGTTGTTTAGGAGGGAAAGGGGGGGCAATGGAGGAGGAGAGACAACAACAGCAACATAAGAAGCAAACTAGTTTTGGAGCTTCCAAGATCCCCATACTTGTACAGCATTGTTGTCTTTGCCTCTTCGTACTCACCATTTTCACTACTACTGCTCAAGCTTTTGATTATGCTGATGCACTCTCAAAGAGCCTCTTATACTTTGAGGCACAACGATCAGGGAGGATACCTTACAACCAGCGTGTCACTTGGCGTGACCACTCCGGCCTCACTGACGGTCTAGAGCAAGGGGTTAGTCCAAATTCTCAATAAACTTATAGTCTCATATCATATCATATATATATGCTCCAACATGTCAAATTCTTGTCTTTCACTTTCTTGGTATGTCAATTACAATTCAAAATTGAAGCATATTTTTTGGTTGTTTTATGTGTGAAGGTGGACTTGGTGGGAGGGTACTATGATGCTGGTGATCATGTGAAGTTTGGTTTGCCAATGGCATTCACTGTGACAATGCTCTCATGGGGTGCCATAGAGTATTGGCAACAAATTGCAGATGCAGGTGAGCTAGAGCACACAATGGAGGCAATCAAGTGGGGCACTGATTACTTCATCAAGGCTCACACTAGCCCAAATGTGCTATGGGCAGAGGTACTTATACTTCAATTCCTTATCATTATCCAATGATTTAACTTGGATGAAGACTTTGGTTTAAGAGATTCAAGAGAGTTCTTAACATTAAGTTGTTTTTGTTGTTGCTGTTGTTGTTTTGAAGGTTGGTGATGGTGACACTGACCATTATTGCTGGCAACGCCCAGAGGACATGACAACTTCAAGACAAGCATTCAAGATAGATGAGGACAATCCTGGCTCAGATCTGGCTGGAGAAACCTCAGCTGCTATGGCAGCAGCCTCAATTGTGTTCAAGAAGACAAACCCACATTACTCTCACCTACTTCTACACCATGCTCAGCAGGTAATTAATTACCCTCTAGTGATTAATTAACTTTGCTCTTTAATTTGCTCTATTAATTATAGACGGCTTGTGCTTGTTGGGTTTGGTTTGGATACCATAATAATAATAATAATAATAATGGTTGGACAAAATTTTGTATGAAATATTAATTTTCAAAATTCATGTATAGTACTAATAATTGGGGTGAGAGATTTTGATGTAAGTAAGTGAATTAATTATTAAAGGCTATATTTGTGTGTGTGTGCAGTTGTTTAAATTTGGGGATAAGTATAGAGGGAACTATGATGCAAGTGTTGGAGTAGTGAAGAGCTACTATGCGTCGGTGAGTGGCTACATGGATGAGTTATTGTGGGCAGCCATGTGGCTGTACAAGGCCACCGACAATGAAGAGTATTTTGAGTACTTTATTTCAAAGGCTCACTCTTTTGGTGGCACTGGTTGGTCCATATCTGAGTTCAGCTGGGATGTCAAGTATGCTGGTCTCCAAATCATAGCCTCTAAGGTAAAAAAATGTTTTTCCTTCAATCACTCCTCAATGCCTTGAAATAAGTCAAATATAGTAGTCCATTGTGTGTGTCTCATTTTACTTGTTTTTCAAAACTGCTTTTTTATTTTTTTTATTTTTTTCTGTGTGATTGGCATATTTCTCTCCAACTTTGTCTAAGATTTTGCCTTTTTCCTAACATGAAAATGATGGGGTTAAATCTATGTACTTTTATTTTTAAAAGTCATACATGGAGTATGCACTACTTAAGGTACATTATTTGTGGGTGCTAAAAACTAAAAAGTGTGTATACAAGCACAAGGCCATGTGCAGGTTGAAGCTTTTGCTTTGAATCACAGTGTAATTAAAGTGATCTGGCTCGTGGTTGAGCCAAGATTTGTAGCACTGAACGCCTTACTTTACGCTCCAACAACATCAGTTATTTTCTACTTAGCATCTAGGATAATATGGGTGAGTTACAAAAAAATGAAGAGAAATTTTCATGTACTATCATAGCAAAGAATTGTTACCATGTATCATTTAGTATTTGCCACATCAACTATGTTATAGAACAACAATTTTTTCACTCTAGGAAGAATTTCTCCAAAATAAATCCGAATATATCTACACACACACACACACACATATATATATATATATATGTTACCTATGAATTAATTGCATATCTAACTAATATGCACAACCTTCAACTCATGAGGTCAGAAACTGCACATGTATGTCCCACCGTCACAGTTGTTTTGTTATCTATTGGATTGGGTTCCGCTGGCTCGCTTCCATTTGAGACTTGTATAGTGTTGGAGACTGGCTTTCATACATTATCTTTGTTCATTACGAAAAATGTTTATAATTATTCACAAAAAAAAAAGAAAAAAGAAAATAGGAGTTCATTTTCAACTGTTGATTGTACCGTGCTACAGATTACACATGGCTCACAACTTCACATGTGCTGCTCTTGACCCACCCTTTTTTTGGTGTCCTGATAACATACCCTTCGAAACATTTAATGAGTAACAGAAGTTAGATATTGCAATTTTTCTAAGTAGGAAACTTTTGGGCTTTTTTTTTTTCCTTTTGGGGGTACATATTTTGGGCATATTCTAACTTGGATTCATGTGAAATAATTTGGTTCATGAGCGCAATATATAGCTTAGTCCATACTACAAATGGCCCATAAGAGTTGCAATTATTTGCAATCTTAATATAGTTTCATTTTTTTTGCAGTTCCTAAACCAAGAAAAACACAAGAAGCATGGTGATGTACTTAAGCAATATAGATCAAAAGCTGAGTACTATATATGTTCATGTCTAAACAAAAACAATAATGGTAGCAATGTGCAAAGAACCCCAGGTGGATTACTGTATGTAAGACAGTGGAACAACATGCAATATGTTTCAACAGCAGCATTTCTACTCACAGTGTACTCTGACTTCCTCCAAAGCAAATATCAAAAGCTCAATTGCCATGGTGGCACTGTGGACCATGAAGAGATTCTCAGCTTTGCTAAGTCGCAGGTTGATTACATTTTGGGCTCTAACCCAATGAACATGAGCTACTTGGTGGGCTATGGGCCTAGATACCCCAAAAGGGTGCATCATAGAGGGGCATCCATTGTTTCATACAAGGAGAATAAAGGGTTCATAGGGTGTACACAAGGGTATGATAATTGGTACAATAGCCAGGAACCCAATCCTAATGTTCTGGTTGGGGCCTTGGTTGGAGGGCCTGATTGGCAAGACAATTTTGAGGATCAGAGGAACAACTTCGTGCAGACTGAGGCCTGCACATATAACACTGCTCCCTTAGTTGGTGTTTTTGCAAAGTTATTGCACATAGAGAGCCAGGAGTTGGTTCAGGATTGTAACTCACTTTTGGTTGCATCCTTTTAAATAATTAAAAAAAAATAGTAAATTAATACAGTATATGTTTATCATAAGCCAATTTAACACTTTTTTATTCTTTTTTTTTTTTTTCAATTTTTCCTCATTGATGGGTGATTTGTGTCTTAGCTGAGATTTTGTGGCTGCAAATGTACTTTCATTATAAACAAATCTTTATAAATTTGTTGATACTACAGTCGACAGATTAAATATCTATCCGTTTCATTAATAAGTAATTCTCTGATGCCATTAGCATCATATGCATGATTGCTTCTCTTATCCTATTTAATTTTTTTGATTATGAAGTTGGCCCTTAATCCAACTGCAATATTTAATGGGCTAAATATGAAATTCGGCTTGGATGACACAACCAGATCATCATAAAGAAAACCAACCAATGACCTTAAAAAAAAAAAAAAGTTGACCAACCAAACATTGTACAATTAATTAAATGGAGAGTGACTATTGGCACTGCCTATTTTCTATTACCACTCCCATTTTATTAGTTTTCTTTTGATTATCCTGAAATGTCCAATAAATAATTCTTTAATGGCATGAGCCATAAGCATTGTCTGCACCATTTCTTTTCTCCGTTCCCCCCCCCCTCTTCCTTTTTGCGATCCAACAAGACAATGCTCAATCAATTATTAAATTATTCATGTCACTTTGCGTAAATTCAGAATTTGGCATGCTAATTAATTCTTATTTCCCCAACTTGGCTATAAAAAAACAGGTGCTTCCTATTAAGCCTACCAGTTATTGAAAATGTATTTGCCTGGTGGTGGTGAACAGATTTGTGGCGTCACAAGGGCCATGCAAAATGTAATGGCCATAGGAAAGCTGTTTTCTGACGAATATAATGCTCAATACTCACCGTAGCCTTTTGCCTCGTGTACCTAAGTACCTAACATTAATTCAGACAGTCAAATATTGAAAAGGGCTTACAGTATGGCTGAGTCATTCCCAGGTAGGCGGGTACTTTCAACGATCAATAATAGGCAGTGACATGTGACTCAAATAAATGAATAAGATGATGGAGTATAAGCTCTACAATGAGGAAAAAAAAAGATGTAAACAAACATAACACTAATAAAAATTCTAAGCACAAATATAAAAAATATTATGCACTCTCTGCGCATGTTCGAAGACTTTGACTAAATGCTTTATTTTGGTTTCATTTTCATGTATTATATTTCTATGAAGTCCAATATTGCTGCAAACGAGGTTGTAAATTGTAATGCTAACTCTAAATCACCAGCCCAAAAGAGCCACTTCCTTGATCAGTTGAGATCCAAATTCCGATGTCTCAACATGGTCGGGAGGGGGCTTCATCATCACCATCATCATCATCATCATCTAACAGCAACAGAAGATGGACTTACCATGTTTTCTTGAGTTTTAGGGGAGAAGACACCCGCAAAGGCTTCACAAACCACTTGCATGCTGCTCTGAAGCGTGCTGGGATCATAGCTTTCAGAGATGACAAGGAACTTGAAGTAGGAGATGTCATATCAGATGAACTGCTCAAAGCAATCAAGGACTCTCTCTCTGCCATTGTCATTCTATCCCCAAACTATGCATCTTCCGCTTGGTGCTTGAATGAACTTCAGTGTATTCTTGAGTCCAAACTGCAAGTTTTTCCAGTCTTCTATGGTGTAGATCCATCTCATGTGAGATATCAACGGGAAAGTTTTGCCACGGCTTTCCGAAAACATGAGGAGAGGCTTGGAGAAGAAGGAAATAAGGTTCAAAGATGGAGAGATGCCTTAAAACAAGTTGCTGGCTTAAGTGGCTGGGACTCCAAGAACAGGTGGGTCTCACATGCATACATATTCAGATATTGGTTGCTGTTTCTTGAACTCATCAATTTATTAGTGATTAGGAAGAAAAAAATGAGGCCATTTTTTAAGTTATTTTGTGAAGCAGTGAAAGGAATGACAGTGGCAAGTCTTTGAAATCTGAGTGCCACTGTGAATAATCATGTTGCTACATGCTTACTGATTCCTGTTTGAATCTCAAGTTAGGTAGCCCGTTAGAAAATTTCATGTTAAGTTGGAACCTTGGATTGAATGAGTACACATAATTATATACGGCAAGAAGACTGATTGTTATCAATTCTGTGTTGTCTTCACCTTTTGAATATGGTATTGAACCACAAGAAATTATCTTAATGCAGCAAATCTTGAATCGTTTTCTCAAATTTTCTGGTCTCAGAGTTGCGGGCAATGCAATTAGGACTAATGCTAGAAAAACATCAAGAAATAACAATATCTGCTTTCATGATCTCAAAAAATCAGGTCGATGTTACATTACTGCTGGAAACCAGTGGACTTTCAATAGCTTATTATTTTAGGAAAGAAGCAGTTAGAAGGGTTGTTAAGATCTTCTGTCCAAGCCCTCTCTTCCACTTTCTCCCAGTTTGATGCAAGCTGTATTTATTATCTGCCTTATGCTATAAATAGAGTGAACGTCCACTTTGTCTCTGAAATTGCATGTGTGAGTCATTTTGATCCCTAAAATTAAGAAATTAACATTTTAATCTTTCAAGTTGCAAAATGTAAGTTAGTCCCTGAATCAAGTTGGTCCCTCAAATACACTAGTTTGAGTCAAAGTAGTCCCTAAAAATAACAACATTGCTTCAAGTTTGAAGGACTAATTTGATTTAATGAAGTATATTTGAGGGCTAATTTGATTCATTTGTATTTCAGGGACTAAATTGATTCACCTTTTATAATTTTAGGGACTAAAAAGTCAATTTCTTAATTTTAAGAGCTAAAGTAACTCATGTGTGCAATTCTAGGGACCAAAGTGGACATTCACTTGCTATCTAATGCTGACTTGAGTGTTCATCATAACTTCTGGGTTGATATGTTGGCCAGTATGTGTCCAGAATTTGATTTGTAGATAGAGAATTTTGGGCGTCCAAAAACCTTCCTGCATTGTCTTTTGTTTTTTTATTTATTATAATTCATGCTTGACCCATGTCAGGATTATTCTTCTCTTATATAGGTTGGAAGCAGAACTAATTGAAGAAATTGTTACAACAGTTTGGACAAAACTGCAACCTAAATTGCCAGCATTCAGTGATGGACTGGTTGGAATTGATTCAAAGATAGAAGACCTGAAATCACTTTTAAGACCAAAGTTAAACGATGTTCGCTTTATAGGCATATTGGGTATGGGTGGCATAGGAAAGACTACTCTTGCTAAAGTCTTCTTTATGAAATTTCGAAGCCAATTTGAAATTAGTTGCACTCTTGACAATGTTAGAGAAGCTTCTGGTCAAAGAGGTGGGCTGCTGAGCTTACAAAAAGAACTTCTTAGTCATCTGAAAATTAAAGACACAAAGATCGAAGATCTGTACGAAGGAAAGAACGCAATAAGAAACTTTCTCTTTAACAAAAAGGTTCTTCTTATCCTTGATGATGTAGATGATATAAGCCAGCTGGAGAGTTTGGGGGAAAAAGAATGGTTTGGTCCTGGGAGTAGAGTAATAGTGACAACAAGAGACATGCAACTGCTGATATCTCATGGAATATCTGAAAAGTATGAGATTGACTTCTTAAACCAGGAAGAATCCCTTCAACTCTTTTCTCAGAAAGCCTTTAAGAGAGATGAACCTCCAGAGCATTATCTGAAGCTGTCAAAAGCTTTGGTCCAATATGCTGGGGGCCTTCCTTTGACACTCAAACTGCTGGGCTCATTTCTTTGTGAAAGAAGTGTATCTCAGTGGAAAGAGGTATTGGAAAAAATAAAGGAAGTCCCTCAGAATGATAGTCTAATGAAGACACTTGGAATAAGTTAAGATGGGCTAACAAAACGTTACAAGGGCCTATTTCTAGACATTGCTTTTTTTTTAAAAGGGTGGACAAAAGATCAAGTGAGACAAATACTGAATGATTGTGGCCGATATCCTCCAATTGGAATTGAACTTCTTGTTGAAAAATCACTGGTAACTTATGATCAAGGGGTTTTGGGGATGCATGATTCGGTTCAAGAAATGGGAAGGAATATTATCTTTGAAGAATGTCCTGAAGTTGCAAGCAATTGTAGTAGAGTGTGGTCTTTGGAGGACATCGATCAAGTATTCAGAAATAACAAGGTGATAGTCTTTATAAATGTGTCTAATTTTCATCAGCAGTCTTTACCAGGGAACTGGATCAACTCAAGGCATAGTACTCGAATTACGGCAGGCATATTATGAAGCACATTGGCATCTTGAAGGCTTCTCAAAGATGAATACCCTTAGACTTCTCAACATGTCAGGTGACATGAACCTTCCACTTGTCTAAAATGTCTCTGCAGTGCATTTAAAAGTCCTTGTTTGGAGTGGCTATCCCTTAAAAGCTTTCCCACTTGTAGTCTCACTGGATGAACTTGTTCGCCTTGAAATTCCTCATAGCAATATAAAACAACTTTGGAATGGAACACAGGTACTTTCCTGCCATTGAATCCCTGTCTCTTGCATAACTTCAGGTGTACGAGCAGAATAAAGCTTCAAGAAGCTAATCTTTTCTGCTTTTCTTTTTGAATAACTTTCTTTGTTATGATGATCAGTTATTTGCAAGGATGAAGTCCATCTACTTGAGTCATTCTCAAAACCTGACTAGAACTCCAAATTTCACTGGAATTCCCAATCTGGAAATACTGTATCTTGATGATTGCATAAACCTGGTTGAGGTTCATACATCTCTTGGACAGCACAAAAAACTTGTCAAAGTGACATTGGCTGACTGCAGAAATCTCAAAAAACTTCCAAGGAAATTGGAAATGAATTCTCTGGAGTGGTTTGATCTCCATGGCTGCCCAAGCGTTAGAAAGCTTCCTGAGTTTGGGGAAAATATGATACATCTACAGGAGCTTGATTTGCGCTATATTGCTGTGGCAGAATTGCCTCCTTCTGGATTTGGGGACAAGTATAGAGGGAACTATGATGCAAGTGTTGGAGTAGTGAAGAGCTACTATGCGTCAGTGAGTGCATACATGGATGAGTTATTGTGGGTAGCCATGTGGCCGTACAAGGCCACCAACAATGAAGAGTATTTTGAGTACTTTATTTCAAAGGCTCACTCTTTTGGTGGCACTGGTTGGTCCATATCTTGAGTTCAGCTGGGATGTCAAGTATGCTGGTCTCCAAGTCATAGCCTCTAAGGTGAAAAAAGTTTTCCCTTCAATCACTCCTCAATGCCTTGAAATAAGTCAAATATTGTAGTCTATAGTGTGTTTTTCAATTTACTTATTTTTCAAACCTGCTTTTTTTTGTTTTAATTATTATCTTTTCTGTGTGATTGGCATATTTCTCTCCAACTTTGTCTGAGAGTTTGCTTTTTAATGACATGAAAATGATGGGGTTAAATCTTGGTACTTTTATTTTTAAAAGTCATACGTGGAGTATGCACTACTTAAGGTACATTATTTGTGGGTGCTAAAAACAAAAAAGTGTGTATACAATAGCACAAGGCCATGTGCAGGTTGAAGCTTTTGCTTTGAATCACAGTGTAATTAAAGCGATCTGGCTCGTGGTTGAGCCAAGTTTTGTAGCACAGAACGCCTTACTTTACGCTCCAACAACATCAGTTATTTTCTACTTAGCCTCTAGGATAATACGGGTGAGTTACAAAAGATAAAGAGAAATTTTCATGTACTATGAGAGTAAAGAAAAAGTTGGTACTATGTGTCATTTAGTATTTGCCACATTAACTATGTTATAGAACAACAATCTATTTTTACTAAGAAGAATTTATCCAAAATGAATCTGAACACACACACACACACACACACACATATATATATATATGCTATAAATGAATTAAATGCATATCTAACTGTTATGTTCAACCCTCAACTCATGAGGTCAGAAACTGCACATGTACTCCCCACCTTCAAAGCTAACTGAAGCTTGAGGCGTTACATTTGTTATGTACTCTATTGGATTGGGTTCGACTGGCTCGCTTCTATTTGAGACTTGTATGGTGTCGGAGACTGGCTTTCATACGTTAACTTTGTTAATACTTAAAAATGTTTATAATTATTCACCAAAAAAAAAAAGGGTTCATTTTAATTGTTGATTGAACCGTGCAACACATTACACATGGCTCACAATTTCACATGTGCTGCTATTGGTGTCTTGATAACCTACCCTTCAAAATGTTTAATGAGTAACAGAAGTTGGATATTGCAATTTTTCTAATTAGGAGACTTTTAGGCTTTCTTTTTTTTGGGGGTACATCTTTTGGGCAAATTCTAACTTGGATTCATGTGCAGCATTTTGGTATATGAACCCAATATTTAGCTTAGTCCATACTACATTTGGCCCATAAGAGTTGCAATTATTTGCAATCTTACTATAGTTTCATCTTTTTTGCGGTTCCAAAAACCAAGAAAAACACAAGAAGCATGGTGATATACTTGAGCAATATAGATCAAAAGCTGAGTACTATATATGTTCATGTCTAAACAAAAACAATAATGGTAGCAATGTGCAAAGAACCCCAGTTGGATTACTGTATGTTAGACAGGGGAACAACATGCAATATGTTTCAACAGCAGCATTCCTGCTTTCAGTTTACTCTGACTACCTCCAAAGCACAAACCCAAAGCTCCATTGCCATGGAGGCACTGTGGACCATGAAGAGATTCTTACCTTTGCCAAGTCACAAGTTGATTACATTTTGGGCTCTAACCCAATGAACATGAGCTACTTGGTGGGATATGGGCCTAGATACCCAAAAAGGGTGCATCATAGAAGTGCATCCATTGTGCCATAAAAGGAGAATAAAGGGTTCATAGGCTGTACACAAGGGTATGATAATTGGTACAGTAGCCAGTAACCTAATTCTAATGTTCTGGCTGGGGCTCTGATTGGAGGGCCTGATTGGCAAGACAATTTTGAGGATCAAAGGAACAACTTCATGCAGACCGAGGCATGCACATATAATGCTGCCCCATTAGTTGGTGTTTTTGCATACCTATTGCATATAGAGAACCAGAAGTTGGTTCAGGAATGTAACTCACTTTTGGTTGCATCCTTTTAAATTAAAAAAATATAGTAAATTAATACAGTACATGTTTATCATAAGCCAATTTAACACTTTTTTTTTTCAATTTTTCCTTATTGATGAGTGATTTGTGTCTTAGCTGAGATTTTGTAGCTGCAAATGTACTTTCATTATAAACAAATCTTTATAAATTTGTTGTTACTGCAGTCGACAGATTAAATATCTATCCATTTCATTAATAAGTAATTGTCTAATGCCATGAGCATCATATGCATGATTGCTTCTCTCATCCTATTTAATTTTTTTGTCAATAATTAGATCTTATTCAACGAATAGATATTGCCATATTGCCGATGATGAAGTTGGCCCTTAATCCAATAGCAATATTTAATGGGCTAAATATGAAATTCAGCTTGGATGACACAACCACATGATCATAAAGAAGACCAACTAAATGACCAAAAAAATAAAAAGGCCGAACTAAACTTTGTACAATTAGGTCAATGTGGAGTGACTATTGCCACTGCATATTTTCTATTACCACTCCCATTTTATTAGTTTTCTTTTGATTGTCCTGAAATGTCCAATAAGTAATTCTCTAATGGCATGAGCATTGTCTGCATGATTTCTTCTCTCTCTCTCTCTCTCTCTGTCCGTTTTTTTTTTTTTTGTTTTTTGGGTTGGGATCCAACAAAACAATGCTCAAGCATAAATTCAGAATTTGGGATGCTAATTAATTCTTGTTTTCCCTACTTGGCTATAAAAAAAATATGTGCTTCCTATTAAGCCTACCGGTTATTGAAAATGTATTTGCCTGGTGGTGGTGAACAGATTTGTGCCGTCATTAGGGCCATGCAAATTGTAATGGCCATAGGAAAGCTGTTTTCTGACTAGTATAATGCTCAATACTCACAGTAGCTTTTTGCCTCGTGTACCTAAGTACCTAACATTAATTCAGACAATCAAATATTGAAAAGGGATTACAGTATAGCTGAGTCATTCCCAGGTAGGCAGGTACTTACCACGACCAATAATAGGCAGTGACATGTGAGTCAAATAAAAGAATAAGATGATAGAACATAAGTTCTACAATGAGGAAAAAAAAAATGTAAATAAACATAGCATTAATAAAAAATCCAAGCACATATATAAAAAATATTATGCGCTCTCTGCACATGTCTGAAGACTTTGACTTAATGCTTTACTAGCATAATCGCATGGGTAAATTGTAAGTAAATTTATATGATAAATATATTAATTTAGTTTGGCATCACCTATAATTATAAGAATATTTGAAAATATCTTTCAAAATTACTTATTATTTGCTTTTTTGAGACATTAAATCCGTAAAATTTCTTTGTTGATTAAAGCCTAAATAAGATTGCTTTCTAAAACTTAAACTATGTAATCTAATAAATATAGCTATAATACATAAGCCTCCAGTTGGAGTGTCGTAGGATTGAAAAAATAATTAATAACAATTTAAATTGTTTATATTTTATTATCAATGTTTGAAAATTATTGAAATTGATAATAATTAAAAAATTCTACAATATATATAAATATTAATTAGTAAATTGATATATTTTATTTAAATTCAATAGCACTCAATAAAATTTGTGTAACTTCACATTCCCCATCCCTAATCCGTATAAATTATGTAACTTTCTGGCTCCTCATGCAATGCATAGGTAAATTAAACTATTCATATGACAAATATATTGATTTAGTTTGACAGCCCTTGTAATTATAAAAACCTTTGAAAACATCTTCTAAAATTACTCATCATGTGCTTCTTTGAGCCATTAAATCCATAGGACTCACCTTTTGAAGCCATTAAATCTATGGTATTTTATTAATTAAAGGGTGAATAATAATCTGTACTAAAGCTTAAAGTATCTAATCTAAGAGATATAGTTGTGAGATATAGATATACAATTAAGTATTGTTTATATATTTGTATCATTCATGCAATATATGTTTAGTATTATCTCAAAATACAATTTATACGTTTGTATCACCGAAACAATATATCTTTAGTATCCCTTTTGATATATCAATATTAGTTAAAAAATCAATCTATACCTTTTTTTTGTCATTAAAATCCATAGATTATTTAAGAATCTTATAAAGTTATAATCATGGGTTAATTAATTCATCCCCTATTATATATTTTTTGAGCTATTAAATCTATGAAATTTTTTATTAATAAAAAGCAAATAATGCTGTGTACTAAAACTTCAAGTATCTAATCTAATAAATATAAATATTGTAAGATTAAAAAAATTAATTAATATTAATTTAAATTACTTATTAAAAAATTGAATTGATATAACTTTATAATGTACTATAAACTTTAGAATTCAAATGTTTAATACCCCATATTAGTGAACTGTGCAATGCATGGGTATGAAGTGTGTATATATTTAATATGTTATAATTTATTATTGGGATTTAGGAGTTATGATTTAAAGTTTAAGGTTTAGTATTCAGACAAAAGAAAATTTGATTTTTATGTCTATCACTTTTATTCAGTGTCTTAAAAAAGTGAGAATTAAACAACAAAAAACAGAAAAATCATTTCATCAGCCTCCTAATACAATAATTTTTTTAGAAAAAAAATACTATGGAACCATTCCATATTATAACCCATTATCAAAAGTATAATTTAATTTATAGTAATAACTACTAATTTTTTTCAATAAGAATCAAATAACATGAAAAAGTATTAACTACTTCTAATTTTTTTAATTAAGGATCGAATAACTTAAAGAAGTAATTTTAAATAAAAAAGTTGATTGAAACATTTTTTAAAACAAATCATTATTGAGGGAATAATCTATTTTATAAAAAAATTCAATAGTTGAAACTATTTAAATAATTTTTTTATAAAAAATTTCTTATAAAAAGAATAATCTAAATTCAAATTTCAGTGATTGAAGTAATAAAAAATTTCATATAGTTGACTGCAGCTTCGGTAAGTGGAAAATAATTCAATAAATTGTTTTAACGATAAAGATGAACAAATTATTTTTTAATATCACATTATTAAATTCAATTTCAATACATTAGCATATTAACGATATAATCAATTTAGTTAAAGGAATACTTGGAAAACATAAAAAGATTGATTGCTGATAATATAGTCAATTGATTTACATAAATATTTAATCACACTGTAGTAGGTGAGTAGAATGTCGTGTGCAAAAATTCTGAAATGAGCGAGAATCCAACAACAATCCAGCACAAAACATTTAACGCTAAATCATTACTAAACACTATATTACTTGCACATTGCATAAACTTCACACATACACATATCTTGTAACACATCAAAATAAAAATCACTAATTCTTGTCCAACGGGGGATTAACTATCTTTCCGTCTTTTACTTTACCTATATGCAGAAGTTATGACCTTATAAATTAAATTTTTAAAAAATACATATCATTATAGAACAAAACATTTAACATGGAAGCAATGCTAGGAACTGAATTTGGAATCTTCATTAGGTTCACTCTGCTTGATCTTACAGAGATTGGAAGTTGCACTGCACCAAAATAACAACAGCATGAAAAACGTCAAGTAATTGCACAAGATTGAGGAAAATAATTGAAAAGATAAACCGAGGAAATAATGTTTTTTTTTTTTTTTTTAAATTTCCTTTGATTCACATACAACTTTCGTAAGATTAAGATTAATGACTCAATATATAATATACAACATCAATTTCATCATAGGAATGTCTAAAGATGGTTTTTTTTTTTTTTCCAATAGATAAGCATTAGCTTGAACTCTCAGCAGAGAGGAGCAGAGTACATAGGTGCAAGATAGAATAGTAACAAAGCTGAAAAAAAAAAAAACATAAGATTCTAAAATAATACAGCATTCATCTTAATGCTACTAATAAGCTTCTCCATTCCTGATGCTCACTTCCCTCGGTTTTAGTCGCTTCACCTCTAGTCAGCACATAGCAGAGTCTGCATTCAGCCCCAGAGAAAAATAACTGCATCAAACTTTGTTGAATTCATGGAAGGAGGTACCTGACACCTCAGAGTAAGAAGGTATAGGTGGCGTTTACAATACTCCACTGAAAGATCTGAACATTGATGATCCAGTAGTTTGCAGCCGTCCAGATCAGCAAAAAATAAATCTTACGTCCAGATTTTCCAGTGTAGCATTGTAAATACCACCGTATATGGTACCATACCTCTTCTTGCGAGATTGTGCCCTTGTCAAATATAACTTTATTCCTAGTATTCCAGAGTCCAAGTGACAGCAGTAAACACGCATAATCAAGCATTTCTAGAGACATCAATAATAGCAGCATCACACCAAGAATCGTAAAACTGCATCAAATTGTTAGGTACTGCCCAAGTAACTCCACTCCATTTGAAGCACTCTACCCATATTGACCAAGAGAAGCAGCAAACTTCTAAAGATTGTAAACTTCAATGGGATCAACAAAACACATTGCTTGATTATCCAGTACAATCAAGAACCTTTTATTAGCTGGGCATAAAAGTATACTGATGTTCCATACATGAAAGTACATTCCTTTCTGAAACTGTTAAATTTACTCTTATCTCCTTGAGTAAGAGAGACAAAATGATACCTTCACCCACCTTTTAAAAAATTTGTGTACAACAATTATCTGGAAGCATAAGACATGTCCAATAAAAATGATTACTGTTGCTTAAATTGCAAAATTGGGGGTGAAAAAGGAACTTCAAGCATCCAAAAAGATTTCAGTTCCATTGCTATAATGCTATATCCAGTTATATTCAATAAGAAATATAAGGAATAGAAAAAGATGCCAGAGTCACTTGGCCTTCACATACAATGAGTCCCGAGTTTTGTAGTCCATTTTTCTCCTATTTCTTAATTCTTTTTATTTTTATTTTATCTTCTTTTGGCAAAAGGATCATCTTCTGGATTTGCAAAATGTATCAATTAATAATAGGAAGCATCAATAATTGCTCAGAAAGAAGTAGAAGAAGAAGAAGAGGGGAGAAATCTTACCAAGCAGATCAAAAAGCTTCAGAAGAAATAACAATGCGATAAATCGAAATCAGAGCCAGAGAACCAACTGAGTGCGATGAAATTGGCCAAAATGGAACATGAAAAGCTTCTTCTGCAAAAACTTATAACAATTGAAGCATTTAAAGAGTCGTATTTGAACATAACGAAGACAAAAAGAAAGAAAATGAGAATGGAACTACCCGTCATCCATGGAAGCTATAGTCGCAGTGCCCATAACCGCAGCCACTGTTCTGCCAAGCCGCCACTCTTCACCCTCCCTCGCGATCAACCTTCACCGCAACCCCTGATGTCGACATCGCGCATCACTGGTGGGGAGGGAGAATGGAGAATGGAGGATTGAGAATAGAGAATAGGAAAAGGTAGAGAGGTAGAATGAAGAGAAATAATCAAAGGTGAAGAAAGAGAAAGGGGATGAGTATAATAAGTAGGATAGAAAACCGTGTATAGATAGAAGAGAAATGTAAAGGAAAGCTTCTTCTGGGAGTATCTTTTCAAATTTTGAAAGCTTCTCCAGCAAGAATAGGCGGTGGAGATATAAAAAGACAGTGGAATAGATAGTGGACACATAATTATATGCCATTTAATGTAAAAGATAACTAAACCCTAAGTACCTAACATCAATTCAGACAATCAAATATTGAAAAGGGATTACAGCATTAATAAAAAAATCCAAGCACACATATAAAAAATATTACGCACTCTCTGCACATGTCTGAAGACTTTGACTTGATGCTTTGTTTCGGTTTCATTTTCATGTCTTATATCTCTATGAAGTCCAATATTGCTGCAAACGAGGTTGTAAATCGTAATGCTAACCCTAAATCACCGACCCAAAAGAGCAACTTCCTTGATCAGTTGAGCTCCAAATTCCGATGTCTCAACATGGTCGGGAAGGAGCTTCATCACCATCACCATCATCATCATCATCCTCTAACAGCAACAGAAGATGGACTTACCATGTTTTCTTGAGTTTTAGGGGAGAAGACACCCGCAAAGGCTTCACAAACCACTTGCATGCTGCTCTGAAGCGTGCTGGGATCATAGCTTTCAGAGATGACAAGGAACTTGAAGTAGGAGATGTCATATCAGATGAACTGCTCAAAGCAATCAAGGACTCTCTCTCTGCCATTGTCATTCTATCCCCAAACTATGCATCTTCCGCTTGGTGCTTGAATGAACTTCAGTGTATTCTTGAGTCCAAACTGCAAGTTTTTCCAGTCTTCCATGGTGTGGATCCATCTCATGTGAGATATCAACGGGAAAGTTTTGCCACGGCTTTCGGAAAACATGAGGAGAGGTTTGGAGAAGAAGGAAATAAGGTTCAAAGATGGAGAGATGCCTTAAAACAAGTTGCTGGCTTAAGTGGCTGGGACTCCAAGAACAGGTGGGTCTCACATGCATACATATTCAGATATTGGTTGCTGTTTCTTGAACTCATCAATTTATTAGTGATTAGGAAGAAAAAAATGAGGCCATTTTTTAAGTTATTTTGTGAAGCAGTGAAAGGAATGACAGTGGCAAGTCTCTGAAATCTGAATGCTTCTCTGAATAATCATGTTGCTACATGCTTACTGATTCCTGTTTGAATCTCAAGTTAGGTAGCCCGTTAGAAAATTTCATGTTAAGTTGGAACCTTGGATTGAATGAGTACACACAATTATGTACGGCAAGAAGACTGATTGTTATCAATTCTGTGTTGTCTTCACCTTTGAATATGGTATTGAACCACAAGAAATTATCTTAATGCAGCAAATCTTGAATCGTTTTTTCAAATTTTCTGGTCTCAGAGTTGCTGGCAATGCAATTAGGACTAATGCTAGAAAAACATCAAGAAATAACAATATGTGCTTTCATGATCTCAAAACATCAGGTCGATGTTACATTACTGCTGGAAACCAGTGAAGTTTCTATTAGCTTATTATTTTAGGAAAGAAGCAGTTAGAAGGGTTGTTAAGATCTTCTGTCTAAGCCCTCTCCTCCAGTGTCTCCCAGTTTGACGCAAGCTGTATTTATTATCTGCCTTATGCTACAAATAGAGTGAATGTCCACTTCGTCTCTGAAAGTGCATGTGTGAGTCATTTTGATTCCTGAAATTAAGAAATTAACATTTTAATCTTTCAAGTTGCAAAACATAAGTTAGTCTCTGAATCAAGTTGGTCCCTCAAATACACTAGTTTGAGTCAAAGTAGTCCCTAAAAATAACAACATTGCTTCAAGTTTGAAGGACTAATTTGATTTAATGAAGTATATTTGAGGGCTAATTTGATTCATTTGTATTTCAGGGACTAACTTGATTCATCTTTTACAATTTCAAGGATAAAAAAGTCAATTTCTTAATTTTAAGAGCTAAAGTGACTCATGCGTGCAATTCCAAGGACAAAAGTGGACATGCACTTGCTATCTAATGCTGACTTGAGTGTTCATCACAACTTGTGGGTTGATATATTGGTCAGTATGTGTCCAGAATTTGATTTGTAGATAGAGGATTTTGGGTGTCCAACAACCCTCCTATGCAATTCACGTTTGGAACCTGCTTAGTCTCTTTTTTTTTTTTTTTTTAAATTATAATTCATGCTTGACCCATGTCAGAATTATTCTTCTCTTGTATAGGTTGGAAGCAGAACTAATTGAAGAAATTGTTTCAACAGTTTGGACAAAACTGCAACCTAAATTGCCAACATTCAGTGATGGACTGGTTGGAATTGATTCAAAGATAGAAGACATGAAATCACTTTTAAAAACAAAGTTAAACGATGTTCGCTTTATAGGCATATGGGGTATGGGTGGCATAGGAAAGACTACTCTTGCTAAAGTCTTCTTTATGAAAATTAGAAACCAATTTGAAATTAGTTGCACTCTTGACAATGTTAGAGAAGCTTCTGGTCAAAGAGGTGGGCTGCTGAGCTTACAAAAAGAACTTCTTAGTCATCTGAAAATTAAAGACACACAAATTGAAGATCTGTACCAAGGAAAGAACGCAATAAGAAACTTTCTCTTCAACAAAAAGGTTCTTCTTATCCTTGATGATGTAGATGATATAAGCCAATTAGAGAGTTTGGCTGAAAAAGAATGGTTTGGTCCTGGGAGTAGAGTAATAGTGACAACAAGAGACATGCAACTGCTGACATCTCATGGAATATCTGAAAAGTATGAGATTGACTTCTTAAACCAGGAAGAATCCCTTCAACTCTTTTCTCAGAAAGCCTTTAAGAGAGATCAACCTCCAGAGCATTATCTGAAGCTGTCAAAAGCTGTGGTCCAATATGCTGGAGGCCTTCCTTTGACACTCAAACTGCTGGGCTCATTTCTTTGTGAAAGAAGTGTATCTCAGTGGAAAGAGGTATTGGAAAAAATAAGGGAAGTCCCTCAGAATGATAGTCTAATGAAGACACTTGGAATAAGTTATGATGGGCTAACAAAACGTTACAAGGGCCTATTTCTAGACATTGCTTGTTTTTTTAAAGGGTGGACAAAAGATCAAGTGAGGCAAATACTGAACGATTGTGGCCGATATCCTCCAATTGGAATTGAACTTCTTATTGAAAAATCACTGGTAACTTATGATCATGGGGTTCTAGGGATGCATGATTCGCTTCAAGAAATGGGAAGGAATATTGTCTTTGAAGAATGTCCTGAAGTTGCAAGCAATCGCAGTAGGTTATGGTCTCTGGAGGACATCGAACATGTATTCAGAAATAACAAGGTGGTATTCTTTATAAATGTGAACTTATAAAGTTTTGCAAGCTACTGCTCATCGTGTCTAATTTTCATCAGCACTCTTTACTAGGGAACTGGATCAACTCAAGGCATAGTACTCGAATTACGGCAGGCATATTATGAAGCACATTGGCATCCTGAAGGTTTCTCAAAGATGAATATCCTTAGACTACTCGTTATGTCAGGTAACATGAACCTTCCCCTTGGTCTAAAATGTCTCTCCAGTGCATTAAAAGTCCTTGTTTGGAGGGGCTATCCCTTAAAAGCTTTACCACTTGGAGTCCCACTGGATGAACTTGTTCGCCTTGAAATTCCTCATGGCAATATAAAACAACTTTGGAATGGAACACAGGTACTCTCCTGCCATTCAATCCCTGACTCTCACGTAACTTAAGGTGTACTAGCATAATAAAGCTTCAAGAATCTAGTCTTTTTCTGCTTTTCTTTTTAAATAACTCCCTTTGTTATGATGACCAGTTATTTGCAAAGATGAAGTCCATCTACTTGAGTCATTCTCAAAACCTGACTAGAACTCCAAATTTCACTGGAATTCCCAATCTGGAAATACTGTATCTTGATGATTGCATGAACCTGGTTGAGGTTCATCCATCTCTTGGACTGCACAAAAGACTTGTCAAAGTGACATTGGCTGACTGCGGAAATCTCAAAAAACTTCCAAGGAAATTGGAAATGAATTCTCTGGAGTGGTTTGATCTCCATGGCTGCGCAAGTGTTAGAAAGCTTCCTGAGTTTGGGGAAAATATGATACATCTGCAGGAGCTCGATTTACGCTATATTGCTGTAGCAGAATTGCCTCCTTCCCTTGGTCACTTGACTGCTCTTCGTGCTTTGAATTTAGACAGCAGCCAAAATCTTATTTGCTTACCAAATACTTTTGGTAATTTGAAATCTCTCATAATGCTTAATATTTGCGGTTGCTCAAACTTCTCTAAGCTGCCAGATAATTTAAATGAGAATGAGGCATTGGAATATCTTAATGCAAGTTTGACTGCCGTAAGAGAAGTACCTTCTTCTATTGTTCATTTGAAAAATCTTATGCGGCTTTCTCTTGTTGGATGTAAAGCTCGAGAAGAATCCAACTCATGGAACATCGTTCTACCCTTAGCACGGATGTTTGGGTTCAAGAGCCATCCAGTTTCCATGAGCTTGGTGTTGCCTCCTTCTGTATCAGGTCTGAGAATGTTGAAGGAACTGAGTTTGAGAAAATGCAATCTCTATGATGGATCAATTCCTGATGATCTTGGCTGCTTGGCTTCACTGGAGTTGCTAGATCTAAGTGAGAACAACTTTGTGCGCCTACCTGCTGGGTGTTTCTCTAAACTCTTGAAACTAGTACACTTTTACATGTATGATTGCCAAGGCCTTGTGTCATTGCCTGAGCTTCCACCAAATGTAACACATGTTTACCTGTACAATTGCCCAAGCCTCAAGTCACTGCCTAAGCTTCCACCAACTGTGCTGCAAGTAGATGCATGCAATAGTGTTTCACTGCAACCTCTATCAGATCCACAACAGATATGGGGTCTACTGGCAGGAATTGACTTGGAGGTCTAATTATACATGCCTCTCTTCTTTATACTTTTTTCTCATTTTCTTGTTAATTAATTAGTATTTAACATGAGAGTTTCTTTTTAAACAGGAGGTCCAGGATCCTGAGTCTCAGATGAAGTTTTCTCAGTTTCGACCTATATTGGAGATTCCAGGAGCTGAACTTCCTGCATGCTTTGAGAATCAAGGTTATTTTGTGCCAGACAAACAATTTTTTGAACATGGGGGAATCCAAGCTGAGTCAGCCATATCAATAACACTGGACATACCTCAATTTTGTAGTCAGAGTGAATGGTGGGGGGTTGCCGTGTCCCTTGTGTTAGAAGGCAATCCAGCCTCGCCACCTTTGCGGTACAATGATGGCTTATATTGCCTTAGTCAAGTTCCCAGTGCTGAGGAAAGCAGCCTGGGAGATGCTGAGTGGATTAGGTGGATCCCAACTTATAAATGCCCTCACCTTTTGATTTATTATTATCCTGTTAATTGTTGGCAACATGATCAAAACAGACTTCAATTAATATTTTATGCTTCAAATAACAATGGTACAAGCAATAAGCTGGTTGAGGAGATTGGTAGTAAAAACTGTGCAATAAAGAAGTGTGGGGCACGTGTGTTATGTAAGGAGGGTGCTGGAGTTGTGCAGAAGACAACAAATCCATGTAGAAAACCAGGATTCCAACCTTCCAAGGTATCCAAAGTTCTACCTGAAGGAATGTATGTAGCCACTGCATATGCAAATACAAGAAGAAGATAAACTAATGCTTTAGATGAACTAATGCTTCTCTTAGTAAGTCACTTTTAGGCTTTAGACATCAAGTACCCTTTTTGTCTTCTGCATTTTGGACGCTATAGCAATTTGGAGGGGAGAAAACTGTCAAGCCATGAAAGAATCCTCCTGGATTTGTTTTTTCCTCTAAGAAGAAATGGAGCAAGATACAGAAAGCTGAGTCAATATTTGGCCATTTTGTTGTAGAGAATAATGATCGTTGAGGTGCTTTATCCTATTCTTTTATATTTGTTTGGTTGTTGTGATTCTCATTCAAAACAGTAGTGCTCAAACATTTGTGTCTGCATTTTAACATATTCGGGAGAGTATTTTTTCATCTTCTTTGGCCTGAGTTTCGGATTTCATTGGTTAAGGTAATTGGTGCACAATGGGAGAATCATCATTGGTGACACAATGACATTGCCAAAATTTTGTCCCTCTTAGCAAATGAGTATAACGATTGACCCGATCATAGACAGTAAAATATGTTTCATATTGAATAGAAAATGCACGATTGAATGATTTTTGTAATTTTCTACACAAAGTACAATTTATTTGAAATTGAGATTAATTTTAATACATTTTCAATATAATAGAGTTTTAAATTATCATCCAATCATATATTTTTATTTATAAAACTTTTAAGATAATAGATGATTAAATCAAATATTTTTGTTTATGCAATAATATATAATTGAATATCTGTATAAAATTTTTTTACATTTATAGTGTATCAAAATTAAATTCTTTAAAATTATTATTAATCAAGAATGAATTACCAATATTTCTACCTTTGTCTTAAAATAGAAATTCATGTGCCAAAAATTGGGAAAAAAAAAAAAAGTGTCCGTTGCCCTTCCGTACTCTAGTTCAAGTCCTTTCTGCCTGCTAACTTTTTCCTTCCACACATCAAAGTCTTAATCCTTTATCTACCCAGAACTCCACTCACAACACAGTGCAAGTAGCCAAGTCGTGACCAGGTTGAACAGTTGCTTCTCATTCTATATAAATCATCATATTGATTATTAAGTATTAAACAATATCAACCATAGGTATTGCCATAGGCAAGTTCTGTGATTAAGGGAGGGCATGTAATTCTGTCTAGAAAGCTGAATTTTTGGGGTTCATCGTTGAAAATGATGCCCGCGGCTGTATATTCTTGGGTCTGTTGCAATAATCTCCAGATTTGTTGGCTTTAAAGGTCTGCTTTTGGAGGACATTGGAGAAAAAGAAATTTTATTTCTGCACTTTTTTATCACACTGTTCTTATACTCCTCTTTTGTAATAAAGAAAAAAAAGTTTCAATATATTTTTCTCCATTTTTTTTCCTTAAACTAGAGATGTGTGAGAGTGATGTAACATTGTTAGAAGTATCAATTATGTTATTCTTGAATAAATGGATTCCATGTTTGGTCACTGGTCAACCACTGATGATGTAGATTCCTTAATTATCAAGCAGCTTCAGCTCATAAGTTGGCTTAATACTGATGTGGTGAAAACCTTGTCAATGAATTGCCACCGAGCATGGCTTCATGGATTTAGCTTCACTCCTTTTTTTTCTTCTTTTTCTTTTTTCAAAAGTATATTCAGACTTTGCCTTTTCTTCCAATTATTTCCGACACGATGGCTCATTGACGTGCTTTATAAATTGGATTTTAGAAAAAGTAAAAATTTTAGACATTTATTAAAAAAATTATTAATTACCCAAAACTAACAAGTTATTTTTTCTTGAAAGAAAAAAAAAGGTAACCTGCACACTTTTCTATTTCTTCTCAAGATGATCTCTTGCAAAAAATAGGCACGTGCCTTCGAAAAAAAACATGAAAAACAAATATGTTATATAAAATTACATTATTTTACTTTTTAACTTCAAAATCGATAAATTTCAGCTAAAAAATATGCAGCACTTCAAACTTGTTACATTTAATTTTCTCAATATTTTTTCAAAAGTTTAGAAAAAAATAAAAGAAAAAGAAGGGAAAAATAATCTGCTTTATGTCGTAACAGAGAAAAAAAAAAAGAGGTTCTTTTTTGTGTCACCCATTTGTTCCAATTCTCACAGAAAGTTCTCTTTTTTTCTGATCGCCCCAGAAAGGACTGAATTCAAAGTTTTGAACTTTGGCCAAAATGGGTTCCGAGAACTGCCGGTGGCGATGGCGGTGGTGTGTCGTTTTGGTCGTAATGTTGGCCGTGACCGTAACTGCTTCCGACACTCACGAGAAGCAGGAACAACAACCACAACAACAACCTGTGTCTCGAATTGCCTTCGGATCATGCTCCAACCAAAGCGCACCTCAGGTTCCAAATTTCTCTCTCTCTCTCTCTCTCTCTCTCTCTCTCTCTCTCTATGTTCTGTTTTTGTACTTTTTTTTTTTTGTTTTGTCTTTTTTTCTGTCTTTTTTTGTACTTTTCTGTTTTACCCATGTTGCAGTGTCGTTTGTTGGAGCTGATATGTCAACGATTCCCTTTCTTTGTTTCACTCATGATGTCCCAATTCTCGTACGGACATTCTGTGCTTAATTTAAAAGGAAAAAATATATATTTTATATATCATATTTTGTGATAAATTGTCTATTTTTTTTATATATCTATATTTTGTTAATTTGATTGAACCCAATCAGTGTTAAGTACATACTTTTGCTTATTTTATAGAACCTGTTCTGTGTTCTGTGAATTATTGGTTGGGATAAAGATGTATGACATGATATAACTCTATTAAGAAAGAGTGAGATGCACATGAAACTCAAGTTTTAACCCCAGCTGAAAAATAATCAAAATTATTCAAGTTGTAGAAAACTTCGATTCATAGTGTGTATTGGTAGGACCCTGATGGCATATCTCTCTGCTCTCTATAATATTTCTTAGTCAAGCCATCCATATTATATTACGTCTACAGATAAATACAATAATTAACCGTTTTTCAAGTAATAAAAATGAAAAATACGGAGCTCGAGCTACAGATTTAATTTGAGCAGCTAATCTTTGATTTACGTTTTTGTTTCAGTTTGCAATTTTACACTTGTTTGGAAGCCTTTCCAGCTCAAGCTCAATATTAGTTTCTATTGGTATTTGAGTTTAATTTTGATGGTAAAAGAGTTCTACACTATCATCCAATTTTGTTGAGTGGTTGAGTCAAGCACTTTTGTTAATATGGCAATACATGATTGAATGTTTGTGTAAAATTTTTTTATACTAATAGTGCATCAAAATAAAATTCTTAGTATTTAGGCTTTTAATTGTTATAAGTGCTTTTGTTTTTGAACTTCTTCATGTCAGCTCACTGATATATGTGTATGCTGTGTCTTATGTTTCTTTGCCAGCCCATTTGGGATGCAATAGTAGACTTCCATCCCCAAGTTTTTATATGGCTGGGTGATAACATTTATGGAGACATTAAACGCCCTATTAAAATATTTGGACGGGAAAGGACTTTTGGACCATGGAAGAATGTTCCACGGTTTGTTCCTTCGTCCGAGCAGGAAATGGAGGCTAGATACAGAAAGGCCAAGTCTAATCCTGGCTATGCTCAACTTAAAGAGAATGCTAAGGTGCTTCAATTTAAGCTTCTATGCTTTTTTCCTGGTTGAGATTCTCATGGGAAGATAACTTTTTTCAAATGTCTGTGGGTGCTTTTACTAAAATGGTGAATGTTACTCAACTTCTTTAGTTTAACTTTTACATTTGGAATGTTATAGGTTATTGGTACATGGGATGATCACGACTATGGATTAAATAATGCAGGAAAAGAGTTAAATGGAAAAGTAACCAACCAAAAGTTACTTCTTGATTTCTTAGATGAACCTCAAGATAGCCTGCGGTGGGTTGATAATCTCCTTTGCTGCATTATCATGTCGGACTTGTTTACATATTACGCTTTGGGTCTATTTGATTCGCATTCTGTTCTAGAGAATTGATGAGTGTATATATTTAATTTTTGAATCGTTATGCTGCATATGATTGTATTGGATGTGGCACCTCATTTTTATTCAAGGAGATTAAAGACAAGTTTGCATGTCTGTCTGATATATGTATTCACCCATTCAAAGATTCTGAAAGGCATCAGACATAGATTTTGATACTTACTGTAGTTTTGTATTTCAGGCGGAAACAGGCTGGTGTATATGCCTCGTATACATATGGTCCTGCAGGTAGAGATGTCAAGGTATTGGCTGAAACCTTGCTGTTGCTTTTCATCTTTAAATAAGAATATCTACTTTACTATTTATGTGATTCATAAATTCTTCTCATGGTTACTCTGCTGCAGTAGCAACTACAAGGTTATCTTAAATGTCTTGCAACTTTAGTTAAAGAACTCACTATGTTAACTTTCAAGCATGCATCTTGTACTAATACCTGTTATTGTTGTTTATTGGGGAAAATGCTTCAGATTGTCCTCTTAGATACCAGATACCACAGAGACCCTGTTGGAAGTGATGGAACCATTTTGGGGGATTCACAATGGTCATGGTTGGAGAGAGAGCTAAAGGGTCCTCCAACAGCCATTACCATAATTGGATCTTCTATTCAGGTACAATATTTAGTTGTCAATTGTTATGATTTCTGATATTAATCAATATGTAAATTTTATTCATGATAGTTAAACATAATAGATACTATGACATCTGCATCTTGACAAGTTTTGGCTACATCATAAACTGTTGCTTGTAATTTTGATGCTCTGGGAATATCTAAATTTGAAGGAAAAAGGTAAAAAGAAAGAGGAAGTTTTATGTGGCTCAGCAAGTGGCTTTCTGCAGTTTAATATCTGTCGGTATTTTACTTATGATAATTAGCCTATCTCAATAGTATTCAGTTTTCTACTTGAAGTGTTGTACCTAAGAATTGAGTTATGTTCGCTTTCTTTATGCAGATAATATGACATTTTTTCTATCTTCCTTATTGAATATTATTTGGCATGTTAGCATTTTGGTTTTATTAGCCATCAGGAGGCTACACAACCCACGAGAGATTCCAGTTATTCAATGTTTGATTCAGCGATGGATCCAGGAACTTTGGTCCATATGCGGCAAAATCCGTACAACAATAAGAACAGCAAAGCCTTTACTCACTGGGTCTATACGAAAAAAAATTCTTAAAACTATGGGGACAAATTAAAAAGAAAAAAAAAACAAAAAGAAAAAAACTGGGAGAGTAGTACAAACTACATGATTTATTGACATAAATTCTTTGAAAGCTTGCAAGAGAAAATTCTCTTAGACATATGTCTATCTCTTGTTTGCCGTATTGATTTTTTTCTATACACGTGTATACATTGAATTAATCTATATATCAGGTTATATCAAATCTTACAGCAACCACTCAGCCATTGTTTGATATGGAATCTTGGGCTCGTTTTCCAAAGGAAAGAGAGCGCCTTTTCAAATTAATAGCGCATAGTAAGGTAATAACTTCAGTGCATTCATTTTCTACTTGTCTTCTACATTTGACATCTTTATTGTTAGGGGGGAAGTACATCAGTATTATTTACGTGATGTTGTGAGTAAGTATTTATTTGCATCTTATTAGTCCTTCCTATGCAGAGGAGTGGAGTATTCTTTATAAGTGGAGATGTTCACTTTGGGGAAATCACAAGATATGACTGTGCTTTGGACTACCCTCTATATGATGTGACCTCAAGTGGGGTTACTCAATCAGTTGAGGGGGTTGTACCACCTTTCTTACAATTTTTAGTGAGATTTGTGGCATGGTTGACCCCATCTACAATGAGAGTTAAGGGCCAAAACTGCAGATACAAATCTTGTGTATATGGTAAACTTTTCCTGCTAATTTTTTTTTGGGTAAAAATGTTTACCTTGGTTTTCATGTCTTGATGTTTCAAATGTGGGCTTTCGTTAGGCCAGCCGAACTTTGGAACTATCGAAATAGACTGGGACTCTCACCTGGTAACTCTGAAACTTGAAGTCAGGGACAAGAATGGTCATGCTGTTGCAGGTGTCAATACTTCATTAAGGGAATTACAGGCATCAAATTCACAGACTTGTGCCACAGAAAAAGCAGGACATAATAAGAGGCAGTGCACTCTTGAAGTTAGTCTGCCATGGATTGTGAGATATCGCCTGGCTATTTTAGTTTACTTCACCTTAGGTGGTAAGTTACTTTTCTATTGTTAAGGTTTAACTAACTATCAGTAAATCCAAGTTGGATTATTTGCATTTATTCATTGCACAATGTGTTTTTTTTTTTTTTTTGAAACATAATATAGTTATGGATTAAACCTAAGAAGCATGGAAACTGACACTGCAACATGAGTTGGTGATCTACTAAATTTTTTCCCCCTACTTGGATATGACTCTCATTTTAGAGTGTCCATGCTTAGTTGGATTAAACTTGAACTATTTCCGTAGATTGGCTAATCTTGGTTCCTATCATGTGGTTTCAAGTTATGATATTTTCCATTTTTTGCTGCAGTGTTGCTTCTTGCATTGCTAGGGCTTGCTTATGCTGTTATCACATTTGTCCGGCAAGGAGGCTGCAAAAGAAAGCACGATTGATTGACTCACGTAGATACATACACATGCTGCAAAAAGGAGCATGTGTAATCTCTTAACCTTTGTGGATTTAACACCAGTGATTATAGATCAATAAGATGTATAGAGTATTCTTCTGCTGTTTCCATTGATCAATCCTTTATGAACAGCTATACTTAGAAGTTGTTTTCTTTCTTCTTCTTTCTTTCTTTCTTTTTATTTTATTTTATTTTTTATTTCCTTCTGTTTAAGTTATTAGTGAAAGTTTAGCTTTTTATTTACTTCTCGTATCTGCTACTTTCACTGCATGCGTATTGTAATGATAGTATTATTTTAGTGATTTTTGTCATCTACATTATATGCCCTTTTCCGTTTGGGAGCTTCATGTGGTGAACAAATAGTTTACACACTACTATTTTCAATACAAAACAATTAGCTGGTCTAAAAACGTATGTATGTAAAAACAATAGCGGATTTATTGTTTATTGATTTAGTTCATATAATATATACAAACTAAGTCTATATAAATGTTTCTTAGCGTTTAGCTTGTGCCTTGTTATGTAAAGTCTATGCAGACTACCCAAAACAAAGATTAGTTACATGCGTGTATGTAGCTTTCATATGTCTGCTAGTTTCATCTTCTACGAATAACGTGAAAAATGAGTTGTGTGATGTAGACGGCTATACAATCACACAAGCAAACAGCATAGCTTGTATGCGACGTCCCCTTAATTGCGGTGAGTCTTCCATTAAAGTCAGACTACAATAGTCTTCTAGTTCCACCTTGTACAATTCTTTATAGTAGCACGCGCAGAGGTGGAAAAGAAAAACAAGTTCATGCACTTAGGAATAAATATAATACAATATCCAAAGACAAATACTTGAATAGTACAAAAGACCTGATCAAAGTAAAAATAAATCTCTTTTTAACAACAGATTTGTTAGTTGGAAATATTATTTTAGGGTGGAGTGTGCATAAAAAATAATTTATGTATATAGTTCGGAAAGTAGGTTGATAATATTTTATTTATCATTACTTAGAATTTATGTGTAAATAAATAAGAAATCTATATATACGAGCGATTGAGTAATAGATTGTCACTTCTCGGCGGCGCCATCCGGTTCCTCAATCATATACTACTTGCAAATATGTTATTATTATTATTATTATTATTTTTACTATAACTATGCCAAGCTGGAAAAATCCCCAAACCAATCGTGTCTGACTTGCTTCCCACCCCATCCAATACGACGCAATGGAGTTGGGTTCAGATTCGAACCACAATATATCTTTCGAGAGTCAAAACACGCAAAGACGCGTTCTTTGATTATTACATACCCAACCCCGCACATTCATCCATCCATTCCTCACCTTCGCAGAGACAAAGACAAAGAAAAGAAGCAGCACTCGATCTTCTTCATCCCCATTTAATTTATAGCTTCAGCCATAACACCCTCCTCCGCTTATCAACCATCACAGCATGGCCACAACAACCCTCTTAGCCGCCGCCGCCGCCACCACCACTACCACCATTATCACCCTCTTGTTCCTCCTTTCCTTCACACAAGCACAACAAGAGTACGTGAACAACAAGCAACTAAACTGCGACGAATTCCAATCCACCTCCACATTCGGCAACATCTGCAACAGCATCCCCTCATGCCAGTCCTACCTCACCTTCAAGTCCAGCCCCCCTTCCTACAACACCCCTGCCTCCATCGCCTACCTCCTCAACTCCAACCCCTCCCTCATCGCCTCCTCCAACAACATCACCGACACTGACGTCATCCCCTCCGACACCCTCATCACCGTCCCCGTCAACTGCTCCTGCTCCAAAATCACCTCCAACATCTCCTCCAACGTCAACAACACTTACTACCAGTACAACGCCAACTATACCATCAAAGGCGACGACACCTACTTCAGCATCGCCAACAACACCTACGAGGCCCTCACCACGTGTCAAGCGCTCAATGCTCAGAACCCTTACCCCGTTCGGGATCTCCAAGATGGCGAGATCGTGAAAGTGCCCCTCAGGTGCGCGTGCCCGACCAAGAAGCAGCGTGACGCAGGGTTCAAGTACCTGTTAACGTACTTGGTCTCCGAAGGTGACTCGTTTAATTCCATTGCTGATATGTTCGGTGTTGATAACCAAAGCGTTTGGGAAGCGAATGAGCTTTCTGCAACTTCAGTTTTCTTCTACTTCACGCCGTTATCTGTTCCTCTGAAAACAGAGCCGCCCAAGAGGTTACAGAGGGTGGCGTCGCCGCCCCAGTCTCCACCGCCGCCGCCGTTGACTCCGGCCGGGAATGGAGGTTCAGGGTCATCCAAGAAATGGGTCGTTGTTGGTGTGGTCATTGGGGTTGTTGTACTGCTTCTTGTTGTGGTTTTCATTGTGTTTTTCCTCCGTTTACGGCGGCGCCGGCGGCCGGAGACGGCGGTGGCGGTGGCCAAGCCTTTCTATGACTCTGCCACCACTGAAGAAGGTGGCATCATCAAGAAGGGTTCTGATACTACTACCCCTAGTACTACTCAGTCTTGGTCTATTTCGTCTGAAGGGGTTCGCTATGCTATAGAGTCTTTGACTTTGTACAAGTTCGAGGACTTGCAGAATGCTACGGGGTTCTTTGGTGAGGGTAATAGGGTCAAGGGTTCTGTTTATAGGGCTTCTTTTAAGGGTGATGCTGCTGCTGTTAAGGTTCTTAAAGGGGATGTATCTGGTGAGATCAACATTCTCAAGAGGATCAATCACACCAATGTTATAAGGTTGTCTGGTTTTTGTGTCCACAAAGGGAACACTTATCTTGTCTACGAGTTTGCTGAGAATGGTGATCTTGATGATTGGCTTCATGGTAAGGAGAAGAAGTACTTGAATTCCGTGTCTCTGAGTTGGAGGCAAAGGGTTCAGGTTGCTCATGATGTTGCTGATGCACTCAATTACCTTCACAACTATACCAACCCTCCTCATGTTCATAAGAATTTGAAGAGTGGTAACGTTCTCTTGGATGGCAATTTTAGAGCCAAAGTTTCAAATTTTGGGTTGGCAAGAGCAGTGGAGGATCAAGGTGAAGAAGGAGGGGGGTTCCAATTGACTAGGCATGTTGTGGGGACTCAAGGTTACATGCCACCTGAGTACATAGAGAATGGTGTGATTACCCCAAAGATGGATGTTTTTGCATTTGGGGTTGTGATTTTGGAGCTTCTTTCAGGAAGAGAAGCTGTTGGTGGTGACAAGAATAATGGATCAGGTGGGGAGCAAATGCTGTCAGCAATGGTGAGTCAAGTGTTTGAAGGTGACAATGTTAGGGAGAAGCTTAGAGGTTTCATGGATCCAGCTTTGAGGGGTGAGTACCCTTTGGATTTGGCATATTCAATGACTGAGCTAGCCAAAAGATGTATTGCCCGTGACCTCAATTCAAGACCAAACATCTCTGAGGTATTCATGACTTTGTCTAAGATTCAATCCTCAACACTGGATTGGGATCCTTCTGATGAGCTTGCACGGTCCAGATCAGTTAGCCAAATGTCTGATAGCTGATAGATAACAGTATATAATTCATCCCAATAACTCGGCATTTATTATGGTGTTGGCTAATTGCTTCAGCTCCGTGCCCAGGGAATAAGAATTTCTTTCTTTAATCTTTTATTTGCAGAGTTTTCATTGGCCTCTTTTTGTATTATTGGTTGGTGCTACAAATTGAAGTCCACTCTTACAGAATTCCTGAAAATGGCTACCTCAAGTTGTTATTCTTTGACAAAATTAGTGATTTAATAAATGATGTTTCATATGTTAATAATTCAGCAAGGCTTTGGAGCAAGGATTTTGACTTTGATGGCTGCTTGCTGCATTCCTTTCTATATTTTCTGTCTTTTCATGTAAAAATTCTTTTGATTTTTTCCTTCAATGTCACATTATGTGAAACTAGGAATATGATCTTAGATAATATAAAGATTCAATGGTTGCTAGCAAAGAATCTGTATACTTTCCCCTTCATATCCTTTTAGGACTAGGTTGGAACATCATGTTTGCTGACTCGTGAAGACTTTCTGTTATTAACTTTATTGAGTCTATTTTTTCCCTGTTAATTGTTTAGTCTTTTGGTTCCAAATACATCCAGTCGATAATCCACGGCTTCTTATATTATATGCATGTGTGACATTGATACGAACGTGTATGATACAGCAACATATGTTTTTTATTAATATATATATATATATATATGATGAGGCTTGACCTGAGCTAAGTTTACAATTTTTATTCTTAAATTAATCGTCCTTTGAAGGTTGTTTCTGTCCCAAAAAGTAGCTTCCTTTCGCCGCTTGAAGTCCTTTCTGCCCCTTGGTTTTGGGTGGCAACTGAGCTTCCAACAAGTTCAGCTACTTTCATTATAACATATGTTGTGCTCTGGTCTATGGCCAAAAAGGAAGACTTACTGAATAATTTGTCATCCTTGAGGGGGATTTTCTTATATGCACTGGGAAATTTCTCATATCTGGTTCATCTTATGTTGAGCAGCTTTTCTTTTCTTTTTTTTAAATTAAAAAATACTATCCAGCCAGAATTTGTGACAGAAATTATCGAACAAGTTGAATGAAAGCAGTGGTAGGACCTACTTATTCATCTAAGAGTTAATAATATGCCATTTCATTATAGCAACTTGATTCTGGCAAAAAGTTCTAGCTTTACATCTGTTTCCATTTTTCCCCCTGTAATAAGCTAAGAAATTTAAAGAGCAATGAAAATTGCATGGCTTGAAAATTGCTTCAGCTCCATGCCTCTATGGAATAAGAGTTTCTCTAATCTTTTATGTGCAGAGTTTTCATTGGCCTCTTTTCGTATCATTGGTTGGTGCTACAATTTGAGGTTCAGTCTTATATTATTCCTGAAAATGGGTACTTCAAATCGTTATTCTTCAACAGAAGTAATGATTTAATAAATGATGTTGTTTCATATGTTAATAATTCAGCAAGACTTTGGAGCAAGGATTTTGACTTTGATGTCGGCTTACTGCATGCCTTTTTATATTTTCTATTTCTTTCCAAGTAAAAATTCTTTTGATGTTTACCTTCAAGTTCACATGCTGTGAAACTAGGGAATATGATCTTAGGCAATACGAAGATTCAGTGGTTGCCGGTATAAGGATCTACATGCTTTCCTTACTGGGTTGGAACATGTTGTTTGCTGACTTTTGAAGACATTCAGTTGATAACTTATTATTGATTTTTTTTTTTTTTTTTGGGGCTAATTATTGAGTCTTTTGGTTCCAGATACATCCAATATATGATGCGCATCCTCTTCATATTTTATGCATGTGACATTGATACGAACGTGTATGATATGGCTACATACATTTAAAAATAAATAAATAAATAAAAGGGTGGTTCTCTTGGTGCATATTTAAAAAAATCTACACTATGCTATAGAGACATAAGGGTGTGGGCCATATGGAGTTCACCATTTTCTTCACCAATCTCAACACTTTTGTGTAAGATCAACACAGTGCATATTTTTTCAAATCTGCACCTAAGCAATCACCTAAATAAAAATTGATGAGACTTGACCTAAGCTATGTTTACATCTTTTATTTCATAAATTAGTTGTCCTTTTAGGGAAATTTTTCATATCTAGTTCATCTTATGTTGAGAAATTTTCTTCTTCTATTCCCCCCCCCCCCCAGTAAAATGCTCGGAAATTTGAAGAGGAATGAAAATTGCATGGCTTGAAATAGCTTGTCGATGTCTATAGTTGAACATTTGTTGTTTGCAAATAACTCTGTCCTTTTCCTGAAGAACCAAAGAATTGTTTAATGCCAGTCTTTTCTGAACATTTGTGAGAATTCAGCTGCTCAACAAATTAAGTTGGAGAAGTCTACTGTTTTTAGTAAAAATTGTCTGAAGAAATCTGAGAGCTAGCCGCAACAGTATTGGTACCGAGGAATGAGGATTGATACTAAGGCCTTGGGCCTTCCCTTAATTGTTGTGCAACCCAAGATGGATGCGTTCCAAATGGTCAAGGCCAGCAACATGGAATTTTGGAATAACAAGACCAACAAAAAAGGGGCCAACATGGAGTAACGTCCAGGTGGATAATGGATCGAGGTAAAGGATTTTTTTTTAAATAAATTTAATCATAATATATTATTAATATTAAAAAATTTTATATTAATATTCAATCATATATTATCACATCAATAAAAATATTTAACTCAATCATCTATTATATTGAATAGAAGTATGCAATTGATGGCAGTCCATCAAAATTAATTTTTTTTTAATTATAAACATCTTATAAAACATTGTATCATAAGTAGATGACTATTAAAATGCATCAATATTAAAATAATATAGATATTCTATATAGTTATGTGAGGAAAGTGTTATATTTATGAGCTTAATTGCTATATACGGATAGGGTAAAGTAGTTTTATATTATTATCTAATAAGAATATAAGAAATTGGCATATCATCTTAGATAATTGCATAAATTTGAATTTAAAAAGATAATATGATATATTTTTACATTTTTATTAGATAATAGTATAAAACTGCTTTACACTATCATAGGAATTAAATTCTATATTTATTTAAGTGTTGTATACTTATGTATAAATAGCTGAGCTTCTTCCTAAAATCTGTTGCTGCTTTGCTATTGTAGTAATACAACATGAAAACCGATTTCCGAAGGAGTAGACTGTCAATGTCATATGGTAAAGACTCAAAGAAACTCAATCCTTAGCACCTAACTTGACCAAGGATATCAATATATTCATCTATGAACCGTTGAAAAATATGATTAATCTCCATTGACTCATGGCTAATCACCATCCTAATAATTTGCATATTATGGACCACCAACTTGTGATCTGCAGCTATATTACCTTGGAAGACTCCACGTGGTTCTTCTGTTGCAGTCAGATTCTGTGCTAGTTTTGGGCGTTTTCTTCCATACAAAACCAACACTATTATTTTTCTCCAAAAAGTTGCTTATGGAATTTCAAGTTGACAGTGGTGGTTAGATGATAATTCCATATAAGTAAAGTTTGTTTGAGATTATGGTCCAAACACTTTTGGCTATACGACTCTCTTCAAACATGTATAATGACAATATCACTGTTCTAAAAATCAAAGTATGTCTCTCGCCCATTCACATCTTTCAACGTGGTATTATATTAGAAATCAACTAATAACTTCATTTATAGATACCAGGCAACGGAAACAGGGAATTTTTATAATTCAAAGGTTTCTAAAACTTCCATTTGTTTTGGAAGAAAATATTTGCAAAAACCTATCAAATCGGTGCTAACTGCTGCTGTTCAACGTTAATATACTGATACAATTAACTTCAAGCAAGCAAAATAGTATATTGCGAACAATTTATAATCACCGTAGAACAAGTATTCTAGCAGAAACTTGGTCATTTAAGCTAAGTTAACCAGAAGGACATATCTAGTTATTATAAAAATGAAGTAATGAAGTCTTTTCTAGTTATAAAAGTCGTCTAAGATTTAGTAATATTGAAATTATCAAAATATGAATCGGTTTTCATTTGAAAATCAATTTACATTTGTGATCAAATTGTTTTATAAATTAATTTACATATTTTGAACATATGAAGTATGAATTTGTTTTATTAGTCTTAATTTTTTTGGGTACATTTTATTAGTTTTTCTTAGAATATATGAAATAATAAACTTTATAAATAAAAGATTTGTCAAAATTAAAATAAATTTAATTTAATTATATTGATTTCTATTTGTCTAGAAGTAATAATATCATAAAATCTTAACATCAAATTAATTTCAATTGTGCAATTTTTTTTTTAATTTTTAGTCAATTTGTACAAAAAAAAAAAAATTTGTTACAAAATTCAAGCGCAGTGTTCCATCCAAACATTGACAAAAAAGCATTATACCATATCCTCAGTCGCCACGCCTATCATTTGTATTTGGACGCATGAAAGTTTATTCCCGAAAAGACTTATAAGCTGTTTCAACAATGTAATCATGTTGTAGATATATCACCCAATATATACTTTGGGTTGCAAATTTGTAATTCAATATAAGAGTGTGTACGTGGTGGTTGATTCATAGATATATGTATGTATATTACAACAGTAGTCATGAAAGTGAAAAGACAGTATCGTTATCATCTCTGTCTGATGGAGGATCGATTTTGAAGTTCCATTTGGTCACGAAATTAACTGGTGGGGCTTTCATATCGGTACATTATGAACAATATTGAAAATGACATATATATATATATATGAGAAATTCTTAAGTGCATTCTTAGGGGATGTGTACATTCTAGCATCAGCTTTAGATTTCATTCATCCAAACAGAACGGTAGACATAGGACCGACAACACGTGTAAATGAGATTTGAGACGTTGCAAATGATGCATGCATGGGCCTACAAATTTCTTGGCAAATCCTCTAAGCCAAAGTTGGGGAGTTTCAATTCAAATTGTGAGAAAATAACAGTAAACTTCGAATCACTTTAAATAATATGTTTTTTGGAATGATTATTATCTATAATTACTTATTGACATATTATCAGCAACAAAAAGTAAAAATAATTTCAGACAAAATTTGATGAATCAAAATTTAACAATAAAAAAAAAGAGAGAACATAATAGTTCTTTAAAGAAACAATAAGTAGTAGAATAGTTTGTTTTTAGTTAGTTTAATATTTATTAAAAGATAAAGTATACTGTTTTTTTAGTGCAAAGATTTTAAGGTACAGAAAAGAGGTTTCTTTAGGAGACTCTTAAATTCGAATTTAACTTTTGTTTTGAACAAAGAGCAACTAAATAAGTCAACTCTGGTTGATAGATAGAATGTTCTTTGAATTTTTTCGGTTTATAATAGACGAACTTAGAAAAAAAATAATAAAAAAAGCTTTCATTAATAAAATGGGATAAAAGTTTAAAAGAAATTCTCACCCAAAAAAAGTAAGAAGTTCAAGAGAAGTTTAGGATTGCATAGATATATTTTTGATGTGTATTGGACGCGTGATTGCTGAAGAATCTTAGAGACATTCTTCTGCTGCCACTTATTGATTGGCTACGCTTAATCTTGAATTATACTATTCGTACTTTTTGTTTTTATTTTATTTTTTTGTGGTGATCGCCATGACAAATGTGAAAAATAAGCATACAAGCTTATAATGATGACAAATTTTTTCCTTTGTCTTAAATAAATTATTAGATTATTAATTTTACATTCAGAAAAGGAAAACTGCTTATATCAGATACAAAAATAGCTTATGGAACTTCAAAATAAAAAAATAATAAGAAAAAAAGGCTTACGGAACTATAATTTTTCTAAAATAAAATATAAAAAAAATACTGAATTTCAATCAATTTTTATTTTTGGGTCCACTAAAACACCATCTAATAATTTCCGAATCAGGCCGGAGAATCAGTCTCCTCCAAACACGACTTACTCAAGTCATTCAGTTCAAACAAATTATGAATTTTCAGCTAGGGATTAGAGTTAATTAGTGAAGAATTTTAACTATGGAAGCACTTTTACTTGAGAGTATTTTATCAAAAGCTTCATGTTAGATTAGAAAGGCGGTAAATGTTTTGAATAAAATGCTTTTTAGGTGATATAGATAATAGAGCCTTAGTTTTAGATAAGGTGTAACGCCAATAGATGTTTACTATATGTCAATGCACTTTTCCAAAACGCCTCTATTTCGTATGATTCCTCTAAATGAACATTCATGTTGGGCAAACATTTAAACACATAAACCAAAGCTTTTCAATAAGAACCACCTTATCAGGATTTGATAATGTAAGAATAAACCTAACTAAATCAGTCACATAGAGAAAGCTTGTATCACGTGGATTCATACACCTTCATTCACATGTTGAGATATTATTAGGTGCTCTAGGTTAGATTAGGTTAGATTATGATTTGATCACTTTGGTGTGATATTTCATATAAATATGCAAGTTATTGGTGGATCCTTCCACCACTTATAGCTAAAATGTTACTCTATAAGTGATCAGAGCATAATTCAAATTCAATCTGATACTCTATGAACACCTTTCCTTTAGTTGTTCATCATGATCTTTACTTCATCAAGCATAAGAGATAGAAGTTAGAACATAGATTTGTAGATGTTTTCCTTTTTCCAAATGTTCATTATGACCGTTAGTTTAAGGTGGCAAGTTAGGAGCCAAAGTAGGAATGCAAGTCCTCTCACTTTCCAAGTTCTGTTATCATTTGGCACGTATGGCCAAAGCTACACAGCTTTAGCCTATATAACTCCAAAACAAGCGGACAGATATCTTGCATATTCAGCACTTAAAGCTACTCATCACATCAAGTGGAGCCTATAGCAAGCAAGTTTTCCCCAACATCTTATCAAAATATATGCCACAACATAGCCAACTCTGCATTTCCATATCACTAGTATTTTCAACACCTTGCAGCTGAAATTCATTATAGAACTCTCCCTAGTTATCCCTCCAACAAAGATAAAACATGGTATTAACTTAATTTATAGAATTTGTCTATTTGTTCAAAGCTTAAACTTTGTTAATGCCTTGATTGTTTTTGTCTTTCTGCATCCCCAATTTTATAGGTTCTAGCTGCAAGCCATGATGAGAAAGAAGGTGCAGAAGGCATTGCTGCACTGGATTTTCGAGGTCACCCGGCTGACAAGTCAAAAACTGGAGGATGGCTAGCAGCAGGGCTCATCTTAGGTACTTTTCAATCCAAAGAAATTTGAGTCATATTTTCAAGGTTGAGCTTAATTAGGGGCTCTTATTTGGGAAATTGGCTTCAATACTTGCATGCTTTTTCTTATGCAGGTACTGAACTAGCTGAAAGAATATGTGTTATGGGCATATCCATGAACTTAGTGACCTACTTGGTTGGAGTTTTGAATCTCCCATCAGCAAAATCTGCCACCATATTGACCAATTTTATGGGAACTCTCAACCTGCTTGGCCTCCTTGGTGGCTTCCTAGCTGATGCCAAACTTGGCAGATACCTGACTGTTGCTATATCTGCAACCATAGCTGCTGTGGTAAGTTTAAAGCTTTGAATATGTAGATCCAAGTCTCTCACTTGGTTGTTTCCATTTTTGGTTTATAAGCATTACTGCAACCAGTTTTCTGCCTTCACCAAAAGGGTAATACTACACATATAGAAAAATTTGCTACAATTTTTTACAGTAAATAAGGATCGTTGTTAGATGAAATAAAGTAGTGTGACTCATTTAGTCATTCAAGAGTAGGGATGTATGACACATCATTCTAGCAAAGAAACATTCAAGAGTAGGGATGTATGACGCATCATTCTAGCAAAGAAATTTGGGCAAAAATTCTAGCTCCGTAATATTTTTCTTGCCAAAATCCCTTATCCCCATTGAAAGTGGTATAATTATTCAATTACAAATTAGTGCAAATACTTTTCTAGCTATATACAAGGGTCACTAACTAGTTTCTCTTGTCACTTCTCCTGCACCAGGGAGTGTGTTTGTTAACTGTGGCTACAGCCATTCCTTCCATGAAGCCCCCTCCATGCAGTGCTGTCAGAAAACAACATCATGAGTGCTTTGAGGCCAGTGGGAAACAGTTGGTTCTGCTAATTGTAGCACTTTATACCATAGCTATAGGTGGTGGAGGAATAAAATCCAATGTCTCAGGCTTTGGATCTGATCAGTTTGATACAACAGACCCCAAGGAGGAAAGGAAGATGATCTTCTTCTTCAATAGATTCTACTGCTTTATCAGTATAGGGTCCTTATTTGCTGTGGTAGTGCTGGTGTATGTGCAAGACAACGTAGGGAGAAGTTGGGGATATGGAATTTCAGCAGGGACAATGTTGCTTGCTGTTGCTGTGTTGCTTTGTGGTACACCATTCTATAGATTCAAGAGGCCTCAAGGGAGCCCTTTAACAGTTATATGGAGGGTATTATTTCTGGCTTGGAAGAGGAGGAGTCTTCCTATGCCTTCACAACCTAGCTTTCTCAATGGTTACCATGAAGCCAAGGTCCCACATACTGAGAGGTTCAGGTAAATGAATAGAGTTATTACTTTAAGCATAATTATATTCTTTTTCAATTATTGCACACCAATGATTTTCTGATTTTTTTTTTGAGGTTGATATTGACTACTTTCACGGGATTATTAAAGGGTTTGTTTGTTTTAATTAAATGTGGTTTTTATTGTCTTTTTATGTTGTCTACATAGAAAAGGACATATTTTACATTTGATTGGTAGTGATCAATCAAAAAAATAAATAAATAAAAAGAATTTGAAAACAAAATGACATATAGACACAAGCATATGTGCACACCTACAAATACACACTACTTTTTCGCACCTACTTTTAAGATTGAACTCATTTGAACTCAATTAGAATAATCTAACGTCAAACTAGATTCATTTCGCGCCCACTTACCTTTTTGTTATTGATATAAATATTTATCAACTATATGGGTGAGTTATCTCTAAGTTCGATTGGACCACCAGATAGTTTTGTAAGTAGCAATTCAGGGAGGGTTATATTTCTGACATATTTTGGCCAGAATGCTAGAATAAATTGAAAGGTAATCGTATCATATGCGTATCTGAGCATGTCCTTTAATGTTAAACGCTACAAAGCTGACAAAGTTTCGTGATTTTTGTCCAAAGAATATCTTTTGACTATATGTTCTTTAAATCTTCAGAAATTATATTTATCATTGTTACGAGACTTTCTGAAAACAAATTGCAAAAGTTTATAAATTACCGGTGACAAATAAAGCAGAGTTGATTTTGCATGACAAAATACATATTTCGAAGTGTTTGAACAAAAATTCTGATTCGAACATCTTGTAATAGAACTAACTTCAAACTTCAATCAAATTTTGGATCATATGATTTCAATTTAGACAAAATCTTGAATCAGCGAATGTCCATAGCATCGAATGGCATCTCGGGTGAAAATTCGAGGAACGAATTAAAGTCTATAAGGTGTCATTCATATTCTAGGAAAACAATACACCAAAATCAATATTCTAGGAGCTTAGGAGATATAATCTATCTTCATTCAAATCAAGCCAGCTATGATTGAAATTATTAAACAGCAAAAACCTTCCTACATAAGCTAACAGGTATTTTCACTGCATGGCATTGTCTGATAGGTTCCTTGACAAAGCTGCTATCCTAGATGAGAACTGCTCAAAAGATGGAAACAAGGACAATGGATGGATAGTTTCCACAGTGACACAGGTTGAGGAGGTTAAAATGGTGATCAAGCTCATCCCCATTTGGTCCACATGCATCCTATTTTGGACAATCTATTCTCAAATGAATACCTTCACCATTGAGCAAGCTACATTCATGAACAGAAAAGTTGGTCCTTTGGTTGTCCCATCAGGATCTCTATCAGCTTTTCTCTTCATCACCATTCTCCTCTTCACTTCCCTCAATGAGAAACTCACTGTGCCCTTGGCTAGGAAACTCACTCACAATGTCCAAGGGCTCACAAGTCTTCAACGGGTCGGGATCGGACTTGTTTTCTCCATTGTTGCCATGGTGGTTTCTGCAAATGTTGAGAGAGAAAGGAGGGAGAATGCAGTTAAAAATCACACTGCAATAAGTGCATTCTGGCTGGTCCCTCAGTTCTTTCTAGTAGGTGCAGGGGAAGCATTTGCCTATGTTGGACAGCTGGAATTTTTCATCAGGGAGGCACCAGAGAGGATGAAATCTTTGAGCACTGGGTTTTTCCTAACTACCCTCTCAATGGGGTTCTTTGTCAGTAGCTTATTAGTGTCAATTGTGGACAAAGTAAGTAAGAAAAGATGGCTCAGGAGCAATCTGAACAGGGGCAGGTTAGATTACTTCTATTGGATGCTGGCAGTGTTGGGAGCACTGAATTTTATACTTTTTCTTGTCTTAGCAATGAGGCATCAGTACAAAGTTCAGAACAACATAAAGCCTAATGACAGTGGAGAAAAAGAGCTTGTGAGTGCAAATGATGTCATAATTGGAGTTGATGGAAAGGAAGAAGCATAGGATATATATAGTCTTCAAAAAATTTGTCAATTTGTTTGGCCCTATATATGGTGTGCACGAACTAAATATCATACACCATGTAAATATCAGACACCATGTTGGTTAATTTGGGTGATTTGCAGACATTCTTTGCAGGACATTCTTTTTAGCTAGATCAATTGTTATGTACTTTTTATGTATTGAAAGTTATATAAAACTCCAACATTGTAAGTTATGTTTCCAAAAGATACAACCATGTAAAAAATTAATGATTCCCTAAGAGAAGATAATAAAGGAACCCCTTGATAGCCTGGTTTCATACGCAGAAGCCTAAATTTGACTAATGTTAACGGTTACAAGACTACAAAATTATAGATTTAAATTAAAATATGATCTTCAAAGCAAGAATTGATCCATTGAGGCATTTGCTAACCAAAAAAGGCTTAGAAACTTTGACATTGATAGTTTGAGTAGTAAGAAGATAATATCTCTAAAAACACAGAAGACTATTATGAAGAACCAGTAGCTGACGAAGCAGGTTGATGATTAATGATCAATGGAGGACGTAAAGCTCGGTGGGCTTCCTCCTTCTGTTTGCGGGCCTTGTACATCTCCTCTGTCTCAATAACAACTAACCTCTTGACCTATATGGATTACAAAGTTTACCAATGTTAGCATACAGAGAGACAAGGCATTTCAAGTGCAAAATGTACTCGTGCAAAGCTTGAATAAAAACCTGTTGGAGCATTCCCCTGACAGTAGGGGTGTTCCATCGCATGACAGTTCGATTGCATTTGCGCAGGCGTAGTGCTTCCAAAGTGCGCCTATGGAGCCTCCTGGTTCCAGGAATACCCCTCACCAGAGTTATATAGAGATTGGGGCTCCAAGCAATTGGGACACATGCCTTGTATGCCTTGAATGCATTCATGCCTTCAACTTGAAGTCAGAACTGCAATTAGTATGAATCAAGTCATATATATATATATATGACAATTACAAGTACAAAAATAGATTAAAAAAATAATTAAACAAAACTCGAAAGCAATCAATTGAGATGGGAGAAGAATCAAAACTTTTTATACTCAATTCAATTTTATGTTTCTAAACTACCTGATGCTAACAGAACAGAAAATTTTAGGAACACAAACGGGTAAAGTACTAAATTTTATGCCAGAACTCCCATTGAAGAGACCGGGTAATCAGTTACAAACAGATATCTTAATAAATATGTGAAGGAAAGATTAGCAGCCATTCAGAAAGCCTCCGTGCTTACGACATAACAGCCACAATAGAAAAATCATTTAGTAATCAAGGATCAAGATTAATTAACTACACTGATCATATATCAGATAAACTATAATGGTGCAATTAAACAGGTCATCCCATTATCTCCACAAAAAAAAAAATGATCACAAGAAGGAAGAAAGGTCATTACAACCAAGGTTGTCAAGATTGAGATCTTAGATCGGAAAGGGGATACAAAATCGTAAATCGTGGGATCGTATCACGGATCTTAAGATCCTACCAAAAATAAATAATTACATTCATAAAAATATATATGCATATAACATATCATAGATAAGCAAAATAATCACACTTGACATAATTAAACTTCAAATAAAAATGGACAACGTTTCACAACTCATAATCTGAATATCACATAACCACAAGTCCATAAGAGTAGCATAAGTCATACATACGTCATAAGTTCATAACACATAATATAATAACCACACAAGGTTGTCAAGATAGAGCAGTAGGCCTATTGTTACCCCCACTAGCAGCTCCACTTGATGCCATTATCTCACCCACATATTTTCTAATAAGAAACCAACAAAGAGAAAATATACAAACTTCAAACAGAGAAATAACTGAAAAAAAGAGTACTCTGTGCTCAAAGAGAGCAGTACCAACAAGACACGAACAATAGGACCAACATAACAAAAGAAGCTCACCTCACTCCACAAACCAAAGGTGGCCCGAGAAGAAGCCGGCAACCAACCAGAAAAAGGGCGGCGGCAGCGGCAGTGAGCAAGGCGCTGCTGTGCGCGAATGAGACAGACAGAAAGAAAGCAAGACAGGTTCGAACTTGTTGTCAAAGAAGAAATGGAGTCATGGAGAGATCAAAGGACTAAGATGAAGGAGTTAGGAGATGTGTGATATCGGGATCGGAGATGTGTTGTAATATTGTAAAATCGTGCAATTTTACGATGCAACACGCAATTTTAACTACCTTGATCACAACTCTTAAAAATCTGAAAAACAATCACCTTGTCAAATCAAAGAGCAAAACCAAAGCCCTAAGGTCTTATAGCAACCAGCAAGTCAATTTTTTCTTCCCGTGTATAACCTGTATACTCTTTCATTGCATTTCTTTCACATAGCCTCTAAGAGACTAATGCATATCTTAGATAAATCAAAACAACGCAATATAGAGCACACTTTAGCAAGAGCCTGATAACAGAAAGAAAAATGATGACCTAGATAAATCTCACTCTAAAAAATTGGGTGAAATTGGTGCTAGCACCAAAAGATTAATATCAAAACTCGTGGCACTAGATTAATTTGGTGAAACTTAATTTGGAACTAGCTCATGATAATACACTAGATTAATTCATGACCAGCTAAGGCACTTCAGTTCTGCTGATTCTCTTGTATTTTGTGTGAATTTCTATTGCTATCAGTTTAAGATTCATAATCAAACGAGTATCCTATTAATCTTCCAAGTACCAGACACCCAAATGAAAAAAGATCCCAAATTTACCGATATAACGAAAGCCCATCATCTGCAACACACACACACATTCACATGGCACCTAATACAGATACATAATAAGAGAGAGAGAGAGAGAGGAAGAAACTGACCTGAAAAGTTTGGTGAAGACGGCGACGGAGATAGTGGAAGCACGAAGGTGGAAGTGGCAGCGCGCAGGGGCACCAACAGCTCTTCAAGGGGACACCTTTTCAGTTTTCAAGGGGTTGGGGATAAGTTTGTGAATTTTGAATATGGATAAGGGTAAAACAGTCATCACGAGGCACGTTGGGATTTAACTGAAGAATGTTAGGCCCATATTTTTTTGTATGGAGTCGTGGGCACCGAATCATGAAGCCCGACTACAGTCTATACCCAGTAATAGACGAATTATTGAGTATGTAATTATGTCAAAATCTTATTTTTTTCAACAAAAAAAGTTCAAGATTTAATTATACTAGTTATGATTACTTGGAATTATAAAAATATTCTTATGGACAGTTTGTTTTAAGGTATATAAAATTATTCTCAAACGTAATCACTTGGGAATGATATATTCTCATGTTCATTTCAAGTTTTAAAAAAAATATTTTTGAATATTAACTATTTCCAGAAAAGTTACATTACTATATTTAAAAAATATTTTATTCTTATCATAAGGGCTGGGAATGAAATATTCCCATATCATGAGAAGGAAAATTAATGAAAATATCCCTCAATTATCTTACTTTCCTCAATTATAAAAAATTAAATATATTAGGGACATTTTGAAAATTGTCATATATATTCTTAAGAATATGCATTATAAACCAAAAAAGTTTTAACTTATTCTTAGGAGTCTAAAAAAAATTTCCAAAATTTTTTAATACTAAATAAACAATTTTTTAAAATATTTAGAAATAATATCCTTAAATATAACATTTTCTGGAATATAATTTTTGGAAATGTAATATCAAACCTTGAAATAAATAATGTCCCCTATGAGTCTTTTAGTTTTAATATAGATAACTTACCCCTTTTTTTGTTCGAGAGATAACTTACCCTTTGAATAGATAAAAGGATGAATTAGTTGAGGTGTATATAAGTTTATTTGTGGACTATTTAACCACAATTTTTTGGATTAGACCCTTCTAAAATGATATTTCCTTTAAAATAAGAAAATGAGAAGATATCCATCATTAAATCAATGAATTGTAGTTCAAGTGGCATTTTTCTTAATCTTTATGCCAATGGATTATTGGTATTGGGTTAGGGATTTGATTCTCGCATGCCTATCCTTTCTCCTATTCCTCTAGCTCCATTAAGAGTTTCTTGAAAAGAATAAAAGAAGGTATTTTTTTTTTTCAAATGAAAGAGAAAACACATTAAATATGAATCCTATCAAATAACTTACACATAAATAATCTCTCACTTTTGTACTTTGAAAGAATCTCAATTTAGAGGGTTTTTTTTTCTTTTTTTTTTTTTAAGAAAAAAGAAGTTGAACCTAACATAGTTGAGCCTTGTCCAAGGCTTCAAGCAATTGAACTTTATTCAACACTCATTTGATTTTGAATGCTAACTTTTAAACTACACTAGATTTAGACCTATGTGTTGTATGGATATCGAAATGAATATGCTTCTTAATAGAAAAGAGATATAAGTAATATTAATTGAACCAATATAGAAATGATTAAGTACATTTTGTCTTAATGATTGGAAGTCGAATAACTATGTAATGAAAGGAAAATATTCTTTATTTGAAATTAGGTGATAATTTAGTAATATAAGTAAAACAAAAATATTCGTCTGTTATAATTATTTTAAACATAATGAAACTATATATATGTATGATATTCAAATGAGTTTAATCTTTTTGACACTATCTTTGTCTTTACTCTTTATTTAAGATTAGATTATGCATACTTTATTTCTATTAATACCTTTTTTGTTTCTTTATAAATGCCCTTTTTATATGAAGATGATGTGTCTTGTATTTGCTTGTGATATTTTTTCCTTGACATTTGTATAAATATGGACTCCTTATCTAATAGTATTTTTGTTGGTGAATATAGCTCCTGAATTATTTGAGAAATAAATATTAAGAGCTAAAAATTTGTTTACTTTATGTGAAAGCAATTATAAGCTTTCGATTTGTTTTTCTTTGATTTTGTTATTTTGGAATAACAAAGAGTGGATAAGGTTTGAATATGTTATCTAGAACAAATGTTTTTATGCTAGTGTAGTTCTTTCAAATTTTGATTGTTCATCTTTATTTAGAATATAACTGTGCTATGACAAAAATTTTATAATATTGATGGTATGTTAGAGTTAATTTATGTGATATTTGTTATTCATTTAGGGTTATAATTTTATTAATTCGTGATATTCTATAGATTTATTTTTCTCTTATTTGATAGTGAGACCATTAAAAAAATAATAAGATTAAAAGAAAAATGATAAATAATTGGTTAACAGTTGGAAAGAAGTTGATATTTTAGTAAAATTATTTTTTGATATTTAAAATAAATATTTAATTGTAGTTCTGTTTTTTTTTTGTTTATTAAAGAATCATTAGACATTAAAATTTAGAAAATATTAAATTTGAATAATTTTGAGTAAGAAATTAATGGTATATAATTAAGTTAAATATATATAACTAATTGTGTTAATATTGGTGGCTTAATGTATCTTGCCATAATTAAGTAGTAGATCGCTCAAGGTTGGCATAATTGAATGACAAATTACATAATAAAATGACATGACAGCATTATAATATGGAAAATAAATGAAGTGTTAATGCCACAATTTGTGATTTATTTATTCTTGATGTTCTATAGAATTATTTTTTTTCATATTTGGTTGTGAGGCCATTAAAAGGATAATAAAGTTAAAAGGAATATGTTAAACAATTGATTAACTTTTGGTGGGAGGTTGATATTTTTGTAAAATATTATTTTTTAATATTTAAAAAATAAATATTTAATTGTATTATTTTTTTGGTTTATTGAAGAATCATTAGAAATTAGAATTTTGAAAATGTTAGCTTTGAATAATTTTGAGTAAGGAGTTAATGATATATAATTAGCTTAAAATATATATAATTAATTGTGTTAATATTAGTAACTTAGTGCATCTTATCATGACTAAGTAATGGGAATTAAAGATTGCCATGGTTAAGTAATAACTTGTATAATAGGATGATGTGGTAATATTATAAGATGGGAGATTAATGAAGTGTCTATGCCATAGCTTGCACTTCAATTATTTAATAAGAGCATGAAACTTGATTTAAGAATAAGATAATAAGAACGTAAAGAAATGAGCCTTTCTTTTTTTTTTTTTTTTTTGGATATGGTTTAATCTAGTTTGGTCTTGTCTACTCGGTTCAATCTTGTCTGGTTCAGTTCGGTCCTGCTTGGTTTGGTCTGGTCCAATCTGATCCAGTTTGATTTGATTCGGTTGCTTCAGTTCAACTTGGTCCATTTCGGTTTAGTTTGGTCTACTGCGGTCTGGTTTGGTTCGGTTCAGTCTAGTTCAATCTGGTCCGTTTTGGTTTGGTCGAGTCCGGTTTGATTCTATTCAGTTTGCTTCGATTCGGTTCGATTTGGTTTAATTTAGACTGATTTTGTTTAGTTTGGTTAGGTTTAATTTAGTTTGGATAAATCTAATTTGCCATGAAAAGATGTGATTTTATAAGATTAAAGGGATTATATGAGAAGATGACAATTTTAATAAAAAAAAAACTAAAATGATAATATTATAAAGTATCTAAGTATCAACTTCTTAGTTTACTATAATTTTGATCCCAGAATTAATATATCATAAATAGATTTTCGAAGACACTTTCAGCCAAATGGGCAAGAGAGCTCCTATGGTTAAAAAATTTTTGCCTACTTCCAAACAGTAATCCAAACAAACATTTATAGCTTGTTCGGTTTGCACCGCAAAAGGTGGGATGCGGCTTCTCAAAGTGATTTTCTCAAAAGGAACCCACATTTTTCTTGTGTCCAATGCGTATTAGCGTTCCCTACAATCTAGAAAAACCACACTATTGTTCACAATTTTTTTTTTCATTTTTTCAGAAGACCTTTAACTTTGTCTTAAAATTGTTTTATATTCTTAAGCATTACTCTTGTAATTCTAGCTTGGAAATGACAATCAGGCCTTGCAATTTCTTAAAATGATTAAAGTAGCATACCCTGAAAAAATTTAAGAATAAATGCACTATCTTGTTTTTAAAAAGGCAGAATATAATAGTGAACTACCGAAGTTAAAATATTAATATGAATTTTCAGTATTCATGGTACTATTTTTTATTATTACTTCAATTATTTGAATTTACAAAAGCAAATGCAAATCTTTTCATCTTTTCTCATGGGTGAAAAGCTAAGCTACTCAAAGTTTGGATGTTTATTGGTGACAAAAGAAAGAAACATATACAGGAGTTAAAATTCAAAAACATAGCACTAGTGTGGTAATGTACCAGAACTCGATGGAATACCCAATTATTGCACCTTTGTTCATAAAACTAGTCTTACACCATAACGGTTCTGTTTCACAGCTAGATGCGTATTTAACATCCAATCATGTTTCTTATTGGAATATGATTATAATAAATTGAATTGAAATTTCAAAATCTTCCTAGGCTTGTGCTTCGCCATAGAGTGTGGTTAATCTCGTTTGCTCTTGACCCAGTAAACTGAACAGGACCCAATCAAAAGTCAAGATGATGATACAAAAACACATATAGTCGGTTGTATTAACATGATTCAGTGAAGCATTATTGGTCAGCAATTTGAAATATTCAATAAGGTAGCTCTTGATGATATAAGCATAAAGCACGAAGCATTGAATTAAGAATATAAAAATTAGAATATCCTAGCATAAGCATTCATTACAGGCTACGGATATTGCAAATTCAACTAGTTTAGTTATCCCTTGCTTTGAAAAAATAGCCACGGAGAATAATAGAATTATGGTCAATTAGAATTAGCATTAGCATAGCAGTAAAAAGAGTTTCAAAGATTCTGAAACTAAATGCACAAACCTGGACTGAAGTATCTATATTCAAGGGCACAATCATCACACAAGGACGCAATTTGAATGGTGCACCTGTTAATTTCGTCGGCCAAGATCGCTTATCAATCTTAAGTAACCTTTTGAAGGAAAATTCTATGTGGTAAACAATGAACAACTACCATATAATTAAGTATTTATGGGCAGTGAAAGAGTTAAAACAGGTAACTTCTCAATGCCACTAGACAGAACAATAGCTCTTACCTTCTAGTTTCACCATGGCCTTCTTAATTACAGGCTTTAACTTTCCCCTGAAAATGATAGGGTTGCTATATTGCAAAACTTAAAAAGGCAATATCATGATAATGTTTCAAGTCCACACTCCACAGATAATGCCATGATAGTTATCAACATATACAAACATCACTCAATTGTATATAATGGATCAACTAGAGATATTGAAAGAAAACAAAAAAGAGAAAATTACACAAAATTAAAGAATTCATGGTAGTTTAGGAACAAATAACAACTCAACTAGTTAGTCATCTTCAACGAGGGGCTAACTAGTTAGTGATCTTCAATGAGGGGCTAATGTCCAGTTTTGTATTATTTAAATATAAATATACGATGAACTTGACGAGAATTATATAATGTCTCTCGAAATTATGAAAATGTTAATTTTTATTATTGCCAGTTTTCATTATTTTGATAGCACCAGAATGTTCCAACTTGCCCGTGGGACAAAGTGGGAGATTGACTTCTCATATTACATAAACACACACGTATTTGTCACTTTTAAACCTCCTTTATAATTTATAAATGAAATTACTGTTTTAATTACTCTAAAATTAAATAAGTCAATGAATAAAGAATTAATTATCTTAAATTTGTGCCTTCCGATCCTTATAAACATTCCTTGCCTGGGGTATATAGATAGATGTCTTTATAAAATAATTAACTTTTCATTATATTAACATTTTTTAAAAGAAATTATATATATATATATATATATATCCTGTTTCAGAAATTGATCATTCCTACATGTTATATCGAAAATACTGACATGTTTGAAAATCCAGATATCATCGAAGTTAAACCAAAAGCCAAAGGAGCTTCAGTACTGTTTCACAGCAAATTTGACTGTAATTTATCATAAAAGGTTTATAAAACACACACATATACACATTCTATATATAATTATTATTTATTAAACTTATTAGTTGTCAAGTTTCAATAAAATAAAATAATTAGAATTCATTAATTTATATATAAAATCCTAAATCTTAGATTCTAAATTAACTTTGATTTTCTTTCTGAAAAATTTCAAGTCTAAAAGCAGTGGCATCACTGCCTACGTGTTAAAATCAAAAGCGAAGCACGAGACCCTAACTGTGGCTGGACGGACTGTAGAGGTAAGCTTCCATCAAATCCCTAACTAATATGAAAAGTTTTACGGTACAAGCTAAGCTTCCATATGTTTCAGAATGCTTTATTTCAAATTTATCTCTCTTTTGACTTCGCAGATGCATAACGCTAGCCAATGTTTCTATCAACACACTTTTTATCAATGACAATTATAACAAGAACAACGCTTGTCAGCATTCCTGAACATAGCTAAGTGAGAAAATATGAATATGTAACAATTTATTCTTTTTTTTTTTTAAAAGGCTTTGATGGAATGCAACAATTTATTCTCAAAAAATGACAATACATCCGAATCATAAAAAATTCTTTGATGCCACAAGTTACGCATGTCAAAATTGAGCTCATCAAATATATTTCCCAGTGAATCATGTACATACGATCTTGATTTCAAATGCGTACGCTACATATTTGGCAACTTAGTTGTAGCATATATTCCTTAGTCGTAGAATATACGTCGCTTATGACACCAAATATATATATATAGCACATTAGAAAACAAATTCTACTTATCATTTGTTACGAAATAGCACATACACAAACTTCTCCTATGACGCTCCATAAAAAGTACAGATATAATGACAAAGATTCAAGCTCACTCCAATAAATGTAATTTAAGGATAGCATGGATTTTTCATCTTGGTAATTGTATAAATATATAGTGAAACATGCATCAATATAAAGCAGCTTCATAACCTAGGTAACTAAGAACTACATAGGGTTTCAGCTCAGCTGTCATACAAGCTTTAGAATATTAATTTTAGCTAGGCTATAGCATTTGTATTAAAAGAGCACAGGCATGGCATCCATGGGAAATGGCTTGCACATAATACTTTCCATGTAGTGGTTAGTTGCATCCATCACAGCAAATTGCATATCCTCAGAAGGCTTCCAATGGCGCTTTCTCTGATTGATGAACCAGTTGTTGATCTGCTTCAGATCTAGGCCTGTGGCTTCTGCAAGTGCCTGCTTCTGGGATTCCTACATTTTCACCCAATATGCCGGGATTATATTCTCAAATACTAATACCTATAGGACTACCACTTTCAGATCAATGCTCAATTGTGTATATTTTGGAGAATTATGGAAAATATGAAAGAAATAAGGTAATGGAAATATAAACTCAGAATAATATTATTTGTACATTCGAGCATTAAGATCGGAAATCTAAGAGAGAGAGTGATATAAAGTCTTGGCTCCACCTACTCTCACCAAATACTTTGTTACTTTTATTTGAAAGTCTACTCTTGACGTCTACAATTTATATATAAATAACATTATTCTATGAACATTTATCAAGATGGATTTGGATCCTCTAAAATAAATACGATTGTGAAGTGAGAAAATGAAGGAGAATTCACTTTTGCATTAATTACTTTTATTATGTATAGATCCTACCAAAATGATCCAAGAATGAATTTTCTCCCCTTTTCTCACCTTCCAACCATTCTCACTTTAAAGGATTTTGATCCTATCAAGATATATACTACGAAATGAACACTGCACGGATGCAAATGGAATGATTTAATTATTAAGGATGCACAACTTAATTAGTTACCGATGGATAAGGCCATTTGTAATGTCTGTTCCACCAATCTAGTAGCTGTTGCCGAGCTTCTTTTGGCAACTTTCCATTCTTTTTCTTCTTCAAAAATTCCTTCTTGAGCCCCCCTAGATATCCACTGTACTTACGCAAAAGTTGGAATTTTAGTTCCCGGTCCTCAGCTTGAGTATCTACGTTGTTTTCAAGCACATCAACCTCATTATGTAAAGATGATTCACTTTGACCTTTCAAATTGCCACAAAGAAATGGAACAACAATCAATAAAAGCAATACATATGCAATAAATACGAATGCAGAATATGTCAGTTCTAGTAAATGGCAAGCAATCCTGATCATTGACATATGACATATCATTATTAGAATAATAATAACAAGAAAGGCAGTAAGTAGTTGCCTAGAATAATGTATGTACTAGCTAAATCATGCATTATGTAAGGAGGGTCTTTCCTTGAATTACCAAATAATATTCATTACCTAAAGATTGAAAATTACCTGTCAAAAGAGATTCGATTAGCAATTTCTTTATTAGGTACACTTGCTATAACATTCATTTGGATAAAATGGCAAAAGAGATTTGCAGCTCCTTATAAGAAATGTACAGCATTTAGAATATACTAAGCTTTTTGTTAATTGCTTAATATATCTAATCACTTAAGACAATTTCAAATCATCAACTGTCATAACAAAGGACTTACAAAATTAATTTCAACCATTACACATATGAATAAGTTAAAAGAACAAAACATAAATTAAAAATTTACTTTAGATTTGAGACACAAACTGCAGAGGGAACAATCTGACAAGGAAACAGATGACAAAAGAAAACAAGACAACAAGTTTCCTTTTTCTACTAAGTCCTTGAAGGACTTCGACAAAGAGAACCATTTGCATCTAAATGAAATGAAGGAATAATTAAACAGAAGAAAGAAGTATTAATGCCTTGCAAGAGATGACAACACACAGCTTATGTGTGTGACAAACTCAAGGTGAAGAAAAGAAAACATCCCTTCAAAATACCCGGGAAACCATCTAGATTATCAATTGGTCACTTAATTAGGAAGCATTGGGGAATAAACTTTTCATCATTCGATTAATAAAGCAATATCCCATTTCTTGATTTCCCCTCGAGCAGTAATATTGACTCAATCTTTTTCAAACTTTTTGACCTGGTTCAAACACCTTGGACCCATCTAACAATCGATTTTTAACTTTTAATCAAGTTCATGTAAAACTCTAATCACACTATTTATGATGCAAAGGGCCATATGACTGACTTTCAACTTATTCAGTAGCTCTTCAAATGAAAAAAATACAAAATATTGCTATCACAATCATTTTTATCATCGAGAACATACTTCATTAGGTAGAAAACACAATCATTTTTTGTTGTGTATTAATTAATTGCACCATCGGTGGTGTGTGTATAATTACTCTATATATCAGTTAATTAATATTTAATACAAATTAAGCTTTGAAGGACATTGCTTCTGAAGATACATGGGTATAACTAGCAAGGAGATCCTTTCAAGGCTAGGTGTTTTTTCCCACAAAGGGCTTAATAAAGGCATGACACAAGAGGACTACTACTAGTCTATTGATAGCAAGTAAAAACTGCTATGCATCTACTTACTTAGCCTCTAACCAAAAGCTTTCCACAGAGGATTAATTTCTAGGTTTTTCATAGTAGTAAAACAATGATCCATGACTGTGATGCTGCTATTTAATAGTTTTGCTTTTGTCTTTCCATTGGTCACATGATCATGGACTAAGTTCTCTCTCTCTCACACACACACACACACACACACTCACACTTGGTAGAGATGTGTAGGAACAAATAATGATTTATTAATTAGAAGGGTAATCACCAAAGTCTGTTGAAACTGATAGACCCTTAAGCTGGCACTCAATTCTTGAAAAAAAAAGCATGGCTTCTTTGAAGGGTTTTGTGAGCTCTTGCTCGTACTTGATGAGCATCTCACAGTAGGCCTCCATGAACTGGTCCAGTGCTGGATCTTCACCTATGGAACCAGTGAGTCCTGTCTTGTCAGATACATGGGATGATTGACATTTGGCACATAACTCCTCTAACCTAGCCACCACTTCAGGAGGTGCTCCAACCTGTAGTTACTCCAATCACACCATCAGAACAAGCAAATCATGAAAATATATAAAACCTCAAAAATATTAAAAAAAGAAAACAGAAAAATTGAAACTCATAATAGCTTCCCATTTCATTGATCTTAACTCAGAAACTTCCATTGATGTGGGACGAAAACCATGAAAGATAAATAAGCATAAACAGTTAGAAGAATAACTGAGTGCACATGATCACATGGGAATTTTCTCTTTAGGAAGAGAAAGATATGTGTGTATAGTGTATACACCTGAATTAGGAGAAAGGGCTAGAGATTTTCATCACCTTGAGGCAATTAAGGTAAGAGGACAAGAGACGAGGAAAAAGAGGGTGTGCCATGATCTTATCCCTCACATTACTGCAAGTGTTGGTGGTGTGCTCCTGCTGGGTGTAGTTATGATCTTGGTCCATGTTCAACACAGACACCCTTCGGTTTTGAGCACCAGAATTGTTGCTAGGAGGCATAGAAAGAAACTTCCTATTGTTGGTTTCAATGTTCATCATGTCCATGGAAGAAATCCCACTGCAACTGTTCCTTCCAAACCCTATCATCATAGCCTCAAACTTCAGTTACAACAAGCTCCTCTCTCTCTCTCTCTCTCTCTCTCTCTAATCTCAGATAACATATATAATGCATTTATTTATTTATTATTCACATACTTTTACATATATAATATTATAGTACCTTGTTTGGCTTCACCTACTAGTCCCCACTTCACTGTTTTCTCAAAAAGAGGAACTGCATATAATTGTCCAGAGAGTACTCCCGCAAATGAAGCTCAAAAAATCTGAGTTCTTTTTGTAGAAAAATCCAAAGAGCCTAAATGGACAGTCACTGAGAACACGAGGGATTTTTGGGGTTCTTGGCCGGTAGTCTCTATAGACTGTAAAAGGTGATTGGAATCAGATTCAGATTTTCTCAGGTTTCAGAAGTCCCTTCCCTTCCTCTCTCCCTTGGAAAATGGATACTAACTAGACCACTGCTTCTTCCTTCTGTGCAGCAACAGTAGCTTCTTAATGTCTCATTCTCTCTCTCTCTCTCTCTTACACATCAACACTAACACTACCAGTTGTGTATGTTAAGTTGCAGCTCGTGCAGACTTAGAGGGGGCTACACGCAGGGTTAACGTGTGTCTCTGCAAGCTTAACTGAGAGTTTTCCTTCCCAATGAAAGATGTGTGCGCGCTGTGCAACTTCAATATCTCTCTCACCCTCCTAGGTCTTTGCACTACTACTGTTCATGTTGTACTATTGCTGGCTATGTCACCCTCAGAGAAGGTGGAGAGAGAAAAGGTTATATTCACTAATTTTTGTTTTCATCTGCAACAAAATATTTTCATATAAATTGTTATAAGAGAAAACTATTTGAGTGATGTTGCGATTAAAAAGTATTCTTAACAATTATATTCTCCAAATCTTTAATTTTGGTCTTCTTCTAAATACTATTGCAGCTCACTTCTCGCTTTATTTAATTCAACTCATGCTGGTAAAGTTTTGATTCGAAGCATCGCTATCTGCAATTTGTTAGATTTTAATTAATTTGATTTGAGTTATATTAATTTATTATAAAAATAAATCTCTTTTAATATTATTTTTTTATTTATAAAATTTAAATTTAAAATTTTAATTCAGAAAAATAAATACCAACCTATTTAAACCAACTAAATACGATTTATATTGGTAAAGTTATATTCACTAATTAAAGAGAAAAATTAACCGATATCAATACAAAACGTGGTCTACGAATTTTCTCTGAAACGTTAGCAATTGATTTTTTTTTTTTGTTTAACTTTCTTTAGACATTAGTGTTTGATTGTAAACAGGTGTGTAAGAGATTACTTTTTATAATGAAAAGATTAAATTGTTTTTGAACCTTCTAATATGTAGTATTACACACTAGAACATGCACATTTGTCACGAGTTAATTTGATGGGGGAACATTGCAAAACCCTGTTGTTGCCCTTGGTAACCAAAGAGTTGTGTTAGGTACGCATACATTTTATATGAGATATTATATTTATTTATTAATTTATATTTTATTTATTATCAAATATAATATAGATGAATTTAAATAAAATTTATATACTATCTAATAATAAATAAAATATAAATTTGATATAATATCATGCACCAGACATTTCTCGTAATCAAATATTCAGTTGCCTTTCTTCTCTGATTTGGCTTTTTGTAGTAGTGGTAGATGTGTTGGCTGTGTGATTGAAGGGAATCAAACATCAACCGTCCATCCACACCTATCCATCAGAATCACCATGTGATATTCCCTTTGTGATATTGGGAGCTTTTTCACTCTCAAACACGCTCACCTTTCGCTTTTTATTATGTGATGGCTTTGGTGTATATAATAGCTACTAGGAAGGTTATTAAAGGAGAGGAAGACGACACCGTTTTGCGGAATTGGAATTCATGCAAAGACCTACATAGGTCAGAGGGGTCATGTCAATCTAATCAAATGGTAATATGGAGAGGGAAAAAGTTGGTTGGAAGGAGGGAAAGGAGAGCAAAAGAAGCCCATATTATATAGTTGTTGCCCTTTTTGTGGGACACACCCAACGTCGCTTCCTTCCGGTTTTATTACTATTGCATTTGTAAGTTGTAACCTTACCCTACACGAATGATTGACAATTTGACATGTTGTGCTCTGCCTTTTTCAAAGGAAAATATTTATATGGACTCGAATTTATATTGAATTTTATACATATTAATATATCAACTATTAATTTTATAATATTTATATATTTATAATTTTAAATTATATCTTAAATAATTGAGATATTGCCAAATGTAGTATTTACCATAAATTTAAATTTATATTAACATAATTATTTTTAACAGAAAACTATGCTTGTACAAAGTGAATTATATCCTTTCATTAATAATAAAAATAAATATTAATTATATAAATATTAAATATAATACTAATTAATAATAGAATGTATATTATTTATATATTTAATTTTTTAATTTGATATTTATATTAAAAAATATACTTATTTATGCTGCAATTAATACATATCTGCTTTCAAAAATAAAATATTAATTTAATGTTTATATAATTTAAATTTATATTTATTTAAATTATAGTTATTTGGTGTTGATTGTGATATCTAATCAATTTACTAGGTATAAATAATATAAAATTTTTTAAAAGAAAAACCATTAATATTATGCTAACTCAATTTTGACCAAGAGCTGAAATAACAATAAATTGAGTTGAAAATTAATATTTGATTAATTTAAATAATTTAGTATTTTTTTATATAAAATTTTAAATTTGAATTTTTTATAAATGAAAAAATTTAGTATTAGAAGAATTTTATCCCTATAATAAGTCTAATAAACTCAAAATATAAATTAATTAAAATTTAATAAACTTTGGATATTAATAATTTAAAATAAATAAAAAAGTTGACGCATATTTTCTATCCGGAGAAAGTTTTTCGGTCATAGACATGAAAATTGGGCAGATTTGATTTTTAATAAACGTCTTGCGGATTTTAGTAAAAGCCACCATAAAAAGTTTCAGTTTTAATATTCCCAATAATTCAGATAAGCTTATCTTAAAAACTTTTTAGAGATCTGTAAAAATAAAAAGCATCCAACTAACTTTTTCTCATAAGGCTTTAACTTAATGTAGTACAAGTTGACTAATTTTGTACAAAATTAATTTATACTTTTTTAAATATGATCATATCATGCTTTCATAAAAGGATAATAACATTCAAGTTCATTTGAAAGAGAAATATATTTTCAATATAGTTATTTTTGTATTCTATGTTGATATATTATCTATTTATTATTAGTTAAAATGTGGCTCTCACTTAAATGAAAAATATATAGATGATCCAAAATATCATATTATTGTATTAAAAAATAATAATATAATATTTATTTTAAATAAAAATATAAAATTAATAATATATTTTATTTAAAATATTAGTATATTATTAATTATGAATACAATCACATAATATTTTAGAATTATCTAAATATTTCTCCATTTAAATTAAATTTCATACTCTATTCAGGTCATACCCCCTCTAATAATGGATAAGTGACATACTAGCACCGCGTACAAGGATGGCTACCGCCATGTAAGATTACTCACTCTGGAATATAGTAATATCAACGTCTTGTGGGAAAAAAAAAATGTTCGGATTCCATTTTCAAGACATGGATATCCTTAAGGAGTGAATAAATGCTTTAAAACTTATTATTACAAATATAGGGTTTACTTGTCTAGTAAAAGAAGTTCGTCCTTTTTTACCTTATAATTAACATAATATTGCAATATTTTTAAGAACAAAAATTATCTGAATTCCTCATAGATAAATGTCAAAGTCGCGAAGAAGGAGATATTGATTCCATTTTGAAAAGAAAAATTTGTATATTTCTCTTATAATATGACACTAATATATTTTTCAAAAATAAATGAAGGATATTTTCTTATATTTAAGAATATGATAATTTAGGCCACGCGTCGTTACTTATGCATAAGATAATCCTTAACTTAAAGTTTCTCCAAGGATTCTATCGAGTTGCATTATTTGTATATGAATTTTCAATGTAAAATAGAATGTATCTTAGACAGAAATAAATATAACACTTTCTTATTTTAATACACATATATGTCGATATCCCTTCATATTCACATTTACGTACTGTATATATACGATGTGTATTCAAATATCATTTTCTGGGTTCAGTTGGATAACGGCTTAAATTCTGTGCTGCATGGACTATGATATTCTTGTATTTTCTAAACATCATCTTTTTTTTCTAATTTTTTATAACAAATAGAATCATATTCTTTATATAACAATAGTTCTTGTTATGATCAAGCTACTACATAAAATACTGCTTTCAAAAGAGCATTCACGTTATATGGATGTCTTAGCACAAAATTTTTGTGTGGGTAACATTTCTATTATATAATTAAGATCTATTCAACTCGTCATAACTTAGACTAATTCTTTGCATAAATTATTTCTTCTAAAAATTTAAATTGTTGAATAAAGGAATAATACATACTATTATGCAAGAGTCTTTTTATGCTTAAAGCGTGGACAATGCATATACCTATCCTATTTTGTACTGAAACTTTTATTTAAGAATATAGGACAAATAAGGATCAAACTCTAGAATATTTGATCATAAAAGCTCTGATATTATGTCATGAATTATCTCTCCTAAAAAATAAACTATTGAGTAAATAACTATGAATAGTTTTATGCCTTAATAATTATCAAATAATATATGAGAAGGTTAACACGTATTTTTGAGAAATATTTGAACATACGATATGGATAATATTCTCAATGAATGATATTTAATTGATTATTTTATATAATTATTTAGTCCGTACATTATATTTATATACTAACATGAGCATGATACTATCATACCGTGTCCATTTCATAGCTGAAAAATGTTCATCACACATTATTTTTTTCGCCAATTAACAACAAGTAACTTTTTAATTAATATGTATTTTGTATCTAATATGATAATAATTAATCATCATAACACCAATCATATTGCATCTTGGTTTTCATTTTTCAGAGCCTGTTATGTTCCTTGGCATTGCAATGCTATAACTGACGAATTAACATCCTTGGCTAGATTTTTGGAGTATGATCTTTGGATTGGAGAATGCCCCACTTACATTAAGGAGCTTGTTTCTTTGGATATTGCATCGGAATAAATTTGAGTTTTCCATCAAAAAATTAATCAATATAACATAATACAAGTAATTGATAATATATAATTTTTTGAATTAATCGCATATAATTTAGACAATCAATACATATAATTAACACTATCGGATTAATTACTAAATATGTGGTGTTAATCAAAATTACACATCATTAATCAAATTTAAAATCACTGTGAAAATTTTTGTGTAATAATGAGTAATATGAGAGTTGTTCATTGCCTTTTTGTTTAAACTGTTACATCATTTGTCAAAAATTATTTTTGGTCTCTATATATATTTTTTTGCGTTGCAAAGTTTTTTTTCTGGGTCATTGCAAATATAAATTTGCTATCTCTCCGATTTTCACCTGGTTTGGATCCTCTGGGCTTTTCTGGTTGTTTCATATCTCTATGATTCTGGTTTTCACATGATTGGGTTCCGCGGGCCTTTAGGTTTTTCTGACTGAGTTGGACCTTGGACACTTTAAAATAACATAATGTTTGGTTATTATTCATAAAATGTAGTAACTAATTGGGCTGTTCTCCTGTCTTCTATACTATCCGGCTCGCATTTACAACAGGGAAACTTTTTACTAACTAACCTTTTACAAAATCAAATTAAAGGGTGTGCAATTGTAACGACAACAACCATGCACCATGCAGCAGAATAATAAATAAATAAAAGTAGAATATCTACAACTTTCTACTTGTAAACCATTTATTTATTTCCAAATCAATATCAGGATTTTGATGAAAAATTATTTACATTCAAAACTGTATGCGCATAGCATGTAATAAAGAATTCAATATTCAAACCCTAACGGACACTGAAATTTCCCCTAAATAAATCCATGTTTAAGTCAGTATCGATGAGATGTCCAGCGTTCGGATCGGTTCCTTCACACGATTCAATATTTGTTTTTTTGGTCTGATTCCCACGATTCAATACTAAAATTGGAAAAGGGGAAATGAAAACATATTTATCAAAGGAAGAGCCCAATACAGACCAACAGGCCCAAGATGAGAATTATAGCCCATATAAATTGTGCAGCAGCCCAATTTTGCATTTCATATTAACATTCAGAAGATGTAGACTGCAGAGATAAAGAGTTCTCACAATTCTAAGCTATTATCCTGTAGAAACCTGCTGAGCTGTATTGGTTTGTTTTGGGCTCTTCCATTGATAATATTCCAACCCGAAATTAAAATTACTTTGTTAACTGTGACCGAACAAATTTTTGGCATGAACTTCCGCAGTAATTTGGAGTGGAGCATACTAACAAAGCACATCATATGAAATTGACTAAAGTAAAAGTTGAACAATCAATGTTTAAGCATAAACGTAAGTAATTTCATGTTGACCTGGACATAGAATCGGGAAAAACAACCTACAATTTTTGGATAACAACTGAATTGGCTATTCCAGCTTGCTCTATAGTCTGGTCCAAATCAGTGAGTTGTTTGGGAGGGAAACCCATTGTCTGCAGTTGATAACTTCTTGCACCACCGGGTCTTGATGCATCAATGAATGCCCGAACATCTCTGATTGTGTGGTGGTGATTGAAGCGAGAAACCATGCGCGTACCATCAGCTAACCTTAGCTGAATTGATGTCACCGGCTGTGACTCATCTACGACTAAACCCATTGCTGGCACTGGAGCAGTGACGTGAGAAGCACCAGTTGTTTCAGCTGGTTCACCGGCTGCTTCACTGCTGGAGCTGCTACTACCTAGAGTTCTTCCAACACCCCGGAAAGGGAGATGGCGTGGCTTCACCGGCTCCTGTATGAATATTGGCAAAAAGAGAAAGGAAATGTAAAACCCATATAGAGATATAGATAACAAATCTACGGGTGTTGAGAAAAGAAAAGGGCATACAGGGTAGTTTTCATCCCGCCTTGCGAGGTTGACATGGACAGTACTCCTTCGATCTGCTGGTTCAAGCTCTTTGGGACACTCAGAGTTTCTTATGCTCTGTACCGAGGAATAAGTAGTGATAAGCATATAATTCTAATGGGAAAAGAGATCAATAACTTTCACAAGTTGCAGGTTGTGAGAATAATAACTTTCAATTAATTTAGATCACAACAACTACAGGCCTTGTCCCACTAAGTTGAGTCAGCTACATAGATAAGACAATGCATAGTATCATGTCGTAAATTATGTTTACGTTTAAACTATTAAAATCTAAGACACTTTTAATAGTTTCACCTATGGATTTTTTAAGTCTTCCTTTACCTCTAGCTATTAAACTGCCCTCCATCTAATCTACTCTTCTCACTAGGACTTCGACAAGTCTTCTCCACACATGCCCAAAACATCTAAGGCAAGATTCTACCATTTGTTGTACAGCAAGCGCTACCCAACTTTCTCTCTAATAAATTTAGAACAAAAATATTAAATTTACAAAGTATTGATATAGCCCATCAAGAACTTTTGGAATCCAACATCATTGCAAGTTACCTCCAGAAATGGTGCATTTTGTGGATCATCCAACCTCCGTAAAGGACCATCATCGACAGAGAAACCATTCCTCCAGAAAGTGATCGTGTGCGTAACAGACTCTACTGGCTGAGGAGCAGATGGCACTGTCTCTCCGGAAAGCAATCTTGCCGTGCCAGTAAAACTCTTCGACCTCGAAGAATTTCCAGGAGGTGGATCTACAGCTGACTGCCTCGCTTGATCAAAAATGTCATCCACACTGGTACCTTTATTAGGATCCCGGACAAGCATGCCACTGTAACCATCATAACACCAAGTCAGTCATAGCCACACATAAATGTGAGGAGATTTAATTTTTTATTTATTTTTAATGGTACACATGTCAAAAACAGCAATCTCCACTAAATTATACCAAATGTCGCTAACAATATAATGTAATTATATAATTGATCAAGACCTAGAAGAATGATTGATAAACTGTGTTAATAAAAAAGAGAAATTTTATAGAAAGTATGCCAAGTAAAACGCACAAACCATATAATCCCAACAAGATGTTAGCCTAGCAAATTTGTTAGCAGATGCACACAGTCACTCCTCTCTTCTCCAAACAAGATGAACTATGCCTCCATTAACCCTTTCATTGTATCATCCTCTCAAATTTTCAATTAAAACACGCCAATTTTTTTCGCCAATGCATCAAGACGCAACAAAATAGTAAACTAAAATCCAATTGAAGCTAATAAAAAGATTATGAAATTTCATTGACTACGCAGGACCAAAACAACGAAATCGTGGATAATGTTCGAAACCCTAGAAGACGAGAATCTTCGATCGCGATACCTCTTCTCACCGCCAGCGTAGTACTCCTGACCCTGGTCGTCATCATCATCATCGTCATCATCATCATCATCATCGGGAGACGAGCGCTTGAGATCACGAAGCGTGCTGATTCCGCCACGCCGGCTCGCGGAGGCCTTCGCCGCCTCCTTTCCCCGCGCGCGTCGCGATCGGAGCTCGTAGGGGGCGCGCGAGGGAATCGGCGAAGCAGAGCGCGAGCGCGAGGGAGAAGGTGAGAAGTCAGGGGAGTGAGACTCGGAGGGAGGAGAAGAGGACTCCGAAACGGCGTTGGCGACGGCGTCGTTTTGAATGGCAGCAGCGTTAGTAGTAGCGGCGGTTGCGGTGTTGGTGTTGGTGGCGGCGGCGGTGTTGTTGTCGAGGAAGGTTGAAACGGCGGCGTCGAGGTCGAAGTTGTGGCTCTCGAGGAAGAAGAGGGCCTCTTGCTTGGTGGAGGAGGTGATCTCGCAGAAGGACTCTACCAAGGCGGCGTTGCCGTCGGGTTTATCGGGATTCGTGGTTTCCATCGCAACCCCACACGCGCAGAGCGGGTGAACGATGTTTTTGTCTTTGTTTCGGTTTTTGAGTTGAGCGACGCTACCAGCTGCCAGCAAGGTTTTTCCGTTTTAGTATATTTTCACTCATCGGTGCCGTCATCAATACTGAATTATGTGGCAACTTCAAAACAGTCGCGTATCCGTATTGTATTATGGAGTTTCGAAAACTTTGTAGATATTTTTAGATTTTTTTAAGAGTTTAATTGGGATGTATTAATAGTGTAAAATTTTTTTACATTATTATTCAATAAAAACTTTCTATTTATATGACCATTCAAGTAGTGGGTAACTATATCAAAAATTTTTATTGATGTGATAATATATAATTGAATATTTGTGTAAAAAATTTTTACACTGATAATATATTTAAATTAAATCTATTTTTTTATTATATTTTATAAATTTTTTTAATTTATTTTATATCTTTTAAATTTAATTGATATATATTGATAATAAAAAATTTATAATTAATATTTAATTATATACTTATATTTATAAAATTTTTAAATTAATAATTTATTAAATTAAATATTTTTATTTATATGGTGATATATAATTAGATATTTATGTAAAAAAAATTTATATTAATAATATATATAAATTATATCCATATTTTTTTACCTATATAAATAAATATTTTAAAATAATAAATAAAATAAATATATTTTAATATATTTACTAGAATTGATACTAAATTTTAAATTATTATTTTTCTATAATTATTCTGTATCTTATAATTTTTAATTATTATTGTATTCCCATATTTATATTATATTATATTTGTATCTCGTACAAATCAATGTAGGTGTTTATATTATTTTTAAATAAGACTTTTTTCCATATACATGTAAGTTGAGTCCTTTTAAGATGTAGGCCATTGTTTTCATATTTTTTCAAAAAAATAAAAATTGAAATAGTTAAATAATCTTTTTCAAATAGTTAAATTTAATAATTTTTTTATAAAATAGTCAAATAATTTCTAAAAAAAATCTTTATAAAAAAACTATAACTTAACAAATCAACTCACAAAATAAGAATAAACAGTAATTTTTAAAAATATACAATACGTGTAAGAATGAAAATCAATGAATTATGGATGCGTTTGTTTTAACTTTTAAAAAAAGTGATTTTAAAATTTAATTTTTAAATATAGTTGAAAAAATTGGAAATAGATTTTTTTAAAATATGATTATTTTTAAAAAATTATCCAACTATAAAAACTAATTTTTTTAATGAAAAAAATAATTTTTTTCAAAAAAAATTTCCAAACAAACACTTATAAGTTCTCTTCTCCTACTGTTCAAAGCCCTCTTCAAACATGAAGAATTCTTTGTTCCAATTTTTTTTGGTTTTTGTTTTTGAAAATTATTTTAAATTATGTTTTACTACACTGGTTTTATGGACTAAAATACATGATCAGAGAGTCATACATAACCTAAATCACTATATATTATTGATAAATAAATTAACGCAACGCAATCGACCAAAAAAGCAAAAACACAAAGGCACGATGTGATAACAAATGAGCAATCAAGTAAAAAACAAAATTGAGTTCACATCTTTAAAGACGGAACGGAGTAAGAATTTTCCAATGGTTCCTTTTTCCTCAAATTTCCACTGCTGACTTAGTGTCCTTTTTTCTGCAACTATGTGACAGGAGCAAGAAAAATCCTGTCATATATACGTTGTACAACGACCATCAAATATTAGTCCTCAGAGCTCTGCGTGTAAAACTGACTTGAATTTCCTTACTTAGCAAAACCTGTATCAAATACATCATGCATTAAGTGCTTATTTGAATTGCAGTTTGTTAGATGATTTTTTAGAAGAAAAAAAATAATTTTATATAATAAATGATAGTATTTAGTTTAATTTCTTTTAAAAGATCTTCTTTCAAAAAAATTTTTAGAAGAAATATCTTTAAATTATTTTTTATTCTAAAAAAAGACCTTTTAAAAAAAAAATTTACTATTATTCTCTCATCACCAACCAAAAGTAATTTTACCTTATCCTATCTAAATAAAACTCATTTTTCTAAATTTATTTTTGACATATTCAAACTAAATAAAAATTATTTTTTTAAAAATAATTCTTCTAAAAAATCTTCTTTTAAAAGATTTTCTCCCAAAAGTTGCACTAATCCGACCCTAAGTTGTTACGAGTACAAATTCCATCAAGGTGTGTCACTGAACTGACAAAACACATACACATCAACAAACATTATGAACCTTACCTCCAACCTGAGTCCAAAGTTTGCGCACAACCATCAACCTTGAACCATGGAGTAGCTTTAACATTGGTACAAGGCTTGCTAGCATTGCCATTCATGTTGTATGAAAGTAGAGCAAACTATAGTAATGACTGCAGAACTATTTGATTGCTGGAGATGCTGAGGCAGCTGCTGCCTCCATTATTAAGGAAATAGGTTGGCGAGCTTGGAGGCAAGCACCTATATCAAATGGATACAACTCAGAACCATCAAAAATAAGATTAACACCAGGAAGGGTTGCTTCTTTACTATCATTTTCTTCTCGTTCACTATTCGTCGTATCAGCTTGAGTGGCTTCCGAAATGGGCCTTGTGCCAGCTTCGTTGTAAGAAGGAGTTAATGAGTATGATCTGCATGCACCATTCAATACTTAGGGGTGATTAAGAAATTGTGATGCCACGGTATTGAATTTCAAAACAAGGGAAAGGAAATAACAAAATGGATAAGGGTATTTTAGTTTTTTGAACATTGAGTAAAAAAAAAAAAGGATAAATGAAAGGTGAGAATTGCATCGTATCACACTTTCTCTTTTTCTCTTTTTCCTTGCTTCTGTTCAACTTTCTTCTTCCTCCTCTGATACTCATTTTTTTTCTTTCTCTTTTTCTTTTCTTCTCATTTTTACCATCAAAGTTCCTTTTTCTTTTATTTTGTCACAAAATTTGATATTCACTAATTCTTAAAGCTTGAAGTGAGTTCTTAATCTCAAACTTTTTTCCTTATGGATAAATTTGAGAGATTATCTCAAATTTAGAGAGTAGTAATAAAATAATTCGTGAGTAATATTTCGGGATTTTGCTTAATAATAGACATGTTAATTATGGACTATCTCCAAATGAATTATTTAAACTTGTCAAAATTATTTGTGTTGATCAGATCCTCCTGATACAGTGCCAGTTACTCCTTCCAAAACTGTTGGGAAGCAGCTCGGTTGATTCCTCTTTGTAGTGAGTGATTATTTACGTAATGGCAATAGTTTTAAATTTATTTTTATAGGAGAAACTAACATGTTAAAGCTAATAATTTGATTCTATGCTAATAATTGATTTGGATAGTCATTTCAGCCGATTGATTTCTTTTTCTAAAATGATAATGGAGTTTCTTTGGATACTGATAGCTGATTTAATATTTTGGGTATCCTCTTAGTTATTATTTCAATGCTACCTGTTGCTATTCTTTCTTATTTTATAGTTTATTTATAATGAATTATAAAAGTTTATTTCTTGTAAGAATTGAATTTTATAAAAGTTGACTTATTGAATTTAAGTGTTTCATTTTATAATAAATTTATGTTGAGAAAATCATGATGGGTTCTAAATTAGAATGTCGTTTAATGCTAGCGAAGAGATATAGCGGTATCGTTTGCTGTTAGCGAAGAGATATAACGACCTATATGCACATAATATATTTAGATGAGTTAGAACCAGACGAGGCAAGGCCCCTGGCTTAAAATTAGTTCATATTTATGATCAGATGGGTTGAGACCACTCCCCATAAAATTTTAGTTCTTCTTGAGTAACCCTAATGGAGTAATTGGTTTGGTGAAAGGTTTGACTTTATGTTGGCAATATCTATTTATAAAGTTGATTAAGACAATATATTGAAAATTATTGAGTTTCTGTTAATGAGTTTTATTTTAAATAAAGGATATTGACAAGATTCTATTTATGGAAAATATAGAATTAACAAACTATTGCCTCAAACAATTTCTTTGGTGAATGTATAATTGTTAAGTTGTTTTCTTTTATTTTAAAAGCTCGTGTGTGATTTAGTTTCTCCTTCTTATCCACTTTATTTATATACCTTCGCTGAGTCTGTATGACTCACCCTATTTCCTTTCCTTCTCTTCAAATTCACAAGTCTTTGAATGTGTTCCTGGGACTAAATTGTTCTACCCAATATATTCCTTTTGGTAGGCCTTTACTATAGAAGAGGCTTCTATTTTGTTGATTCCAGTATTTTGCAACTATAAGGCATAGGATCAATTATTTTTGAGTTATGTATATAGCCATAATGTGTATACGACTCTTTAGTATAGCTTATCTTTAGATCCCTATGATTGTTACTTTGGTAATATTCTGACTGTGGCTTTTGGCTGTTATATTTGATATAAAACAAGTCTATATGATTTTTGGGTTGTTTAATTTTTAGGGGAGACTTTGCCAAATTTTTGACAGCCCTCGTAATTAAGTTGCTAAATTATATGAACAAAATTTTGTCATTAAACTTGTCAGATTAAGTGAGTCAAATTGACCTGTACTCCAGTCACAACTTACGTTTGGGGCATGACAGAAATTAAAATTATGAGCCTTACCAAAATCAACCCTTCTCCAAGTTAACTATAATTTTATCTAACAAGAAGGTTATGAGTTAATAGAAGTTCAGCTACAAACCTTATATTACTGCCATCAAAGCACAAAACTCCAGTTTGGAAGCGTTGTCGATTAGCAAGTTTTAACCTCGGATTTGGACTTGATGCCCCTGAAATGGGAGAAGAAGGATACGTAAATGAATTCCATTTTCCACTAGCATAGTTCATTAGTTGACCAGAAGACTCCTTGGCTAGATCTTTCTGGTAAAGAAGCTTTGCTGCTGGACCAGTTGATTGGTACTCAGCACAAATTTCACGCAACTTTTTCCTTAAGCTTTGCATTGCATCATGGTGTTCATCAAATGAGCCAGATTGAAGCAATTCCGATGAAGCTACCCTTCTACATATATTATTGCACAGCTTTGGACTAAATAGTGGCATCCCAAATTCCACACTCAATGGAACCCATTCATACTTTTCAGAAGAGAAGTGGTCTGATTCTCTTCCGTTAAATAATCTCAATAACCGAATATAACCAACTGTCCACAGCTCCATCTTGTTTGCCAAATTAGTCAATAGAGAATTCAACTCAGAATTTTCCTCTTCAGATAGTCCTAACTCTTTTCCTATGGACGCAACTGACCCATCTGAGTTCTTTAAGGGCAAAGGGATATCCAAAGTAACCACATTTCCAGATTTACTAAGATCACCCCTACTGAGAGGCAGCACCAGCACAGCTGAATGTTTAAGAAGCGAATTTAAACAATGCAGGAGTATACTTCCCTTCACTAAATTTCCTTCAAGCTTCCTTCCTAGCCCTCCTACTGTGGAACCATCCCAAGACCATATAAGGGCTTTCTCACAACCAGCCAATGGAGCAGGAAGCATGCTCAGACACTGTCCTTTCATCAGAACAACTGATAGAGGACCACTAGCTGCAGTTGAGTATAATACCAATTTCATCCAAGGAGTCATAGAAGAATATGTGGGAGGACCAAAATGAACTGGACCCGTGGGTTTAGGAAGAATTGATGAATGAGGAAGAGGCACTATGGACACAAGTATATCATAGTCACGAAGAAACAAACGATTAAGAGTTGCTGGTGCAAGAGAAGCCAAGCTTTCAGAGCGGAGAATGTCTACGCGATATTTCTTTTTCTTCTTTAGCTTTTCTGTTCCAACATCTGATGCTTCAACTACTAACAATTTCTCATCGTCCTGGTTATGTGTGTCTGACTTATTAACTTCCTGACTGTGACAACTGTCATCTTCCAAGGTGATAGAATGGGTTGCATCCTCCATACTACAAGGAACAGGTTCAGAGGAAACAGAAGCCTCCACACGCTTTTCTGAATCTAAATTTAATAAATCATCGTTTATAGCAGCCTCTGTAATAGCAGAGTTTTCTGACTTTTCAGCTAAAGATAGTTCAGCTATCACAGAACTTGACTCATCATTGCTTGGGGTAACCATATTTGTCTTATCAAAACCTTCCTCCTCTCTAGCATCAGTAGCTACTCCACCTGATTGTAGACATTCTAATACACAACGCAGACTAAATGCATGATCTGCAAATTCCTGTAGTTCTCCCTCAAATATTGCACTCTCTAGAGTGCTAAGATCCTTGCAAAGATCAGCAATGCTGGCATGACCCAGTTTCCCTGCCTCATACAGTGTAACAGCATGAGATTTCAAGCCTGAAAAGTTCAGCAGGAAGTATGATTTTCGTCAAACATACTAACCAATTAACAGATAGCAGGACAGAAGAAAAATAAATGATATGGCCATGAACTTAGGAGTCATGCTTTTTCGCAATAAGCTCCTCTTTTTTAAGCATCAAGACAATAATTGTAAGAAGCCGGCTCCCTTATTTTCAGTACGGTAAAGTACTTTATAAAAGGGCAAACAGAGAATCGAAACCTACTCACTCAAACTTCCATGATACTATAACTCTTAAATTCACTCTTATATGTTATTCATGCATATTATTTATATGGTGACAAGAAGTTGACATCATAAGTAGCACAGGAGATTGGTGCCTTCTGTGAGCAGCCAAAAACTAAACATGGGGGGAAATCAAGAAGGAGAAGAAGCCTAGAAAAAGAATTATGTAATTATGGCCCAACATAATTTTATTAAAGTTTCTACCTTGATTTTTCTTATCAGATACCCGCATTGCATTACTTATTACCACATATACCCTAGCTGACAGTCAATCATATCTCTCATTCTTGTCCTGATCGGGGTTCACATGACTGATTTTCTAGTTTATCAGTAAGCACATTATCATATAAGCAAACAACAGCAGGAGTTTTTATTGAATTCTTCCAATTACCTTGCAAAACTGATTATCAACTCTATTTATTCAAGCTCGGTGGGGTTTAAACTCTGGAAATCAGTTCTACATATAACCAGAGTGGTATCAAATTGTTCAATGTACTAGCAAAACAACAACTGGAAAATGTTTGAACTTGGAAGCTTAAGGTACATTATTGTACAGTTGCACTAGAAACTATCGAGACTAAGGACGGAATTCAATTGCAGGACTGGCAAATATATACATGAGATATAACTTATAATGATAGCTTACTCATCCACCCAATCAGTTTAAAGTCAAAAGAAACATTAATATGGTTTTATCACAACTTTTTCTGTAAGCACAAGCTCACTTCCAAGTTCCAAAAAACATTTAAAACAAAATTCAGAAAATTATAGCAAATGAATTTAAGCTTCAGGAATGGAGTAGTAAAGGTATAAACCTGGTGAAACAGAGCCCATCATAAGATAGGATGTAATATTAGCATCAACTACGAAAGCAACGCGAGTAAAAGCAGAACGAGGACCATAGCTCCTTGAACCTGGAGTATCCCCTTGTTGAATGGAATCATTATCAATAAGCATATTCTCGGAACTTAGACTAGCAGCAGAAGCATCATCGTCACTGGCTACACTTCTAGGAGACCCAGGTATACTTGTATCTTTCAAAATAGATTCTGGATCAATTACTTTTGTTGCCCATCCCAATCGACACATAAAAGCAGCAGCTGCCTGTAGTTGTGACAAATCAGCCTGCAGTGTTGTTGCCAACTCACCAACAGTTGCATTTTCGTTTGAAACAACAAAAACTGCATACACCAACCTGAAAGAAAAGGTTCAGCATCAGACTCAAGCGATATGCAAACAAACACACTGAACAAAATTGAAGGAAACGTAGAAAACTGTTTTACTCTTCAATAGGATCTTCATAAGACTGCTCCCTGTTGGAAACAAAACCTTCAAGCCTGGAAACTAAATCACCATAAATATAAATATTATTGAAATCATTTAAAGAAACAAAGCCATCGAAAATAGTGTTTTATGTATTATATCTACACTCATTAACTTCCTTCCACTATTTACGTATCCACTTATGTTTTTACAACTCAATTAATTATGAACCCATGCATAATAGGAAATATTTAGCTCTTTCAACAAATTTAAATAACTGCTGAAAAATAAAAATTTCAATAAGAAGTTATATCTAAAATTTTAGTTTTTACATTTGATTTATTCAGCAAGCCTAATGTTATTAAATATCAAGTTATGTTTCAACAAGAATAAGGCCTATACGTGATCCTGAACCAATCATAAACTAGAAAATAGCACGAAGAAGTAACTCCTTCAAAAAGCAACTGCTACATGATTAGAAGTACAGCATAATAAAATGGATATAAAAAGTTTGAAAATAAACAAAAAAAAAGAAGAAGGTAAATTGGTAGATAAAGTAAGTTGCTAAAAGAAGTAAAACTCCTTTGTGTCAACCGTCAATTTCCACGGCTACATTATACAAATTTTCTGAAAAAATAAAACTTCTTTCCTTCCAAATTCCAATAAAAATATGCCTTTGAAGCATTAAAAAGTAACAAAGTAGGATTTAAAATGCTCACAACATATTAAAAAAGACATAGAACAGAACATAAACATATAGAACACACCTTTAAGCCGATCATCAGGATATACAGGAACATCAAAATAGATCAATCCCCGTTTGCAAAGACCCTTTACAACGTCAGGATCAAACATGGCAAATGAATTTGCTTCCTCCTTGCAGATTTTGTCTATTGTGGCCATTTCATCTTCAGAGAGTTTCTATTAAAGTAAAGAAAAGGTGAATACAAAAGTTTTTCTCATTGCCGAACTAACACAAAGAACAACATTATTACAGGTAAACTCTCCTCTGTTTTTATAAGGGTGAAAGGTACACCACACCTTAAATTCATCCAACGTAAAGTTGACAAGGCAAACTCCCCACCACGGTTCAATTGGAAAATCCACAGGTTGAGTAGGCAAATGTTCTTTTGCTATTGACTTGTTTATTTTCCACATTATTTTCTGGATACTCCAAAAGAGAAAATGAGGGGGTGAGATAAGACTGATAAAAGGTTTCGAGTCTACCTTTGAGCATAATGGCATAACCAACACTAACTGAGAATTTGATGAAAAACCAAACCGTTATCCAGAGAGGGGGGAATAAAGTTCATGGACTCATAAATTCCAATTTACGAGGAACAAACTGAAAGACAATAAAATGAAATACATATACAAACAGATAAGATAGTTCATCATACTTGCTGCACGTCTGGACAAAGGCATATAATTGCTGACATTAAAGAAATTGCATTTATCGTTCAAAGCTTTTTCTTCTTTCACCAAATTCCTTTTTCATTATAACTTTCCACTTCTATTTCCACTACTTCCCTAGTTCCCCAGATCTCTCATTCCGTGCAAGAAATATCATGGAGATTATATAACGCATTCATATGTCTGTCTTGCATGGACATAAAACCTAAAGGACAGCTTTTCTACATCGTATAAACGCTACTAGAGAATCATATGATGAAGAAGATGGCCATTTAGCCATCTTTGGTTTGGCATAGACTTCAAGGCCATGTCAGCTCTATGAGCTTTTATATAGAAATAGCAGGCAATATGGGCACTATGATTGCAGCAGGTAATTAGGAAAACACACAGATATGCTCACAATAGCATACAGTCAATCCGAGTATTAAATATATCTTTGTCAATAACATACAGGCAAATCTATGCAGTACCTTAGATCTGCACTTGTTCATTATATCAATAAATTCATTTCTCCCAATTCCTGTAAGTCTTAAAGCATCCGCAGCACTGAAGTTTGGTATGCTGTCATAAGGTTGCTCTGCAAAATGTAAATAATTAAAACATGCAGGAAATTTTTAAAGGCCAGCTTCTGTTCAAACAGACCTTTACTATTTCACATATTGGTCTGCCTTAAAGCAGACTATCAAACAAGTGAATGGGAAGGCAATGAAAGTACAATATGAAATTATTTAGTTAATAATAAATTATAAATTCCTATAGATGATGCATCTATCATGATATAATTATGACAATTAAGAATTATGCCAAACCAAAGTGACATTTTTAACATCCTATACACTATCACAACTACGGAAAACAAACGGACCTAGTGGCAGAAGCCAATGCCACAAAAGCATCTACCCTTATTGGTGAGAATATTATTTTCTTTGATTTTTTTTCCTCTTGAAAATAATAATCAAGAAAAAATGAAAAAAAAATCTGGATTTCATGCTATATACAGTAAGAATTAAGCACAATCTTCATGGAGTTAATTCTGTTGGAATTGCAACAAGCAAGTAACAAGTTACCATTTTTCATTACTTCAAAAATCATATCACAGTAATATCTGAATGGTGATACTCTCATCACACGGCACACATTCTCCGCCAGATGATAAGGAAATAGCTGCAAGTGGCAACAAGCACATTAACTACCGAAGTCCACAGCAAAAGCAAATATGAAAGCACTGCCCAATATGGCATCATACAGGAAATGCTAGTTATATCTGGAGTTCTTAAATACTTAGGTATGAATATGAACATTTTCTTTTCAATAGAAAGACCCTTATATCAAAGAGGAACTAAGATCTGTTTTTAACTGCAACGTCACAATTTTGATTTTTGAGGCATAATAAACTTCAATTTTCTCCCCAAAAATTCTATCATCAAAGATTAATTTCTGTTCACGTAAATAAGAACATATGCATGTATGGTTTTGTGACATTGAATTTGATAATTGATATACAATTTCAGTAGGAGTCAAACAGACATTCTGTTCATCACATACAGCTAGATTCTTTCGCAAGTATGGCATCATGTCTTCGTAATATTCATTTTCTTTACAAACTTTACGAGCGAAACAACTACTCCATTGAAGTCTCTTCTTTATGCAGTGTTGAATTACCCTGCATGAAATTTCCATGGCCAGCAATAAAGAAGGCAATATTATAATTATGTATTTGCCAAAAAAACAAAAATCAAGAAATTGGCGCATGAGCCCTGAAATTAAAGTAGAGTATCACATCATGAAGATCTTAATAAAAAATTAAAAATAATTCATAAATGAGAATTATCTATCAAAATCAAAGGTTATTCTTTCTTCTGAATATATTTTGGTTTTCTTGTTTAAGGCATCACAGCTTTTGGAAAACAAAAGCTTCCTCGTCTCTGTGTTTTTTATTTTTTTATTTTTTTATTTTTTTATTTTTTATTTTTACAGGAGAAGATGGAAGGTATTTTCTGTTTCTAACCTTTTGTGCCATTCTTCTTTGGAAGGCACAGTTACTTGAAGTCTTCTGGGAAGATTCTCCCATGGGCATTCTTCCTTGATTGCTCTGTCCACCAACAGTTCCTCAACGGTCATCTCAGCACGCAGCATTTTCCCGCTACCCCCATCAAATCATGCCGCCACCATTCCTGCCACAAATCAAAAACAACAAAGCACAAATTCACCAAAAATTCAGATACCCTCTCAACAGATTAAGATCATCTCATGTCCTTGCTAAATTAAGAGTCATGGCATAGAAGAGAAACATAGACTCACCATTATTCATACAACAATGCCACAAAAGCATACTAATATAACCAGAATTTTTCATAGAAATCAGAGTTGTGGTTGAACGGAATGTAATGGGAAAATCCACTTTTTCATCTAAAGGTCACTAATCGTGGGATATAATGACTCTGATACTTAATTTCTGGCAAAATATTCTAGCTGTCTAGCATTTCATTATAACGGTCTATCAATTTTTGTCTATGTATCTTTCTTTATAATATCATGACACTCTCATATTAGTGAAGAACATAAGAATATTCTAATCCTCTCTCAACTCTCAAGCATTCGTGATATTCTTCATCATCATGACACGATCCTAACGTAACGTTTAAAGCTTGGGCTCCAAGACGCGTGTGCATGCACCTCAAAATCAGCTAAATCGAAAGCTAACGTAGAAAACAGTAACAGAGGATATGCAGAATTAAATTGACTATTGAGAATCGATTGAAACGATCCGAATGGAATAGTGAGAAAATGGCAAGAATGTGGGATGGAAATGTGAAGGAACCTGGAGATTATGTTCGGTGAGAGTGTTGGATTGAGGTCCATGGTTTTGGAATTGGGATCACAATCACAATTGGGATCACAATCACAATCTGCAGTTACATTTCGTTATGATATGAGAGAGCGATCTCGAGAGCCATAATTCTCGAACCTGTTCGGGTTTAGCTGTAATAAGCTCAAAAAACAACAATAAAGGAAGAAGAATGTTATGCAAGTAAAATGAATTTATTTGTAAAAAGAGATTAAGTTTAGATGCATGGTTGGTAAAAAAAGTTTTATATTTTCATTCAATCGTATATTTTTATTTTTAAGGTAGTAGATAATTGAGTTAAATAATTTTATCAATATAATAATACGTAGATATTTGTCAAAAAATTTGATTCATGTAATAATTTGATTTATATATGCCAACTATATTAGATTCTCACTAATTTAATCTAAAATTATTAGTTTTTTGCTGTTTAAAAGTTTAGACGAGTTTGGTGCTAATCATTTTATCGGAATTTGGGCAAATAATTTAAAATTAAGGGAGTTTCTCTAGTACTCCTATAAAATTTAGAGGTATATATATCTTTTAATTATTTTTAGCTAAAATTTTGTCATATGTTTCACTAACTCAAATTACTTAAATTTTAAAATTATCTTTTAATTATATTTAAAATTTATAAAACTTATGATTAAATCACAGTCGTTAAATATAAGATGGTACCTATACCCTTATAAAAATAAGGGTACAGAAAAAAATATCTAAAATTAATTGATTCTTGCAACATAAAGTTTTCTGTTTAGTTGGCGGATAAAAATAAGAGAAATTTTTTTATAATTGAACTCTATATATAAGATTATACATGAAGTTTATACATAGAAATTTTCCATCCATTTTAACCTCCTAACCGAATATATCCCTAGTGTTAATTTTTTCCCCTATTTACACGTATTATAAGTACTTTTGAGAATTTATTTAACTTTACTTGTTTCATAATAACTTTAGAGGCTTATTTGTTTCAATGTGTAAGAAAAATAATAGCTTCGTATTATATAGTGTTTATTAATTTAATCTTATAAACTATTATTGCTTTTTATTGTAATTAGATTTTAATGTCACATTTAAAATGTCAAATATTTAAGAATAGATAATAATTTTTTACTATAAAAATATTATAAATATTATTTTCTATAACAAATTCGTGTCTTTTTTAAATTTACAATCAAACTGCCATCTTTATTTTTGTGTTATTTTATACATGTTCATTCGGGCTAGCTATTCTTATTCTTACCAAACAAGCGTCTCTCGGACAGTATGCTTTTCTCTTTTGTTTTCCTATATTTTTACTTCTTTTATATTTTTTGGGATTTTTTTATATATAAAATATATAAATGTATTTATATTGAGTGAAACTTATCATCTAACTACCTATACTATTATATAAAAGGGATTTCCTTTAATAACCCTTTTTTGATTTTTACAAATTTTAATGAAACTTCTTTTCAAATCCGTATATGCTTTTATAAATTATTCTATAAAATTGTCAACATATACTTTTTTAATTGCTTTCAACAATAATTCCCTCTTCCTTTAGCCACGCTCAAGTTGGATCTCAATGGAGTGGTGAAGGAGAAAATGTGTTATTTGTCTATATAACTGACAATTTGAGGCCAAGGTGAATTATCAGTCACTCACATCGAGAGTAAGGTGGACTAAAAAAGTTATTCAAGTTATAATCACCTTTTTTTTTCAAGAAAATTATTTTCTCTAAATGTACCTTGACAGAAGAATGTGAACAATTTTTCATTTTATTAATTCTATAATCTAAATTTGTATAAATTTAGAGGCACATATTTTATTATATTAATTATTTTAATACCAAAAATAAAAATATAACTTGACAGGCACGAGCTGGTGAAATATAACTCACTTCTTGTAAATGTTATCCGTCGATTAGAGCATGACCTAGCCCAAGAAGAAAAATAAAAGGAAGTTTATTCTATGATATCAGTAGCTAGCAATCAAAATGCCGATGATGAATCGTGTCCCATACAGAAGTATCTCACTCACAGAAGAATGGCCAGCTCTTGATTAATTATAGCTACCATTTGCCACCGAATCTAGACAAATATTCCCCTCCATAATGTTAATGCATCCCTCGTACCCTGAATTAGCAGTAGATATATAAGATTTTGAGGGAAGTATTTTTTTAAAAATAGAATTAGAAATAATAATAAAATAAAAAATTATTTTATATTTAGATATAATTATAAAAATATTTTTTTATAATTAGAAGTTATTAAATTATTTAGATATAATAAATATAAAAATATTTTTAATATAAAATTATAATTTAATGGATAAAAATAATATTTTTAAGAAAAAGTGAAGAATATAATAATAAAATAGTATAAAAAAGTCATGAATTCAAAATTTGAAGTAATTTTTTCTATTATCTACTGTTTCTATTTTTGGGAGAAGTAATTTTTTATTTATTTATAAAAAAATAGAAAAAATTGATTATTTTTTATTTTTAATTTTTTAAAGAAGTACAAATAAATAATATTAAAAATATTTTTTTTCTCTCTCTCTCTTAAATAAGCACGTCTAAATGCACCGTATGTTACCTTCCTATTGAGTATTGACTCTATATATTAGCACATGTAATGTGTGTTCAGGAACTTGAGTTAGAACGAGTTTCACAATCCGTAATAATAATATTTTTAATGACAAATATAAAGATAATTATTAAATAAATATAAAATATCTATTTCACTAAAACTCCAGCAACAACAACAATAATCATAATAAGCCCCTAATTTAGTCTATACTAATGTGATGTTTCAAACATATTTTAAAACGAACATGATGTGTTTAACCGTTGAGCAATGGTTTTTGAATAGACATTATTTTAGACATTTAAAATTGATGTATAAATAACTAATAATTTTAGTTAAGTTTTTAGCAAATATGATAAATATATTAAAACAATTAATAATTGATATGAAATTTTTTATTAAATTTATTAGTAAAATAATTAAAATTATTAATTATTAATATATAATTTTTCATATTTTTTATCAATTATTAATATGTGATTTTTCATATATATTAAGGATGTTTTAAAAAAAAAACTCGATGTACCATTATCAAAACTGATTGTCGATCACGGCATATTTCCAAAAGCAAATGGATATTCGTCTACCTTTTTTATAATAATTAAAAGAAAAATAGTATATAAACACCTCATTTTCTTATGTTTCATATCAATATTCATCCATCTATTATTATATCGGATATAAATTCTATATTAAATAAAATTTATACCTTATCTAATATAAATAAATAAATGCTGGAACGATGTCCGAGAGAGTTGGTGTACGAATAAATAACTCTAATTAAAAAAAACCTCACGCTGCACGCGTTATTATTATTTTTTTATTATTATTATTACTCTGTTTTTTTTGGCGGTTACAATTACTAGTATTATTTTATTTGTAAATGTTGAGTGTCTCGTTCGTGGCGAGTGCACTTGTCTCTGGGAAAATTGACAAGTTGTCGTATGTCATATAAAGTAAGCATTCGGGAACGGTTCTCATCATATTCCACTCACTTTGTTCCATACACATAGCCATGGCAGCTCACTATACTTCAACCCTCTACCTCCCTATATGCTTATCATCCATCATTTTGCTACTTTCTTCTTCTCATGCTCAAGCTGAGACTGTCAAATATTGCGGTAACTAAGCTACCTTTTTACTCTTCATTTTATAGTCCATGATTTTTGGTTTATTCTTCAACATTCATCATTCATGCTGATGTTAGTTGTGCAATATATTTGAGAGTTTCTTCTGCGAGATTCTGCATTGAAAGTAGGGAGAGAAACATAGATAGATTCACCTGCTGTTTATGGTATTCATAGGGGAACTCAATTGCAGGGGCTACTGCATAGAATTGAAGGATACCCATTTGAGAATTTTGCAAAATTAGAGAAGCAGAAGACCCCACGTCTTCACATGTGGTCCTTTTTATTTTATTTCATTTTTTCAAAGTTGTCATGTGCTGATCACGTGATGAAAACAGACAACTACAGATAGTGGGGCACGCTCCTCCTACTTTCTTGTATTTTTTAGCTGATTTCTATGTCTTTCATTATGAAAATGTCTAGAATGCTGAGTTTCAAAATAAGTTCTAAGCTACAAGCGTGTTTGGTAACAACTTTTGGAGAAATAACTAATTATAACATGTTTTGAATTTAAAGTAAGTTAAGCCAGACACACACTCTATGTATGTTTATTGGATTTAGTTTAATGCTTTTGTCTTGAAATGTATGAACTTTTGTGTTGGCGCCAATAGTTAACTTTGCATTGCTTTTTGATTTTGTAAGCTTCTTCCCTATTGATTTGAATTTTATGATATGCAGATAAGAGTGCAAACTATGCTGTGAAGGTGAGTGGAGTGGAAATATTACCTAACCCTGTGGTGAGAGGAGAGCCTTTCACCTTTAAGATCGCAGCTTATACACGTAACACTTCTCTTTCACCCCTTTGTTTTCTTTTCCGTCATTTCAGTGAATTTTTTGCCCCATTACAATTGTTTCTTGTAATGTAATATGTATGTGGGAGCTACGTAAGTAAATTAACATGTCATTAATTTACTTCCATTAATAATAATGAGTGGAGATGTTACCTATCTTTCATGCAGCTCAACCAATTCCTAGTGGGGATTTAGTATACGAAATTTCATATGCTGGGGCAGAAGTACCACCTGCTACATTTCTCCATGATCTCTGTGAGGAAGCACCCTGTCCTGTTCCTGCAGGCCACTTTGTGCTCATTCACACCGAGTTGTTGCCTACAGTTACTCCACCGGTTAGTCACACTATACCAAATATATTTAAACTCTTTACAATGCTGTTGCATTTCTATACATACATATCACCCTATTGTAGAAACAATGTCTATGGTAGATAAAAGCCAGTTTTTAGTATGTGGTACTTGCTTGACCTTGGCCTTTTATGCTTACTTGCATAGGCATTTTCCCCCTTTTTAAATCCAACCAAGGAGTTCTACTTAATTAGCCCTTTGTCCACTTACCTAAACCTGGCTTGCAAAGTCCAGATTGTGCATTTAATACCACATTAAAGAAGTCCAGTCTGTGCACTATGGCCTTGTTTTGGACTGTTACTATGGAGGACTGAGAAGTGAGAACTGTTTTTATATTCAAGTATAAGTTGTTTGGTCATGGATTCACCGCTAAGATTGCATCATCTATGGTCATCTATTAGATAAGGGTTAGTAATTACTCTTAGTGACTTGTTTATTGCAGCTCACTAGATGCAACTTAGGGCCTATTTGTTCAACCACGGAAAAGGCGAAATTCATCCTCCTGAGGCACTTTCACATGAAATAACATCTTTTTTTCCTTCCATGGAAAGTATTTTTGCACCTCTTAAACTTTAAACCAAACAAGCACTGCCTGTTTCACTCTATATTTTCTCTACATTGGCCTCTTTTGCATGAGACTTGGACTTGTTTTCATTTTTTTCTTGATGACCGCATATTATGATGTATGCCTTCCTTGCTTTCCTCAACTTGTTTTTCTTTTGCTCTTGTATTCCAACAGTTTTCTGTGTCACAAAACTTCCCTGTTTTCTTCAAAAATTTAGATAATTATCGGATTCATTGCCTATTGTTCATTTTAATTGTGCTACTTTTGCAGGGCACCTATATTGTGAAGCTGACTTTCAAGGACCATAACGACAACCAGTTAACTTGCATTACCTTTCCCTTCAAAATCGGTGCTGGCTCTTCAGTGGCTGCTATCTAGTTGTCCAGATGCAAAACTGATCTTAGAAACTACTTCAGCTTTGTTGTTTATTTAGTGTTTTATGTGACTAGTGAAGTACCATGCTGCGGGAAATCAATGAAATGTTTAGGCCTATGTGACATAAATTGCCCAAGGAGATCTCACTGTCACATCTGTTTTTGTACTACAATATCTACAATAAATTTGGTCTTTTAATGGCACTAATTGCTGGTATCAATCATTGTTAAATAGCAAATAAAATAATTAATGTGAAATTCGGTTGCCCTTGTACAATGTTGCTAATTTTGGAGTTTGATTTGCTCATTCATAAAATGGTATCGCATGAAGAAGAAAGAAGAGAGAAAGATCGATTCTCAGTGACGTCAATATTCTGATATCTGAAAAGTTATGAAACAGAGAATACAAATGCAATTCATATAGTGCTGAGAGTTCACTTATATACATAGTGCACTAGTCCCACATCGCCTAACCACAGCTAACTACATAAATAACAAACTAACTAACTCCATTAACTCCTAACAGAAACTAACTACGATTATTAACTCCCTTGATCCAGTAACCACTTCTACTTTACATTTAGAATCAGGAAATCCCTCCCCCCTTCCCGAAAGCTGAAGTATGAAAACCAATCATACGTAGGGAGAGTGGCTTAGTAAGTATGTCAGCCACCTGTGAAGTTGTGGAGACTGGGAGAAGGTGAATGATGCAAGCATGGAGCTTCTCACACACGAGATGGTAATCAATTTCAATATGCTTACCTGAGTTATCTGCCAAATGATCACCTGAGCTCTTGGACTGCTTTATATTGTAATCCATGAGAGTACTCACTGGTTTTGAGGCTAACAACAAACCAGTACCTTGCAGCAGATCCAATGTATATTTTCGTTGGTATAATCCAATCCCTGTTGATGTTCTAGCCACCTCCATACCCAAGAAATACTTCAAGCTGCCTGAGTCTTTGATTTTAAACTTAGCATCAAGAAGAGACTTCATGGATTGAATTTCTGAAAAGTTGTCACCAGCCAAGACCAAATCATCAACGTAAACAAGAATGGCAGTAAAACCTGGGTGATGATCATGTTTTGTGAACAGTAAGTAATCCGACTTTGATTGGTTATAGCTGGAAGAAAGTAAAACCTTAGCCAACTTGGAAAATCCATTGGTGGATAGTTTGCCTCAAGCCATAAAGGGATTTTTTAGGTTTGCATACCAAACCAGATTCAAGTGTGTCCAAACCAGGGGAACCTACATGTAGGCTTCCTCCTCAAGGTTCCCATGTAGGAATGCTATATTTGGATCTAATTGCCGCAAATACCAACATATAGCTGCTGCAAAAGAAAGAAGCAACCGCGAAGTTGTCATTTTGACAACAGGGCTAAATGTTTCCATGTAATCAATGCTAGAAGTCTAAGTATAGCCCTTAGCAACTAGGCGAGCTTTACGCCTCTGTATAGAACTACTAGGCTTTAATTTGAACTTTGAAGACCCATTTACACCCAATGGCTCTTTTACCAGAAGGTAAATGTGTGAGAACCCACGTCCTATTCTCCTCCAAGGCATTGAGTTCAACACTAATAGCTTTCCTCCTACATTCAGAATTCACAGCTCCTTGATAAGTGATAGGTTCTGTGTTTATGGTAAGGGCCAAGGAAAGAGCCTTGTGTTTTGGGGAAAGAGAATTATAAGAGAGGTAGTGAGCAATATGATACCTTGTGGAAGAGGAAGATTCAGCAGATTGAGCTTTGGCCACTAAACAGTGACAACCCTACAGATAATTAGGAGGTCTTGGCTGTCATGAGGACCTTCTGAGAGGTAGATTGGGTTGAAAAACCACTGGCTGTGCAGGTTCGGGTACAACCTGTGCAGTATTGGAATGTGCAGTGTTTAAAGGGATAGAAGGAAGGTCTACGATATGCAGTGGGGAAAGGTGATTAATAGCGGGTTGTGTAGTGTTTAAGGGAACAATACTAGTATATGTGGTGTGAGAATTAGGAGCTGTTGATGCAGGAATGTCAGTGATGTTTGTCGTGTTAGGATGAAAAGGATGATATGTGAAGCGATCATCAATGATTTGAGGAGTAGGTAAAATGATGTATGGATGAGGTTGTTCAGTGGGAGAAACAGATTTAAAGGGAAATGAATTCTCATAAAATGTTAGATTCCTATAAAAAAAAAGTCCGTCTTTTATGTAAATATAAAAGAAGATACCCCTTTATCCCATTATGAAAACATAGAAAAACACATTTTCTGGCCCCTAGAGTCTAATTTCTTTCTACGTACAACAAGAGTGGAAGCAAATGCCAAACAACGAAATTCTTTTAAGAATGGACAAATCTGAAATTTTATTATACAGAATCTCATCATATGGAGTTTTACTGGACAAGAAAGATGTTGATCGTCTATTTATGAGGTTAATGAATATATATTATGTAATGTTTCGGACGTATTTGAAAAATGAATATATGTTTAACTGTTTATCGATCACTGCATATTTCCAAAACTAGATATATGTTTACTTTAATAATAATTTTAACACACACACACACGCACATACATATGCACATTATTATTTTATTTGCTCATGTGTCTCGTTTGTGGCGAATTAACTTGTCTAGGGACCAACTGACAAGTTTTCGTCTGTTATAAAGTAAGCATTCAGGAATGGTTCTCATCACATTCCACTCACTTTCTTCAATATTCATAGCCATGGTGATTCACTATACTTCAACCCTCTACCACTTTCTATGCTTGTCATCCTTCATTTTGCTGCTTTCTTCTTCTCATGCTCGAGCTCAGAACTTCAAGTACTGCGGTAGTAACTAAACTGGCTAGATTGTATATAGTGACATAGATAGTGGGGGCTACAACTTTCAAGAGTTTAATTAGCGGATTTAAGCCTTTCATTATGAATCATGACCAAAAAAAAAAAAAATGCCTTTCATTATGAATGAACGTCTAAAATGCTGAATTTCAAAATATATTATTTTAAGCTACATGTTTGTTTAGTGGATTTCATTCTATGCTTGTGGCATCATGTCATGTGAGCTAATTTTGTGATGGCAGTTGGATCCAATTAATAACTAACATTGATCCTAGTCCAATTATATTTTTTTTTTCTTTTGATTATGTATTTATGTTGCCTTTTTGTATATTGATTTGAACCATTTTTCGTATGCAGATAAGAATGAACACTATGCTCTGAAGGTGAGTGGAGTGGGTGTATCACCTGTCCCTCCGGTAAGAGGAGAGCGGCTTTACTTTAAGACCGCAGACACTTCTCTTTCGGCCATTTGGCTACTTTTCCATATTTTCCATTGATATTTTCTCCCAATTGCTATTGTGTTCTTTCATTGTATCTTTTGTACTATTCAAATGTGTGGTGCGTACAGGACAGGTGCGGTTATCTAGTAATATAGAACTCAAGATGAAGTTGAACACAGATAATTAAAACTTAAAACCAGTTGGATCTTATTGTTACTTCTGTGTATATTTAGTTGAATGATTTTCTAGAAAGAAGGATTGTTCATATTAAGATCTTGGGTTCTTTTCACTGCTAGAGTTAACTCACTTGATCGACATTACTCTTGTACATTATCATGACTTGGGTTTGATTATTATTACTTATGCATCGCTATAATTTGGGTTCAATTACTAGGTTGTCCCATTGATGAATACTCTATAAGTATCTAATGAGCTTAGATATCCTGACTCTAAATTAGGGTAAGTCTTCCTCTTACTTTAAACTATTTTCATAACCTCTCCTTGTAATGCATTAAGCTCTTGGGGCTGCCTCAATAATTTAACATGTCGTTCATTTAATTCCGCTGATAATTAGTAGATAATAGAGATGGGGATATACTTATATATCTTTCATGCGGGTGAACCAATTACTAGTGAGTGGGGTTTTACTATATGAAATTTCATATGCTGGGACACCACCATTTGATTCTACAGATATCCATGATCTCTGCAAGGAAACATCATGCCCTGTGCCTGTAGGAAACTTTTTGTTCACTCACAAAACAACGGTGCCTCCAACTGCCCCATCGGTTAGTCTCACTTTGCCAAATAGATACACTCTTTATGGTACTGTGGCCATTCTAAAAATATCACCATATCACAAGCCATGAATTCATTGTTTCTCATAATGTCACTAATTATTGGTACTTGCAAATTTGTACTGCCACAAACCATTTTAAGTTCTTAGCTATAAAAATGGAAAATTAATGCTATTTTGATTTTTTGTTATTAATTGGTAACTGATTGTACTGAATATACTTTATTCATAACCGAGAGAAGTTGATGCTTTATTAAACTCTCTTACATCATCATAAATGATCAAGCATAAAGCACACCATCCTGTTGATGAAGTTTTATTTACTTCTCATCTTCACTCAAAGGTCAAAAGCTAAGTTTCAAAAATTTCTTTATAAATATTTAACATGGCTCAGTTGCTTTGCAGGGAACCTATGATGTGAACCTGACAATTAAGGATCAGAAAGACAAGCTCTTAATCTATAATCTGCCTTACCTTTCCCTTCAAAATCGGTTATGATCTTCAGCGTCTGCTGTCTAACTGTCCACCATAAAACTTATCTTGGATGCTACCTCAGCTTTGTGTACTTTGCTGTCTTGAGCTGCGGGCTATAAATAAAGTGTTGTTCACTTAAAATGAATAAAGAGTCATTAAAAAAATTAAGAACTCCGGTGATGAATAAAATGTTATTTACCTTTATGTGAAATAAATTGTTTGTGGAGATGTCCCAGCTCCTTTGCTCTGATATCTTCAACAAAATTTGCAGACACTAATTATTAATATATATCTTGGGAGAGGATCAAGTTAGAAGAGTAGTTAATTGTGAAAGTGAGAGAAGCAAATCCTGACTATTGGATCTTATATAAATGGTCAAGATTAAAATATAAAGTAATGTGACTTTTTTAAATGATTATGTGACATTTATACGGCTTTAAATCTTGAGCATTTATGTTTGGTTATATGGCCCAAATTTACTCTTTTAACTCTCATAATAAATCACTCATCTCATGTGATACGCCCCTACATATCCCGTATATATAAATTGATCATTACCCAAAAAAACAAAAAAAGGTTTAGTTCAAAGGCTAATATATTACTTTTTTGGACATCTTCTCCTTCAACCATGAAATCTGTCATCTCACCTAGAGCAGTTAAATTATAATTTTATGTCATGTAAATTATTTCTGTCAAATTTTAAAAAAATTAAACATTATTAAGGATGTGATTAAATTTTTTTTTTTTACATATATTTAAGAAGTATTTATTACATTGATTTAAATATATATAAAAAATGTATTAAACAATTTCGGATTAGTATAAAAGTTGATTATACTAGTATATGGGATAAAATAATTTGTTTAATACATTTTTTATACTAATCCGAAATTGAGATATGTATAATTTAATACAAATTTCGGATTAAAATATGTATAAAATGTATTATTACATATAAACTTTCAATCTAACGATTAGTTTGGCCAAATAATAATAATAATAAATTATTCAATTCAATGGAATAAGAGGTGAGTTTAAATTATACCAATACAAGTTGATTCTTGCCACTATATGGGATAAAATAATTTGTTCTTTCTATAATTTTTGGCTGTCAGTCCAGTGAGATTTTATCATTTTCCTTCCAATTCAACCAATAGTTTGCCAAGTATGATGCCACGATGGAGCCATCCTTCACAGCACTTCGCCACACATCCCTCGAATCCTTCCAAACAATAGGAGAGGGTAGAGGCCCATCTTCATTGCATTGGCCATACCTAACAAAGGTGATTATTTTCCTTTCCTGAATGATTGGTAAGAATTAGTGATCATACCAATATTATATTTACAGAACAAAACATTATTATGCAGAGTTCTAAAAATGCTAAATAAGATTTTGATTTAGGTTGATGCTTTTTAATCTCTCGTATGGTTAACTTTATTGCTTCTTCTATAAAAGTGGAAGTAGGTTAGGCTTTAACTTAAACGAGCCTAATTTATATTATAAATATGCAATCTGAACCTAAATTTATTATCTTATATAGGCTTTTTTAAGGCTTTAATTTGGCCTTTTTAAAAATGCGGCCTAATCCAAAAATTTGTTTAGAGACCTATTTAATAATAAAATTTTTAAATAGACCAAAAAATCTAGTCTTAAATAGGCCAAAAGGTTTTTAAATTTGTCAAAAAGTAATTTTCAAAACATGCTAAAAAGTTTTTTAAATAGATCAAAAAATCTATTCAAAATAGATCATAAGGTTTCGATTATTATTAGAATTTATGAAATAATAATAATAATAATATAGTATAAATAAATCAACCTGTTGAACCTAATAATTTTTTTTTTTATAGCACGTAGCTTGACCTATTTAGTTAAAAAGGCTTTTTAAAAAGCCTGGGCCAGGCTAGGTTAAATTAACTCGAATATGGACAAGGGCGAAAGTTTCCAACCATGTGGCCTATTTCCACCCATATTCTTCCGAATGGCTAGCTCTTGTAGTTTTATAGCATATTTGGTTTAGTTTTTAAATGACTCTAAATTATGATTTGGGAAAAAACTTGTCCCTTTTAATTTTTGCCCAAACCATAATTTTAGGAATCTAAAAATTAAACCAAATATGCTATCAAACAACCATGTATATGGTTTTTGGATCAGTGATGCACTACTCCTCTCTTTGTATGCTACTTTTCTGAAATACAGTATGTATACTTTTTTCTTTAATGAAAACATACTCAGTACTCTTAAAACACTTATTAGAAAAACATAAAAGTAAATTTTGCTAATATCATCGCAGTCTAACAATTGTGATGATTGTTTTGATGTCTTCAAATCTTTCTGATATTTGACTTTCTACAACCTTGATTTTAAGAATTATGACGTTACTTGCATGGAATGTTTAAGTAGTTTAGTGTTTATTTCTTATTCCCTATTAAGTTAGGATCAAATTATACTACTATAATTTTAAATATAGTTACATTATTTAGGGTGTGTTTATTTAAAAATTTTTTTAAAAAATAATTTTGAAGTTTAAATTTTATATTTAGTTGAAAAAATTGAAAATTGATTTTTTCCAGGAGTTATTCTTTTCAGCTTCTTCAAAAAAGCCGAAAACAAATTTTTTTAAGATTATGTTGATTTTTAAAAAATTATCCAAATATACAAAAATTAATTCTTTTTTTGGGTGAAAAAAGTGATTATTTATCAAAATAATCTCAAATAAACGCACCCTTAATAACTTTCTATAAAATATATATTTTATCAATCTGATTATTGAATTATAACTATCTAAAAAGGATTATTTGTGCCAAATTCAAATTTTATAAAAATTGGACATCAGTAAAAATGTGACCAAATAACTTTTATTCTTACATATTTTAAATATATGTATTATATTAATTTTGATGTATATAAAATATACCAAATGATTTTAGATTAAAATGAAATTTTACAAACATGATTTATAAGTAATGAATTTCTAATGTAATGGTGGATTTGGTAAAAAAAAAATGCCAATAAAAAGTTATTCATTGATGTACAAATTACTTAGAATTACACCAATATAACTTGATTCTCACTCTTATCTAATTTGTTAAAAATCTAATGTGAGATTTTGAGGAATCTAATTTGTTATTGCACTACAAGTTGAACAAGAGTAGCGTTCTACGCACAATTATGTAGAAGTCAATAAGCACCATCTTGAAGGAGTCAACTAAACATCAATCAAAGAAGAACTTTAGCCCTAAAGCGATTGAAGATATCAGATGCAAGAACACCCAAATACTGCTTCTACATAAGATGCTATTTAATTTACTAACCTAAGTATTTAAAATGGTGGATATGAATACTTGGCTTCTTCGCGTCAAAGCCAAATGCTTTTGACCAAGTGGCTTTGTCACACTCAGAAATATTTAAATTTTTTAAATCTCTTTTAAAAGGTCGCTGTTGCTTCTTCTAGGGTCATTAGTTTGAATAGGTTTGAATTGCCTTTTAGACCATCCAAGGGATTACCTGCTTTACTCAGTCTGCATGATAAAGTAATAATTCAATCTCAATCTTGGAATTTTTAGCCAATACTTACTACTTCATTCAACTTGTCAAAAAAAAGTGAAAGAAAGATAGGGAATGAACCGAAATTTCGATAGAACTTAATTGTAGAAGTGTTTGTCGGCTGATTTCGTAAATATATAGATAATTGTATTTTTGAACTCGTGTCAACTTATTTCTAAAATATTCAAAATAAAAAGGGTCATTAATATTCAAAGTAAAAAGCTGCATCTATCTCACCAATATTAGTTGGTTCAAATTGAGAATTTTATTTTTATGAGACTAATTTAATTCAAATCAAATTAATGGGTATTAAGTAGAACAAGTTTAATACTCACAATGAGGGGCAAAATTGGCAAACTCACTCACGAAAATAACTAGTCATAATAAAACTAAAATATAAATTTAAGTGAATTTTACTTATAATATTGAGAATTTTAATTTTACTTAAAGAGGATTCTATCCAATTTAAAATTGAATAAGCATTTGCTAATAAAAAAGGTTAAAATTTAGCATTTTTTTGGATGAATTTCTCAATTTTTTTAAGTGGGTTTTTTTCTGAAAGATCTTTTAAAAAAAAGTAAAATTTATTTTATTTTTTTGATTTCTAATAAATATTTGCTACTTAAGATAATTCTATTCCAAATACAGTTGAAAATTAAATATGGGTAATTCTTCTATCTGAAATTTGAGTCATGTCAAAAGTTTTGTAAGTAAAATTAATTTATGTTTGAATTTAATATTAAAATATCTTCTTTTATTTTTAAATATTTTTGTATGTTATTAAAATATCTTTATTTTAGAAAATCAAAATTATGGCCTCTCAAAAAAATATTTTTTGTACTTTTTTTAGTGATTATGATTTTTCTTAAGAAATTTTATTTAAATATATAAAAACATAAAAAATTCTTACTAAATAAAAAATATTTTTAATCAAAATAATGATAATATAATGTCCAAATGAGTTGTTATAAGCGACAACAAAATTTGAATGGAGTAAACCCAACTTCACGTGGACTTGACAATGGTAGGTAGTATTCTATTTTGAAGACTTTTGTTATTAGGACATTGGGTCCCCTTGACCGTATGATGGTTGGCAAATGGAAAAATGGGGAGCGGACTAAAAAAAAATAAAAAATGAAACACAAATGATTTCAAAAAATTTAATTTTGACATATTATTAATATAAATTTTTTTATAAATATTTAATTATATATTATTATATTAACAAAAATATTTAATAAAATATTCATCATATTAAAAAAAATTTATAAATATAATTATATAATTAAGTAATAATATAAATTATTTTATATTAACAATATATTAAAATTAATTTCTTTCAAAAATTGAAAAGAATCATACACATCCGTAGATATCACAATATATAATGTGTTATATATCAAATAATATTTAATTTTAATATATTATTAATATAAATATCTAATTATATATTATTATCTCAATAAAAATGATTGATCCAATAATTTATTATTTCAAAAATTTTACAGTTAAAAATATATGATTAGATACTAATATAAATTTTTTTACATTATCAATATAAGTTTAATTGGTATATATCAATAGCATTAAATAATTTTACACTATCAATTAATAAAAATAAAAAAAATAAAAAATTATAATAAATTTTTTATTATAATAAATAATTATTTATATAAATTGATATATTTTATTATTTTTATTAATTAATAGTATAAAATTATTTTATATTATTTATATATTTAAATTAAATTCTATCAATATATTAAAATTAATTTTTATCATATATTCATAAATTCATGGGTATCATGTACTAAGAAAAGGATAGACACAGATGTCATGTCATGCAATTGAGCACACAGTGTTGAATTTTTCCCCGTGAGCGGACCTGTATGTTGTTTAAACTCAAAACAAAAAGACCACCCTGCTTTTCTGTGACCATTTTTACCTTTCCATAAGATATCTTAATCCTTTCTGTTCCGCTCTTCCTCTTTCTACCAAATATTGGGGGGCAAAAAAAAAAAAAAAAGCACAAATTAATATAAAAATTTCAAAATCAAAAGCTTTCACTCACTAGGGTTTATGGCTCCTGTGACCCCAGAGCAAAAAAAATTTCCCATTTAAATCTCTCTAATTTTCGTCCATTTTCTCTCTCACTTTCTTTCCCCACCCAATAAATCTTCCCATTCTTTACTCTCAATGTAAGCGCTTTTCGCTTGTTTACGCCGTCAATTTCTTCAATCCTTGTTCCATGCACCCACGAAAATCTGTGAATTTTTGAGTTTCTGAGTTTCTGATTTTCACTGTTACTTTCGAGGTATGGGTTTTTTTATTAGGGCATTTTTGGGTATGCTTAAATCGTACCCTTTTGTGTATTTTTAATTCGTTAATTGTTGATAATGTTATTGATTGCACGCTCTATTTAAAGTTTGAAACTTTGATTCAATTTGTAGAAAATTAGGGTTAGGCTTTTTTTGTTTTTCTGGGGTTGGAGGGGTTTTTCTAGATATGATAAAACAGATATTCGGTAAAATTCCTCGCAAGCCCTCAAAATCGTCATCCCACAGTGATTCAAACGGTGAGGGAGGGTTCAATGGTGGGTTCTCAGTGAACTCTTCTTATGGGGTCAATTCCAATAATACCAACTTGAAACCCAAATTGGATTCTTCAAAGTCTTCAAATTCTGGCTCAGGTGGTGGGTCTCGTTCTGGGAATGGGACTATTGCACCACACTCAGCCAATCAAGCTAAGAGATCAGCGCCTACAATTGTGACCCCTTCGGGTCCATTGATGGCTCCTGCAGTTTATGAGGCTTTGCCTAGTTTCAGGGATGTTCCTAGCTCGGAAAAGCACAACCTTTTTATTAGGAAGTTGAACATTTGTTGTGTTGTGTTCGATTTTAATGATCCTGCCAAGCATCTCAAGGAGAAGGACGTCAAGCGGCAGACTTTGCTTGAGCTCGTTGATTATGTTTCGTCGGTGAATTCGAAGTTCAATGAGGTAGCAATGCAGGAGATGACGAAAATGGTTGCGGCCAATTTATTTCGAGCTCTGCCATCTTCCAATCATGATGGTAAGTTCATGGAAAGCTATGAGCCTGAAGAAGAGGAACCTGCTTTGGAACCGGCATGGCCGCATTTGCAGATTGTGTATGAGTTTCTGTTTAGATTCGTGGCTTCACCAGAGACAGATGCAAAGCTTGCTAAAAGATGCATTGATCATTCGTTTGTGTTGAGGTTGCTTGACCTTTTTGACTCGGAGGACCAAAGAGAGAGGGACTATCTGAAGACTATTCTCCACCGTATTTATGGGAAGTTCATGGTCCATAGGCCGTACATTAGAAAAGCCATCAACAACATCTTTTACCGGTTCATATTTGAGACCGAGAAACACAATGGGATTGCAGAGTTGCTGGAGATATTGGGCAGCATAATTAATGGATTTGCCTTGCCTTTGAAGGAAGAGCATAAGCTGTTTCTTGTTCGAGCACTGATCCCCCTTCACAAGCCCAAGTGTGTTTCTATGTACCATCAACAGCTTTCTTATTGCATTACTCAGTTTGTTGAGAAAGATGTCAAGCTAGCTGATACTGTGGTTAGAGGCCTTTTAAAATATTGGCCCATTACCAACAGTGCAAAGGAGGTAATGTTCCTTGGTGAGTTGGAGGAAGTTTTAGAGGCAACTCAAGCAGCAGAATTTCAGCGGTGCGTGATCCCATTATTTCGTCAAATTGGTAGATGCCTCAACAGCTTACACTTTCAGGTGCTGATGGAATTTCCTCATTTTGTTTCTTATATGATGTCTGCCTGCATTTTATTAGCATTTTTTTTGGATAAAAATTTTATTAGCATTTGTTCAACACCAGTGATTGTTTATCTCTGTATATCTATTCCTGTCTTTTGTTGCTTAACCTTTTCCAAGTTGCTTCTTTCTGCTATCTTAGATGTTATCATGCTCCTAGCTATCAAATTATGATTTAATAGGCTAGGCCGCTAGGGAAGTATTTTGGATGACTTAACAGCAGGAAAATCAAGTCATTTGAAGGCTTGTTGAAAGTACTAGGATAAGAACGGCTACAAAATAATAATATCTAGCATCAAGTTGGTGGCTATATACTGCTATGCCACCTGAAGCATATGCTTTTCCTAGATATTAATGATGGAAATTTATAAAGATATGATTCACAACTAGGTGACAGATGATTTTTTAACCTGTAGTGGACATGGAAGCAAAAATGCTGATGTTTATTAATAAGGTTTGAGAGACTGGCAGGTTAGCTTAAACCAACAAGCTGTTAACCAAAAATGTATCTGAATGAAATAACAATTGAAAAAATTAATGATATTCAATTTCTAATAAAATAATGCAATCCAATTGTGCTGCGCTTACAATAGAGTGTAAATTGAATGGATTGTGGTATGGACAAATCTGTTTATTTGTTCAACCTTTGATTCATCATTTCATTTAATGAGAAGTTGCATTTATTTGGGCTCAATTTGTGGTGGTGCATTTGATATTAAAAAATGGAATATTTCCAAATTGTAACCTGTGAAGTGGTTGTTTGACCCGGGTAAATACTACAATAAAGTTGATGGATTTGATTTCTTGAAAGTGTAGCTTGCATTTTAGAGAGTAAAGTACACACATCGTAGCTGTTAAAAATAATTGACGTTGGAGAAGAATCGAGCTCATTTAATGAATTGTCTTCATATTTTAAATAAAGAAAAATTATATTGTGAAAAAAAAAGAGGAAAAAAAACTGCCACAATATTATATTGCCGCCACCGTTTTTGCTACTCACCTTTTGATTGGCCCTCAATGACAAGTTCTTCCATTATACCTCCTCACACTTTCCTCTTCTTCCTTGGTTGCCACACCTCAATATAATCTCTAGCACCTCTGGCACCACGAGCATCACCCCAGTTTTGATTTTTTTTAACACATGGAATTGGTTTTGGGGATTTTTATTTTTGAGAAAGTGAAAGGAAAGCTTGCGGCGGAATTCACATCTGCCAATTTTGGTATTGGTTCTCCTTCAGTGCAGTACCCTTCGATCAAGGACATAGATCTTGTGAGTATACAACTCCAAAATCAAGGACACAGACCTTCTGAGTGCCATAGCACACAATGGATTTTACAAATAAGGGAAAGCCTCAAATGCCAATCAAATTCAATTGTTTTATAGTTCAGTTTTTATCCAAAAGTTTAACAGTCATAAAGCTCATCTAATGAAGCTTGAAAATGAAGGACAATGATTGGATCGCAATGAGGAAACTTATGAATAGCTCTGGTTTGTGTGGTTTTTGGTGACTAGAACTGGATAGGAGTGATTGCGGTGGTTGGTTGATGAAAATGGCGACAATGACAGCGAGGTGTTTCCATGTTGCTAGGTAAGGGAGAAGAGGAAGGGGGGGCATTGCATTTGGAGAGGGGGAGTGGCAGAAATGGTTTTCATCTTTTAATAGTATAATAGTTTTTCTTTTGTAAAAAAAAAAGAAAAAAGAAAAATTGAGTTGGATCCATGTCCACTGGCCATTGTTTTTTGAGGGCTAAGATGTGTGCACTTAACAGCCATCAGAACATAGCATTTGTGGTTGATACTAGAAAGCCAAACAATATTATGTTGACGTTGCTTTTTTAATTTCCTTTTCATTTTTTTGTTTTCATTTTCTCAACACGTTCTCCCTAAAAAGTGTTGCGACTTGGCATTCTTTGATCACTATGGAGAATGTCTTGTTATTGTATGCCTTTATTAAAACCTGTTTTTGGCAGAATTATAGAATTTTGTGTTGTGTGTTACTAGTTGCATTGCTATGCAATACATAGGTATGTATTCCCTGGAATTAAAGCTCAAGGATTCAAAGAAGCAAAGGAACATAACTTTAAGTGGAAGGACCTGTCAAATTAAATTTACCTCGCATTTACTGAATTAGATTTGATGTTGACTTGGTTCTGTTGGCAGGTAGCTGAACGAGCACTGTTTCTGTGGAACAATGATCATATTCGAAATTTGATCATACAAAACAGCAAGGTGATACTGCCTATAATCTTCCCTGCTTTGGAGAAAAATACTCGGGGCCATTGGAACCAAGCTGTTCAGAGTTTGACCCTGAATGTGAGAAAAATATTCTCTGACGCTGATCCGGCACTTTTTGATGAATGCTTGATGAAATTCCAAGAAGATGAAATCAAGGATAGTGAGAAGCAGGAGAAGCGGGAATCCATGTGGAAACAATTGGAAGATGTTGCAGCATCTAAGGCTGTAAGCAATGAGGCAGTCCTTGTCTCAAGGTTTGCGACCTCAGTTGCCATCACTACCATTGCTAATCAACTAGCAGCTACAGGTAGTTGAGAGCCATAAGAGATCCAAATTGTAAGCTCTGACCCCATGATGAGGAACTAAGGTGAATGCATCCAGTGGGTGTCTGGCATGCTTACCTCTGCTAACAGAAATTAGATTATGGGGGTTTCTGTGGATATCAGGTTGCTCCTTGTTTCTGGTCTTTTGGGCTCCGTTGTTTGTACTCTTGAGCCATGGGGGTATATATGTACTATAAGGGATCTAGTTTATACTTTATAATAGGCTGTGCTTGTTTAGATTTCTAGCTATTGAGATTGTGCATGAACAGATAAGCAATCCTTTCCTTTTGCCACCCTTTCTGTAACTTTTAACATTGGTAATTTCTATTGCGTTTAGCCTTTTGCAGGTAAAGATCTCGAGCCATGTTTTATTTTTTTTGGGTCGAATCAAGCCATGTTCATATTAACACTTTATTGTCGTTTACTAGTACTACCTGCTCTATGGACGCTGAACTAGGTAGGTCTCATGGCGGATTCTTTTTGTAGTAGGGGAGCATGGCACATTGGACTCTGGGCTCTTTGGATCCATTACTGTCTCCTTTCAAGGGGGAAAGGAAAAAAATGTTTCTTACCTGCATTCTGCTGTTGATTTTGAACCTCTAATTCTGAAATTACTGAATCAAAACTAATATAGCTCAAGTCAAATTTACTAATTTCGGGGATCAAAGCTCTTTTAATATTAATTTTTTTCTAATAGTAAGAATCAAACTTTCACAATTTTATTTTTAAAAAATAAGTATAAAACTAAACGTCATACTTTAAAAGTGAACTGTATTTTAATTAGTCTACAGTCTGTAACACATAAATTGGTCCAGATGAGATATTACTACAGAATCATTCAGTATACAAATACATTGCCAGTACATTTAGAACTGGAAAACTACCAAACACATCTATTACCAAACTCTAAAAGAATTCAAATAAGATATGGACATCACGCAACTTTATATGGCCATCATGCAGCATCATCAATGATCATCACCATATGCAATGAATCTATAACGTTCTTGATATGGACCATTGAACCAAAGGGCAGCCTCAAACCACTTGGGGTACCTGACCAAGTCACCTGCCACAAATTGCATGAAACGCTTGCTTCCTTCAGGCACAACTCTCACTTCCCCTTCTTCTATGTACACCAGCTGGCCTACCTGCCAGTCCCAGGGCAACCTGCATTTTCCAGTCTTCCACACTGACCATCTTGAAACTCCAAGCTGGGCTAGCCTTTCAGGAGACACTTTCCTTTCCACCTTCACATTGTACAATTCTTCCAACGATTTTTCTATCCTCATTGCTCTTATGGAACACCTTCCTATAGAAGAGTTACCAGACTTACCAAAATCCTTGGTATGGGTGTTGACAGGAGAATATGTGAAGGTTGATGCTGTGAACAGGCTTGCCATGCCTATTAACAGTTTAGACGCAATGTGCTTCGCTTGTATATAGCTCAAATCTGCAAGACGACTTCAAGAAAATCAAAGACGTTTTCAATTAAAATGATGTGCACTGAATGGAAGTAGTTCACATGAATAATTTTTTGAATGCCAAGAAGAGAAAAAGGGGAAGAAAAGAGGGGGAGCATAACTAATGATGCCATAGCTTTCTGTTGATTTTATAGTGCAAGTGTTGCGATGCCGCTGCTGTCTCTTTCCTTCCCTATGTGGGTTGGCTTGTTTCATTGTTTGCATGTGCTGTTTGTTCCCATCCTAAATGAGTAAAAAGGAAACAATTTCCTCTTTTTTTTTTTCGTTGATACTTTGAGAAGTAAATTCTCTTGGCCAATAACACAAAGAAGGCTAGAAACAACCTCTCTGCTTGTGGGGTAAGGCTGCATACATCTATCCTAAGAAGTAAATTCTCTTGGCCAATAACACAGACAAGGCTAGAAACAACCGCTTTGCTTGCAGGGTATGACTGCACACATCTACCCTCTCCACCAGGTGGGATTCTCATAGACTGTGCCACCCAATAACACAGACAAGCATTAGGGTCAGGATGGCCTGAAATTGAATTGGCTAGAGAAGAACGGGGTTTAGGGAAGGAAGATGTTACCTAGCACCTACTACTTTGTATAATCCACAAGCATGTTTGGTTTTTCGTTTGGAAGCCTCAAAACCATGGTTTTGGCAAAAGCTACTCTCCAGTTGCTTTTATCAAAACCAAGGTTTTGAAATTCCAAATGGAAAACCAAACAGGGCTACACATCAATGGAATGGACCAGGAAAAAGGATACAACAAAATATAAAAGAAAACAGGCGCTTATCAATCTTCAAGTTGTTCTATTCTAAAGTAGCTACTAAATACAAATTGTCATCCACCCAAAAAAGGAGATATGATAGCATACAAAAGAAATGTGCACATTCTTAAGTACACAAATCAATTACAAAAACCCAACACTTATTGACACAGGACTGTCCTTATTTCACACAAATTCAATTTGAACCCCAAGACCTGTAACCCTGTGGTGTATTCTCTTCAAGAGGTGAGCTAGTAAGTTCATCTATAATCTGAAATTGTCAGCTTTCTCTGTTATTAGTTATAGCCTCACACCAAACGAATTAGGGTGTGGTAGTTTTACATTTCTAATGCGTGGTAACTGATAAACAATTCCCATACCTCACAACTTGAACACCCATTGAGAAGAACAATATAAGATGACACAAACACCAACTAAGAAGAACAGAGGAAAACAAAAACATGAACAAAGTTAGAGACTTTACCCGTTCAAAGAAACTGCAGATATGAAGATGCAGTGAGAGTATGGGTTCCTTCCAAGTTCCTACCGAATAATGATAAACCCTCCCTGGGTCGTGAGTGAGGTTTATCCCGTAGAGTTGAAACCTTTATATGTATCACTGTTTCTTCACTTTTCTCTCTCTGGCCCCACTGGGTACCGGGTCTCTAGGTTACCCTTTTTCCTTTCCTTTTCTTTTTCTTTGAAATATTTTTTTTCCTTTTCCTTTTTCTGAAGGAAAAAGTAAGATTTTGTTAAAAAAATTAGAAATAAAAACTTTACTATGTTGGAATTTAAATTTTTTTGTCTGCTAAATATTTTTACTTTGGATTTCTTATTGAGTATCACTAGTTTGCGAACTCTCAAAAAAGTAAAGAAACAAGACAGAGACAGTTTTGGTGGTTAAACGTGTTCACTTGTGGTGCGCAAATTTTCTTGCCTTTGTTAATGATAAACGAAACTGAGAGCAACACAAGGGACAGAGTGAAAAGGGTTGCTTTACTTTGATTGCTCTATTGTTTATTATCCTTTAAGTTTTGAGTTTCTTTTTGTTATGTCATTGCTTCAGCTTCAACCCTTTAATGGAATATCTCAGCTTGCAGTGGGGACTCCATTCCCGCAGAAGAAATGCGGCAGAAGAGCTCTCCTTTGGAGACGACAAGCTGTTCCCTCCAGAACTCAGGTACTAATGCTTCAATTGCTGATATATCCTATGTCTTTTCTGTATAACAAGTCCAAGTGAAGATTGGTATTTGACCATTTTTTTTAGAGGATAATGGAGAGTGTTTCTGTGAGTGGAGAAGTTGGCGGTGCTGGTGGAGCATACTCTTATGAAGCCTTGAAAAGATTAGACCAAATATGGTCAAACATATGTTCAGCTCAAGAAGGTTCATCATGTCATTCAATGATTCTTGTATCCATTAAGGAATTGAGACTATCTTATGTGTGCAAAGAGTTCTCTATACTATGTGTCTGGTGATCTTATAATATATATTGCAGTTGTGCAAGAACCTCAGCAAGTTGTGTCTACCATTCCAAGCTTGTTTCGCTCATCTGATCTGGCTGACAAAGCACAAGGCTCATATGATGTGTTGGTGTGTGGAGGCACTCTGGGAATCTTCATTGCCACAGCCTTGTGTGCCAAAGGTCTTCGAGTAGCCATCGTGGAGAGGAACATACTAAAAGGGGTATGTAAGTTAGCTATCTTGAGAGTTGGGACATTGATCCTTGGTCAGAAAAGTGTCAATAAATTCTTTGGATTATCAAATTAATTTTTCTCGTTGTCTGTGTTGTTTTGATCATTAGAGAGAGCAAGAATGGAATATATCAAGAAAGGAGCTTTTGGAACTTGTAGAAGTTGGAATCCTGGAAGAAGATGATATTGACAGAGTTACAGCTGTAAAATTCAATCCGGTAATTCCTTAACTTCAGTTTAGTTGCCAGTGTCTATGTAGCAAGAATCATCTTGATTAGGTATCACCCATAACTATTGTCTTGAAGTCACTTTGAACATACATCACACATCTGAACACACTGAAAGATTGATAGTATGGAGGCCTTGTTTGTCACAAATGGCGGAAATCAAAGAGCACTGTATCCAGGAGAAGAAATTCTCTGACAACTAATGTTTATTATCTAACACTACCAAAATTTGTGTCATCTTCTAACTTGTTTTTGAAATTCATGAATTATACAGAATAGATGTGGATTTGAAAGGAAAGGTGATATCTGGGTTGACGAGATTCTTAATCTTGGTGTTTCGTAAGTCTCCTTCCCATTAACTAATTCAATACACCAGTAATGAACTAGAATGAAGTCCTGGATTTTATGAATAAACTATTTTATCTATGTTCTTATCTGTTAATAATTTTCTTTTCTATTCTGTAATGCTTGGCAAGGAACAGTATATGCAGTTGCAGTTGCTTCTAGGTAGGTCCATTCACGTGTCCCCATCCAGAGTGGACAGGAAATTTGCTGTATGAGTGATTAGTCTGGTGTCTGGATGTAGCATTATTAAGAAAAATACCAGCAGTTGCAAAGAAAAACTTGAAAAATTTATCGAGTGCTTCCAAAAAGTTCTAAATGCTTGCACTTCACAATGAAGTAATTTCATTAAAACAGCTTATATTCAGTCGAAGATCACCTTGCTTCTGCAAGTTATGTTTACCAGTCTTTTTTGTTATCTGCCATTGCAGACCAGTAAAGCTAATAGAGATTGTAAAGAAACGTTTTATCTCCCTTGGTGGCATCATCTTTGAGGGTTGCAGCGTCAACTGCATTAATGTATATGAAGATGCTGCAGTGAGTTTACCTTAACCTGTAGAGTTAGTTATTCTAGTGCAGCTGTAAATGTTATCATCATAATTATACAACTATAGACTATGCAGTTATTTTATACGTTGCCCTCGAAATATTTGGAATTTTGAGTACCACTAATTTATGGCTTAACGATGAATGGTAGAGGAGAATGACAATGTTTATAATGGTGGTTGAGTTTTGGGTACTATGTATATTTCATACCTTACGAGGCATGTAGAGTACAAGCCAAATGTAAATTGACTTTGGAGAAATCAGTGCTAATTTTATTTAATGATAAAGACGCATGAATGCTTGTATATTTTTTTCTCAGGTTCTGAAACTTTCCGGGGACAAAATCTTGGCATCTCGTCTTATAATTGATGCCATGGGGAACTTTTCGCCCGTTGTAAAACAGGTCAGAGCTATAATTTTACTCACTGCTGCATTCAAACATATAGTTTTACTCATTGCTGCATTCAAACATGAAATTTATCATGTTATTATAGGCCATAGGGGTGTTTTCAAATGTTTCATCGAATACATGCACAGGTTGCCATATATGTGTGCTCCTTTGTATAACTGTGAGTATGCTCACATTGCATATGAATTGTCAAGTGAAACATAGAAAGGTTTTCTGGTGTATGTCCTGTTGTGCACATCCACTGATCTACATGCATATGCATGTGCAGTCTTGCACCTTCATTTTATATGCATGCAACATTTGTTAAATAAGTTGCCAACTAAATTCCTTAATGATTACTAGACTGAGAGGATAGGCCAATGATGGTCACTTTCATCCACTGCTATTGATTGAATCAACACTAACTAGAATAAGACTAAAAACTCTGTTGGCAAATTAAAAAGTTCAATTCATGAAAGTTGTCTGCCAACTTGATTTATTGAAGTATACATAGGTAAATACAGAATATCAAAGACATTTTCCCAAAGCTTCTTTCCAGTGTCACATGCAATGATTTTACAGATAAGAAGTGGGAGGAAACCTGATGGTGTTTGCCTTGTTGTTGGAACCTGTGCACGGGGCTTTAAAAATAATTCCACTAGTGATGTCATATATAGCAGTTCGTCAGTTAGGAAAGTTGGGAATTCAAAAGCACAATATTTTTGGGAGGTAACCTTTTAGTACATTAATAGAATAGTAGTATTCCCATGTTTTATTTTTGGAGTTTTAGCTGAAATCTTCACAGGCATTTCCAGCTGGCTCAGGTCCTTTGGATCGTACTACTTATATGTTTACTTATGTAGAACCTCAGCCAGGATCCCCAAAATTGGAAGAATTATTAGAAGAATACTGGGATTTGATGCCAGAATATCAGGCTAGTTTTCTTTTCTTCATTATGCTCTCTTATGTCGCTTGATTTTTCTGTTTTGGAGGACATCTTATGCTCCCCTAGTTAGTACTTTCCTGGCTGTTTTGTGTATGAACTATCTATTCTTTTGGCTGATGTCCATTTGCAACTTTTAAGTGACAGGGTGTTTCACTTGACAATTTAGAGATACTGAGAGTTATTTACGGCATCTTTCCCACATATCGCGAGAGGTAACAATGTGTATCGGATGATGTACTTACAAATTTCTTAATTTAGTTCTACTTCTGGTTGCCAATTACAGTCTTAATTTAGTTCTTAATTATATCAATGATTATCGTTTCTTTTAAAATATGACACCTTACAATTTTTTATGGTATGGAGCACCCAACAGCCCGCTACCAGCCGCTTTTAATAGAGTTTTACAGGTAAATTAAATTTTACACTTCCAAAACTTCTGCCAAATGGAATCATCTATGATCTTCCAAGTAATATTAAAACAGTGAAGCTTCATTTTCTGTAGCTTGGTGATGCTAGTGGCATACAATCACCAGTTTCATTTGGTGGCTTTGGGAGCTTGACCAGGCACCTTGGAAGACTCTCAGCTGGTATGCCTTTCTGTGAAATTATATACAGACATACTTTTAAGCTGAATCTTGAACTAGTTGAAGGAGATCTGTTTCAATGTTGTTGGAAAGGATTTACTTGTTTTTCCTATATATGAATGTGAGACCATGGATCAATTAATTTTTCTGAGTTTTGGTGGAACTCCTTGCCTCCATTTTTCTTTACCTTTTATTATGTCTTATTGCAACATTAGAACAATATGTAAAGATCCTAATTCATTAAACAATTTTCTGGACAAAATTGATTTGGGAAGTTATCATAAAAAGTAACAACTAACAAGAACATGGTGAAGGCAGATAACATAGCAATAACATTGAGATAATCTAATTCTCTTTTTGCACTTTGCTATAATGAAGGAATATATGAAGCAATCAATGGTGATTATCTTGACTCACACAACTTGTCTCTGCTGAACCCATACATGGTACTTTTCTGCTTCTTTAATCATCAACTGTACATGAAAACTGAGTAGAGTGCTGACCAAAATTTTGTACAACACAGCCCAATTTAAGTGCTTCATGGTTATTCCAAAAAGCAATGTCAGCAAAACAACACACCAATGTTCCTGCAGATTTTATTAATGAACTTCTTTATGCCAACTTTAGCTGCATGCAGGTGGTTTATTTCTCTAATCACTGAGATTATTTTTCTTTTCACTCTTTTGCTTCAATCTCATGTTTCACTTTTGCAGAGGCTTGGGGATCCAGTACTACGGCCATTTCTACAGGTGGACTTAGTCCCTATATGGACTTGCTTTTTGATTTATGAGATGTTCTTCCCAAATGATTCGATTGATTGAGATGAGAACCAATAGCAGTGTTAACCATGGAAATAATGACTTCCATGATAAATCTGGTATTATTTCAGGATGTTGTACAGTTTGGGCCACTTTCCAAGACATTGGGACTGGTTATGTTAACAAAGCCTCAAATACTCCCATCCATATTTAAACAGGTAATCATGAATTTATTATATATCATCATTGAGTAATTTTTCACATGTTGTTTAACACTGCTCAAACTAACCAATGCATAGTTGGTTCAAATGGCTCGATATTTATTCTTCTTAGGTAAGGTCTTGAATTCAAGTTTTGTAAATGAAAAAAATAAAAATAAAAAAATTGTCTTAAGAGAACTTTTTCCTACAATAAACCAACTCAACTCGAGTTAGATTAGTTGCGTTATGTATACTTTGAATACTTACGGTTTTGATAAGACAAAAACATTGCCCAAACTATAATGAAGGTGGCATAATTAGTAAATGAAGTAACCTTTCCAATATTGGCAACTTAGAATTTTCTCTGGCTTCAGGTTGGTGTTCCTGTACTTCTTGACTGGTCCAGACATTTTTTTATGCTTGGGTATTATACTTTTCTCTCGACCTTTGCTGACCCTGCTGTGAGGTAATAATAGTGTTCCCTTCTGAACCACTTATCCATTTCTTTATTTATTCAAAAATAACATACTCCAATTTGTTTCAAAAGGAGAAACTCTCATATTATATCTCATCTACTCTCACATGTTCCATTTATTGCAAGGCCATTCTTAAATACATTACCATCCAAGACGAGTTTCCAGTGGAAGCGCCATCTCGAGGCTTGGAAATATGGAGCTGGTCTTGATTACAAGCTATAGTAATTATAATACATACAAACAGACAAAATAGAGATGAAGTGGTGCCATTTTTGGCCGTTAAGGGATTGGTTATTTTTGCCTCACATCCAATTTCAAAAGTGGTGCTTTTCAAGACTTCATTTCATTCACTCTTGATTCTTGTAAACGGGATGTTTGACTTCATTTTTTTGTTTTTTTTACCACTTCCACATTAAGTGAGGTGACACAAATGAAAATCCTGGAAATTAGACATGATTTTAAACAATTCTTTGATTGGTCTCAATAAATTGGTTCTCAAATTGTCTTGGGATGCTTAAACACTCTTTCAATTTTAATGTAATTGCAATTATAACTTCATCTCAAAGATGTTTTATACATCAACATTCAAACAAACTATCGGAACATTTTTGGGATCTCGGAAGAGTCAGGATCCCTTGTTTTTCTTTTATCAGTCATTCCAATGTTCTGATATAATTTTGGCTTAAACATAGACATATCTAGGGATTGTAAATACTTAATTCACGTTCCCAAGTGTCATATTATTACAACAAATTATTCTTTTCAACAAATTATTGTTGTTGAATTATCCAAAACAACAATATTCCACCAGTTATTAGCTTACTTAATTATCTACTTTGTATTATTTTCTCTCCTGCAAGCTTCAACACTTGCAATGACAATAACAGCTATAGGCACACTCCATTCAAACTATATCGTACATCGCCCATGCCATTATTTCCAAGGCAACCAGTTAAAAGGAGAATAGAGAATATTGCAAGTTTCAATCTGATGTTTTTGCACCCCAAATTTTAGATAGCTCTTTTACTATAGGCTTCTGCTTAACATCTTCTTCCCTTTCCAAATGCCATTTTCTTGACATATTCTCAGCCTGCAAAGCCCAATTTTTGAGTTATGCCTGTGATTTAAAATATTCAGATTTTTTTTGAAAAAAAAAGGCAATCTAAAACTCACCCATATTTTCATGGGAACAAATTGTTCTTTGATATTCTCAAATTGTGGCTCAACGAAGTCTTTTCCTTTGGTTTTGATGTCACTGATCTATTAAAACAATGAAAATTTTGGATAAAGAAGTCAATAAACTAATATAGAGAATTTATATGGCTAGCAGAAGACAGCTGAAAAACCATCAAGAAAACAAACAAGTTACAAGAGATACAACTCAAAGGCTTATATGAAGAAGTTTTATGGTACCAAATATGTCAATGGACATGATAGTCAATGAAGAATGATCACTGGAAATGGAAGAGTTACAACTTACAAGGTAGGAATTCAAGAGGGTTACTTAACTAATTTTACATTTTCAAAAACACATACATACATATTCAGAGAGAGAGAGAGAGAGAGAGACTGCATATTAAAGGCTACAGAGAATTCTAGAGCCAACATATAACTAAAATGCACTTACATTATGCAGCTCTAACTTGGAGGCCACCGTACCAAACACCAATGCAGCACCACCGAATACAACTGCAGTGGCAACAGCAAATGCTTTTCCAACTATAAAACCAAAAACAAAGTATTTGCATCAGAATACATTTGCATTCAAGTGCATTTTTCGCTTGCTTAATCAAAGCCAACCATGGAGTATCACATTCTAAAAAGTAATCAAAGGATGACCATAACATATGGTGGTCTTCTCCATACCCTCAGATTTCTACCAACCATTAGCTGCTACCGTTTTCACTACAAATTCCACATAGATGTGATGTGAAGATTATGGTTACCAAAGCTAGTACATTTAAGTTTGTAATTGTCAAGTGAACACTGAGGCAATGATGGACATATTCATCAGTGAGCAAAATAAATCCTTTTCCCAGTGTTGCATCAGAGATAAAAGCCACACCTACACCATCTTTTGATGCACAGTTATTGAAAATTGTTTCTAGCATTTATGATTTACATTTGCGAAAAACATAGTTGAAAAAACAAGCATCTATGACGACTAAAATCTCCGAATGAGAGCAATTACCAATTACCACATGAGCAATTTAATGAAAAGGAATGAAATGTACCATGTGCTAGCCCTTCAGCTGCAGCTTTTAACTTCTCCGGGTTACCATGGGTGGTGTGCCTATCTTGACGCAACTCATTAGCTGTTGAAGCTGAAAACGTGTTTTCTGCTTTAGTTAGTTCCCACCTGCAACCAAACCATTAAGTTCAAAATACGAAGAATTAGCTGAGCAACAAAGAAGGAACAATCAAACATAACTATAACGACATACAAGCCTTGTCCTATTAGCTGGAGTCACCTAAATATGTCAAACGTTGTTATAGTGTACTATAGTTAAGAACACAACACTAAAAACATCAAATCCAAATTGTGGGGTTTCCACCGAAAAAACCAAAAAAAAAACATAAAGAACAAGGCTTTAGGTAAAAATAACCCAGAACAAAATTGAACAACTAAGAACACCTTCATAACCCAATTACTTAACCAAAAAACCCAGAGTTCAAATTCAAATGCAGAACCTTATGCAATAGAAATTACATTGATTAGCTCAAGGTAGTACAATTAAGGGGCTTTGAAAATTGAAATTGAACCTTTTGGGGCCAAAGGTGACCTGGGGCAGGGAAAGGTAAGCACGTAGAGGGTTGAGCGCATCAGGGGATACAGAAGATTGGATTTTGGGGTCAGAATGAAGGACCCATTTGGAAGCAGAGAAGGATGAAGAGGTTGAATCTGCGGTTTCGCCTCTGAAAACTTTCGAAGGAAGGGAGTGCCTCAGAACCTCAGGGAGCACGTCAGCATGGCGACCACCTAGTCCTTCCTGCTCGACAGAGTCGAGGTTGTTGTTCGTTTTGGAGGGTAGATGGTTTTTCTGGGCCAATTTTCCCACTGCCTGTTTGGATTCCTGGAAAAAATAAGCGGCTTCTTTCCCTGCTAACCTTACTCCCAGGAAACTCATTTTTTTAATTTTTTGGGAGATTATTACAGTTTGTTGGAATTCAATCTTTATCAAATTTTGTTGGAATCACTGTGAACATTGTGTTGCCACGTTGCACTGCGTATTTATAGCTTCTGACCCTGTTAGTCGGTGTCATTTTCTATTGAATTTTAATAAATTATTAAATAAAAAAAATCAATAGCTCTTTTATGAAAAATGTTGCTCAGAATCATGATATACTTCAAATTAAATTTAAATCAAACAAGTTTTATTACTTATTCGTTTGGAAAATAAAATTAATTTAAAAAAAATGTCTTTTGTAAGCATTAAAAGAATATTTTGAAAGGACGTCGCAAAATTCGTAATTCAATTCTCCTAATTAATTAAATTATATAGTTATCAATGTAGAAAATATTTTATTTAATCATCACCCTCAACCTAAAATTATGTAAATAATTAGTATGATAAAAAATATATAGAGTAAGTCACAATCACTAACGCGACATATGTATTAAATTTTTCTCGCAAATTCACATATTTTTAATTTCATTCTTTTTTTCTTCTTCTTCTTTTCTCTCTTTATATTTTTCCTTTGTGTGGCCTTTTGGATTTGTTTGAAACCTGCCATATTCACACATATCATTTCTTTTGTATCATTATCTAGATACTAATACCTTAAATATTTGATATATTTATTAGAATAACAGTTAATTACCACAAGGTTCATGATTAAGAAAGATCAAAAAGGCAAAAACTCATGCATAATTTTTTTTCCGAATTATTATCACTTCAAGTAATTTATAAGGATTAAAAATATTATTAAATAGACTTATTTTTAAAAGGTATAAATATGTTAAAATAAATCATTAATTATTTTGTTAATATATTTGTTGTTTTCACTCCATTAATATTTATATAATCTTTCATTTAATAGTAATATTAAAAAATAATTATAAATTTAAAAATAATTCAAAAAATTATTGATTTTCTAAAAAAGTGACAGATATATAAACTAAAACAAAATAATTATTTGAAAAGAAAATGGTCTATTTTAGTTTTTTCAAAATGCTGTCTAATAAAGTAACAGAAGTATATACGATTTGTTTACCAAAAAAAAATATAAGTTTAAAGTCTAAACAATTGGGAAAAACAAAAACTATAAAGAACAACCCAATTTCTTGGCTACCAAGTTGTGAGAAACATCTCTTTAACTTGTGGGATATCTGGTCCATGTCTGATACGAAAGTTTGGTCCCGCAACTTCCTCGGGCAAGAAACATGGATTAGATAAACATAAATCTCTTGGAGAGCAAAAAGAAAAAAAAGAGGGACAAACATAATCTCCATTCTCCACACAAATAATTGACCGTCTTCAGCAAGGAAGAGTATATTAGTGTAAAGGTCCCAAAGCAAAAAGCAAATAATTTAGGCTTCGTTCACTTCATCCTCCTTCAAATGGATATTAAGTCACTTTTTAAAAAAGTAAAACAACTATAATGCATAGTAGACTAAGTACATTATCGTCCAAAACGAATAATCTTTTCTGCCGGAAACCATGCATTTGTGTTATGTACAAGCACAGAAAATATGCCAAGACCATGGACATAAATATAATTATTGAAAATAATCCATAAGTCAAATGGTGAGGATGGGAAAAATAATAATTTGAGAGCCTACACAAAGGATGAGTAAAACATAACGGCTATTTTAATAAAAAATCTTGACTATATCCATAGACCGGAGAGCACTAAAAAAGATTATGCAATTACTTGGAAAAGAAGCGATGAACACATCTAATGCTTGGAGAGGAAGATTCCGTTTAGTTTGACTTGGTGTAACAAATGGGATGGATGAGGCTTCATAGATTTTTCTACAATCTTGCTTGACCCTTGTATTGTATAGAGTCTGGCCATATGCATAGACCAATTAATTTTCCTCACTACAGATATACCATGTCGGCATCTCATTAAAAATGCTTTTCTTATGATTCACTGGTCCCATATAATGCTGACGTTAAAAGAAGTTATAAAGAAAGCTTAGCAACATGGCAAGTTCAAGGGCCTGATCAGGTGTATAAAGTTTTTCTTTGAATTAAAGTGCTGTAGACATGGAATTCCTGAATTGAGATGTGCCGGTGGTGCTCAACTTAATTTTTTTTATATATTATTAAAGTTTCAGTTAAGTGTTAGAGTATGTAATTGGGATTAGAAATTAGTTAGAATTTGTTGAATTGGCTAGATATTAGCTAATAGTTAGACTCAATTAAGCTTGTATTTCACTTGTATTAGATACATTTTTCCACTATTAGTAAAACTCATTTTCTACATCTTTTTTGAACTCTCTAAATTCCCTATAACCTATCATACATTTCAACACTAATGAGAAGTCTCACTCCAGTTTAAGGTTAAGGTATGTTTCTTGATTTATTGAGCGCTTACAAAGGTACTTACCATAATAACCTAAGAATCGAACCTAAATCATGATAATACATGAATAGAAGGTTGATCATATAAAATAGTCCCGTTGGCATGCTGAACTTAATTCTACAGCTTGAATTGTTCTGTGGCAATCCCAAATTGAAAGACAGTTGTATGAGAATTATGACAATGGGCCGAATGCCAATATCATTAACAAGCCTTGAAGGACCTAGAGCAGAAGTTACAAATGGGTTGGCATGAAAAGGAGTTACATGCTGAAGATAGAAATTGTAGGTGCTGAGTACAGTGACTTTGTAAATGGAATAACGTATGGTTTTCTTCCATGCTACAACGGTTTCTCATCATAGAAACTACTCTAACCTTGGCTTGGATAACACATAGGAAGGTCCTAGGTAGCTTTCTGATATGAAGCCTATGCCTAAGATGGATTATTTTCAGGTTCTGTTCACTTCTTCATTTCGCGATCTCAATTTCAGGTTCTATTTTTGCATGGATAAAGGGGATATATCTACATGTTATATGTAGGCATGGGAGTAATCAACTATGTGATATTCATTATCTGCATTAAGTGCAATAGATTCAACTAATTAACTATTGAAATTTGATAGCAAAATTAAATTTGCATTGTGCAATTACTTTCAAAATAAAATTAATCTCACTCGTTCATGTAATAGATATATGTAAGAATCTCTATATATGGCCAACCACAACCTGCCATTAGTATATGCTGGTTATGTGCCATGGGCTTTGCTGCCCTCATTCGCTTGAAGGATCCATGGCAGTGGTGAGTCCCTCACTAGCACTACACCCACCTATAAGTAATAATAAGGGTCTGCCACTAGCCATGTGCATTATTTTTCTTTGTCAATGAATCTTTATAGTTTTTCGTGTGAAATTAATTCCCCTCTAGTATATAATAGTACTAGTATCTAGTTGTTGAAAAATAAAATATTCACTATAGCTATGTAAAATTAAATATAGTAGGGATTTAAGCAGTTCTTATTTACGCTTGTTCAGCTATAATAATTAGGCTTTGATAAAATTTAACTTATTGCTAATTAATCAAGATAATTAAGCTTGACTCTCGCATCTTTCTTTTCTTAATTAGTCACAGATTTGTTGAACAAAAGCGACAGGATGATAACATAAGCTATGATTTTAACAATGGATTAGATTTGATGCCATAAATATCGAATATATATACTTTAGAAAATCAGGTTAATAGAATATGGGTAACATATCTAAATTCTTATCAAAATGATTTTTCATAGAGTTATTTTTATTTCTCATGGTAGCTCATATTTTTTGAATGTCAGACTAATCACTTTGGGAGTGATATTTCATAGGAAAGATTGTGTTTTACTCTTCTAAACTATGAGTTATATACACTTTAACTCCTATATTTTAAAAATATCTAAATCGATCCTCTAAACTTTTACGAATGTGTATTTTATCTAAAGTAAATGTATTATACCCCTTCAACTCGATACCCTAAACTTTCTTGAATATGTGGTACTTATATTAAAAATTGATTAAAAAATTAATAGAATGATCAATTTGTAAATTCATATGGTCGATTTACATATTTTTAAAATTTAAGAATTAAAGTGTAAATGACCTATAGTTTACGAGAATAAAGTATTTTTTCCCTATTTTATAAAATGTTAAACTATTTATAAAAAAATGGAAGTTAAATTATTGTATTTCCAATCGAACGTAATTTTATATTCTTATCCCGATTTAGTATTGAAAATATTATGTTAACCTCTAATTTTCCTCAAGTTATTAGTACTGGAAAAAAAAAATGACTGTTAAATTCCCAATTTGTGAGAAGTATCACAATAGGCCACTCATGCATCTATTTAACCATTTTTGTTAGAGAAATATTATTTGTGTATATATTTTTTTGCCCTCCATGTCGACGCACTCCCATTTATTATTGGATAGGGCGTGGATTCCACTTAATATGGGTCCCACACTCCCATCCAATGATAAATGAGAGTGCATCGATACGAAAGCCGAGAAAACACATATACAAATAACATAACCCTTTTTGTTAATCATGTGATCTTTATGTGCCAGTCATCAATGTCAATCAATAAACTTTTAACAAAACATTTAAATATTTTTCATTTATTTTAATTCCAATATAAAAAGAAAAAATAAAAAATGGTGACTATGCAAGATTTCGTACCTAGCATGTGCTATTAATGATCACATGTACAAATCATAAAGTAACAAGCCTATTAACTATCACAAGATTGTTTAATGATTTCTGTGCCATACTCAAAAAAATTATGATGCATAGTTTCTTTCAACTTCCTCCTTGATGTTTAGAAAGTTTGTCTGTTATTATTTTTCCAATTATTTTCTGTCCTTGACACAAATATTTTCAAATGTTTGGGTTGTAAAGTTGTAAAGCGGTGCCGCATTAGCTCAAATGAACAATTTATTACTCTAACGCCTGGATGGTCAAAGAGCAATCATCAATATTTATGCGTGCTTAGTGGTTAATAGCGAGTGTTTAAGACTTCTCTTCAAAACTTTGATGCTGGCTTTGGCAATTGGCATTATCTCTCATATTGAGCACACCCAACACACTACTATGTTGTGTTGCTTTTTATTTATTTTCCAACTACACAATTATTTCGCTCAACCATGAGGTTCAAAAATAAACACGCGCACACCAAAAAGCCTATAGCTGGAGCTGGTGGTGCCCCTGGTGGGCGTCCTGTAACCAGAATTAGTATGTGCACTTATTCCACCACTCTGTGGACCACAAGCCCCACATCACAACAATTTCACACAACCATAACACAAATAACTCCTAGTTCCCTCTGCCCTCTGGATTTGGTGCATGGAAGTGGGAGATTCTACACACTGCACTTGCACCCCCCACCCTACCATTTTGGAATCACCATTGTATATGATAGGATGGTTTTAAATTGTAGTCCGTAATTGTAATTATAATCACAATATTTCTGTTGTGATTGTTCTTACATCGGTATTGTAGTAACAATTGTAGCTACATACATCAGTTGCATATTCATACAATTTTCCACAATTGCATTAATGATTAATCTTAATGTAACTGTAATCACAATTTAAAATTGTATATTAACCACAAAGTGAAAATTGAACAAAAAAAGTGTACAAGACTGAGAGAGGTTCTGGTACCTTAATGCTATGTAGGTAGGGTGAGTGCATATGAAGTCTACCATCTTAGCTTGTAACAAATATTCTTCCGTGTGCACAAGGTGGTGTTGCTTTCTTAATTATTTGCATGGTGGTTGTGTGAAGTAATGGGTATTTAACACAGTGCATTCAAGGTTTGGGGCCTATGAGTGAACTGTTTGATGATTGATGAGTAAGTTCATGCTGTTACATTTTCGTATATTTTTTGAACTCTAGAGGTCCCCCCCCCCCCCCTTTTTTTTCTTTTTCTTTTATTCCTCTCCCCAGAAAACAAAGGCCAGTTTGGTAGAACTTAAAACCCAAAATATGTGAAAAACCTCTTAGTCAACTATGTGGTAATGATTATTGTTGTTCTCAACACAGTTGTTTTCATTATATGCAGAGGAGGAATAGTATAAGGGAAATTATTTACTAATATACCTAGTCGTGGATCCCAAAGATGGACTAATGAAAATCCAAATTATGTACTCAAACGACAACAACAAGAATTGCAACTTCAAACTTGTGAATTCCTACACCTTCCCAGCAACCAAACAATCACAGAAAGTGGCATGCCCATGAAATCAAAACTGGTTTCACATGCACCAAGTAGTGAATTATATGGGGACCCTTGTTTGAAGTTGAGCCTTAGAAGAAGCACACTGATGCTTAAGATTTTGGCTTCACTTGCAATGAAACAGGAAACTTTATTAACCAATAAGAAAGAAAGAAAGAAAGAAAAGAAAGAGGAAACTTTCGTCAAGGCAAAGAAATTGAATAAAAATTAAACACGCAAACTCTACTCCATTATTAACTTCTCATACTTGCAAAAACTCAAAATCCTCTTTACCTTCTGTACAACAATTTCTCTACCAATCTAGCTAACCAAGCACTATTTCTAATCTCACATACAAATGCAACTTTAATTCTGCTAGCATATAGCACATATTATATAATATATATTGTATTTCCTGTATATATAACATAAATAAATCAGTGAAAGAAACCATATCTGAATATAATACTATCTTCTGAACAATGGGTTGATTTGGTTCTGCCAACCCAAACCTGTTGAGATCAAGCTAGCTATCTCTTGTTGTGTAAAGGGTTGGATCCTGTTGGCACCCTGCGCTTCTCAGAATTGAACTCACTAGCTCTGCTGCTTGCTGGAGAATCGGCAAAAGGATGAAAACCTTGTTGGCTTGAAGAAGTGGAAGGGCCTGAGAACTTGGTCCTAATGGCATGAATCCTTGGTGTAAGGAACAGAAGAATAAGAAGGAGGAACAAGTGGAAGTGCTTCATGTTCATAGCTTAACAACAATATGCCTCCGAGAGACAAAAAGGATGGGGAAAATGCAAAATTTGGTGTATAGGCTAGCCTTTGTTATGTATATATTTATATGGACATGGTTTGGTTCAACACCTGCATACTAAATCTGGTGATATTTATGAAACACTTATGATGTTTTGGTGTCAATTTTGGTGGTGGGGTCATAGCCTAATTGCCGTGTGATTGTGATCAAACGGTCAATGATGGGTTGATATCAATATCTCTAATGTGCAGTGTCTGGCATGGGATCAGGGGTCCTAGAATGACGGTTGTGGGGGTGGTGGTGGGGTGGCAATATTCAATGGGAGATAGTGACAAAGAAAACTGAACACGGACTCATTGGATGTGTATATATCTGTATGTGTATGTGAAAGCTTGAAAGTAAAGATAAGTGACTTTGGCTTTGGTCTTGCAATGAATACTAACATCATGGGAGGACCAAAGCACCCTCCCCCTATTTGTCCACCTTACTAGAGTCAAAACATGCGAAGCATATAGGGGCATTTTGGTCATGAAAAAGTCAAACATTGCCGACCCACTCAATTGCCCTTGTAGAAACAGTAAACAATGAGAGCCATGTGTTGTTGTAATAGTGTTAGCTCTAATTAATTAAATAAACATGTAGAAAGGTGCAATATTAGTACTAAGGTTATGCACTCACACACACCAATGTGTTAGGTTAAGTAGATCCGAGTTCGGTGGGTCTAAAGGCAAGACGTGGATTTTGAATATCGGTCGATTTCTCATGGGTTATAGCTCCCCAATAAAATGCAGGCTTGTGCAAGACTTGCTAGCTATCACACCAATGGAAACCTCTTCATTCTCAACGATCCAATAAAATAATGGATTATGGGTCTTGTAATGTGAGTAGTCATATTTTAAATCATTGTGTCCTGTATCATACATGTAATTAGTATAATATATTTAGACCAAAGAAAAAAAAAGGGCATGACAATAGAAAAGGAGGGCATCAATAGTCAATGGCATATCTAGTGGATGTTGTATTTTTTTGCACGGATGGAAATTGGGAAAGGCCTAAAAGATTCGCCCTTATGCTTCTTTATGAAAACTTGTTTTGTTTAGCTTTATCTACAACTTTTCGAATAACAACAACAGATGAAACAATTTATAAGGTGAAGTAATTTTTTATGTTTTGCGGCATTGCTATTTTACACTCAACTGCAAACATTCCTGGAAAGTGTTGTGTATGCCATATAGTTGAAGCAGTTAGGTGGCCGTTACTTCAAATTTAAATGTCAATGGTCAAAAACTTCAAAAGGAAAAATCAACAAGTAAGACAATTAGTATAGGCTAAAGAAAGGGATTGATTTCAAGAATAAAGCTGGAAACTCCTTGATGGAAAGTTAAAAGGATTGGATAATACCTAACAAACAAAATGGGAAGCCTACTTTGGTACGTTTAGTGAATTTATCATAACAGCTCCAGTATATGTAGTGCGAAAGAAACCCAAGTCATATTTACTACTTATAAAATTCAAAAGAAGTAATAAAATGTCAATAGAAGGCACTTTTCAAAAATTGTACGGTTCAAAGGCGTCGCTTTCTAATCCAACCGAGTAAGAATTTGAGGATGTAATGGCACTGAAATTCCGTGGTCCGCCCACAAAAGCAAGTTAACTTTCAAAGATGTGTTCATGGGTGCATATGCAACGTTTTAGTTAAAAGCGAATTGAACTTTATGGTATTGTTAATTTTTGTTTTCATGGTTACTTTGAAAAAATTTTTTACTTGAGTATTGGTTTAGCCAAGTTTTAGAACTTCAAAATTTTCATTTGAAGATATGTCCGAATAGATGTTGGGATTAAAAGTATCTGGGTGTATGTGTATTTTTTAGGTTTGAGTCTTTTTTCGTCCTCTTTCCTTTTCTGATATTAAGTTGGGCTCTCTAAGAATATTTAGGAATTTGATTGGTTAGTCTGCCCTTAATGTTTTTTCCGCGTGTCACTCAATAGTAATAAAATTATAAAGTTTAATTATGAGGTCTTTTATTCAATTTAGTCTGACCAAATTTTTTCAGAACGATACGATGACACAAAGGGAAACGGTCTAAATATTATTCAAGATTATATGAATGATTGTTTCTTTAGACCAAAAAATTCTATGTATGTAATGTAATAAGAGTAATGCTAACTTGCTAAGAGGCCATGAAAACAGAAAAAATAAATAAATAAATAAATAAAATTGATGAGGTGAGTTTCCAACTGCAGTGTCCCTACCGTCAATCCATCTCACTTTTTGTTCCGAATTCCGACTTCATCAACATTTTTCCCCTTCCATAAAATACTATTGTTATGTAAGGGCTATTTATGACTATATAGCAGCTAATGAGTGGTTTCATGCGCATTCAAAGTATTACTTTCATTAATTAAATAGCTGTCACATTGTGACGATTTCAGTCTAGATTACTATCTTAATAATAACCATCATGTGTATCGTTGACTATTAAGTTTTATAATTAAACTTATGTCTCCTCTAGGGCTTCTCCATCAAAATCAAGTAAATTTCGCAATTATACATATATGGAACATATTGTTAATCAATCCCCACTCAATTATTGAAGATTTGTGATTTGTAAATCTAAACCTGTCTCGTGATTCTATAATTAATAAGCATATATGTGAAGATTTTATGTCCTCACATGCAAGCTTTGTCAAGGATCAATATTAATTACTTAAAAGGAAAGTCCGTGTTTTACATATATGTGACCCGTATAATTGCAACCTTCACCTAAGAATTATACATTATATATTGAATTGGTTATTGGTTATGTTGTATATAGGTCAGTTCTAGTATAAAATTGGCACTTATAGCTATTATTTACTCGCATTTAAGTTGAGTTATCGTAGATTTGATTTTCCATTAAATAACATTAATGGTAACCATTTATTAGGGTTGGAAATGAGCCGAGCCAAGTCCGAGTTTGATATAGCTCAGGCTTGGCTCATTAACATTAGGCCGAACTTGAACTCAAAATAAGTCTAATTTTTAGGCCTGAGCTTAGCTTACCAAAAACTTATCGAGCTTGAGTTGGTTTATGAGCTGCTTAAACTTAATGAGATAGCTTAAGTTAGAGTTAAATTAAATCTTTTTGGCTTAACAAGCTATAGGATATTTATTGATAAAAAAATTTTTTAACAATAACAATAATAATAACAATATATATATATATACACACACTTACAAACTAATGAGTCGAATATTATAAAGATCAAGTTTGACTCATTTAATAAACGAACTCAAATATTTAGCTCAAACTTAATTCATAAGTTTATGAGCCCAACTTATTAAAATAAACCAAGCTAAAAATAACTTAAGAGTTAACTTGACTCACTTCCAGCCCTACCACTTATATATTACAAATTCAAGTATAACTTGAAGTATATAAAACTTATCACTTTTTTTTTTTTGACGAGATATAAAATTTAACACTTGAGAATGGATTACATTGCGATTAATTAAAAAATGGCTAACTATATTCACTCAATTCATGGTTAATTTATAGTTTACAATTCAAAGTCAACAATTGTTACAATACAGGAGTATTAGTTTTATGTTATCGGAACAATGAGAATATAAACTGCCCCACATTTTATGCCAAATTGCAATGCAATGTGAATATACATGAATGAACCTTATCTTGGTAGATGAGCTTCTGTAACATTTGGCATATGAAGAATGAAAGCATTTAATACTCGATTAATATTTATCAAAATATCTTAGTAGTCAATTTTCATACAAAGCAACCCCGGCAATATTTTCTGGTTAACTTATGGTGGATCCCATTTATTATAAGCATAACAGATATGAGAGTGTAAAAAGCCATTGAAATTGATTTAATAGTGAAAGATTTAGGTAGATTGTATGAGATCTTAGATTCAAATCTTATTATTGATAATATAACAAAAAAAAAGGACCGAAGAGTGTAAATTCGGCATAGTCACTCATATCTGCCATAGCCATATTGAATAGTACTAACATAATGAAAGCATCAATAATGTTACAGAAAAAAGAAAAAAAAATGAAACAATGTTATTTTTCTTTTTGTTTAAAATTAAGTTTACTAAGAAAACAGAACAAAACTCTATTCTTTTAATTTAAAATTAATTTATAAAGAATATAACAAAACATAAAATAGTTATTTGAACTTGTAAAAAACATATTTATTGAGTTCCATCTCAATTTTAAAAAGTAAATTGTGGTTATTTAAGAGGAGGTGGAAGGGAAAATAATTTCTCATAAATTCGGTTTTTTTTTTCCTCATCAATTTTTAAACTTCAAAGTAAAGAAAACTATTCTCCTTATCCTCATCTTCCCGTCATCCAAAACATAGTGTTAGCAAGTTAATGAATCGAATTGGTCAAATTCTTCAAAGAAAGGATAATCACTAAGTGCATAGAATAAAATAGCCGAAATGCAATAGTAATGGACAAAAAATCTTCTCGTGTTTTGAAACTCATCCACACAATTCGTTGAATTGACAAATGGTATATGTTGACTGTCTTGCGCACGTTTCAAAAACTCTTCATAGTTCATAGAAAATTGATATACACAATTTGACGAGTTTAAACATTTGTATTAATGAGTTTCAATGTAAATTCATAATATGAGGAAATTCCTGTACATTTGATCAACAACAGCTTGAACATAATACCCTTCCGATCTTCCAACTTGCAAGTGAGGCACTTGAGACATATCCTCAACTTCTTAATTATATGGGCATCATTTCGACATTGTAGCCCAGTGCTCGTGACCAGACAAGCAAACTTGATTCCATTAATTAATACTATTCCACGTCCCTACAAAATTTCTTAATTAATAGTATCCTTTACCTACAATTTTTCCCTTCATTAACGATTATTCCGCTTCCACTTCCTTGACTTTGCAATTTTCTTTTTGCTACATTCACCACACAGAAATGTAAACTTATGACTTCATACAAATTATTTAGATCCTTTATCATTAACTCACTTATAATGACTTCTTGACTTTGCAATTTACATATGAATAAGACTATAAACAAAATAAAAAATAAAAAAATACGAGGAGTTAACGTGAACTTTTCTAAAACAAAATAATCAAATTGTTTTATGGCGAACATGATTTTAAATATTAATTATATGAAAATGCACATATTTTAGATTTTACTGCATAGGTAAAAAAGTACAAAATTAATTTCTTATCATTCTAACATTGTCGATGGTTCATAGATATACTATCATATAAATATGTAAATGGAGTGTCAATAACTATAGAGTAATAGCGGCAAAGAAGATCATTGTAAACCAACGTAGCACATGAGAGATATGTTTGAAAAAGTACCACCCACACGTGCTTCATGCACATCAATGTTTAACAGATTCATGTTATATTTATTTACAAAAGTTCACGTAAGCATTTGAGATTAATTAAAAGTATAGGCCAATATCTCTCTCTCTCTCTCTCTCTCTCTTAAATATATAAGAATATTACATAGTCATGTAGTATACAAGTATCTTGTATGCCATCTAAATTGCCTACGTACACACCTTCTATTAACCAAAACAAGCCCAAACATTTTAATTTGGATTTAATTTTGGGTTTGAATATTATCACAATAAATTAAATAAATATTCCCTATGGATGTATATTTGTCTAAGAGAATCATTGATAGGGATTGTGGAAGGAGAGAAAGCAGTGGACTTGAGATTTGTCGGGTGGAAAATGTATAATTGCTGGTGTAGCAATGTTGGGTGTGGCATCAAGTCCATTAGACCTGAAAGGCATCTTTTACTTTTGTGTGGTTGTTTGTCCCATAAGCCACTTGAGTAGATGTTGAACAAAGTTTCTATTCAGTACTTGTTTTTATTTTATTTTATTTTACTTTGTTTATTTATTTATTTTTGTTTACACTACTAATATTTAAAGTTTACTAAACTCTGCTTAAACTAAATTGATTTAAGCTGGATTAATACACTATAAAAATAAAACTCTTTTTAATATTAATTTTTTTAATTTACAAAACTTGAATTTAAAACATCAATACTTGTCTTTGACAACCAGAAAAAAAAAAAAAGCCTAAATACTTGTCTCTATAACGCCTAAATATGAGTGAGTCAACCCACTCATAATATACGTGCTGTTTCATAATGTAAGTTGGTGGTTGTTGATTAGGCTAAAAGTTAAGGAATTACCATGAGCCTAGGCCTAGAAGGCTTGCACTTTCACCCGAGCACATGCCACGTTCCCAATCTCCACAATACTGTAACTATATGGAAGCCATTAACATTACCAATAAGAAAATATGATAGTTTGGTAAGAAGAATTTGCTTATCTGGTTGTCCTACCCACTTATGATAAGTATATGATTTTTTTCGGTCTTTTATATATATATATATATATATATATATATATATAGGCCATGGCTATAAGATTGTATATATATAGGGGTGAATCAAATGAGAAGAATATTTTTATATAACAAGTAGTGTTAAAATTTTAAGAAAATTCTTAAAGGGGCTAAAGAATTTAAGATGTAAATTAGATTATGACAATCAAATTAAAATTAACAGTATATTATGTATATAAATTTTAAAATAAATAACTAACATGACAAAATAATTTTATAGAGAAGAACTAAAAATTTAATATCTTATAGTGTTTGATATATTAACTTAAAAGTAATTTTAAAGTATGTTTTGTTTGGCTTATATGAAAATAATTATTTTTGTATCATAAATTACTAAAAAAAAAATGAAATGATTTATTTATATTTTATACTTAAGATTATTTTGGTAAAAATATTATACTTAAATGAATTAATTTTTGCTTATAATCGAAAACTTCAAAAATTTACTTTTACTTATAAGTAAATTTTATATTTAAAATTAGAATATTTTTACTTATCATCCATTCAAACTTTTTACCCAAACATGTGAAATTATTTTAAAAATAGTTTTTATTAAAAAAAAAAAGTCATTTTCTTGTATTCCCAAACACACATCTAACAACGTCAAAATTTTGTAAGCATCTTTAAGAATCAAAGCAAAGCATAAAGTTAACATTCATTATTTGATCATTGAACCTATTATTCAACTCTTATAATTGTTTATTTATTATAACAAAAAAAAAATATTTTCTCTCTAAGATGATACTAATTGTGATATGTTCTTTTTATTTATTTATCGAGATTATCCCCCCTCCCTATTACTACGAAAGGAGATTAATCCCTTTTGGGCGTAGTTAAGCTTGCTCTCCTAACTAGCGTCCTCTTCAGGAATCAAACTAAGGTCTTTCTTAGGGTCGTAGTGTGCCTCTACCACTATACCAATACCCTTGTTGATACTAAACCAACTAACTTGTTTAGTTGTTTTTAATTAAAAAAATAAACTAATAGACTTTTAACTTGGAGAAGCCTATTTATGTAAAGTAGCATAATAAGACTCAAAACTAGTTATCAAACAAAACACACACACCATATATATATATATAAGTTAATTTTTTTGAAAAATTTTGGGGGGACCATGGCCCCATTATCCTAAAGAAGATTTGCCTTTGATAATAGGTGAGATGAGCAACTATTTTGACCATTAAACTATAAATGGATGGTTGCCAATGAGTTGTAGCTCAAATGACACCTCCCTTAATTCTTATGCCAAGAGATTGTGGTGTTGGATTAGGAGTTCGATCTGTGCATACTTATCATTTCCCCCATTCCCCTAACTCTATTAGGAGCTCTTTAGAACAAAAAAAAAAATTATAAATAGATGATCATTAACATAAATTGTCTAAAGTCACATGGTCACTTGAAAAATATCATATGATTTTATATTTTAATATTGACTATTCATATAAAATTTAATAGCTAAGATTAACTCCTCTTAATTTTATAATTAATCACTTCTTTAACTTAATATACGCCCTGCACATACACGCGCATGTGCACACACGCATATGCACACTCACAAGTACATGCACACACGCACACAAGTTTATGCAAGAGCATTTTTATACATTGAATTTCTTCAAATTTAAGTAGAAAAAATGTGTAAGGAAAGTGATATCAATTGAACCCAAAAATAAAAAAGTTTGAAGAATATCACAAGTTTTATGTTTGTTTCAATGAGGAGAGGAAATGAAAAGAAAGAAAATAGAGATGAGATAAAATAAAAAGAAAAGTGTATTTTCATTTTTATTGTTTGGATGAAGAGAAAATGGGGAGAAAGAAAATGAAAAATGTTAAAGAAAATAAAAAATGTTTCTTTCTCTTAGTTGAAGAGAAAAGTGAGAAAAAAAATGCAATAGTAGTAAATGACTTATTTATCTTTAATATAATATAATGTAGAGATAAAAGGGGACAAAATTAATATTTAAAACAAATTCTCTCTTTTCCACCAATTTTTTCTCCACTTGTGGAGAGAAAGGACTTTCGTGAATGGTGGATCCGAGATCTTTTTTTTCTTTTCTTTTCTTTTTCTCTCCACATTCACGTAAGACAAAAACATTAAAATCTTCTCGTTTTCTTACTTCCTATTTTCTCGTCAACCAAGCAAAGGCTTAGTGTATAATAGTAGTAAGCAAACTACACTTATAAAGAGAATATAAACATTCAAAATTTTTGAGAAGGCAATTATTGGGAGGCCCTTAGCACAATGCTCAATTGATAAATCTCATAACAAAGTTTGTAGGAATATAGTAAAGATCATAAAAAAATAAAAAATAATATTTATAGTGATATTTATATATAATTTATCAATAAAAATCTATCTATTGATAGGAATTAAATATATGGCCTTTTATTAACATTATTCGATGTTATCTAGTTAACACCAATTTTCATTAACTCTTTTTTTACAATTATGTTTGAAAGCTTATTCTTCACCTTTTTAAATATTTATTTTACTTTTATGTGCTTCTTATTTTATGTATATAATATGCTATAATATTAATGTTAATATATTATTCATGTATTGTTAATTAATTATGTTATTTTTAACATAATTTTTAAGATAATTACGATAACAATAAAACATTATTTAATTATGTAACTATACATAATTAAATAATGGTATAAAAAATTAAGTTAATAACATTTTAAAATCAAATCTATATAATATAATGGAATATGCAAAAAATAAAGTTGTAGCAGGAAAAAGCGATTTTTTTTGGGTCTCACGACCATTTGTTTTTTCCCGAGAAAAAGCGAATGATGGGACTTGGTTCAAACATCATACCTTTCAGGCCCAAATCTGTTTGTATATACGGACAATAATTGGTAATCAACTACTTGCTCGAAAGTATGCCAAATGATGGTGACACAATTTTTTTTTCTTAAAAAAAAATTGTACCGAAAGATCACGGAGCATGGGCAAAGTTTTAATTTTATTATAATTTAGTTTTGATATATATTAATATAAAATTTTGATATACAGTTATTTAATTATATGTTGATAAATCATTAAAAATACTTTATTTTTATAATAATTATTTTAAAAGATTTAAAATATAATAATTGATTGATTAATAATGTAAAATATTTTACACAGAAAATATATTAAAATTAAACTTATTTTATTATTCAAGTATATGATGAATATGTTTCAGTAAATTGCATTTTAATCATCGAGAAAATTAAATATTACAAATAAGCCTAAAGTGAGACGAGTTGCATGAACTATTAATTTTTAAATACAAATTTTTTTTTTGCCAAATTCTTAAATACAATGAACAAATCTGTCGTAAAGTTTCAAAGAACATCTCTAAATTTGATTTTGAGCCCCTTTCTTTGTTCAAAATTTCGTGCCCCTTTAAAGATTTTTTTTTGGGTCGGCAAAGAGTGTTATACCGGGCTGTAGATAGGCCCATTCTAGTGAAAGCAGGCCGAAGTGATAAATACCAGCCCAAGATGATTAAGATACTGAAATAGAAATATGAAGTAACCATACCAGTCCACTATTTGAGATGCTGGTCAAGCGGAGGATATGTCCACCTCCAAAAATACACCCGAAATTCAAGCCAGTAGAGTTGACCATATCATACCATACCATACCATATCATACTATACAGGTTTGGCCAGATTAATAAAACCATATCATACAGGATCAACTGAGTCTGATGATAAACTACATTTAATGACAATTCAGCGTGTGATTTGGACTTTGAATTATAGTTTGTAAATTTAATTATATGCATTAATTTAATTTGACATACTTAACGTGATTTCGAAAAGAAAAGAAATTAACTATTTGTTGCCTTTAACAAAACCTCACCTCTAAAGCCAACCACGTTAATATTTGTACATCATGGCAATCGCCAATCGAGGAACCCCTGTTACTTCAACGTAATTTTGGGTGTGCTGAATCCTTGTTCAAACACCGTTTCAACAGTGACTTTACCTATGCGGAGATGAATTATTTGTTGTCACCATACATGTTAGAAATAGTAAAGTAGGTATATGGGGTACATTATCTTCAATATTGGAAAAGGCTCGATTGTTAAGAAAAGTCAGTCTCCAATGGGAAAGTAGGTAAGGTACACCGTCTCCAATAATTTGAAGAAGGCGATTGTTAATTAGAATAGTCAGTCTCACATCAATAAAAACCGAAGAAGTGGAACTTACGCGTTGGAATGATGGAGTTTCTATGGCCGCAACTCGTTTTGCTACTAAGATAAGCATAAGCCATCAAGTTCTTTTTTTTTTTTTTAATTTTTTATTTTAATTATAAAGAAGATCAGGAATGCTGATAGTCAAGGGAAGATAGATGATACATGTAGATGGAATTTGATTAGACCAATCAGATTTTGAAAGAATATAGCGAATTATCATAAAAAAGAGAAAAGAACTTTTTTTCTTTTGAATTTTTTGTTCTGCTTAATTTTTTCTTGATATTGATGGATGTCACGTTATGAGGAATGCTGTTCATTGTCAAAAAGGCAGCAGAGACAGAAGGCGATGACTCCTAGTCCTGGCTGAACTTGTCGTGTGGGAAATGGCCTAGTGTAGTTGGCCCCAAAATTTCAGATACATCCTTAAATTTTTTTTTAAAAAAAAAATATCAGATCCGGAATTTATTAAAACTCTATTCCATAAATTTATTAAAACTCACTTAATGTTATTCAAGTTTCATTAGTTTATTATAAAAATAAAATATTTCATCTACCATTTTTTTCTACTCAAATTCCAAATTACATAATTACTTAACCTAGTTAAATATTACTCAAACTCCAAATTACATAATTATATAATTACTTGACCTAGTTAAATATTAATATGATGAAGTGGTTATAAAGCTATATATAAATCAAACTTAGTCACAAAATATGATAGAAAAAAAATTAACCAAAGCCATTATCAACGAGATTTGCTCACCTCATCAAACATTGCTATCACTTGAATTCAATTATTTAGTTTTCTTATAATTTAGTGCTTGATAAATCTACAAGCGTGCCCTAACACTAGAATAATAAAAAAAAATTGGTAGACCAACGTCATCAATCAGCCACATCCTTTTTTTCCAAGTCAAAGGCCAGCGTGGTCGTGTTGCCTTTGCGCTATGGTGGCTGAACAAACACACACGGCACAACCTATGACACCCGAAACAGCGCGGGAGTTGCCTCTAGCAAACTTGTCTTCTGCCCCGTGACCAACATTAAAGCTTGAGAAATGTTTTTTGAGAAATGTGAAAGCTTTTTTTTTCCCCCTATAAGTGACTAACATTAAGCTAATTAACACCTTTAAATCCACTCTGAAATATATGCTTGAGCTAAAATAGCTAATTAGTAACCCGCTAGAAAGAAGGGAAAAAAAAATAAAAGTTCAATTTTTTCTCTTCCAAAATTAAAACTCTTGTATGAAGTTTCAAATTTTGTTTGTTTCTCCACCACCCTTTTGAGTATCCAACACACCCCGATTCTTGTTTTGTATTTTTTTTTTTTTTTAATGTTTTACACTTTGCATATGTTCATCTGAATACGTCACACAAGCTTTTTCTCCACTACCAAATGGATCCCGGATTCGGATTCTCAGTTTTCTTCCTCTTGTTGCTGGCTTTTATACCCTTCAATGCAAAATCAAAATGTAGAAAGAGTTGTGACTTAGCTCTAGCTTCCTACTATCTTTGGGATGGTTCTAACCTGACATATATTGCAATGGTTATGCAATCCCAGTTTGTTTCAGACCCTCAAGGTGCAGATATTGTCAGATACAACAACGGCACCATAAAAAGCAAAGACTTAGTCTCAGCATCCACCAGAGTGAACGTTCCATTCCCCTGTGATTGCATCAATGATGAGTTTCTTGGCCACACATTCCAATACTCGGTTCTGCCAGATGACATCTATGAAACCATTGCCAATAAGAGCTATTCCAACTTGGTCACTGCTGAGTGGCTGCAGAACACCAACAGCTATCCACCAAATAATATTCCTGATCCTGGAACTGTTAATGTCACAGTTAACTGTTCCTGTGGGGACAGTGATGTTAGCAAGGATTATGGGTTGTTCATCACATATCCTCTTAGACCTGGGGATAGTTTGCAGTCAATTGCCAACCAGACCAAGCTTGATCCAGCGTTGCTGATGAAATACAACAAAGGTGTAAATTTCAGCCAAGGGAGTGGTCTGGTTTATATTCCCGGGAAAGGTGCATTCTTATTTTGATGCCTTGCTTTGGTCTTCTTATATAAATTCATGACATTTTTATACATGTTATGAGTTTGGTTTATTATACGGATTAACGGGTACTCAGTGTTAATTGTTTTATTCTAGATTTTGTGAATTTATAGATTCATAGAACTGAAATGCAGAGTAGGCCCCCATATCTATCCTAGCAATCGTGGTTTGCTGTTGAACTTAAGCCTCCAAATTGCTTAGTTTGCCCAGGCTCTACTTAGAATTTACTTGTAAAGAAAACTTCACGGAACTGTTAGGTCCTGGATTTTTACATTTGCCCATAGGGGACATAATTCTTCTATCTTCCTTTTTAGTCTCCATGATGGCATGACACCTTGGTTAGTCACAAAAATTTGGGGTGTCTCTGTGTCCGTGTTGTGTCAAGTGTCTGTGTGTCTATGCTTCATAGGTCACAATACGTTTAATAGGATTTTGAATGAGTTGCATCTTTATCAGTGTAAGGAAATAAGCTGAATTTAAGAATTGCATTCAAGAGTATACTTAATTTATGAGCATCATGCTTATAGTTGTATCTTTCAAATTGGTTTCCGAGTAACTTTCTGAAATGAATGCCTCACATTATCTTTTCCTTTCACTTTCCAGATGAAAATGGTAACTATGTGCCCCTTCGCCTAAGGTGAACTTTTTAACCTTACTGTCCATAGTATTTTCATTTCATTCTCTAATAATCTGCTAATCTTAATGACTGCGTTTTCATTTTCCTTTTCAGCAATGGAGGTTTGACATTCTCACTCAGCAGAAAGTTTTTTTACTTTGATAATTGTTTTCACTTGAGTTTGATATCAATACAAGACTGGAGGTAAGGATATCTCAAGAGTAGAATGTAATCCTACTGTCTGCTCTTATATTGTTTCTGCACAACAGGTCTATCAGGTGCGGTTATTGCTGGAATATCTGTTGGAGTAGTAGCAGGACTTCTGTTATTGGTATTTTGTGTTTATGTTAAATATTACAGAAGGAAGAAGGTATGGAATAAAAAATTGCTTGCAGAAGATTCCAGTGGGAACTTTGCTCGAGTTAGAGAAGGTATATGGATTTTTACTTATATTTTATCCAATAGCATGTTTGGATATCCGTTTGGAGCTCACAAATCATGGTTTGGGAAAAAGTTACAAGAGTGAAGCTTTTGTCCAAACCATGGTTTGGAGCTTTACAGACGGAGATCCAAACACATTGTAAAGTGTTCCAAGTTCCAACCTCCCTACTTAAACCCTTTTAATTTGAATATGGGGAAATAATTAAGTTTTTTGAAGACTTGCCTGGTTTGACAACTCCTAAATAAATTATGCTACCATATAGAATGAGACTGAAATACTCAGTTGTAGCCTTGTAGTACTAGGTTCCCTAATCTCTCCAGCAAATAATCTGAAAGAAAAGGTTTACAGTTTGATTCTATCATTTACTCTTTTGCTTAACAATCTCTTCCTTTCCAATTTCTTGCTGGCATCAGCATTGTTTTTGTTGCTGCCATAAAACTTGACAACTTGTTGCTGTTTGATTGCACTTTGTCTTCCTCTGTTGCATATCAAGAAAGATAAGAACAATGCACATGAACAATGAAATTATAGTTGATGATGGGGTATAGTAACTCTTATTTATCGTCCCTCTTTCAGATGAAGCCTCTGGTAATGCTGAAAATGAAACTTCAGCTTCTGGTGGTCCTGCTGCTGCAGGTGGTACTAGCATCATAGGCGTCAGGGTAGAAAAATCAGCAGAGTTTTCATATGAAGAACTAGCCAATGCCACAAACAACTTCAATTTGGCTAACCAAATCGGTCGAGGTGGTTTTGGGGAAGTCTATTATGCAGAGCTGAATGGCGAGGTTCGTAATCTCTGTGTTGTTAGTTTTGATTACAAGTATTTGAATGAAAAGTTGAATATTATTTAATTAATGAGAAGTTTTCAGCTAATGATGTATGTATGACAGATGTGTTGGAAGTAAGTGAAATGTTTAAATGGGAAGATAATAGTTTTACTTTTGTGGACAATCTAGGCCATTACCAAATATAGAACATGTGTTATATGCAGCTGTGTTGTAGTAAAAGTAAAACTAATCAAAGATTGCTTCCAGATATAAAACAATGAGAATGTTGGCAGCTATAATTAAACAATAGCATATATTATGGTAGCTAAGTTTGTCTTACAATTTCAGTGCTGATATTGAAGATTTTCTCTATAATATGCATGATGGAGACGTTAGATACCTGAATGTCAATGTGTTAGACAATGCTTTTCAAGTTTCTTGGTAGTGGAAAGGACAAGTTATTTGGGAACTCAATCTAGATTGAACTTGTGAAAAAGGATTAAGAAATACTTCCAATGTGTTGTAAGGGAGACATTCGATGAGAGGGGATTAACAGTGGATTTATCAAGGTTCAGTCAACATTCACCTGCACTTATTTAATGATTACAAAACATATGTAATTATTACAGTATAATCATTATATCTATGCCTTTTTAACCCCAAACAACTGACAAATACAGTTTTCTAGTTGAAATGTTGAATAGATACTTCAAGCAGCATCAAATATTATATACTATAATGCTGTTAGGATAAATCTGCAATCGTCACTATTTCTATCTTTCCCACTTTGCCTGAAGCTCTCTCCAATAACACAGAAAGCTGCAATAAAAAAGATGGACATGAAAGCATCAAAAGAATTTCTTGCTGAACTGAAAGTGTTGACACGTGTTCATCACTTAAACTTGGTAATCTTTCTCACTTAATGCATTTTTCGTTTTTCCTTGTATGCTCCTATAAAATAAATAAGATTTCTACATTTTGTGGTAGAAATTTGAACTTCACCACTTCTGTCAGTATTTGCTGTGTCTACAAAAGATTTTGAACCACAATTCCCATATTTCATATATTGTTTTCAATCTTTGTTCGTATCATCTTCTTTTCTTATGTTTTATCTACCTATTGATAACCATGTAGGTACGCTTGATTGGATATTGCGTTAAGGACTCTCTCTTCCTTGTTTATGAATACATTGACAACGGAAACTTAAGCCAACATCTACGTAATTCAGGTGATATAAGTTCATGACCAATATCAATGTTCAGTTCTGGTGCATTAATGTGATTGTTATTCATAATGACTTAGTTAATGATAAAGTCAAACTGTTACCAGATAGAGAACCTTTGACATGGTCTACCCGGGTTCAAATTGCTCTGGATTCAGCCAGGGGACTTGAATACATTCATGAGCATACAAAGCCTGTATATATCCATCGTGACATAAAGTCAGAAAATATTTTATTAGACAGAAACTTCTGTGGAAAGGTAGGATATGTTTCAATAACTTAGCTTATTACTATTTTTCTTCTTGGGATAATTCTGGGAGATGATATTCTATTTTATTTGCAGGTTGCAGATTTTGGATTAACCAAGCTGATTGATGTTGGAAGTTCATCAGTTCCCACTGCTAATATGGCAGGCACCTTCGGTTACATGCCACCAGAGTATGATGAATTATGTTTGTCTCTTTAAGTGATAGCTAACGTTTTTGGGGAAGAATAAAGATCAGAAAACCTTCTCTGAGGCCAACTATGATAATATAATTTTGTAGATTACCCAATGTTTTCAATTTGATTAATGTTGCACACAAATAAATGCATGATAGGAATAATAAGAATAGTCATAATATGTAAACATAAAATAATTAACTACAAAAATGCGAAGTCCATTTTCATAATCAAATGCACATTTTGTAGAGACTGATTGCTTCATTTGGTTTGTCCATTTAGGGTACAAACTATCCTTTTTAGCCATTGCTCTTTTCTTTGCTTCTGAATCTTGTACATATTTACGAGTGTTGAGAGAGTATTTCTTGGTATGCAGCTCCTTGTTTTCCCCTAACAGCACTAGAAGTAGAAGTTTTTCAGTGTTAACTTCACACATCCACATTCCAGAAGGGAAAGTGAGCTTAGTTTTAAGAGCTCGAATTTAATGATACCATTCTCTTATTTGCAGATATGCATATGGCAATGTTTCTCCCAAAATAGATGTCTATGCTTTTGGAGTCGTTCTCTATGAACTTATATCTGGTAAAGAAGCTTTGATCAAGGGTGGTGTATCTGGTGCTGAATTGAAGGGGCTTGTAGCTTTGGTGATTCTTGACACCCTTCTGTGCATTATTTTCAAATGTTGGCCTAGTAATTTTACATAATTAATTAAAACTACATTTTCCTTTCCTGTTTTCTAATACGTTTGGTGATTTGTGTGGCAGTTTGATGAAGTTTTTGACGAGCCAGATCCTAAAGAATGTCTTAAAAAACTAGTGGATCCCAGGCTTGGAGATAATTACTCAATTGATTCGGTTTTTAAGGTATTAGTTATATCATAAAGCATTTAAACATTTTGTGTTTCTGATTTCAACAGCTTTGGCTATTTTTCTGCTTCCAGATGGCACAACTTGCCAAGGCATGCACCGAGGGAGATCCACAACGACGTCCGAAAATGAGATCTGTTGTGATTGCTCTTATGACACTTACTTCAAATACCGAGAATTGGGACATTGCTTCCTTCTATGAAAATCCAGCTCTTGTAAACCTAATGTCTGGTAGATAAGAGTAAGAATGCAGCATACAAATGTCACATTCTAATTCCTTTGTTGCTAAACTAATTTGGGAAGACACATACAGTGCTGCATTTCTCACATGTCTATCAATTAGCAAGTCATTTGTCATGATCTTGTTGAACAATCAAAGTCACAATACAGAGCTGCCACTGGTCAAAATGTCCACAAACTGACTTTTTCTTTTTGTATTATTATTATTATTAACAAAAGTTCATGATCTGATTAGTAGATTTTGGATTTTCCTACCTAGAATGTTCTAAATGTTCTTGCTTTATGGTCTATGATATTTTCTGTAGTTTGCTCTTGAAAGGTCTTGAAGGTTCTTTGTCGTTTATTAAGAGCACTTCTGCATGTTGGACATGGTACAGCTGACTCTTCTAGTCTTCTGCCATTATTTTGCAAAGTATTATTCTTTTATGGAGAAAACAAGAGTCATTTAAGCATTTGTTAGTAACAGCAGGTTTTCTTGACTATTACCTTGGCATGAGGTTCGGAGGTTCTGGTCTTTGTCAATGTTGTGACAAAGTAAAGAATTGTAAATAGACCATTACAAGGTTTTCTAATTTTATTTGGAAAGTGGAGTTCGATCGTGGCAATCACAATCAGTGTCTCCCTAAGTTACGCTAGCATAGGAGTAACTATTATTTCTCATTAGGCAGTGCCACTCTGGCAATTGTTGAAGATAAAAACAACTCAGCCTTGATCAGCCAAAAGTAACAACTGGACATATCAGAATAGTACTTTATACATTTTAACAATGCCAAGATTGGTTAATCAACATTGCTAAAGTGAATGGAAAGGTCTTTGAGACATGAACCTCAATATACATATATATATATATATATATATATATATATATACATATATATATATATATATATATTTCCCCAATTGACAAAACAAAGATGTTGCCATCTCCCCGGCTAATCTTCAGGCTTCACCAAAAGACTTGATCGACACAGATCTACCTGCTATAGATTATTTCTTCTGTCTAGTTATTGGCAATGGGAAACGAATGCGCGTCCTTGTATACAATACAAGACTGCATGTCAACCCTCATTGGCACTTTTTCTTGTCCTAATTATTCCAAAAGAAGAGACATTACAAGAATGTGCTCTAGCTAGTTTGCAATACAAACAGCATATCCATGCAAACTCATGGACAATCACAAAAGCAACAAGCAGACACGTGGAATCTAAACGAAGACAGAGAGAAAACAAGAAAAACATTGTGATTGGCTATATGATTAAGGGTGCCGAGGCAGGTTTGGAGTAGTAGCTGGTGGGGAACTATTGCCACCATTATTATGATGTTGATCATAATAACTAGCAACAGAGTACGCTGTGTGAACGACGGCAAGAGCAAAGAGGAAGGTTGCAGCAATGAGGGACCCAGTAGCCCAAGGGTAAGTGTGAACGAGTTGGGCGCGAAGCTTGTTCCAGGGCTTCGTGCAGTAGTTGCCGAGACCTATGTGCACCTCGTCGAGCACACCCTGGGGGTCCACGATGATGTCCTTGGACAGCAAGTTGAATAGCCTCGTGCCCTCACCACATCCTTGTGGCTCTCGAGGGCTTTGACTAGGATCCCTCTCTTGTGAAGGAGCGCAACGCCCGTCTCATTGTCGATGATGGTGTTCGTGAAGAACACGTACGAGGTTACCTGATATATAGGAATTGCACTACTGCAATAATAGAGAGGTTACTAATGAGGACTAGTGACAAGATGTTGTTAAGGAAATTGCTTGGCAGCCAGAGCATTTGCTGGAGTTTTCTTTCCTGAATTAAGTGGAACAACATTAGATAAACACTTCATAATTTCTAACTACTCATGATTTCCGTCTTTATGGCTGTGTAGCATCACTATTTGGTTAAATATTAGTGGAGAAATGTCTTTTGGTATAAATGACTAGTATCCAAAGCTAACAAGATTTCTACTCTCTAGGGATTAATTTTTTTTATGCACAAAAACTTAAATTTGAGACTTTATCTAAGGAGAATAAGTATTGAAGTACATGAATCAACTAATTATTGATGTGAAAAAATATTTTTTATTTCAACTATGATTTAGATACTATTTTAATTAGACATGTAGAATTGATGTATAAAGAATTATATTTTTAGTGAATATAATAAAATAATTAATAATAAATATAATATTTTTTTATTGAATCTTTTTTTTTTTATCGAAACCACAAGTTTCCCTCTATCATATGCAATTTTACTTGAGTCGAGTAAAACTATTTAGATGGCCAAAATTCTCCCTTTCGAGTTGTTAATGCAGCTATATATTCAAAGCATGAGCCTGAGATTCGTGCTTAAACTAGAACAGCCCCCACCAACTCCTCTACACACTCATTGGTATTCTTTTATTTAATTAACAACACATGATTTCTTATATATTCGACTGATAAATTTATTAGTAGTATAACTTAAATCTTTAATTATTGATAAATGATGATAATTATCAGGTGTCTCATGAAAAGCATCTATTATCTGAAAAATTAGAGTACAAAAATCAGTACGATAAGCTGTGTGTGCATAAATAGTAAAACTTTGTAATATCGTAAGTGAATGTGAGTAAAGAAATGATTTCTGTCCGACTGGAAGAATGAGTTGCATCATTACCTCGTTGCCTGCTCCGACGTGGAGGCGCTCGAAGGCCATGAGGCTAAGAAACATGAACTCCGAATTGTCGTCGACCACCACAATCGGGAGCCGGAGGACCCTGTCGTCAAAGGACACGTCCTGGAGGCTCCGAGCATTGGATTTTCTGAACCATATTCCGGCCTCATGGTGCAATGTGGCAGAGCGAATGATGTCGTCGCGGTGTCTGCGATATTAACCAGCTGAAGCAGTTTGTGGGTTTGGGCATGGATGATGGGCGGGAGGGTCCTTGCTGGATGAGGCTTTTTCTGTAGACGTCCAAGGCGTGCATGCATTTGCCCATGGTTCCTGTTAGAATGCCGTTGGGGGAGAAGAACTTCAGGATTTGCTTGTTCAATAATTCATCTTCCTGTCGCTTAGTATTCATTACTTAGTTAATTTATTGATCAACTTTACTGGAAAAAAGGTTATGAACTCGGAACTTTTTACAAAATTTGTATGTTTTTTTCTTTTTTTTGGTATAAATCACTGAAATCCAAAATTCGCTAATATAAAACTCTATCAGTACTAATTTTCTTCATCAGCAAGATCTGAATCCAAGACAAGTGTTGAACCACTTGAATTAATCAAGTATTGGTAGAAAATTTGTTTGTGACATGATATATTTGTTGATATTTAAACGAGTAACTGACTTGTATTACTTTGGTTCATTTGATAACTTATTGTTTGTCAAAAAAAAATATGGCATTTCCTTTTTGATTAAACATTGCTGTTTTTGAGTTTTACAAGTCCTCGTAGGAGTAGTTTAACCAATAAAAAATAAAAATTATTAAATAAAAATACATGTATTTACTATCTTAATTAAAATTTAAAAACTATTTAATATTTTCTTCTTTTAATTAAATAGCCAAGATGAGTAAAAATGCTATTTATATGAGCACACATTACTATATATGTTTTATTTATTTGTGAGCAATGCTATACATAATCTGAAAAAAAAAAATAGAATTTTTGATAAAATGTAAGAATGATTATTGAATAAAATCAAATAATAAAGAGAAAGGAATAAAAAAATAGAATTGTTTTCTATTTTTTTAATGTATAATTTTTATTATTTAAATTACAAAAGTGGTGTGGATCTCAATTAATTACAGTTTTAGAATATAGTTAATGTAAAAAATAATAAAGGTTAAAAAGACGAAATGGTAACCATCAAATAATATATATATAAAAAAGATTTCTTCCAAATCTTAAAGATCAAGCTCTTAAAGTGACTGCACTTGAGCTCAGCTAGTTAATTTATGAATATGCTTTGGAAGTGATAGTTGTGATATTTAATAACTACATCTGTAACCAGAAACCTTGGTAAAGTTAATTAATAAGCATGCACAAAGAATAGCAGTTACTTAAGTAATGGTTGAATTGAATGACACCAAAGTCCAAAATGTTTTAGGTTAAATGTAATTTTTAGTCTCTATATGTATGTATGATTTTAATAAAAACAATTTGAGGGTAGGTCCCTATAACTATAATGACACTTTGTTAAGGATTTAGTTCTTGAGAGATCAAAATCAAAATAAATTTAACTATAAGGGGTCTATCTTTGAAAAAAAAAAAAAGGGATCAATACTTATGAAAAATACCAGCTATATATTGTGACTAAAATCTAAAAAGATAAAAATTACAAGGACCAATATTTAATGACAGACGAATTCTTTAATAAAATACCACTAATGTGACTTAAACCCAGATTTCTTCAATCTAGGGTGCACATCTAAAACCAAAATCATAGACACGTGTAAACCATAATTATAGATAGGGGTAGGGACCAAAAAGTGGTTTTAATCAAAACTTTAAATGCCAAACACAAAAGAATTGACAATTATGATGAATTACCTGGGGTTTGTTACTCTCAGCCTCAATCAATGTGTGAAGAACCAACATGGGCAGCTGATTCTCAAGCATAAGCATGTCACGCTGCATGACATAGAGTCTCCCATGTTCGCTAAACACAGGATCTGTCTCAGCATAGTCACTTGGAACAGAATCGCCGACTCTTAAGATCTCCAACGTGAAACAGATATCAAGGATCATCAGCTGAAGGAACCTAGGCGTGTCCTAAGCCCAAATTGGATCAAGTGGCTTGTAAGAGTCCTTCAACTCTTGCACCACCTGTTTCATGCCTTGGAAGACCAATTCAAAGGATTTATTGCACCTCTTGAGAAAATGGAGGAGAGCTCGTTGCATTTGCTCTTCCATGGCCTTCAGATGATCCTTCTCGTGATGGTAAGGACCAAAGGACACTGCTTGGGGCACGTAGGCCTTCTTGTTATGCTCGACGACACTTGGGGGTACCATGTAAATGGAAGGCTTCTTCTATTGCACCATCTCGGATATTGAAGGACCATCATTGCTCTTGAGCTCGTCATTGATTTGCACCTTCGTTTCTTCCATGTTTTTGTCTATCATTAGCTGCGGTAAGGATCATTTCTCTTGAGTCATGACATATATACTAGAATAAACATTCTGAATCTTAGAGTAATCTTACTGTTGGATCTATAGGAGCCTTATTATAAATGATGATGTAAACTGTGTATTAAAGGAACTCTGCACTTGATATTGGAAAGGTTTTTGTCTCGTGTGTAGGAACTAGACTTTTTCCAGCAGCAGAAATGGAAAATCTGAAAGCAAAATCTATTGTGGCAATAGTAGAATTAGCGTACTACCGAGTTCAAAGCTTCAAGGCACAATGTCCAACATGACGCCTTAAGGATGCATTGTTTACAATGGCTACATCAACAAAAGTTGCTGATATGAAAAGCATCTTTTGTATTCTAAATTTTATTGCACTAAAATGGAAATACAGAAGGTAGAAGCAAAAGATGATATACTAAATGAAGAAAAAGACAAATTGACTCCTATTATAAAAAAGAAAAAGTCATGACACATGGATCAACATATGACAGCAAGAAAAGATAACTCTATAAGCTTCTTGAAAAGCTCCCCAATGTTCAAATCAATTGGATAGAGTGCAAGCCATATACACAAGCTAATTTTTCTATAAATACTTCTTTTTCTAAACTTAGTTTATGGTCTTTGTGACATTGTCTTAATGACTTAGTCTGTGTGACTTCCTTGAGTGACTTCCTTGAGAGCTTTGTGTTTCTTGTATTCAACTCTTCTTCTTTTTCATAATCTAAAATTATTATAACTAAAGGGAGTGAAGCTTGAGAGAAAAGAGAAAATTTTGTAAGGTACACAAGCGATAAAAATATTATTAATGTTGTATGCTTTGGTGGAATGCATCGAGGGAGAAAAAGGAAGTTTATGTGCTTGCACTAAGGGAGAAAAAGGAAGTTGCCTTTGCACAAGAATTGGAAATGTAACATGAAGTTTTAAATAGTTAAATAAAAATAAAGCAAGACAATTACAATTGAACTTTTGTGTGCAACAGTGAAAATAGAAGACGAAGAAATAAGCATAAAGATAGACAAAAAAGTTTATTTTAAGAACGCATGAAAAATACAAAAACTATACAGTGTTCCTATTTCTACTATCTCTATGGATGTTTTGTACTAGATAGAAGATTAAATGAGCAATGGTCAAGAGTTTTATATTTGTAATAAACCATAGATTCATATTATATACATATAGAAGGTCATAAAAGAGAAGAATTGGTTAAAGGTGGGAGCTGAAAGGGAAATTTATAGTAAATGAAACGCTATGGTGGGTTAATGTGATAGTAAAATAAAAGAAATAGTGGTATAAGTTAATGTGGCAGTAAAATAGAAGAAAATTTCAACAATTAAAGGAAATAAAGGCAAATGGATTTATGTGGAAGAACAGAAGAAAGTCAAAAGATATAATGTTATGATGGTGTAATGATTTCATGAAAGAATGATAAGTTCAATGATATTCTGATGTAGCAAATTCTCTACTCATTTGACATATCAATAGCATAGCTTAAGTTTAAGTTTTAATATACTATAAATAGATTGATTCAGTTTTTAAGGTATTAGTTATCATAAAGCATTTAAACATTTTGTGTTTCTGAGTTCAACAGCTTTGGCCATTTTTCTGCTTCCCGATGGCACAACTTGCCAAGCGGTGCACCAAGGGAGATCAGCAAAGGTGTCCGAAAATGAGATCTATTGTGGTTGCTCTTATGACACTGACTTCAAATACTGAGGCTTGGGATATTGCTTCCTTCTATGAAAGTCCAGCTCTTGTAAACCTAATGTCTGGAAGATAGGAGTCAGAATGCAGAATAGAAATGTCACATTTTAATTCTTTTGTTGCTAAACTAATTTGGGAAGACGCTCACAGTGCTGCATTTTTCACGTGTCTATAAATTAGTATGTCGTTTGTCATGATCTTGTTGACCAATCAATGTAACAGAGCTGCCACTTGTCAGAAGTCGACAAACTCACGTGGGAGTACTCTTGCATAAACTAAATGAATGAAGCTGACCCCCCCTCCACCCCACACACGCACTATTGCGAAGCACCATCTCGTTGACCTCCTATTAGTCTTCTCTACGTCAACAACTTTGTAGTTATGGACTTCTACTCTACAACTTTGTAGTTTTGGACTTACACACCACTGCCACTCTACCACTAAGATTACTGCAACAATGTGTTGGATTTTCCAAAAGGTAGCGTAAACAAAGCTCAAAATTAAATGTTAGTACGTAAGTTGTCTTCTTATACCTAACTATACTCTCAAAGGTATAAAGTATATTAAACAATGCAACTAATAGTATGTTTGACTTATCATTTAGAAAGTCTCAAATCATAATTTGAACAAAAGCTTATTGCTTATAACTTTTGCTTAAATTATAATTTTGAAATATTCAAGGTTAATCCAATCATAATAAACCTTTAGCATTTTGTGTAATAATTAGCTGTCAACTTTCTGGCTTTTGTTATGAATATTAAACTTAGTTAAAAGTTAAATTATTATGTATAGATAGTATAAAGTAGTTTTACATTATATCTAATAATAATGGAAGAAACTATCATGTTATCATAAATAGTTGTATAAATTTAAATTTAAAAAATCATAGCACCGGATAGTCTTTTATTTTTATTAAATAATAATATAAAATTATTTTACGGCATGAGAATTAAGCTCTTTAATTATAGGGAGAGGATATTGCAAAAAAGGTTTTTCTTGGATAACAACTACTTGGTTAAAAAATCTGCACATGAAGCCCACTTGGATGTGGTTCCTGCAGCCAAGTCTTATAAAAGAATTATAATTTTAGAAAGTATTGTGAAACAAACATTTTCCATAACCATAGTTTGGGTTTTTTCGTGTTCGGCATCTCTTCTCGAGTTTTCGAGCTCCAACCTCTGTTAACAGAGAAGCAACTCGATATTGCTTTTGCGTTCACTTCATATTGTTGAGCATTGATGGCACTAATTAAAAGTCCTAGCTACCCTTCTTTTCCAGCATTTCCAGCATTACTTCAACCATCCTTATGCAGAAGAAAAGATTCTTCCAGGTAGGGAAACATCAATTTTGAAGGGAACAAGGGGACCCCAAACTGACCCGCCAATACAATATTACTTTTCAGCGGTGATCTATATTTATATTTTCAATTAAAGTCCGCCTGTTCACAAGCGATTCATAATTTTTATTTACTTGCATATATACTCGAGAAATGTTCCTTTATCATAGCTACTAATAGACATAAACATGGGAGAAATTGAGAACTGGGTGGTGCAAATCAATGGCAAGGTCATGGGCAATAATGGTCCTTCATCCGAGAAGGAGCAATGGGAGAGGCCATCCATTTACAAGATATCCTCGCGTATCACCGAGCTTAACAAGAATGCCTATGAGCCCGAAGTGGTGTCCTTTGGTCCTTACCATCACGGGAAGGATCATTTGAAGGCCATGGAAGAGCACAAGCAACGAGCTCTAATCCATTTTCTCAAGAGGTGCAATGAGCCCATTGAATTGGTCTTCCAACTCATGGAAAAAGTGGCGCAAAATTTAAAGGACTCCTATAAGCCACTTGATTCATGTTGGGCTGACCCTCCAAACACGCCTAAGTTCCTGAAGCTGATGATTCTTGATGGCTGTTTCATGTTGGAGATCATAAAAGCCCGTAATCGTGTTCCAGATGACTATGCTAAGAATGATCCTGTGTTTAGCGAACATGGGAAACTCAATCTCATGCCATATATCAGGCGTGACATGCTTATGCTTGAGAATCAGCTGCCCATGTTGGTTCTTCGTACATTGATTAAGGTTGAGAGCGGCGAACCTCAGGTAATTCAGCATAATTCTCAATTTTTTATGTGTTTGGCGTATAAATGTGTAAATGTGAAAACATAATGAGATATGTGAAGTAGTTTTCATCATAGTTTAGAATAAAGTGCAATATTGTGAAATCTCCTTGTAATGACACCCAATCGAATTCTATAACTCATTTGGTTGTTTAAAGATCAATAAATATATCACTTCGCACAAAAATTTTGTAAAAAATTCTAAAAAAGAGGTTGATGATAAAATTAACTAGACAACGAATATGTGACAGGAGTATGATGTCCTTAACAAGCAAATCCTGAAGTTCCTCTCCCCTCCCAACACTGAAACGGTACCCAAGGACGAATGCGTGCACGTGTTGGACTTATACAAAAAGAACCTCATCCGGGAAGGACCCTCCCACCCATGCATCTGCAACTCAGGCTGCTTTGGCAAGTTATTTGAAAAAAAGGGACCACAGCACGGCGCCGCCGACGAGCTCGAGATCATCCGATCCGCCACGGAACTCCATGAGGCCGGAATCTGGTTCAAGAAATCCAAGACTAAGAGCCTTCGGGACATAACCTTCAGCTGCGCATGCGGCATCCTCAAGCTCCCCATCATGGTGGTAGACGACACCACCGAGTCCATATTACTCAACATCATCGCCTTCGAGCGCCTCCACGTCGGAGCAAGCAACGAGGTAATGATACAACTCCGGACCATGTCATGTGTGAAATGCTGAAATCTCATCGTGGGAGATGTTAATTCTAGATAACGAGTTAAATATCTAATTAATCATAACTAAAATATCTACTTATTTACATTATAGTAATTGAATATCGATTGACCTGACTTTACATGGCTTTTTTATTTTTATTTTTTACTGTTAATCTTATCTTATCAAGTGTTGGCCCTACTTTCTGAATTAGTTGTGAAAATTTCTATGTAGTTAAGTCACATAAAAATGTTACACAAGAAGATCTATTCCCCTCTTTGAATCTAATTTCTCTATTATCTTTCAAGTATATGGTACTATAAAATTTTTATTCTACTATTTAAATATAGACTAGTTAAGTAACACAACAACTGATACATACAGCTCATTTAATTAAACTTTGTAATTAAGCTTGTTTAGATGTGTTATTTTGATTTGAAAAAAACCTTTTTAACAAGATAAGTATTTTTATGCTTTTTAACATATTTAAATGAATTTTTAAAAAAATGTAAAATGACTAAAGAACAAAGAAATGATTTTTTTTTCAAGAAGTTAATCTTCTAAAATAAAAATTTTTCAGAACGTAAAAAATTGTTTGAAAATAAAATACAATTTTATTAACGTTTCATTTAAATATAAAGTAAATTTTATAAAAGACCTTTTTAAAAAATATACCATAATTTTTTTTAAGGAAAAATCATCTAAACAAACTCTTAATCCTTTTATAAAACCTCTCTATTATTATTTGTTGAGAAGTGCTTATTGGTGCAAAACATTTTTTTGGCGAATTGAGTACAAACATTGTTGACGTATTAAATCAAGTGTAGTGTTATTTGTATTGTATTTTGAGACTTTTTTAAAGAACATATTATGGTATTCTTTAATTATTGATTGGAAAAAAATGAGACACATTCTTATCTAATGATTAAAAAAAATTTTAATATGTTTTTTAAAATGAATTTTAAAGTTGAGTATAAATAATATTTTTATTAAATCAAAAAGATAAAAACAAAAATGATGAGGAAAAGAGAAGTGCAAGTTCCTGGTGTTAAAAAAAATTAAAAAAATAAACCAATGAAATCTTTGCACATTTTATCTTTTTTTTTTTTATTTGGATACATCATATTTTATCTCTTTATTTCGAGAGAAAATGTATTTATATATTTAAAAATGGATGGAAACCTCAAGATAATGAAAGATAAGATAGGAAGAGTTGTGAAAAGAGAAAAGACAGAAAAAAATGTTGATAGTAGATTCCATATTTTTATTTTTAAGGAAAAGTTCTATCTTCTTAGATAAAGAAAGAAATTTTTATTTTATATGTATTTTATAACCATAAATTTAATTTTTTATTATATTTTTTCTTTCTTACTTTTAACTATTCTGTGGCTAATATTGATATGGAGTAAGAAAAAGCATTTATTCCATGGAGTGTCTAAGAACTTTCCATTACTAAGTGTATATGTCTCCCTCTCCAATGTGAAAATAACACTATCCTTATTCCTGTTAGGTAACCTCGTACGTGTACTTCATGAACACCATCATCGACGATGAGAAGGACGTTGCGCTGCTTCACAGGAGAGGGATCCTCGTCAAGGCCCTTGGGTGCCACAGCGACATCGCCAAGCTGTTCAACTCGCTGGCCAAGGACATCACACCGGACCAACAACGGGAGTCCCATTTGGCGCAGATTACTACTAAGTTGAGCAAGTACTGCAAGATGAGGTGTAAAAAGTGGCGCGCCAGTCTCAGGCACACTTACTGCAGGAACCCTTGGGTTGCTACGTCCGTCATTGCCGCAATCCTCCTCTTTGTTCTTACTATGATTCAGACATGGTGTTCTGTAGTTAGTTATTATGATCAACATTTTAAAGATGGCGGTGGTCCCTAGGCTGCTTCTGCATCTGTTGGAACTACTCAAATAATGGATCAATATATGAATGTATGTATAAAATTGGTATTCCTGTAACAAACTAAACATCTAAGTCCTAACTACCATTCTGTCATCCTTGCTCTATCATTGTAATGATGTAGTGTGCAGGTTTGTGAAACTGAAAATGTAGAATAGGTATGAGACAGGAAATGAGAATGGTAATGTTGTATGATGCAAATCTATGGTAAACTCCTCTTCTTCGAGTCAGAGGGGACTCCAACAACAACTTTTGGATATTCTCTCTTAGTGCCTTTTCAATAACTGCTACTCCTACTTATACTCTTGTGTGATGTACGTATCCTCTTTCTATATTAGCATCCCTAATGATCACCAATAATCTTCATGGTTTTTCTTGTTTTCTCTCTATCTCATTTTGATTCTATGTGTCTGCAAGTTTGCTTCGTGGTTACGTATGACTTTATTTGGATATATAAACGCCGTTTGGATTGACAACTAGAGCACATTATTGTGATGCTTTTTTCTTTTTGGAATAATGAGGTATTCTTACATACTTACTGAACAAAGAAAAAAAATTGTGCTATATAATTTACATCTCAACTGTTATGATACAAAATTATTTATATGCCTCTATGAAACAGATTAAACTATTTATGGTTCATGATATTACTTCCCCCTCCTCCCCTTTGACATAAGAGTAGGGTGCTTTTGGAGTAAAAGAAATCTTTTGCTTTGATTTATTCTCTATTTGCCATATATTTACTGATATGACCAACGGTTAATGGATTAGAGTTAAGAGCACTTAAGAATTTCTCCCTAAGAGCATCTAAGTATTTATCTCGAATAACTAATTTGTTTGAGAAACCTTTACCTTTCAAATTGATTGGGTATCTTTTTAAAAGTTAAAGCGACGTATAAGAGGAGTTAAGTTGGTTGCAAGAAGCTATCACGTAAGCAATTAAGTTCTGGTATAGAATGCAGAGACAAGGATGCAAGAGAGACGCTTATACCAAAAGTGTAGATAATAGATATGCTTTTCCGGAAATTAAGTCACGATTACCAATACTTTGGATATTTTTCAGATGGCACAACTTGCCAAGGCGTGCACCGAGGGAGATCCACAACGGCGTCCAAAAATGATATCTGTTGTGGTTGGCCTTATGACACTCACTTCAAATACTGAGGATTGGGACATTGCTTCCTTCTACCAAAATCCAGCTCTTGTAAATCTAATGTCCGGAAGATAGGAGTAAGACTACAGCATAGAAATTTCACATTTTAATTCTTTTGTTGCTAAACTAATTTGGGAAGACACTCAAAGTGCTGCATTTCTCACATGTCTATCAATTAGCAAGTCATTTGTCATGATCTTGTTGAACAATCAATGTTACAATACCCAGCTGCCACTAATTGTCAAAAGTCCACAAACCGACTTTTTCTTTTTTATTATTATTAACAAAATTTCATGGTCAGATTAGCAGATTTTGGATTTTGCTAGCTAGAATCTCTAAATGCTCTTGCTCATGGCCTATGATATTTTCTCTAGTTTGCTCTTCAAAGGTCTTGGAGGTTAATTTTCATTTATTAAGAACACTTCTGCATATTGGATAGGGTAGAACTTACTCTTTCTAGTCTTCTTCCGTTATTTTGCAAAGTATTATTCTTTATGGAGAAAAACACTAAAGAGTTTGTTAAGAAGAGCATGGTTCTTTTGACTATTAACTTGACATGAGGTTTGGAGGTTCTGCTGAAACAGTTGAGGATTTTCCTATGACCATCCCTTGTTTAGAGATATACTTCAGGTTTCCTTTCTTAACTTGCATACGCCATACACGTGGTCGTACATTGTGGCAAATCTTTGTCTTTTTCAGACTAGAATCTTCACAAGGAATCTTGGGCATGTATCACCATTCGCCACAGGGAGAAAAAGTCTTCGTCAATGTTACTTGACAAGGTGTACCGTTAAATTGACCATTATAAGGTTTTCTAATGTTATTCGGAAAGTGGAATTAGATCGTGGCAATCACAATCAGTGCCTTCCTAAGTTATATTAGCATAGGAGTAATTATTATGAAATGAAGAGTGATTCTTATTAGGCACTGCCAATTGTTAAAAGATAAAACAATTCAACCTTCATCACCCAAAAGTAACAATTGGATATATAAGATAGTACTTATACATTTTATTTAACAATGCCATGATCGGCTAATCAACATTGCCACGATGAATGGATAGCTCTTCACATGAACCTCGATATTTTTTCCAATTGACAAAGATGTTGCCATCTCCCCGAGCTAACCTCTAGGCTTCACCAAAAGACTTGATCAACACGGATCTACATGCTATTGATTATTTCTTAAGTTTCTGCGTATTTGATTACTAAAATATCTTTATGTCAAGATGATGGAGAAAAATTTATGGACTTCATTTTGCTGCACTTTTCAATATAAAGGTTTTTAATTTAATACTATCTTCTAAGCATGCTTACTGAATTAAACTCGTCATGTTATATAAAATAATTTAAATTCAAAAGTGAATTAAATTGAAATGACATCTAACTATCATAGTTTTTTTTTTATTTTATAATTTTAATAATGAGAGTGAAGTCAATCATATTTAGTAGCACTAGACTACTAGCGCAGGCGTGCTTCAAAAAGTAGGGTTAGTTAGATCTAAGAAAGGACACAACCTGTAAAAGTTGCACATTGCCCGACATAGGAATGGCATTTCGGATGCAAAGGATTTAACAAAGCCAACATTCACAATCAACAAAGATTCCCTCCTCATTTGGGATCCCTTACATGTCATAAAAATTTGATTATGAGATTAATGTTGATGCATTTGGATGTGAAATAATTTTATATTATTATTTAATTATATATTTCTAGTTATAAGATTTTTAAGATAATAAATAATTAAATTAAATATTTTCACCAATTTAAAAATATATAATTGAATGATTATCTAAAATTTTTTTATACTTGATAGTACATCAAAATTAAATTCAAATTTTATTCCAGTACACCAAACATGGCCTCAATAAAGGACATGCAAGTCAACCACGAGCTCCAATTATGAATTTATACCATACGTTTGCATTCACCTACGAGCTAGTATTGCACCAATATTATGTTGAGTCACTTTCCACATAAAATTCTACATTCTGTTACTCTAGAAGGAAAAGGGTAACATTAGTGTTTTTTTTTTTTTTCTTTAAAAGAAAAAGAAATGAACATGATTAACACTGATCAACACGTGATGTCTAGGTGCAGATAAAGAATGATCCTAGCTAGAAATCCAGTTTCCTGATTTGGGTTTCTTTTATTTACCACCATTTTTTTTTTTTTGGGGGGGTTTCTCTTTTATTTGCTCTCCCTGACAAAATGAAGCTAAAGAATGGTTTGCTGTTGTCCTTTCTGTTGTTGGAGTGTGTTTGTTTCATTTGTGTAGAATCCAAGTGTGTGAAGGGTTGTGATTTAGCCTTAGCTTCCTACTTTGTGTACCCTAGCGTTTTGCTGGAAAATATTGCGTACTTCATGCAATCAAATGTTTTGTCCAATTCTGATGTTATTGCCAGCTACAATAAGAACAAAGTATTCCATGGACTAGCATTATCCCTTATGAGAATCATTGTTCCATTCCCTTGTGATTGCATTGGTGGTGAGTTTCTGGGACATGTGTTTGAGTACTCAGCTGTTGCAGGAGATACCTATGATGTCATTGCCAATATGAGATATGCAGATCTTACCACACTTGAGCTTTTGCATAGGTTCAATAGCTATGACCCATATGATATACCTGTCAATGCCAAGGTTAATGTCACGGTCAATTGTTCTTGTGGGAACAGCCAGGTCTCAAAAGATTATGGGTTGTTTATCACATATCCTCTGAGGCCAGGTGATACTTTGCAGAAAATTGCAAACGACACAAATCTTAATGCAGAGTTATTGCAGAGTTACAATCCGGGTGTTAAATTCAGCCAAGGGAGAGGGATAGTCTTCATTCCAGGAAGAGGTATGCACTGGTTTTCCCCATCATCTTTATGTGTTGTGATACTTCGAAGTATTTGATATATAACTATGTATCAGCAAAAGGGTCTTGAATATATTGAAGGGCAAATTATGTATGATTTTAAATGAGATTCTATATCTTTGCTTTATTTGGCTAATATCACCCTAAGAATTCGATAAGCTTAACACGCCAGTCTATGGAGCCTGCACTGAATGCAACCCCTTATACTTGGTGCAGTTCTAAGAAACTTTAAGGAAATAAAATCGCACCGTTGCCAATAGCTATAACAATAGCTTTTGGTCTATTGATAAGTACTCGATCCAACACTGAATATGACAGTAGAGCACCACCTGTATTAGAAGAGTATGGCAGCTCTGAGTTGGCCATGGTTATGTTGAATAACTCTTTGAATATTAGGTCTTCTCCAAACTCCAAGTAGTAATTTGGCTCTCAGTGAGTCACAATTAGGAATGGAGAGGAGACCTATCCTGATTATATAGTCATCCTTGATGCCAATTCTAGCAAACCCTCTCATTTACATATTACTAACGATTTAACCTTACATTAACAGTCACATGAAAGATTAGGCTAACCTGGTATGATAGACCCAAAGTAATAGATCACCCTTGATCTATTTCTTCTTCCATATGAATAGATCATAAACATGTTTTTATAAAAATCTCAAATAATCAATTAATGGCAACTCACAATAAAATATATTTGTATAATTACTCATTACTCATTTAATTTTCTTCAAAGTATTTGACCTAAATTTGTATGCATTTACCTAACTTTTATTCTTGAAATTTCCAGATCAACATGGTGTATATGTTCCCTTGTACCCTAGGTGGGTAACTCATATTGCTTTACCATGCATGCTATATGCACATTGCAATGAATATTACTTGCTTCGTGTTTGGTTCTATCTTCTAAACTTTCATTTTCTTTTCCCTCTTGCAGAACAGGTTTGGCCCTCTAAACTTCAAAGAGAGTTGGCTATATTGATGACTCTTCTAAAGCTTGTTGTTGACATGAACGTGACAATGTAAAATGAACATCAGTGCCACTGAGCTTAAATTTGCTTCTATATAAGCAGGTCTAGCTAAGGGTGTTGCTGTTGGAGTATCTATAGCAGGAGCATGCGTGCTTCTGCTATTAGTAATTTGTGTATATGTCAGATATTTCCGTAAGAAGGAGGCAGAGAAAGTTAAATTGCCAACAGAAGACTCTACAGAACTTTCAACTCAAGATGGTATTTGGATTATTTCGAGCTATATTCTTGTACTTTCTATCCCTCTTTACCTCCTAGTTAAATAAGTCTCATGAGTCATTGCTACTAATTTTACCTCTCTGGTTGAACCTGCATGAACTTAGTACCTCCTAATCCAATTTTAGGCCAAGTTACCATTACCTGATTTCAAATGTAAAAAAGTTATCCCTATTTGTATCACTACCTCCTCTTATCCCTTCTTAATGGAAAACAAAGGGGGAAAAAGAATTTTAAAAAAGGAGAAAAATAGAAAATTAAAATTTTGTCAAAATTTTAATTTTCTATTTTTCCGTCCGATTATTGTTAATTCGAATAAATAATCTTTGCTAGTTTATTCTATTTAACAATTATTCTTGTATTGTGTAAAATTCTAACTGTTTTCTCTTGTATCATTGCTAAAAATAAAGTTTCTATGCTGTTTATAATATGCCTTTTTCAAAGACTACTTGCACCATTAGTACTTAATACTTATATTTACTGATCCAATAGTGTAGACTTGTAAATTGAAGTTCTAACCGGAATAATTTTGGTTACACTGTGTACTATGAAACAAATGATTAAGTTACATCCACTCTGGCACGCTCCTAAAATTTGCAGTGTAATAGCTTGATGGGCATGATAACGCTACTGATTTTTCTTCCTCCTCTGGGTAAAGCCTCTAGCAGTGCTGAATATGAAACTTCAGGATCCACTGCTGCTAGTGCTGCTGGCCTTCCAGGCATTATGGTGGCAAAATCATTGGAGCTCTCTTATCAAGAACTAGCCAAGGCTACAAATAACTTCAGCTTGGATAATAAAATTGGTCAAGGTGGATTTGGAGCCGTCTATTTTGCAGAATTGAGAGGCCAAGTAAGAAGTCACGTGTATCTTCAGTTCTCTTACATAATCAGCAAAATAAAAAAGGAAAAAGGAATATGACATTGGAGCATTGATTTTTTTGTTTTTTCTATTTACCATGTGATATTATTGATGACGTATACTGCTTTCCGGTTAGATTGAATACTTACTTAAGATTGCGGTGATATGTTTAAATTGTAAGGCTTTATGTCCATTGTATGGAAGATAAATGAAAAAAACAAAAGAAAAGTAACTGTTACGTAGTGAAGCTGAAAATTATACAACTTTACTACAGTTGTGTCACAATTGAGAAACTGAAGATGTTAGGGAACGTGCTTTTGGGAATATGTTTAATATATCATTGAAGTCAAGATAAGGATCACTTTGCAATTCGCATATCTGGAATCTCAACATGACTTTGGAGCATTTAATTTCGCTGAATGTTAACGTGCTACTTAATTAATTATGTGTTGATTATCAAGGAATGACAAAAAAGGGACATGAAGGATTGATGCCTGGTTGTTGTATTGGACTATATTAGCATAGTAAAGATCAGCAACAAAGCAGGATAAGAAGAAATGATTGAGAAGTTTCAGTATTAGTCAACGTTCATCCATTCATTACATAAGGGATCAATGATTATAGAGAAAATGCATTATATCTCTCGATTTTCTTAGCTATAGGCCAATAAGTATTTTCATTGTGCTGAAGAAAATATGTAGCATTGATTACATATTTAATAAATGATAATCTTCTTAAGGGACGATAGGCAATTTTCTGCAGTTTATAGCCACTTCATGTTAATGATTTACTTTTTGCACTCTATTCTGCTTTCCTCTTAAATAATTTATTCCATGCAGAAAGCAGCAATTAAGAAGATGGATGTACAAGCGTCAACAGAGTTTCTTTCAGAGTTGAAGGTCTTAACACACGTTCATCACTTGAATCTGGTAACACATCCTTCGAACAACCTAGATCATGTATAAATCTGGAAAGGATAATTAATCATTTTTTCTGTACGGTTCAAAGAATGAAGAACCAGCAGGCTGTTACAAAACAGATATTCTGCGTGATATTATGAACATAGCAGCCTATAAATATTCAGCAAAATTACTTCTTCAGATCCACATAATAATCCTGTCAATTCAACATGAGATCAGCATTACTTAAGTGAAAATACTAGAAAAACATAACCTGTGATCTGTTTTCTATTTGCTTTCCTAGAAAGTTAATAAGTATTATAAAATGCTAGGGAGCCATAAAATTTGCCCGAATTTAGTAGCATGTGAGCTACCAATTCTTGAACAAATAAGTGGATCATACCACTTCAATTCATCTAACAATTACCCATGATTTCTATTAAAAATCCTGGTAGCTTTGTTCATCAATATATAAAACACACTCCACAACATCTCATCTCCACTAAAACAAGAGTTCTAGAAACTAGAGAAGAAACTTTTGATCCCCCTTTGGAGTATTGGAAATGGAATCTTAATTTCAGATTTTAATCTTATTTTTTTGCATGAACAATTCCACATAAGTTCTTAATCATTTTCCGCTTGTACCTATCTTTTATGAACAATATAGGTCCGGTTGATTGGATATTGCGTCGAGGGATCTCTTTTCCTTGTGTACGAATATATTGAAAATGGAAACTTAGGCCAATATTTGCATGGAACAGGTGAGATCAGCAACAGTGATGATATTTTCATGTGATAGTACACTAATGTCATACAGGTAACGATGATGGTAACATGATTCCAGGGAGAGACCCTTTACCATGGTCTACCAGGGTGCAAATTGCTCTGGACTCAGCAAGAGGCCTTGAATATATTCACGAGCATACCGTGCCTGTGTATATCCACCGTGATGTAAAATCTGCAAACATATTAATAGACAAAAATTTCCGCGCAAAGGTTGCATTCATCGTTACCTATCTTCATGACCCACATCCTAAATCCTGATTTTGCATTTCTTCTTTGAGACTAATTAAGCTATCTAAGGTTTTAAATTCAGGTTGCAGATTTTGGCCTAACCAAGCTTATGGAAGTTGGAAGCTCCACACTTCACACTCGCCTTGTGGGAACATTTGGATACATGCCACCAGAGTATGATTTGTTTTGTTGCATAATTGCATTAAATTATACTAAACTAACCCTCACACGAAATTTGGCTTTTGGGATCAATGTCTTGTTATCTTTGCAAGGATATTACAATAGTTTCTCCAGGGATAATTACCAACATTGTTTTCAACTTCTTAGTTTTAGGAAACATGCCTTTCAGCTTTGATTTGTATGCACAGGACTTGATTCATTGATTCCCTACATTTTCCGCAGATATGCACAATATGGTGATGTTTCTCCAAAAATAGATGTATATGCTTTTGGAGTTGTTCTTTATGAACTTATTTCTGCAAAGAATGCTGTTCTGAAAACAGGTGAAACCGTTGCTGCGTCAAAGGGCCTTGTCGCTTTGGTGAGTCTAGATAGTAGATTCTCATCATCTGAACCTTATTTACAAACAAAGCACTTTAAATTCACAAATGAATTCTTCAGAGCCAGCCAACACAGAATGCATTCACTCAAACCTTAAACGAAGTTGCCCTTGACTTGTTCTGCAGTTTGAGGAAGCACTTAATCAGAGTAATCCTTTAGAAGGTCTTCGCAAACTGGTGGATCCTAGGCTTGGAGAAAACTATCCAATTGAGTCAGTTCTCAAGGTAGAAGCACTTCTCTGTGAAAATAGTTTCACTGTTATATTTACTCCTTTAGATTGTCTTATAAACTTTCTAAGCCCACCTAAAAACAGAAAGCTATACCTATACATATTTGCATGCATATTACCTATACATATTTGGATGAGTAGCGTTACCTATACATATTTGCATGCATGTTACCTCACATGTTTATAGTTTTAACTATTTGATTATAGGGTTTTTTATTTCAGCTTTATTTTTTACGAAAAAAATAATTTTTTAACAGAAAAAATCACTCTCGTAGAATCTACTTATCTCAATTTCTATTCAAAAACTAAAAACAAATTTTTTCTTCTTTAGTTTTTGGGTAAAAACTGGGATCAATAGTTTTAATGAAAATAACTTTTTTTAATAAAAAGAAATCATTTTTTTTTGGATGAAAAATTGAAACAAATGCACCATAAAATAAGAAGTTGTGTCATTTTGACATGCGCAAATCGGGATACCCACAGATAAAAGATGGGTCCAGCATATGATATCTTTCACTTTTTCTTCTTTCTACAATTTTGTAGCTATCTATTTTATATGTGTCGAGTAATAAAATAAGTTTTATCACATTAATTTTCTGCATACTTAATATGAGTTTGGATTAATTTATTTTACATTGACAACAGTTTGTAATCAAAATATTTTTAAAATAGTTTAAAAAAATAATTATATTGTAGAATAATCTTTTCCCAAATATACTTTTAGACTCTAATTTTCACGAAAATGGATCATCGTGAAAATTTCACATGACCTTATAATGTGTTTATTTCTATCATTAATCAAGAAGATGGAGCCAAATATAAAACCCACAAGAAAGTCTAATTAATAGTAAAATTCAACCTATAATAAGGTCATGGAAAATTTTATGGGAAGATCTATTTCTAATTTTTGCACATGCCGATATATGTGGTGATGTGTTCCTTGAAAATGTACATTAAGCCTTTCTTTTTTCCTTTTTGTTTATGTTGCTAGCAATCTTTTGTGAGTTAAGTATTTAAAGCTTTGGTGTAAGATTTTTGCATTTGAGAGAACTGGTATGGTTATTGTTTGATCTGCAGATTGCGCAACTTGGGAGAGCATGTACAAGAGATAATCCACTGCTACGCCCTAGTATGAGATCTGTAGTTGTGGCTCTTATGACACTTTCATCATCGACTGAGAATTGTAATGATGACAATTCCTGCGAAAATCGAACTCTGATAAATCTACTGTCGGTGAAATGAAGCTTTCAGGGCTAAACCACAACATGTTTTTAACAACTTCTAGAAGCACAAATGATTTGTGCAGATGGAGTTGGAGACTAGCTAGTAAATATATTTTTAACCTTTATAAATATAAGTTATTATGATTTTAGTCTCTTTATTTTTTTTATTCTAATCCCTCTTCTTTTTAATATTAAATTTTTTTTGTCTCTGTCGTTAATCAATACCAATAAATGGTGACGTTTATAAGAATAAAAAGAAGATTATTAAATATTTATAATAATAAAAAATAATATTTTTAATATTTATAAGGATTAAATATATATTCTAAAAACTTATAATAAGCATCAGCATTTAGCATCATCGAGACAAAAAATACAGTATTGAGAAAAAGGGGATGAAAACCTAAAAAAAGTTACAAAATTTAAAATTGAAATAACCTATATTTATAATGATTAAAATTATATTTAAACTTTTTTTTATGTGCTTTACCGTGCGTTTGAATTGATAGAAAGGAAAAGAAAAAAAATAAAAATAAATATAAAATAAAGTTTTTTTTTATCATGAGAGTGAATTCAGGAGGAGAGAAAAAAATAATGGACCCCACAAAGAAAACTTTTCTTCAATTGCGGCAGGTGAAAATAGATGGAGGGAAAATGAAATTTGGACCATTAAAAAAAGGATGTCCATGAACATTTTTAGCGACAAAAAGAGGAGAGAAGTGGAGAGAGAAAAAAAAGGGAAGAAATAATGATGGTAGGACCCACATATTTTTTTCTCTTGATATTGAGTGTCACATAATATAGAATAGTTCAAATAATAAATCCCTAGATGGAGTTGTGACTGTATTATGAAATTATTATCATATCTATGTTATCTTTTCTTTCTATATAAAAGATAATTAACATAAAAGCCATTTAGATTTGATTATATTTTTTTCTCTCACTTTTATTTTCAATCAAATATTATAAAAGAAATTTTTTTTTATTTTCTCTGTTATTTTTTTATTTTTATTTTATTTTATTTTTTTTCTCTTTATATCCAAATTTAGCATTAGACTTTTGTACATTGCATGCTTTTAGAGGCCGACTAATGCATGCTTTTAAAAAATTATTATTGACTAAATATCTTAAATAATTTGGAAGACATTAAAGTGAAATTTTGTTAGAAATTTGTTAGATAGTCTTTCCCTATGCTTAAATTATTTTTCCAATGTTAAAAAAAAAAAATTTAGTAAGAATGGTTCGAATTTTAATAAAAAAAATAAAGATAACTATTAGATAAAATAAAGTGATATTACTATTAACAAAAATTTCCAGCAAAACTTATGACATTCTATATTTTGTTTAAGCAATTAGCCCTCTTTAATTTTTACCTCATGCAATGATAGGAGTTGTTCAAGAGACGAGTTAGGCCGGGTTAAGCTAGAGCCAAATTTGCTCGATTTTTGACTAGGTCATTTTTTAAAACCCAGGCTCGACCTGATAATAACTCAAAAAATAATCGGGTTAACTCGACATTTACACAATATATGCAAGTTTGAACATTATGCATAGTAAAGTCATGAAATTTTAGAAGTTACAAATAAAATTTAAGAGATATTTTATAATACATATTTTAAAGCAAATTATTTCAATACAAAAATAATATTATGTTATGTAAAACATATTAATTAAAGTATAAAAATATCATAATTTATGACTAATATTGTTAAAAAATATAATTTATAAAAAATCATGTGACTTTGGGCCAGGTCAAGCTAATCCGAAATATAACTTGAACCTGACTTGAAAAATGCATCAAGTCAAAATTACAAACCTGAGCCAGACCCAATAAACTTCAGGCCAGGGCAGGTTATCGGACTAGGTCGGGTCATAAACACCCTATACAACGAAAAAATCAACAGGAATTATGTGTTCCTTAAGACCAAAATCACGTTTAAAGATAAAAGAAGTGTCTTGAACGTTGTGCTATTATTGTTTGGATGATTTGATCCAAAATTAAGTTTAAAGTCAAACTTGATTTTAGAGCTTGAAACGTGAAAGTGATCAATTGTTGCTATTACGTTGAGTAAAATCCCATTTAGGAGCATATTAATAGAAATACACTATCAATCCATCATTTTTTTTTCTTTTTTGACTTTTCAAGTAATTATAAAAAGAGTTAAACTATTTTAATAATATAACTATACATAATTAGATGATTGTTTAAAAAATTATTTATAGTAGTGTAACAAGATTATATCATTATAATATTATTTAAATATTTTTTAAAAAGTCCAATAATTTTTTTTTAAATTATTAAACTTATATTTTAGAAATGATTTTATTTTATAATGTTTAAATAAACATTAATTGTAAAAGAAATTATTTCTTTGTCAATTTCATTATAACTAAAATTTTCTAAATTAATTTGTTTTTAATTTAACCTATGAAATAAATTTATATCCTTTTTGGTAATTATAAATGTAAAACTGATTTTTAGCAACACTATCAAACAACATTTATCATATCAGAATCATTTTTAGATGAATATTTCCAAATATAAATAAAGTTAGAGCTAACTCAATTTTGATCAAAATTAAGTATGCAAGATCAAATTTACTCAAAATCAATTCTATAAACTCTAATTCAAGCACACACTTAAGCACCTTTATGTGCCCGTTTGGATTCAAGTTTGCAATTGCCAGAAGACCTTCTAAGAGAAGGAAAATGATTTTGTACAGTAAATGATAGTGTTTGGTTTAACTTCTTTCAAAAGGCCTTCTTCCATAAAGCCTTTTGGAATAAGTATATTTAAAGTTATTTTTTATTATAGAAAAAGACCTTTTGAAAATAAATTTTACTATTACTCTCATATCAATAACTAAAAATAATTTTACTTTATCCTATCCAAATAAAACTCATTCTTCTATAAGGCCTTTTGATATATTCAAACCAAATAAAAATTATTCTTTTAAAAATACTTCTTCTAAAAGACCTACTTTTAAAAGACCTTCTTTCAAAACACCTTCTCCCAAAAGTTAAACCAAACGGACCCACTTCATTACCGAAACAATGTTTCTTTACTAGAGTCGTATGCATGTTTCGTGTTCGTTTGGATATGCATTAAATAAGATAATTTTTCAATTTCTAATTCCATGGTACAAATTGCTGCAAATTAAGTTTTAAGTGGCTAGTGAGGGGTTTGGATATTCTTTTCTTCCTGTAGAGAAGAGGCAGATTCAGAAAACTACCAAGAAGAAATTGCAAGGAAGGAATTTAATTAAGATATAAATCACAGTTTCTTTACATCAAGTTCATTATTTTTAATTAAAAAGAATATTCCAATAAGACAAGGAAGGACATTGTACTTTAGCCTTTTCAAGTTCATAAGATTACTATAATAATATTCAGGAGGCTGCCTTACTCTAGTATATGTGTCACTACTCAAGAGAAATGAACCTTTGTCATAGCTAATAGACACTTACATGGAAGAAACAAAGTGGGTGGTGCAAATCAAGTACAAGCTCAAGAGCATTAACAGTCCTTCAATATGGGTGAGACAATGTTCACAAGTATATATAGGTGTACCAGGAACTAGGTGGCTTTTAGGGTGGGGCTCGAAGGTTTTTGTCCCACTGTGAACCCCTTATTTTTGACCGGCTAGAATTGGTCTTTTAACCTTTTTGCTTTGACCCCAATTGGCAGTAAAATTACGTTTGTCACCCATTACAAAATATTACTATGTGTTTCTTACCTTTTTATTCCATACTTTTTGTTTTATAGTGAAACTTGTTTCACCAAACGTGGTTTCAGAGTTTCATCAATTTTTTTTTCTCATTATACTATGTTATATTTTATTTATATTTCGTAATAATAATATTATTATTATAATATAACTTTACGTTAGTAATAATGTCTTCATATTAATGTACGTTAGCTTTTAAGTTTTTAAAATATACATTTTCACATGCGTTTTATTCGCCAAAAATGTTAATGAGATTTTAGTAACAGTATCATAACAAGTTAATGTTACAATTGTTCCTTTTGGAACGTTAGGCAATGATTGGATACTTCAGTTCTATAAATTGTAGTAATATATATAGCAACTTGGGAATAAGAAAAAACTGAGAATATATTTTCTTTGTGCTGTTTTGTTTCTTTAAGTAATTCAAGAGAGTTGTTCCTGTGCGCTCTCTAGTTCAACTATAGAGCTACTGGAAAGTGGTTGTTGTATCTTAGAGAGTATTAATCATAAAGACTATTTACATCAAATAATTTATTTGTGATGGTGAAATACTCTTAAGGTTTGGTATAATATTGTTGTAACCTTTTAAAAGTTGCTAAATTTTTTAAAAGTTATTCTAAAAAAATTATAATAAAATTGTTTGGTAAAAAAATATAAAAATTACTCTTAATAAGTAAAAATCATAAAAATAATATTTAGTAAAATTGTTCTTAAATTTAAAATGAATATAATGCGTATAAATATTAAAGAGAATAGTTTTTATTTTTAATGTTATTAAAGAAAATAAGATTATATTAATATTTTAAATTTTAGAGAGCATATGCCAATCCTAAAATGCTCTTCATGAGGGCTCCCAAAAGCACCCTTTTATTTTTAAAAGTCAGGAGTAAAAGTACCTCAGATTTTTTGTTTATTAAACAAAAAAAAATGATTTATACTTTTTATAAGTCAAAGCAACTTTCAAAAAATACTATCAAACTAAGTTCAATGTCTAGCATGCTTTAACCATAATTGATAAGCATATTGCTTTTTATTGAGTTATCTATTTATTTTAACTTTTCAATTTTAATTTTATTGTTACCAATTATTTTTGTTTAGAGACATTTTCTTATGTTTATTTAAATATTATTTGTGTTATTTTATTAATAACAACATATTATAAATATCTTTTTATTGTTTAATTTAATTTATATAAATCCATCAAAAAAACTTAATTAATACATAACATATGCTTATGTTTTAACAAATGTTCAACATCGCTCATAATTTTTCTCATTATTTAAATATAGTATTTACACTAACACTACAATTTGTATACTAACTAAGTATTGATTTTGGACCGTAAGATTGACAATATGTTATTAGTTTTTGTAAATGAATGATGTTGAAAAGAATATTTGAATCTTAATGACAGGTATAGAAATAGAACAGAGCAATATTTATACTGCTACATGGATTGAGTTGTGACAGAATACTTCTTCTAAATTTTCCACTAATAACAATCATAACTTCAATGTATTTTACATAATTAGCTATTTGAACCGATGCACGACATAACTATAACGCTTAATGCACCCATATTGAATGAAACTATAATATCTTCCAAAAATTATGATAAAAAAAATACTTCAAAAACTTACTTTTGGGAACTAGCTTACTTGATCACATTGATGAATCCCGCATCTTATGCACAAATATATGGAAGGATGCTCCTAGTGACCCATTCCATTCAACCTTTTTTATTTTTATTTTTTTCTTTGTTCTTCGTACCAAAACTAGCCTATCAATATGTACATGTCAATATTTTATTTTTCACGATATCTCCATGCTCTATTTCTATACATATTAATATAATCATATTATTATTATAACAATCACACCTCCAATACTGTGCTCCCCAAGCCTTAAGCATGCCATTACATTCGTAATTACTTACCAACAAAATTGCTTCTCCCCCACATTAGGCCCAACTAAGTTTACAACACGTTATAAAAAAGAAAAAAAGTACCCTCTCCCACAAACAATAGCATTGATCACAACCTAAAATTGAAACACCACAGATGCTGTACACGTGTTGCCAGGTGCAAGCGTTGCGAGGGGTCGATTTGCAATTTTAAAATAGTTTTACTTTACCGGCCTTATCAGGTATTTGGTAAAAGCCACTGACATACCTTGCATCAAGAGCCAATCCTACGATTTTCAATAGGGGGGTGTGCGGTGGGCCTTTGTTTAAGAGCCCCAGGTTGAATGCCGCCCCAGGAACTATGGAACCTCGATAGGGGAGTTATGGTGAGAAAGCGGTGTCAGGCTTCTCCACGGCTACGAATTTTTATCAGACGTTGGTGGATGTACTTGCAAATGCTCCGACCCTTAAGTCAAATATGAGTTAAATTGAGTGCGTTAAATTGGTGAATCTTCTAGAATTCGCTTAAGTCGTGGGATTTTGAGCTTCGTAGTAGTAAGTTTTGACCTTGCCCTTAGGCCTACCCCAAAGGAGATTTTTATTTTCAGAGAAAAAAAATAGTGACTGTAGCTCTTGATATAGCCTTTGGAGGGATAAAATTATATTCCAAGATAATGTTTTCCTAACATGCTTTTATACTCTAATTTTCGCACATACCCATATGTGTGGTGATGTGCTTATTGAAAATGTACAGAACTTTAGCATTCACTTTTTTTTTTTCTTTGTATCTTTTCAAATCAATGTAGTTCATGAGCAGAGTTATGTTTCTTGAAATCTTGAGTTAAGGATGTAGAGATGGCATATGCTATGGTGCACCTTACTATGTCAAGGTGCACCACTCACCATATAAATTGACCTGCAATTAGAGGTTATTGTAATATTTGCCAGTAAACACTTTTTCCCTTTTTTTTTTCTTTTTTCTTTTTCCTTTTTCCTTGCACGCACATGAAGGCCACCGCTACAAATGATGCTATAACCTTTGAGAACCAAATGGAACCGCCAACATCTCCACTTCTTAGCAACGAATTCGCATCACACTTTCCATTTCTCATTGTGTCGCGTGAAATCGAAGTTGGAGTTTGCTGCGATTGGGCTGCGAGGGAGATAGAAGATGCATGTTCTACCCAGTTTTACCGCTGCCCTTTTCCATCTTCTTATGCCTCTTCTTTCCTTTATGCCGCCACGAGAATTAGCTTCCACATTTGCATATTTAGATGCTACATTCTCGATGGTGAGCCCACCACGTCTGCTGCCATGATGTCGCGCCACTGCCACCTTGGGTCCATGCAGCAACTGAAGTCAAAGAAGTGGCGAGGGTTTTGGAAGGGGTGGCAGCGATTCTTTGATGGGGTGCAAAGGTTGGAGAAGGAGTGGCGGAAGTCAGAGTGCAGTGAGCGGCAGCCATGACAGGAAGATAGGGACTTGGAATTGATGGAGAAGGTAGAAGCGGTTATCGATGGCGCGATTCGGAGGTGGGACACACAGAATGCATGAAAAGGAAGGGTTGGGTTACCGGTCACTCTTCTCCACCGTTGATGGTAAAAATACGTAAATGAATGGCCAAAATCATCTACATTTAACAAGGTGCATAACACACTTTATTTGCCGAAATGCATGTTAGACAGCGCCTGTAGAGATTTAGTTTAAGATTTTCTCATTTGAGCGAACTTGAGTTATGGTGATTATTTGATTTGTAGATTGCCCAGTTTGGAAGAGAATGCAAAAGAGATAATCCACTGCTACGCCCCAGTATGAGATCTGTAGTCGCGGCTCTTATGACACTTCATCAACTGAGGATCGTAATGATCACAATTCCTCGAAAACTGAACTCTCATGAATCTACTGTCAGTGAGATGCAGCCTTTCGGGGCCAAGCCACAATGTTTTGTAAGAACTTCTAGAAGTACAAATGATTTGCACAGTTGGGGAAGACGTAGAAAACGAAGGTTTTGCAATTTTTTTTTTTTTTTTTTTGGATGCAAAAACTAGGATGATGGCTTTTGTTTTTTACATCACGCGTGACAACAGAGTGAACAGCATCTCATTCGAAAGTTACACCAAGTGATAATATTTAAGCACCTGCATGTTTCGTGTTCGTTTCAATATGCATTCAATACTTTCATTTATAATGTGATACAACAAATAGCCGCAAATTAAGTTTTAAATGGCTGGTGACAGGCTTTGATATTCTTTTCTTCCTATATAGAAGAGTAAATTTGGAAAACTACCAAGAAGAAGTTTGCAAGGAAGGAATTTAAGATGTAAATCACAATTTCTTTACATTAAGTTGTTTATCTTTATTAAAGAGAAGATTCCAATAAGACAAGGGAGGACATTGCACTTTAGCTTTTCATGTTCATAAGATTGCTATACAATTCATATTAGAATTGAGTTGATATAACTCAACCTCAAAAGTTAGTAGGATTAGATATTCCTAAGCTATTTGAGACTTAATTAATACACTCCCTGCACATCCAAGAGTGGATAACTAGAGCATGAAGTTTGTAAAATTAGATATCTGCGAGTGACTTATATTATATGATAGACTGAAATGGTATCTTATTATGAATTATTTCTCCAAAAAATTTAAGATGTTCAGTAAGGATATATATAAATGATTTTATATCTTAATATGTCCTCTCACATAAGACCCATTTTGAGTTTTGAATGCCTAGTGATAGACTTTGATAATCTTTTCAAGCTATGGAGAAAAGTAAATATGGAAAAGTACCAAGAAGTTTGCAAGGAAGGAATTTAAGATATAATTACAATAAAAGAAGATTCCAATAAGACAAGGAAGTGCATTGCATTTTAGCTTTCCATGTTCATAAGACTACTATAAGATTCATATTAGAATTGAGTGAGTTTAATTCAATCCCAAAAGCTAACTCATATAGCAAGGTTGCCAAAACTATTATAAAGATTATTTTAGTCGTATCCCTAATTAATCTGGGACTTAACGTATCCCTCTCATGACTACGGCTCGACATTTGGTGAGTCAAATTTGTAAGATTAGGCATTTATGAATAGCCCAACATTAATCACGTGATAAGTTCTGATACAATATTATAAATCATCTCTCCAAAAAGTTTAGAATGTTGGATAGATATGAATGATTTTATATGCTAACACACTATGAAGCATACGTATAGATACGAGATATAGATGCGATGCGATACGGATATGGAGATATAACAATGTTTAAAAATTAAATGATATAATACGACTATAGTATGAAATATAAAATTAGTAAAATATTAACATAAAAATATAAATCTTAAATCAAAATAGATGAATAATGATTTGAATATTAGCATAAATTCTTGTAAGCATGTTAAAATGCACTTATTTTATTGATTGTTTTAGAATTTTCATTTGTATAAATGTAAAAAGGCAAAAAAAATAATAATAATAAAGTAAAATTTTTAAAATATAACTAGAAGTACCTAAAAGTGTCTGTGAAGTATCCGACATGAAATATATTGGATACGGTGACTATTTTGAAGTATCTGTGCTGCATGGTTAACACATCTCCTCATATAAGAGCTTCTTTGAACTTAAAACATGAACAATATATAAGCTCACTCTATCTTGCATTAAAATTTAACATTTATTTAGAAGAATGGGAAAAAATGAGGATTATCATAAAGAATCTCTCATTATAGCTTAAATTATTAGGTAAAAGTATATTAATAATTTTATATTCTAATATGTCCTATCATACAAGAGCCTCTTTAAATTTGAAATATGGATAACGCAGAGACCTACTCTGCTTTGTGCTGAAATTTAGCACTTGTATTTAAAAGAGTGAAGGTGAATGAATATTGAATTATAAATCACTTAATCATAGAAATTCTAATGCCATATCATAATTCAATGACCTAACTTAACATCAAAAACTTAGAACATATATATATATACATGACTCAAGAGAAATGATCCTTTATCATAGCTAATAGGCACAAACATGGAAGAAAATGGGAAGTGGATGGAGCAAATCAATAACGAGCTCAAGAGCAATCATGGTCCTTCAAATTCAATGTCTAAGAGGGAGCAATGGATGAAGCCATTCACTTACGAGATGTCCTCACGTATCGCCAAGCTTAACAAGAATGCCTACGAGCCCCAAGCAGTGTCTTTTGGTCCTTACCATGACGGGAAGGATCATTTGAAGGCCATGGAAGAGCACAAGCACCGAGCTCTCCTCCATTTTCTCAAGAGGTGCAACAAGCACATTGAATTGGTCTTCGAACGCACGGAACAAGTGGCGCAAGATTTGAAGGACCCTTACAAGCCACTTGATCCAATTTGGGCTGATGACACGCCTGGGTTCCTGAAGCTGATGATTCTTGATGGCTGCTTCGTATTGGAGATCATAGGAGCCAGTGATTGTGTGCCGGGTGACTATGCCGACAACGATCCTGTGTTTAGCGAACAAGGGAAACTCAATGTCAAGCCATATATACAGCGCAATATGCTTTTGCTTGAGAATCAGCTGCCTATGTTGGTCCTTCATAAATTGATTGAGGCTAAGGGTGACCAACCCCAGGCAATTCAGCATAATTCTCAATTTTTTATGTGTTTGGCATGTGAATGTGTAAATGTTTTCACGTTTACTTATTTAAAATGAGATATGTGATGAGCACAAAACGCATGCGTGCGTCCGATTCTGGGACAAAAACATCTGTTATACTGCTTTAGTTGTTGATTTTCATCCCATCATGTGATTTCTGCCAATTTTGCAGTATACATAATACACCATCGTTGTTCATCACTTTCTGTGCAAAAGACTTTGGCATATAACACCACTCTTTAAACATTTCGGACTCCAGTGTCATTCAATTCATCCATTACTTCAGTAATCACTATTCTTTGTATATGCTTATTAACTCTGCCAAAGTTTTTCGTTTGTAGTTAATCAGCACAAATGCTAAATCCTCCTCATATACCTTTCTAATATATTATAGTTCTCTAAATTACTAAATAAGAGAAATATAAAATATTTTTATATTCACAATATATTAAATATATTTATTTTTAATTAATTTAATATTTTTATTAAGTATTAGAAGAGCTATTAGAAGTTTTTTAGGAGCATATAACAAAATTTAGATAATTAGATACCACTTTAGTCACTTCCAAAGCAAAAGCTTGATTGCTAAGATCTATGAGAAATCTCTCTTTCTACATTATTTAATGGTTACCATTTTGCTTTTAAATCTATGCTTAAAAACGGAAGGATGGAAAAGTGAGGGAGAGAAAATAAGAGAAATGCTCTATTTTTTATCGTTTGGTTGCAGGTAGAAATTGAAGAGATGAAAGAAAATTTATGAGGAACCCACCCTCAAATTTTCCTTTCCTCACATGTTGTAAAACTGAAAAGCATAGCAGAAAAAGAGTAAAAGATATTTATGCCTCTAAAGATGGTTTTAAGAATGAATAAAATTTTAAAATTTGTATAACATTTACTTTTATTTAAAAAGAATATAACAAATTTTATAGTTTAAATATTTATAAGTTAAATTTATCATTCATATCATTATAAAAATATTTACTTATTTAATTTGTAAAAGTATTGAGAAATTAAATTAAAATAATATGTTGATTCTTTATTATTATAAGATATGCATATCATTTTATTTCAACTCTCATTTTCTCTTCATTTAAATATATAAAAAGAAAATACATATTTTTCTTTTTATTTTCTTTCTTTCCATTATAATTTCTTTTCTCTCAGTTTCTCTTCTTATCTAAAAACCATCAGAGCTTGATACGGCTTTCATTATTGTTACTTTAGCTATATTTTAAAATTATAGTTCATAACTATTTAAGATTCTTTCCTCCCTATCCATAGCACTTCTATTAAAAATCTAAACTCTTTGTGAGAATAATATGCCATATTTATTTATTCATGACTATTTATTTACTCTTGTCCTTCATGAATTTCGAGACTCCCTTGAGCCTTAGCCGAATAAGGGAATTAGTCATGACTCTTCGAGGTGTTTGATAGGAGGTTTGAATTTTCATTCTTTGATTTAGGGTTTTTGAGAATATTATTTCTAGGAGTAGCTTTCCCAAACATATATTATTTAGGGTGTTTGCTAGATAGATTAAATTCTAGGAAATATTTTGCATATTTTCAAAAATATCCATAGTGGAGAGTAGTGGCGGTGGGTGGTAATAGGTGATAATAGAGGTAATTGGTCTTTTCATAAAAAATATTCTTATTTAATATGAATGTTGTAATCCCATATATGAGATGAAAATATTTTCGTGAGAATCTTGACTAAAAATCAATCATAGGAATGCAATATTCTCGAGAATATTTTTACAAATCTTTTACTAAACAGAGAAATATTTTCATACTTCCAAGAATGCGAAAACATTCCCCAATACTAAACACCCCCTTGAGGATTTTTAGGAATTCTTATCTCTTACCAGATATCTCGACTTAATTGTGTGGATCTAGGGCATTTATGCGAAGTTGACCATATTCTAGGTGGACTAATATTAACTCACTCTCTTTGTGGCTGGCCCAGGCCTTCTGGGGTAGGATCCAAGCCCATGCATGGAGTTTGGGCGGAGAGTTCGGCCCTAAATTTTGTTTAGTTTAGAGCGTAATACTGGGAAACCTCAAAAATACTTTGTGTTGATGACCATTTTTTAAAAATAAAAATTATTTTATATTGAAATACAATATTTAGATGTTAGAATATCTTCTTTTATCCTTAAATATATTTTTATATTATAAAAAATATCTAATCTATTGAAAAAGATTTTCTTTTATGTTTTTTCTATTAATTCTACTTTTTTTTTGAAAAAATAATTGGCCAAATATTTAGAAAAACATAGAAGTACTTATTTTTAAAGAAAAAGATATTACACCCAATCGAGTTCTACAACTCGTTTGCTTATTTAAAGATCAATAAATATATCACTTCACACAAATTTTGTGAAAAATTCTAAAATAGAGGTTAATGAAAAAATTAACTAGATAATGAAAACGTGACAGGAATATGACCCCAGTAACAAGATCTTATTGTTCCACTACTCTACCAACGTTGAAACAAAACCGTGGGTGAATGCGTGCATGCGTTGGACTTATGCAGCAAGAGTCTCATCTGGCCAGAACCTTCCCACCCAATATGTATCCACAAATGCATAGGCCGCTTCTGCCAGTTCTTGGAAGAAATGGAGCAGAAACACCAGGTACGAAAATTTTGTAAAAATTGGAGTATGGGTACAGTAATATATATATTATAAAATAAGAATTGAAATTTTATATGAGAAATAATTACTCATTCGGATAATAAATCAACATCATTACAAGCTATTTTTTGGCAACAATAACACAGAAAAAAAAGGCAACGTGAAAGAAAAGGATAAAAAAAAAGAAAAAAAGGATAAAAAAGAAAAAAGAAAAAACCACGAAGCACCGAGAAAAAGGGAAAAAAAAAATATTCAAAATGACATAATTTTAATAAATCTCGTACCCAGAGTCGTACCTAGCCGCACCCAGTAGTACCCGAGTCATATCCAATTTTTTTTAAAAAAATAATAATAATAATAGATACATACCCAGACGTATCTGTACAACAGAAGTATCCGATACATGGACTTTTGTCAAAATGGAGTAGCCATGCTTCATAGAGAAACACGGTGTGCCGCCGACCAGATCTTCCACTATGCCACGTACCTCTCCATGAGGCTGGAATGTGGTTCAAGAATTCCAATACTCGGAGCCTCAAGGACATATCCTTCGACCACGGCCTCCTCAGGCTCCCCACCATGGTGGTAGACGACACCATTGAATCGAAGTTACTCAACATCATGGCCTTCGAGCATCTCCACGTCAGAGTAGGCAGCGAGGTAATGTGTAAAATTTTATCGTGAGAAATGTTATTTCTATATAATGAGTTAAATATCTAATTAATCATAACTGAAATTTATATTTATTTAAATTACAATAATTATGCATTAAAAAAAATACCGAAATGGAATATTGATTAAGGTTTTTAACTTATTATCTATAGGTAACATAACTCTTTTTACTATTAATCATTTCTTGTCAAGTGTTTTGTCTGGCTCTACTTTCTTAATTAGTTGTTAAAATTTCTACACAGTTAAGTGAAGTAAGAATGTTACACAGGAAGATCTATTTCCCCCTTTGAATCGGCTAAAGAAAAAAAAACTCTAATTTCTCTATTCACTTCCAAATATGGTACTATAAATTGTTATTCTACTATTTAAATATAAACTAGTTAATTAACCTATAACAACTTATAGATACAGCTTATTTAACTAAACTTCTTAATGATACTAAGCTTGTTTAGATGTGTTATTTTAATTAAAAAAATCTTTTTAATAAAATACTTATGCTTTTTAACACATTTAAATGAATTTTTAAGAAAATGTAAAATGACTAAAGAACAAAGAAATGCTTTTTTTTTTAAAGAAGTTAGAATTTTAATTTTTTAAAATAAAATCTTTTCATAACATTAAAAGTTGTTTAAAAATATAATATAATTTATTAGTGTTATATAAATTAATTTTATATTTAAATATAAAGAGTAATTTTAATATACTATTTGTATAAAAAAAATTTATATTATCATCTAATCAGATATTTTTATTTGTAAGACTTTTAAATAATTAGTGGTTGAATCAAATACTTTAATTATTGATAATATATAATTGAATATCTGTGTATAACTTTTTTATACAAATAATACATCAACATTAAATTCTTAAATATAAAATAAAAATTTTTAAAAGACTTTTGTTAAAAAAATATATACATAATTTTTTTAAAAAAAAATCATCTAAATAAACTTTTAATCCTTTTATATAGAAAATATTATGTATATATATAGAGTGTGAGTCATGGACATGGGCTCTCGTCAGTATCCATGGCATAACTCTTTTATTTTTATTTTTACTGGCTCTGTATTCCTATTAGATAACCTCGTATGTGTACTTCATGGACGCCATCATCGACGATGAGAAGGACGTTGCGCTTCTCCACAGGAAAGGGATCCTACCTCCTAATCAAGGCCCTTGGGCGCCACAACGACTCGCCAAGCTGTTCAACTCGCTGGCCACGGACATCACACCGGACCGAGAACGGGTGTGCACTATATATGGTGGAGATTAGTGTTAAGCTGAACTATTATTGCAAGATGCCGTGGATGTTGGGAATAAATTAGGTATGCCCAAGATCCAATCAGTCATATTATCACAATCTACTTGTTTTATAGATGAGTTAAAGTTTGTTATTATCATATTTGCTATTAATTAAATAGTTAATTAATAAGGTCCTTGATTAAAATTAGAGACTTGTTATTATAATAGAGATTATAATAATGAGAAACAAGTCTTTCATAATTTTTATCTAAATTGTTTTTGATCATAGAATTATTGAATGGGGCATCAATAATTCGGATAGATCAATATATGTGTAATGGTCTTTATTGGATAAAGATTAATAGATCTCATTTATTAAATTACATATATAAATGATGCATATGGAGATATGATCATTGAACCGACTCAAAGGAGAATTCCTAATGGTTCATATTACTTTTAAATTGTCAATAGGAATTTCTCATGAAGAAATATTATAGTTTCCTTTGACCTGAGATTATCATAGTAATTAAAAAGTTATTTATTATACTTTAATTCCGGACACCTAATGTTTTGGGATGTTAGTTGAATGGATATTGGGCATGATTAAATACTTGTAGAGTTAATGATTAATCAATAAGGGATTCATCAACTCTTAGTAATGAGTTTGAGCTCTATATGAACTTAAAGACCTTGGCCAGGGCAATTGAATGAATAAAGAAATGAGTTTCTTAAGTCATTCATAATATGTTAACTTATTAGAGTTTGACAATAATACCATACTCTAGAGTTAACCCAGAGCTGTAAAGATGGAAGGAAATATTTTATCATTCTTCTAGTGATTCTTGAAAGTAAAATACATTACTTCATGCTATCCAGACGTCAAGGAGTGTTGCTAGACGCCAACTTTGATTAGTAAATTAATTTGATTAATTTTCTACTGGCTTAGTGTTGAATCTATGGGGTCACACACAAACGAGTGTTCTAATTTTTTGCTAAAAAAAAATTTTATTATTTGATAATTAAATTGGAGAATTTAATTTAATCAAATTATAATTTTTTTTTGGTGGAATATTATTGTATTCTTTTGCTAGCACATAGAATATAATAATATAAATAAGCACTTGACATTTGGAATAAAATATTTGGCAATATGATTGCTAATAGAAATGCACTACTATTGCATTTGAAAAATGTTTGAAAATGTAAACGGGAAAGTTAGAACCTGTTACTAGACTTATGACTAAGTCAAATATTTTCAAATTAATAAAAGAGACTTGGAAGAAAAACGTGCATGAAAAGATAAGATCAAATCTAATCTTATATGTAGTTGTTCCTAATTTTAAGGAATGTGCATTGTATAGTTACTCTATAAATGTAGCAAATAAAGAAAAATTATACACAGTTAATATTATTTTCTTCTTCTCATCTCTTTAAAAATTCCAGTTACAAGATTGAAATTTTTTCCACCACTCAAAAAGTTGAGAGCAAAGGTTGATACAAATTGTAGAATACAGTGGAGAACTTTTCATACATTTAAAGAAAATTCTTAAAATTTCAAGAATCTTATCCAAGTACTTATGAATATTTATTTTGTTATTACTTTAATATATTTTAGACATAAAATAGATCCTTATTTATTCCGCTGTGCATGTGTTGTGAACACTATTTATCCATCAGTGGAGAGGGTGGTGGCGCGCCAATCTCATTCACACTTGCTTCAGGAACCCTTGGGTCATTATGTCCGTCATTGCCGCAGTTGTCCTCTTTGCTCTTACTGCAATTCAGACATACTATTCTGCAGTTACTTACTATGATCAACATCATAAAGGTGGCGGTGGTTCCTAGGCTGCATCTGCATCCCTAATTAATGATCACCAATCTTCATGGTTTTTCTTGTTTTCTCTCTATATATCTTCATTTTGATTCTCTGTGTCTGCCAGTTTACGTATGTATGACTGTATATGACTAAGCGCTGACAAGTAGAGCACATTATTGTACTGCTTTTTTCCTTTTGGGATAATGAGACACTCTTATATGCTAACTGAACAAGAAAAAACTGTGCTGTATGATTTACACCTCAATATATCAGCTTCGTTGCATTTTTTCAATGCAATAATAAATGTGTTAAGAATATTGCCCTTTTTTTTCTTACTCTGGAGAATCTGAGTATTTATCTAGAACAACTAGTTAGTTTGACAGAAACCGTTACCTTTCAAATTGATTGTGTATCTTTTCAAAAGTTAGACCGATATATAAGATGAGTTAAATTGATGGTTACAAGAAGTATTCACGTAAGCAATTAAGTTCTGATGTATATAGAATGCAGAGATAAGGATGCAAGAGAAACATTGCAGCAAAAATGTAAATAACAAATTTGCTTTTCTGGAAAGGGTTTTGCTAAAAGGCACTGATTAAGGTTTCTAAAGTTCTGATTGAAAAAATAAAATTTTTATGATTCCAATACTTCCAAATCTTAGAAATTTCAAAATTTTCTATCAAATTTGCTTTAGGCTACTGTTGGTTAGCAAAATTCTGGTGAAAATTATGTCATGAATACCAATACATTGTGATAATTTTTAGGAAATGTTTTGTGAGCAGTTCGTAACGACTTTTTATTGGTTGATAATTAATATCTATCCTTACACACATGCAAGGACCAAATTATGCATAAATGCTAGGTCGATGGATGTGTTGATGCTATTGCTCTGGAGCCTGCATAATGAAGACTTGTTCACGGTCCGTCAAGATCATATCCACTTCCAAGCTAATTATTTTGTAATAAGAGTCTACTTTTTTTTGGTACAATAATAAAAATTTTATTCCTTAATACTATCTTTTTTTTAAGTAAAAAATAACATATTAAGAGAAGTGGACGGATCAAAGGGCAACGGAATTGCTGGATCCAAGATTAAAAGTAACATTTTTCGAATGGACAAAACTTAGTTCTAGGTTCTTATATCCTTGTTATCCAATTCTCAATTCAAGTGATATGATGTATACCAAAACTCAGTTAAAGTGTGCTGCTAAATTGAAAAAATAATTCTTCACCAAAAAAATATGAAAAATAATTATATATCACAATTGGAGAACTATAAAGAGAATATTTATATACAATGCTGTTTCTGAAAACAGTGAAACCGATGCTGAGTCAAAGGGTGTTGTAGCTTTGGTGAGTCTGGATACTCAGTATCAGAACCTTATTTACAACGCATTTTCAATTCACAAATGTATATGAATGTATTCTTTCAAAGCCAGCCAACAGAATGCATTCACTTAAACTAATTTACCCTTGACGTGTTTTGCAGTTTGAGGAATAGAAGTTCTTTCGCACACTGGTGGATCCTTGGCTTGGAGAAAACTATCCAATTGATTCGGTTCTCAAGATGGAAGCACTTCTCTGCGACAATAATTTCACTGTTGTATTTTATACTCTTTTAGTCTGTGTTATAAAGCTTCGTAAACCCACAAAATAATAATAATAATAATAATAAATAAATAAATAAAAAGAACTCTGCTTGGATTATGTGCATGCGTAATTCTACCTACACATATATTAATTATTTGGTTGTAATAAGTTTTATTTTATTAATTTTATACACACTATAATGTTGATTATGCCTGTGTTTTCCTTGAAAATGTACATTTAACGTTTTTCTATAGCCTTTCAAATCACTATAGTAATAAGCAGAGTTATGTTCCTTGAATTCTTTTGGCTTAAAATTTTCACATTTGAGAGAACTTGAGGTAAGGTGATTGTTTGATTTGCAGGTTGCCCAACTTTCGGAGAGTACGTACAAGAGATAATCCGCTATTATGCCCTAGTATGAGATCTGTGGTTGTGGCTCTCATGACACTTTCATCATCAACTGAGGATTGCGATGATGACACTTCCTACGAAAATCGAACCCTCATAAATCTACTTTCGGTGAGATGAAGCCTATCGGGGCCAAACTACAGCATGTTTTAAAGAATTTCTAGACGCTTAAATTTGTGGCTTGCTGCAACTCGAGCATCTGAGCCACCTGTAATGTAAGTTGTCGCACCTCGTTCAAGCAACGATGGTTATCCGCTGCAATGTCCTTCAATCGCGTCCCGTTCAGCCATGGAGGAGAATGAAAGCACCAATTGTAAGGGAACTCAAGTAAAATTCGTATATATTCAACTGAGGAAAAACAGTAATGTAATAACCGACAACTTAGTGTAAAGTTTCAGTGTAACAGTATAAAGGAAACTGAAAAACAATGAGGAAATTCATCAAGGTCTTCCTGCAGTAACTCCAGGATCTATCACACCTGGAAAGTAGCAATAATGCAGGAATTAGTGTCGATTTGGGAACAGAGAGTTACAGAGAGAAAAGGAAAGGAAACCAAGAGGGGAAGATGATTCTATCATACCAGGCATAACCATTTTGCTTGGTTGGTTCACGTATTCCTTGAACCTTCTATTCGGAATCTTCACCCTTTTTCCTTTGCCTAATCCCGCATCATCCGGATCAATCTCCACGTGTCCTCATATGTCAACAGAATTTCATTTCCCTCCTTAACCATGCTCTCAGCTTTTGTTTTATTGATTCCGGGCCTAATGTCTCCTTTTGGGCTTGTTGTGCCTGTCACAGGTTGGAGACATGTAGGAAAAAAGAAGCTTTTGCAATGTTTTTTTTTTTTTTTTTGAGTCTTCTAAATTGCATACTTTAGAGTACGGTTAATGCATGCTTTAATTAAAATAGAAAATTATCATTGATTAAGTATCAACAAGTTTGAAGTTAGAGAGATTTTTAGATGCTCTCAGACTAATGAAAAAAATTGTTCTATACTATTAATAATTTAACACATATATTAGTTCTATTTGTGATTATTATCTCTCATTTTCTTTACATTTTTAATATAATAGTTAATATGTTAAGTGATTAATAATATAAAATAAAATCTAAGAATCTCTCTTGAAGTCATTAATGTAAAATACCATTAGAGATTTCTTATATTACGTCTTTCCTGATGTTGAAATTTTCTTTTTCCTGTACCATAGGTTTTAATTAATTAATCCTGTAAAATTTTTTACGTCACGTGTGGGAACGGAATCAGCAGCACCTCGTTAGAAAGTTACACCATGTGACGATTTAAGCACCTTTACTTCGTCACTACTAAAACAATGTTCCTTTACTAATGTCGGGTGCATGTTTCGTGTTCTTCTGGATATGCACTCATTAAGTATAATTCTTCAATTTCTAATTCAATATGACAAATAGCCGCAAATTGAGTTTTGGGCGGCTAGTGACACGCTTTGATATTCTTTCCTTCCTATAGAGAAGTGTAGATTTGGAAAACTTTACCAAGAAGAAGTTTGCAAGGAAGGAATTTAGGATATATAAATTACAACTTTTTTACATCAAGTTCATCATTTTATGAAAAAGAAGATTCAAATAAGACACGGAAAGATATCGTGCGTTAGCTTTTTGTGTTCATAAGATTACTATATAAGATTCAGAATGTTTATTCTAGCATATATATGTCATAAACCAAGAGAAATGATCCTTTATCGTAGCTAATAAACATGGAACAAACGAGGTGGGTGGTGCAAATCAATGACGAGCTCAAGGGCAATGGTCCTTCAATATGTGAGAAGGAGCAATGGAAGAGGCCTTCAATTTACAAGATACCCCCAAGTGTCACCATGCTTAACAAGAAGGCCTATGAGCCCCAAGCAGTGTCCTTTGGTCCTTATCATCATGGGGAGGATCATTTGAATGCCATGGAAGAGCACAAGCACCGAGCTCTACTCCATTTTCTCAAGAGGTGCAACAAGCCCATTGAATTGGTCTTCCAACGCATGAACCAAGTGTTGCAAGAATTGAAGGACTCTTACAAGCCCTTTGATCCAATTTGGGCTCAAGACATGCCTAGGTTCCTTCAGCTGATGATTCTTGATGGCTGTTTCATGTTGGAGATCCTAAGAGCCAGTGATTGTGTCCCAAGTGACTATGCTGAGAATGATCCTGTGTTTAGCGAACATGGGAAACTATATGTCATGCCATATATTAAGCGTGACATGCTTATGCTTGAGAATCAGCTGCCGATGTTGGTTCTTCATACATTGATTGAGGTTGAGAGTGACAAACCCCAGGTAATTCAGCATAATTCTCACTTTTCTTTTTGTTTTGTTCATGTGTTTGGCATGTAAATGTGAAAACATTTATATATTTAAACGTTTTGGACTTTGGTATCATTCAATTCGACCATTGCTTAAGTAATTACTATTCTTTGTACATATGCTTATTAACCTAATTTACCAAAGGTTTTTGGTTATTGATGCAGTTATTGAATATAACTACAGCCACTTCCAAATCATATTCATAAATTAAACTAGCTAAGCTCAGGAGCAGTAACTTGAAGAGCTTCTTGATCTTTAAGATTCGTGAGAAATCTGTTTTTCTATATTACCCTTACTTTTATTATTTGTTACTTTAACTATAATTCAAAATTATAGTTAATTGGGAGTATTTAAGATTCTTTTCTTCCCTCCCCGCACCACTTTTGTAATTAAATAAATAAGAAGAGTTAGAAAAAAATAAACTTTTTGTTATAATAATATGGCATACTTATTTATTCTTGTATAAGTATGTGATTGCTATCATTTAATTTTATTCAATAATCATTCTTATTTTTTTAAATCACATATGATTGCTCACAAATAAATAAAAGATATATTGTTAACGTGAGCTCGTTTTAAAAATAGCATTGTTACTCAATTGATTATTTAATTAAAAGAAGAAATATCAAATATTTTTACATTTTTAATATAGTAAATGCATGTATTTTTATATAATAATTTCATTAAACTAATGCTAAGAGGGCGTGTTAAAAGGGGGAAAAAAAAGCAATACTACATAGGAAAAAAATGCTATAATTTTTTACAAAAATAAAAAGATGGCCATTAAATGGAATGAAGATAACATGATCAATTTACTCATTTAAAGATCAATAAATATCTCATATCCTTCATCTAAAAATTAATAAGCATGTTATGTCATCGTGACAAATAAATTCTGTAAAATTTTTTTGAATTTGTAATTTTTTTTTTTAAAAAAATATATGGATAAATTAACTAGATAATGAATTCGTAACAGGATGATGAATTGTTGAACAAGCAAATCCTGAAGTTCCTCTCCCCTACCACCACTACAACAGGAACCATGGGCAAATGCGTGCACGCCTTGGACGTATACAGAAAGGGCCTCATCCATCAAGGACCTACCCACCCAACACGCATGGTGAAGCCCACAAACCACAGAAACTGTTGCTTCAGGTGGTCCATGGCGGACGCCGAGTACAGCACCTCCGACGAGATCATTCGCTCCGCCACGGAGCTCCACGAGGCCGGAATATGGTTCCGGAAATCCAAGACTCAGAGCCTTCAGGACGTGTCCTTCGACCGCGGCGTCCTCAGGCTCCCGACAATGGTGGTGGACGACACCACGGAGGCCATGTTTCTTAACCTCATGGCCTTCGAGCGCCACCACGTTGGAGCAGGCAACGAGGTAATTAATGATACGACACACTCTTTGTGTATTACTTTCAACCATGATATTACAAAGCTATTGTTTTACCATATATGGTTTAGGTTACTGTTATTTGGACACAAAGCTATTGTTTTTTATAGACCATTGAGAAACTTGATAATCAGTTAGTCACGTATAAATAAACAGATAGTTGAGGTTAATCATCGGCAAATTTGCATGTAAAGAAATATAGGAAATCAAGTTATTAACCGGCGATTTCAGTTATCTTACTATAAAGTCATAAATGAATTAACAATGCTATAAAATCAGAATTTTTAATAGAAATTATGATGATAAGTGAATAAAATATAATAGTAAGATCCATTTTTCCATCCAAATATTATTACTTGATTTCTAATATAAGATTTGAGTGTTTAGCGATTTTTTTGAAAGAATCGCCAATGCTTGTCAAAAAAAAATGTAATTAAATTTTTTTTTTATAAAAATTATAGTAGTGATTAAATGAAATATAATAATGAAATTCACTTTTTCATCTAAATAACTAATCGTATCATATCATTTTGTCACTTAATTTTTGATAAAAAAATTCTGACTGTCTAATAATTTTTTAAAAAGAATTAATAATGTTACAAAATCAGCCTAATATAACTACGATTTGTGCCTGAAATCACGGTATAGTAGCTGGATGAATTATAACTAAATAGTGTAGAATGCAACTAATTCTGTCTTCAAATATCTAAAATGGCGTATAAATTTTAGTGTCTAGAGTAGTATATAAACCCTGGGTTCCAAATAAAAAATAATTCTCCACTAATTAACTAACCAGACCTTTGTCAACTTGTAATTAGTTCTGTTTAAGTATAACCTCTCCACTATTACAATTCCCATGCATATATCAGGTAACATCGTACGTGTTCTTCATCGACACCATCATCGACGACGAGATCGACGTTGCGCTCCTCCACCGGAGAGGGATCCTAGTGAACGCCCTGGGGTGCCACAAGGACGTGGCGAAGCTGTTCAACTCGCTGTCCAAGGACATCACCGTGGACCGCCAGGGCGTGCTGGACGTGGTGCAGATGAGCCTCAGCAACTACTGCCAGAAGCCCTGGAACAAGTGGCGCGCCAACCTCATCCACACCTACTTCAGGAACCCTTGGGCCGTTGTCTCCCTAATTGCCGCAATCCTGCTCTTTGCCCTTACCTTTATTCAGACAGCGTATTCTGTTCTTAGCTTTTACCAAGATAATAACAGTGGTTCACCACCGGCTATTATCCCAAGGATGCCACCACGGCATTCCTAATGATCGCCAAATGATCTTGTTGTTTTAATTCTTGTTTTGTCTTTGTGTAATTGTTCTCGTTTTGATTGCATGTGTTTAATTGCTAGTTGCTTCTTGTGGTTATGGAATTAAGCTGTTTGGATTCACAATTTTAGAGCACATTATTGTGATTATCTTTCTTTCAAAAGAACAAGAAATAAAATTCTGCTCTATATATGTAGTATATATATATTTTACATCCCAATCTATTAACTTTACTATATTTTTAATGTAATATTGATGTATATTAAGCTAGGAATAGTACCTTTTTTTCTTACTTATTATACAGGAGAATCTTATGAGTATTTATCTGGAATAACTAGTTTCTTTGATAAACCTTTTTTCAAATTGTTTGTGTACCTTTTCAAAAGTTGAAGCGGCATATATATGAGAGGAATTAAATCGATTACAAGAAGTATTCATGTAAGCAAGTTCATCTTTTGCTGGTTAAACAGAAATATAAGGATACAAATGTAAATAACAGATCTGCTTTTCTGAGATAAATTAAGTTATGATTATCAATATATTGTGATATTTTTAGGAAATGTTTTGCGAGGGAGCTCTTAACGACTTTTGATTGGCTGGTAAATATCTATCATTACACTTATGCAGGCACCAAATTATCCATAAATGATAGTTGGATGTGTGTTGATGCTGTTGCTCTGGAGCCTATAAAGGCTTGTTCACGGTCCTTCAAGATTATATCCACTTCCAAGTTCATTTTCAAGTTAATTATTTTACAGCACTAGAGAGAATAAGAGTTTTATTTAATAATATCTTCTCTTTGTATCTCTTTTTTTTTTTTTTTTAAAGTACTACGCCAAGTGGAGGGATCAAAGGGCAATGAATTGGTTCAGACAAAATTTAAATTAAATCAATCAATCCAAACCATTGTAAATTATAATATTTGAATCAATTGAATTTTTCACTAAAAATTGATCCAAACCACACCATAAACACTCTACAAATATGAAACTTCCATGCATTATTATAGTTAGGATTTAATTTGAATACACTGTCAATGTAAAAATTTTTTACACAGATATTTAATTATATAGTGCCATATCAATAAAAAATTTTGATATAATTACCCACTACTTGAATGGTCATGCAAATAGAATGTTTTGATTAGATGACAGTGTAAAAATATTTTACATTATCAGTGTACTCTAATTAAACTCTTATATTTACTTATCTTAGCTAGTTTTAATATTACAGGGAGATTTCCTTTGTTGACACTCACATAAAATGATGTCAAATAAACTCATCATTAAATGTACATCTTATGTGCATAAACCCCAAGCCATACTTGGAGTTAAATTTATTTGGGAATACAACAAATCTATATACATTTAGTTAAGATAACTACAAAAGTAAATAATAAAATCTATGGATGATTTAATTTTAATATGCTATTAATGTAAAATTTTTCACTTAGTGATTGGATTGTGTTTTGTCACATTAAAAAAAATGTTTGACTCTAGTAATAATTATCTCAAAAGTTATATGTATAATAATGTATAATTAGTTGAAAGTGTATTAATATTAATCTCAAATTGTATTTAGACGACAAAAAGAAAATTAGATACATGTTTTTTTTTTCTTAAAAACAAGCTTTAGTTTATTTGTAATAAAAAAATGCTTTTATTAAGCAATATATATTATAAAAATATGATACCATTAAAACGGTAATATAAACTTAATTTGAACAAACATAATATATTTATTTATTTAGTAACAGGAGATTTTTTGTTTCGGGTGTCATGAAATAAAAGCAAAATCAAAATTTTCCTCGTGTAGTAAAAGAAGCAGTGGGCCTAATGGGAACCCGTTGGGCTCGTGGGTCCCATCGGAAGGTCCAGACCTTTCTAGAAAGACAAGTACCTCCCTTAAGCCCACCCATCCGACCAACCAACCATTAGGGAAAAAATAAAATAATAATAAAAAATTAGAAACGTTGAAAAAAATAACAAGAGCTGTAAAGTTGGAACGAAACCAACAACAATAAAAGGAAGGAGACACAGCCTCTGCATTAGAAATTCATCCGATTCAGAAAAACCGTAGCTCCTTTTCTTAATCAACACGAACTTATCAATCACCAATCACACCGACATCATCAACAACAACAAGAACTTGAAGAGATAGATAGAAAGAGAAAGAGATGGATTTTGAACTGAGAAGAGCGAGGGAGAAGCTCGAGAAAGAGCAGAGGGAGAGGAAGGAGAAAGCGAGGTTGAAGCTGCTGAAGGAAAAGAAGGGCAAAGAAGAAGCCCAGAAGCAGAGGGAAGCCATCGAAGCCGCTCAGCGTTCTCGTCGTATCGATGCAGCCGAAGCCCAACTCAAGGTACCCCATTTCACCCCCAAAACCCTTCCTTTTTTTTTGGCCCCTCCTTTTTTGATCCTTGTTTTTAGTCTCAAATCTATTGATTATGGTTACGTTATTCCCTTATTGTTTTTCAGCCGTGTGATTTTGTTCTATTGGATAATTGGGTCGTTTAGATTGATTTCTCTGAGTAAATTAGTTGACGGTAATAGATGTGCAATTCTTGATTGTTCCCTAAAGATGCCAATTTTTTAAGGAAGATATAGGCTTCGACAGGTTAACTCTTAATATTGATGTCATATCTTACATCCCTTTTGTGAAAATGGTCTCAACGATGAGCAAAAGGAGACTCTGGAATCAACACACACACACACACACACACACATAGGAGGAAGAAGAAGAAGAAGAAATGGAATTCTTATTACTGAAGATGTGTAAAATGAACAGATCAAGATGCTTTCTGTACAAGTTTCTAGGCTTATATACAAGTTACATTACACCTGCCAACACACTACTGTGAAGAGATAAATAACTGAATCTAACTAACTAGTGAACTAACTATAACTCCCATAACTAACAAATAACCCCCGGATAACCCATCACGTGCTACTACAATTGCATTAGATAACACCCTTTGCCCTCACCTTGACCTCAATATTTTCTTTAACGGGTATGGTATGGAAGAATTAGGTTTAGACAACGGAAGATGGGTGTTTTTTGTGTGTTAGTTTCACGGGGAATAGGGTTATATCATGAAGTACAATGTAGGAGTCTAGGATTTTTTTGTTGTCACTAGTTCATTGTAACAATTCAGTTCAACTGTACGATTGTACTGTTCTCACCTTGTTTCCTTTTGGTTGTTGGCTTTTCAATTTTATTCTGCCTGCCCTTTTACAAGGATCTGATGATGTCAGATCTTGCCCTTGTATGATTATCTGACTGAACAAACTTGTACTTGGTGTCTTCGGTATTTTCTCGCTGGGTAGGGGAAGTTAAAGATCCCCATTTTATGTTTTTTGATGTCTGTATAGTGTCACCAGTGATTTAATGTTTACTGTGCTTACCGCTTATACTTCTTCTTCTTCTTCTTCTTTTTTGGGGTGTTGGTACACTTTACATTTCCTTGCAATAATGTTTCTTTATATTTTATAAAAATGTGATTATGATATTGAACTATTCAAAATATTCCATACTGGATTCATCTATGCCCCTAACTCATGCAAGCATCTTAATATGTTTGTGGTGTTGTGTGATTTTCAAAATTCAAACATTTGAAAGCAGTATTAGCATATTAAGAAGGATGTTGCATGTCAAGCAACATGGTCACTTCAAAAGCTTTAGCTTTTAGGTATAGGCATAGGATTGGTTTTTATCTTTAACATGATCCTTCTAGCAAAAGCCCTTTGATGTTGAAGCAAAGCATAGGCCTGGCTTTTATATTGTGATGAAATGTAATTTAACTGGAAAAATGGGGTAGTGAATCAAGCATTAAACTCTTGGTCGGTCAATCAAAGATTCTTCAATTCAATGCCATGCCAAATAACCATCACCCAGAAAGATTAAGCAGACAACTACAGATGCATGGATGGGTTTTTTTGTATCTCTAACTACAGAAATATGACCAACCAGACGTCCCCAGCCCCCTCTCTTTTTTGGGTCTTTTTAACCTTTAATGATAGTACAACTTAGTCTTGTATTGTTTAATCCCACTGCTTGTAAGATAGCAATGTTTACTATGCCTTCCAGTGCAACATTTTTGACTGCAATCACTTCTTTTATGTCTAGATTTTTATTGATGGTACTCAAAATACTAAATATATGATTCCCCTTCATTTATCTTTGTCAATTCAGGCTGACCAAGAGATGCAAGAAAACCTTCTTGCTGGGAGGGGAATTGTGTTTTACCGTTTGCTAGAAGCTGTACCTTATCAAGGTGGCGGAGATAAGATAAAACTGCCTCCTTCTTGCTTCACGGAATTGTCTGATCAGGGTGCTCTGGACAATGGACCTATGTACTTTCAGTTGTCACTGGTTCACGCGGAAGGCTCTTCAGGCATCAAAGATACTTATAAAGAGAAGCAAGGGACCACCCATTCAGGAGTTTTGGAATTCACTGCAGAAGAAGGTTCAGTGGGTCTTCCTCCTCATGTATGGAATAATTTATTTTCTGAAGGCACTATAAAATCTCTGTTAGTTGAAGTCCGCTATGTTTGGCTTCCAAAAGGGACTTATGCGAAACTTCAACCTGAAAGAGTTGGATTTTCGGATTTGCCAAATCATAAGGCTATCCTTGAAACAAGTCTTCGGCAGCATGCCACTCTTTCCCAAGGCGACATTTTAACTGTAAACTATGGAGAACTTGAATACAAATTAAGGGTGCTGGACTTAAAACCTTCTACAAGTGTATCTGTTTTAGAAACAGATATTGAAGTTGACATAGTTGATCCTGATACATCCTCAGAAAAGACAGATCAGCATGTTTTAATGCCACTTGTGATCGGGACGTCACAAATTGGAATAGTAGATGAAGGAAAGTTTGTCTATTACAAATTTTCAATTGACAATGGCACCTGGGAGAAAATCTCTACTGGGAATTCTAGCATTGAGATAAAATTAGAATCAGAGACGGATGGGGGAGATACTGATCTATTCATTTCTAGGCATCCTCTCATATTTCCTACTCGGCATCAGCATGAGTGGTCTTCCCATGATATTGGTTCCAAGACTTTGATTCTTGGTTGTAAAGATAAAAGTTTAGGAGCAGGGAGTTATAGCATTGGTATATATGGTTTCAAGGGAATGACTAAGTACAAAATATCAGTCATGATTCAGGATAATTTCAACCAAATAGTGGGTCAGCAAGCATCATCTTCCATGTCATCTGCTGAAATGGATACTGAACAATGTAGGAATTGCAAGCATTACATACCCACTCGGACTATTGCACTGCATGAAGCATACTGTAGCAGGCACAATGTTGTTTGTCAGCATTCAGGATGCGGAGTTGTTCTTAGGATCGAAGAGTCCAAGAACCACATTCACTGTGATAGGTGTGGTCAAGCTTTCCAGCAGGTAGAATTGGAAAAGCACATGAAAGTTTTTCATGAGCCAATTCACTGCCCTTGTGGAATAATCCTTGAGAAAGAGCAAATGGTGAGTTGCTGGTCTTTTCTTTCATGTGTTCTGTTACCTTTCCATTTCACCATTCTTACGCTTATTTCCGTCTCTCTACATCTATGATTCATTATTCTATCATTTTCTTTTGGTGCCATTATGTCTTTACAAATTTATATTTTGCCAAGATGCGAGTTTAAAATAGAAAATCAATAGCAAATGCTTTCCTCTTATTTGAAATTGAATTTGATTATCTGAATCAATATATTTTAACTTTTCTGTTAGGTGGAGCACCAAGCTTCGGTTTGCCCATTGCGTTTAATTACATGCCGGTTCTGTGGTGATATGGTTCAAGCTGGAAGTTCTGCCATGGATGTGCGTGACAGATTAAGAGGATTGAGTGAGCATGAGAGTATTTGTGGGTCTAGGACTGCCCCTTGTGACTCTTGTGGGCGTTCAGTGATGTTGAAGGACATGGACATACACCACATCGCTGTTCATCAAAAAGGCTAATTCTGATGATTTTCACAGGCCCATTTGCTGAATCTCGAGAAACAGTAAGTTAGATTGTGAGGCAGAAAATTGTGTATGTTGTACTACGGGTTACTAGCTGTGGCCTGTGGATGGATAAAATTGTTACTCTTGTCACTCAATATGAACGAAATGATGATTTGAGCTTTCTCTATGGTTATGGAAAATGTTTGTTTCACAGTACTTTTTATAATCACAATTCTTTTATAAGACTTGGTTACAGGAACCACATCCAAGCGGGCTTCATGTGTAGTTATTTTAACCAAGTAGTTGTTATCCAAGTAAAGGTCATTTTGCAGTATACTCTCCCTTTAATTTAATTAGTTTCATATTGATAACAAAAGCTAAAAAGTTGACTGTTAACGATCAGACGAAAGGCTAAAGGTTTATTATGTTCGCTTTAACCCTGGATATTTCAAAATTATAATTTGAACAAAATTATAAGCAATATACTTCTGTTCAAATCATGATTTGAGACCTTTTGAATGATAAATCCAACATACTATTAGTTGCATTGTTAAGTATACTCTATAGCTTTGAGAGTGTTTTAATTTTGTGCTTCGTTTACGCTTATTGACTGACCAATGTATATCCTTTTGTAAAATCCAAACATCGTTGCAGTAATCTTAGTGGTAGGGTGGCAGTGTTGCATAAGTCTATAACCACAAAGTTTTAGGGTAGAAGTCCATAACTACAGAGTTGTTGACGTATAGAAGACTAGTAAGAGGTCAATGAGATGGTGCTTAGCAATAGCGTGCGTGTGGGGTGGGTAGGGTTCAGCTTCATTCATTTAGTTTATGCAAGCAAACGCAGCAGATAAGCTCTACTTTGTGTCATTTGTTGTTTGACAATGAGAACGCCCAATTAATTATTTCAGTTGGCCACTCTATTGATAGATGTGTTACACTCTCAAACTTTGGTTTTGATTTGGTTCTTAGAGGGAATTTGACACGATTCCAATAGTTGGTTGAGTATTAATTGGGTATAGATAAGGACTACTATCAATTGTAATAGAAAGTGGAGAGTTGAATAAAGAATTCATTAGTTTCGGAGTCTTTCTCCCTTATTTGTAGGGATTCTAATTGAACGAAGGAAAAGGAAAAGTTCAACGATGTCTTGGGAACCTATAAGGTTACAATTTTTGTTTCTGACAAAATGGTGAATTCTATGGTACCTTAGAAAAAGTATACATTTTGTGTATTTTTTGTGATAAACGGTGAGGATCGTGCCATAGATTGTGAGGTGCATCAATGCACCAATCACCTATGATGTATTATAATAATATCTAATTTTAAGAAAATTTAAAAATATAATTAAATATATTTTAAAAATTAATTATCATATACTGACAGTATAAAATTATTTTGACAGTATAAAATAATTTTATACTGTCAGTATAATCAAAAAATTTTATCAGTATAATTTTAATTATCATACATTGACAGTGTAAAATTATATTGGCAGTATAAAATAATTTTATATCAGATAATCAAAAATTTTATCAGTATAATTTTAATTATCATACATTGACAGTGTAAAATTATACTGGCAGTACTGTAAAATTACACTGATAAAATTTTTATAAAATTTTTTGATTACTGCCAGTATAATTTTACACTGTCAATGTATGATAATTAAAATTACATTGATAAAATTTTTTGATTATACTGATAGTATAAAATTATTTTATACTGTCAATATAATTTTATACTGTCAGTGTATGATAATTAATTTTTAAAATATATTTAATTATATTTTTAAATTTTCTTAAAATTAGATATTATTATAGTGTATCATAGATGATTAATGCATTGATGCACCTCACAATCTATGGTACGATCCTCACCGTTCATCACAAAAATGCACAAAATACACATTTTTGCTATGATATCATAGCATGCACCTGACAAAATATCCATTTTGTCCCGGACAAAAATTTTAGGAATAAATTAATTCTTCAAAATCTTAAAATCTATTGATAGTCTTTTATTATTAAAAAAAAGGAACATATCAGCTCCTTTATATAAAAATTTTAAAATTTTTTAATTATACAAATACATATGAAGAAACTAATATATCTATTTTTTTAAATAATAAAAGATTATTAATAAATTTTCAAATTAATTTATCCCAAAATTTTGATTAAGGACTAAAATAGATATTTTATCTTTATTTTTTAAACATCAAAATTTAGCATTATACACAATACTTGTCTTATATACGCATAAAAATTGCAGCATTTTAATGTGCACCCTATCAACTATGGTGCACTGGTGGATAGCACTTCTCCACCCCGAGTTTCTGATTCGCGCTGCTGTTGCCGCCGCAAAGCTTCCATTCCATCAAGCTCCACAGCTGTCACTGCCCTTGCTCCTCCGCCGTGACATGGCCGTCACCATCATCATCACCCCGACGAACCGCCCATTTGTGGCGGAGTCTCTCGACGGCACCTCCGCCTCCATCATCACAATCTCATTCCCCAAAAACATCTCAGGATTTTATTTTATTTTTTAAACATTATTCAAAGTGAACAAAATGATTTTGAATGAAGACCCATGATGTACCTCATCTTTGAACAATGGCAACGGCCAGAGGAACTGCCGCACTTGCCAGAACCTAAGTTCTCGTAGCTACACTTCCTCTTCAATGAAGACGAAGAAAGCGGAGGCGTCCCCGCAGAGGACACCTGAGACAGGTTCATGGCCCGAAAAGCCATCGCCGCCGCCGGGGACGAGAAGCACGGCTTTTTTGACTTGGTGTCGCCGGTGAGGGACGACACGAAGGAGTTGTTTCGCAGCAGAGGAATTAGAGAGCACCGACAAGCTCCCTTCCATGTCCCTCTTCTACGGTGACGGCGAAGGGAGATAGGATATGGCGGTCAATGGTGACAGCGAGGGTGGCACCGGAGCCAAGAGCATGAGAGGAGGCAGAACGCGAAGAGACGGAGGGTGATGGAGGGGAGGCAGGTGGTTGGCGATGTGCGCGTGCAGTGGTCCACCCAAGCTACTTTTAGCCACATTCTCAGATACAATTAGCGACACTTGTCGAATGTGATTAAAGACTGGTGCGTGATCCTTCATAGTTGATCAGATGCATATTAGAATTTAGAACGCGCCTAAATATGTATATCCAATGAATCTCGATATATGCAAACTTCAGTATTCATTTGCACTTATATTAGTACATGGTGACTATATTTTCAATATAGTATGAAGAGTCGAATTTTTTTGATTTTTGATTTTTTTTATTATAAGTGTGAGTTGACCTAGGTTAAACACCCATAAATCTTGTGTATTGGACACCTTCGACACCTTATGAATTTTTTAAAAAATTTTGGCTCGCTTGTAACAAACATTAGCTTTTGACACACTTTTAATGGAAATAATTCTTTAATTATTTTGCCAAAAACATTTAAAAATCCAAATTCTTCTTTTTTTAAGTGGGAAGAGTTTTAAACAAAACGCCTTAAATAGATGGCGAGAAGAACTTCTTTAACTTTGTGTAGCACTCAAATTTAAAAACTTTTCTTCATTTGACAAAAGTAGCCGCACTTGAACATCCATGAAAAAGATTTGTCAATTGATGAAATAGAAAAATTAGAAGGAACCGAAGAAAATAAAAATATTAATAGTCTTAGAATCGACTTTAGATTTTAATAATGATAATTATCAAATATTTTTTATTAAAGTCTGCCTGTTTGCATGTAGTTAATAATTTTTATTTACTGGTAACGTGAAAAAATAACCACAGTTTAATTTTCTACGAAAAAGATGCTATGTAAAGAAATATCAAGAACCAATAAGAATATTGTTCTCACTTTAAAATGCATTCAAGGAAATCCTATGTTGCAAATATAAAATCCGTAATTCGTTATATAAGCTAGCTTTGTTTACCATAATGCAATGAATTGAACTTGAAAACAAAGGGTGATTTTGTTTGTGATTCAAACATAAAAAGGTAATTTTTTTCCAAAATTTTTTCAAAAAAAAAAATATTTTTAATATTATTTATCTGTACTCCATAAAAAAGAAGAAGTATAAAATAACCATTTTTTTGTTTTTTAAAAAAAAAAATAAGTGAGAAGCTGTTTTACCCAAAAGAAATAATAGAAGAGAAAGAATTTTGATTTCACATGTAGAAACCACTCCTTTTCCACTCTACTATATTTTTATCCTTAAAATTTTTTAAAAAATATCATTTCCTTTCCACTCTTATTTTCACTCTCTCTTTCTCTATCCTTAATTATAATTTAATAATAAAAATATTTTTTATATTAATTATATTCAAACAATTTAATAATTTATAATTTTAAAAAAAAATGCGTCTATAATTACATCAAATACAAAACAATTTTTTGTTACTATTTTTATTTTTGAAAACGTACTTCTCTTAGAATTTATCCAAAACAACCTATACTTTTGAGATAATATATAGAATTAATTTTTAAAAAATATTATGTCAAGGTAAACTTTATTTACTTCTCAAAAAATATAAAAGTATATTATTTTTTATTCTAATTTTTTGAAAATTTCAACCAAACAATCTAAAACTTTACAAATTGTTTTTTTAATCAAAAAAGGTAATTTTCTTAAAGAAAAGGCACAAAAAAAAGCACCTTAAGACAATACTCAAAATTATTTTTAAAAAAAATTATCAAAAATAATTTTTATTTGCTTCCCAAAAAAAAAGTAAAAACTTAACTATTTTTTATTTTTTTTAAAAAAGTCTCATTTATATGATCTAGATAAACTTAAAGTGATTTTTATTTTAATAAAAGTGCCTTTTGTCATTAAAAATGCACAAACAAACGCATCAAAAAGGAGAAAAAAAATGTTATTCATTACTCTATTACTTGTTTGACGAGTTCTACTTTGCTACGATATTTTTAAATAAGTTTTAAGAATCAAAAGTTAAATCATAGAAATATGTAAGTTTCACATATACTTCCAATCACTCTTAACTATATTTTACAAATTTTTATTTTAACTTTTTAAAGTTTTGTGTCTATATAGAAGAAAATACCATAGCAGTCAAAAGGATATGTTTATTTAATTATGTTTACAATAATATATATTAAATTTTAAACCATTGTTTATCTCTTTTAATTTAGATTCAGTTACTTTGTAAGCGGTATAATCTCAGACAAAATTGAAATAATTTTGTAATTAAGTCCCTTGACAATCTACCATTAGTATAATGTTACATTTACTAATGTCAGCGGGTGGTCAAAACTCAATTATAAAAGTATTTTCACTATATTTTAACTGCATCAATTGAAGAAGTCCAAGTCTCTCCTTGTGGTGACTATTAAAAGTTTTCAAGCCACTCTAGATGGGGGCTAATAGGGATCGCACCCAAGCGAAGTGCGCCATCTCATTTACTCTCTATTTTCATCATCAATATTTGTTGGAGGTGCTTTTTCTCTTGGTCTCTGTTCTTCAATTTTGTGTTGGTCTTCACAGGAATTCTCGAACAAGTAAAAGAAATTTAAGAATATAAAATAAATAAGAAGAAATTAATATAATAATATAAGATGAAAATGATATTGATAAAAGTAAGATTAAAAAATTTATTTAAAATTTTTATAATAATATAATGAATTTAACTAAAAGGAGTAAAATTATATATATATTATATATTAATATTAATAATAATAATTTAATAACTTTCCATATATGGAGACCCTGCAAGATAATAGTGTGATCTATAGGTAAGATGGTGCATAGCAATTGTGTGCGGAGAGTAAGGGTTAGCTTCATTTATTTAGGGTGCGTTTATTTCAATTTTTAAAAAAAATGATTATGAAACTTAAATTTTATATATAGTGAAAAAAATTAAAAATTAATTTTTTTTCTATAAGTCACTTTTTTCAGTTTTTGCAAAAAAAAATTAAAAATGTATTTTTTTGAGATTCTAATTATTTTTAAAAAATTATCCAAATATATAAGAAGATATTTTTTTCAATAAAAAAATAGTTTTTACCAAAAAAATCACAATCAAACGCACCTTAATTTATCCAAGGAAACAAATCAGATTACGTTCTAATTGGTGTCACTTGTGCCTTGACAATGAGAATGCCCAAATAATTATCGTTTGACAATGAGAACACCGAATTAATTATTTTAGTTAGCTAGTTTGTTGATATAGGCATATTAAATACTCTCTACCTTTGGTTTTGATTTGGCTCTTAGATGAGAATGAGCAAGTTGAACAATCGATGGGAACCTAATTTACTTATAAGTTATGTGTTTTAACCATAAAATTTAACACTAAATGTAATATTTTTTCATATAAATATATGAATATATTTAGCTCATAGTGATATATGTACCTCAATTTTTAGTCACACGCTCACACTCACCTTAGCAAACTATGATTATATATTGTCTATACATTATGGATTCGAAAAATCTTTTCCTTTAGTTACAGAAATGTGAGATCATGCAGGTTGAGTAACTCATAAATCAGGTGAATTGACACAAATGAAGTTGTTGGGAAATTTTTTACTCACTTGCGACCCACAAAAATAAATAAATAAATTAAATGGGTGGCGAGAAGAAGTTTGGACTTCTTCAAGTGCATAGCACTAAGTTTGAAAACTTTTCTCCATTTGGCAAAGGCTACTCACTCCTCATCATCCATGAAAACATTGGTCAATTGATTATGATAAATGACATTGAAAAATTGGAAGGAACCCAAAAAAATGAAAACATCTATAGTCTTACAATAATCCACTTGGGTTTTCAATAATGATATTTGTTTATATTTTTAATTAAAGTCCGCCCCTTGACATGCAGTTAATAATTTTTATTTAAGATGTATTTGATATGAGATAAAAAAGAAGATAACATTTTTGTGGATCTCATTTATAAATTTTACAGATAAATAGAGTCTATAAAAATTTCACCCCAATTTTAACAAGTACGTAAATAGGAGACCTAGACTCACGAGATAAAAAGTGTGATATACATCACTATCCCGAATGTGTTTTTGGGAACATTTTTATCTTTATTTCTATTCTTGCAAGTAAAATTTTTTTTAATATAAAATTCTAAATAAGACAGTTCCTATATGAAGATTCCAAAGATCAGAAAAAATTGCCATCCCTAAATACTAGCGACTAAACATTCATAGCATATACATGAAAGTGTTTCATCTTGAGTGCAACATACGCTTGAAGAAATCCATGTGGGCGTTCAGTGATGTTGAAGGACATGGACATACACCATATTCCAAAAAGGCTAATTCTGATCACAGCCCCAGTTGCTGTATTAATTGGAACTTGAGAAGGATATCATTTGAGTAGTAAAATAGAAATGGAAAGAGCCATGAAGTCAGATTGTGGGGCAGAAACTTTCTACGATGGGTTACCAGCTGTGGCCTGTTGATGTATAAAATTGTTAATCTTTTCACTCAATATGCATGAAATGATGATTTTGAGCTATCTCTATGGAAAATGTTTGTTTGACAACATATTTGAAAATTACAATTCTTTTATAAGACTTGGTTACAGGAACCACATGCAAGTGAGTTTCGTGTACGGATGTTTTAACCAAGTAGTTATCCAAGCGGAAGCTATTTTGCAATACCCTCTCCCTTTAATTAAATAAGTTTCTTAATCAAAACAATAGCCAAAAAGTTGATCAGGCGAAAAGCTAAAGCTCTGTAGCATGTTTGTTTTAATTTTGGTAACTCATAATTATGATCTGTGCAAAGGTTGTAAGAGACAAGTTTTTTATTTAAATCACGATTTAATATTTTCTTGATGTTAAATCAAACATAATATTAAGTATCGTATTCTAGTTCGAATCCCTTACCTTTCAAGTTTTCTCTCAAAAATTCCCCCTTCTATTCTGCACGTAGTATGAGGTTAGAAGACTTGTTCATTATCTTTCAATTTTGTGCTTTGTTTACTGAATGTACAACCATTCGTAAAACTTCGAAGCATTCTTGCAATAATCCTAGTGATAGAGTGGCAGTGGAGCGTAGATAAAGTTGTTGACGTAGAGAAGACTAATAAGAGGCCAATGATGGTGCAGAGCAAGAGGGGTAGGGTAAGGACCACTGGACCAGCTTCATTCACTTAAATGCATGCAAGCAAACACATCAGAGAAGCTCTAACTTGTGTCATTTGTTGCACGACAATGATTAAGAACGCCCGATTAATTATTTTAGTTAGCTAGTTTGTTGGTAGAAACGTGTTACACTCTCCATCTTTGATTTTGATTTGGTTCTTAGAGCGAGTTGGAAATATATAAGGAACTACTACAAATTGTATTAAATAGTTAAAAGTTGAATGGATAATTGAGATTAGTTTTGGAGTCCTTCTCCCTGACTTAAAGAGGAAGGTTCTGTCAAAGTGTAATAGAAGAAGAAAGTTCAACAATCACTATTGAGAGCCTAATATGGTTACAATTTATGTTTTTTAACATCAAAGTTTAGCATTTTATACAATACTTCTCTTATATAAACATCTCGATATATTCAAATTTCAATATTTATTTTGTACCAAAAAAAACTTAAATATTTATTTTACTCTTGTATTAGTACATGTTGACTATATTCTCAAGAGCGTATGAGTTCAAAAAATATTTTTTTTATTACAAAAATATGAGATGACGCAGGTTAGACACTCATAAATCTAGTGTATTGGACGCCTTTGACATCACATATGAAGTTTTTGGAAAGTTTTGGCTCACCTGTGACAAAAAATATGGCTTGTTAAACACTTTTGACAGAAATAACTCTTTAATTATTTTTACCAAAAATATTTCAAGAACAAAATTCTTCTATTTTTAGTGGGAAGAAATTTTAGATAAAACGCCTTAAGTAGATGCTGACTAGTACGTGGACTTCTTCAACTTTGCCTAGCCTCAAGTTTGAAGACTTTTTTAAGTTTAGCGAGAGTACTCCCACTTGAGCATCCATGAAAAAGATTTCTCAATTTATTAAGATAGATGGAATAGAAAAATTGGAAGGAACCAAAGAAAATAAAAACATTAATGATCTTACAATCAACTTCAGTTTTTAATAATGATAATGATATTTATCAATATTTTTAACTGAAGTCCGCTCGCTGGCATGTGGTTAATAATTTCTAGAACCAACAAGAATATTGCGTACGCTTTAAAATGCATTCTAAAAAATACTATGCGCAAAATGTAGAATATATGTTATTCATTATATAAGCCAGCTTTGTTTACCATAATGCAATGAATTGAACTTGAAAACAAATGGTATGTTTGTTTGTGATTCTAACAAAAAAACGCATTTTTTTTCAAGATTTTTTAAAAGTAATTTGAAAAATGTTAATATTATTTGTGTGTGCTTCTTAACAAAATAGAAGCAGGTATGGAGCTTTTTTCTTCTAAAAATAAAAATAGTAAAAAAAGAAAATTTTAATATTTAAATATATGAATTGTTCCCTCTCCACTCGACTACAATTTTATTTTTAAAATTTTTAAAAAATATCACTCCTTTCCCATTTATTTTCCCTCTCCCTCTCTACGTCTTCATATTTTTAATTATAATTTTATAAAAAAAAATATTTTTATATTTGTCAATATTTAAATAATTTAAAAACTTATAATTTTGATAAAAAAAATTTATAATTACATCTAAATACAAAATATTTTTCTGTTTTTATTTATATTTCTACTTATAAAGAAGTACTTCTTCTAAAATTTTAATTAGACAGACATGTAAATTTGAGATAATATTTAGAGTTAATTTTTTAAAAAAAATATTACTTAAAGGTAAACTTTATTTACGTCTCAAAAAAATAAAAATTGGTTATTTTTTATTCTAATTTTTTGAAAATTTCATCCAAACAATCTGAAGCTTTAAAAATTATTTTATCCAAAGAAAGGTAATTTTCTTAAAGAAAAAGCACAAAAAATGCACCTTAAGACAATACGCAAAATTAATTTTTTTAAAAAAAATTATCATAAGCAATTTTTATCTGCTTTTCAAAAAAGAAAAATTAACTATTTTTTAGTTTTTTTTTTAAATCTCATTCATACAATATGGATAAACTTACGGTGATTTTTATTTTACTACGAGAAAATCTTTATTATAAAATGCACAAACAAACGCATCAGAAAAGAGAAAAAAATTCTATTCATTACTCGATGACTTGTTAAACGATTTCTACTGTGCCATGATATATAAAGAGGAGTATTATTTGTATTATTTTTTATTGTAGATATCCAAACACCTACAAACAAGATTGGAAAAAAAATTATGAAAGAAAAAGAAAATCTGAAAAATCAAGGGGAGACAGAAGAGAGATAAGGTGTCAAAGTATGTCAATTGATAAGATGTACAAAAAATATTTCTCATATATAAAAAAGTTTTAACAATTAAAGTTAAATCATAGAAATATGCATGTTTCATGGATACTTCCAAATACCTTTTAACTATACGTTACAAATTTGTATTTTAACCTTTAAAAGTTTTCTGTCTATATGGAAGAAAATACCATAATATATAATCAAATAGATATGTTTATTTTGTTATGTTTACAAAAATTTATCTTCACTTTTAAACCATTGTTTATCTCTTTTAGTTTAGAATTAATTACTTTGTAAGCCCTATAATTTCACACAAAGCTGAAATAATTTTTTAATTGAGTCCTTCAACTCTACCGTTAGCATAAAGTAGCATTACTAATATGTGTGGGTGGTTCAAACTCAATTATAAAAGTATTTTCACTATATTTTAATTAGACTAAACTAGTAATTTGGTCCCTCAAAGGTATATGTGACATCAGTTTAGTGCTTAAAATATTTTTTATATCAGTATACTCCCTAAAATATTTTTGACATCAATTTTGTCTCTAAAAAATATATGTGATATCGCTTTGGCTCCTGAAAAATATATGTGATATCAAATAAATTCATAAATTTATAGAAGATGAGAGATCAATTAGATATTTCATATTTTTTTCAGGGACTAAAGTGATATAGCATATATCTATCAAGAACTAATGTCAAAAATTTTGTAAAGACTAAACAGATATCATATATATCTTTAAGGAATCAAATTACTAGTTTAGTGTGTATTTGAGAAAGTTGTAAGATTAAAATTATTTCAACAATCGCTTATTTGTATAATCATTTTTTTTATATAATTGCTTATATGAAGTACTTTAGCTGAAATGTGGCTTTAAGATAATCTATTTTGTTTGGGTTGTATGAAAAAAGTTACTTTTATATGGTAAAATTACTAAAAACGGTATGAAATAATTGTTTATATTATATAATATTTGTTATTTAGGGTCAATTTAGTAAAAATATAGCAACTCTGAAATATCAGCTTCTGTTTATAATTATAAACTCCAAAAAATTGCTTATGCTTATAAGCTTATTTTCAACTTAAAATTATCAATTTTAGATTATAATCTATTTTCACTTTTTGAACAAAGCATAATTAATTTTTCAAAATAGCCTTTTTTTTTTTTTTAAAAAGAGCTATTTTACAAGATACCCAAACATGCACTAGTCTTTTAATTACAACAATTGAAGAAGTCCAAGTCCCATTTGGGTGACTATCAAAGTTTTCAAGTCACTCTGGCTAGGGGCTAATAAGGATGGCACCCAACACCATCTCATTTACTCTCTATTTTCATCATCAATATCTGTTGGATTCTATTTCTTTAGGTCTCTCTATTCTTCAATTTTTTGTTGGTCTTCACAAGTATCCCCAAACAAGTAAAAGAAATTAAAAAACATGAAAAATGATAAATAAGAAGAAATTAATTAACACAAATATAAGATGAAAATAATATTGAAAAACTAAGATTTAGAAAACTATTTTTAAAAGTTTTTATTTAAAGTTATTATAATTATATAATAAATAAAATTAACTAAAAGCAATAAAATTATGTATATATTATATGTTAATAATAACAATTTGATAATTTTCTATAGATGGAGATCCCGCGAGTTAAATACATCGCCATCCCCAACTCTGTTTCGAGAAAATTTTATTTTCATTTCATATCCTTGCAAGTAAAAAGTTTTTGAACTTAGAACCCCAAATAAGACAGTTTTGTAAAGATTAAGATTTTGGTTTTTTTTTATTTTTTTAATTTTTTGGTAAAGATTAAGATTTTGGTGGAATTGCCATCCTAGATTCTAAGGACTAAACATTCATTGCATATCAGAAGGAGTTTTTAAGCTTGAGTACTACATTCGCTCGAAGAAACTCAAAGTCTTGCCGTGTATTTTTCAAAATAAGTCACCCAATGTTATTTAATGCAGATTTTGACCCCAAGGCGCAACGCAAAGCAGTTGTGCAAAAACTTGTCTCTATCTAGTGCCTACTGAAACAAATATTTCAAATCAAACCTTCTCAAGTTAGCCAGGTTGTAAGTAAGAAAACTGTTATATAATACACTAGCAGCGGCAGCACTCTGCACAAGTGATTGTATATTTAAGTGGTGGTGATTGCATAAAATTAAAATGAAATAAAGAATGCAAATATTTTTTAATTTTAATATTTTAAAATTGACATTAATTTAGTTTTGAAAAAATAATTTGACATTATTTTAGTTCTAATATCTTGAATTTTGATATTAATTTCATTATTCTATCAAAATATCAATAACTTATGTTACTATTCATTCTAATTGGCATATGTTAATTCTGAGTTATATTATTTATTTATCTCTTTTAACAAATAAGAGAAGACAATTTACATCTCATCAACTTAAAAATAAAAAAGAATATTTGAACTGTCTGGCCAAAATGATTGACTAGACTAGTACAGCAAGTGTAAAGGATATCAAAAGGCTAATTCTGATGATATTCTCAGCCCTTGCCACTGAACATGTAAGGATATCATCTGCATGAAAAAATAGAAAAGAAAGAGGAATTCAGATTACGGGGCAAAAACTTCTGCATGCATGTTCTAGTACCTGTTATGGCTTGTGGATATATGAAATTGTTGATCTTGTCACTCAATATGATTTGAGCTATCTCTCTAGTTATGAAAATGTTTGTTTCACAATAATTTTGACACTAAAATTCTTTTATATGACTTTGTTGCAGGAACCACTTTTTTTGTTTTTTTTTTAGGGGGGGGAGCTCTCTCTCTAGCTATGAAAAATGTTTGTTTCACAATAATTTTGAAATTATAACTCTTTTATAAGACTCGGTGTTTTGTGCAGCTATTTCAACCAAGCGGTAGTTATCAAAGTTAAAGCTATATTGCTGTTCCCTCTCCCTTTAATTAAATAATTTTTGTTCAAAACAAAAGCTAAAAGATAATAAAAAATGATCAGGTGAAAAGCTAAAGTTTTAAGGCTCCATTTGGTTACATTTTAGAGGGTTTAGAGAACTTTTTGTTGGACTGAAAATAAAAATGATAATAATTAATATATTTAGATATATAAAAATCTTTTTTAGAAGATTTTTTAAAATTTCAAAAGACATTTTAGGAGAAATATCATTTGAAATTACTTTGTATTATAAAAAAAATCTTTTAAAAATGAATTTTACTATTACTTTTATATTAACAATCAAAAGTAATTTTACTTTATTCCATCCAAACAGAGATCATTCTCCTAAACTTATTTTTAATATATCAAACCAAATAAAAATCATTCTTTTAAAAATAATTCATCTAAAAGATCTTCTTTTAAAAATTTTTTTCTTAAAAGTTAAACCAAACACATCTTAATAGGTGTTTACAACTTGGTAAATAGAAAAGAAAGAATTTATCTTCCTGAGATATTTTTATAAGAAGTAATATTTTTCTTATTTTTACTAAAAATACTTTTGTACCTCTCGAACGTTTAATAAAACGAGCACTTAGTAAACTGAATAGTTTATATGTAATTTATGACTCTACCAAAGTGAAGTGAGGTCAAAAGACTTCTTTATTAACCTTTAATTTTGGGCTTTGTTTACGCTCAATGATCAATGTACAACCCTTGGTAAAATCCAAAAGCATCCTTGCAATAGTCCTAGTGGTAGAGTGGTAGTGGAATATAAGCCTTCAACTACAAAGTGGTTGACCCAGTGAAGACAAAGAAGCCGATAAGATGATACATAGCAATTAAGGGCCAGCTTCAGTCATTTAATTTATCCAAGCAAACAAATCAGATAAGTTCCAACTTGTGTCACTTGTGGCTTGACAATGAGAATGCCCAATTAATTATGTTTTGACAATGAGAACACTCAATTAATTATTTTAGTTAGCTAGTTTATTGATATAGACATGTTACACTCTCTACCTTTTGTTTTGATTTGGTTGTTAGACGGTTGACGGGGAATGAGAAAGTTCAACAATCACTTGGAAACCTAATTTACTTACAAGTAATGAGTTTTAACCTTAAAATTCAACACTATGTGTAATATTTTTTTAAATAAAATATATAATTATATTTATCTCCTATCGATATATATATATACCTCAAATTTTTTGTCACAATCATGTTAGTACACAGTGACTATATATTGTCTATACAGTATGGATTTTAAAAATCTTTTTCCTTTAGTTACAGAAATGTGAGATCAAACAAGTTAAGTACTCATAAATCAAGTCTATTGAACACAACTGACAGTAAGAAGGAAATTATTGTCAAATTTTGACTCAATTGTAACCCACAAAAAAATAAATAAATAAATAGGTGGTTAGAAGGATTTGGACTTCTTCAATTGTGTATAACACTAAACTTCGAAGACTTTTCTCCATTTGGCAAGGGTACTCACTCCCATAGCATCCATGAAAAACATTGATTAATTGATTATGATAGATGGAATTGAAAAATTGGAAGAAACCCAAGAAAATAAAAATATCTATAGTCTTACAATCTACTTCGGTTTATAAAATGATATTTATTTATATTTTTAATTAAAGTCCACCCTTTCACATGTGTTTAATAATTTTTATTTAGAATGTGTTTGATATAGGAGCAAAAATGAGGATGAAACTTGCATAGATCCTATTATACCCATAAATGAGATCCATAAAAAATTTATCTGTATTTTTACTCTCATACTAAACACACTTTTACTAATAACATGAAAAACCTAATCACAATTTTTCTCCGAAAACGTGCTATGTAACAAAAACTTTTAGAACCAACAAGAATAGGGCACCAGAAAAAAACAATGGTGATTTTCTTATAAAATAAGGCACAAAAGATGCATCTCAGTGTAGAATTCAAAATTGACATTTTTCCCCCCAAAAAAAAAACTTTTATCAAAAATAATTCCTCTCTACTTCTAAAATGTAATAAATCAATTATTTTCTAAATGCTGTTTTTATGTCTCATTGTTACAGTTTAGATAAACTTAAAAAGTGAATTTTTTTGTTTGAAACAATACTTTTCTTTAAAAGAGCATTGACAAACTCATCCAAAGAGAGAGAGAAAAAAATGCTATTCAACTTACTTCTCGATCGAGTTCTACTGTGTTACAATATTTTAAATTAAGTTTTAACAATTAAAAGTTAAATTATAGAAGTATAAACACTTCAAGGATAATTGCAAACACTCTTAATTATATTTTAAAATTTTTTTAGTTTAAATTTTAAATTTTTATACCTATATATCAGGAAATAGTAGTATCATAATAATTAAATAGATATCTGTATTTTATTACATTTACGATAATTTATACTAATTTTCAAATCATTGTTTTATTTTATTAATTTAGGTTAGATTACTTTATAAGCCTTTATAATTTCACGCAATGATCAAATAAGTTTATAGTGCTGTCTGACAGTGACATTTTTCATTTTTTTTGTTTCAGGTTATATCTAAAGTGTACCCACCAAATAAAAGGTGTATCATGTATCACACCACTTATTAACTTTCTATTGATTACACTCAAAAATATGCACAAAATATATGATTAGAGGGTGGTACAGATAAGCCACCCGTGGAAAAATGGTAAAGATTGTTGCCAGCGGGGTGGGGTCACGTGTGACGCCACGTCAGGCCACGTGATTGGCCTTGACCTCAGTTGTAGCAATCTTCAAGGTGAATCCCATCCCAATAGCACCCTCTCCCATCTTACCCATCTTCAACAACTCAACCTGGCTCACAATGATTTCTGTGGCTCTTCAATATATTCTGGAATTGGTGATCTTGTGAGTCTCACACATCTAAATCTATCCTAATCTGCATTTGGTGGTGATATTCCCTCCACAATCTCTCACTTGTCAAAATTAGTATCACTTGATCTCTCAAATAATTATGTGTGGGGACTGAGACTTGATCAATCCACATGGAACAAGTTCATTCTAAACGCAACTAATTTAAAAGAGGTTGTTCTAGATGGTGCAGACATGTCTTCAATCAGAGAGGGCTCATTGTCTCTGCTAATGAATTTGTCATCCTCTTTGGTCTCTCTTCATATGGATCGCACTGGATTGCACGGGAATTTTCCAAGTGACATCCTCTGTTCTCCTAATCTTCAAGAACTAAGCTTGGAAAGTAACAAAGACCTTAGAGGTGAACTTCCAAAATCCAACTGGAGCACTCCTCTGAGGTTCTTGAATCTCTTTTACACAGCTTTTTCCGGAGAAATTCCGAATTCCATAGGTAATTCAACTTCTCTTAACCAACTTATACTTTCAAGTTGCCAATTTGATGGATTGGTTCCTTTATCTCTGTGGAACCTCACTCAACTAACAAGTTTGGACCTCTCAGACAACACACTTCACGGTGAGATCCCATCATTACTTTCAAACCTTAGACACCTCACCTCCTTGCTTCTTGAATCAAACAATTTTAGTGGTCAAATCCCTGATGTGTTTGACAAGTTGACCAAATTGGAAAAGTTGATACTTCGGTTTAACAACCTAGAAGGCCAACTGCCATCGTCATTATTCGGCCTACCTCAAATTAATTATTTAGGTCTATCAAATAATAAATTGGTAGGCGCGATTCCGAGTGAAGCCACCGAACTTTCAAAGTTACGCGTCCTGAGTTTGGAAATGAACTTGTTAAATGGAACAATTCCACATTGGTGCTATTCTTTGCCTTCATTGGAAGAATTGGATCTTAGTGACAATCAACTTACTGGGTCAATTGGTAAATTCTCAACTTATACTTTGAGTACTTTGTTTCTCGGAGGAAACAGATTCCAAGGTAAGTTTCCAAATTCAATTTTTGAATTAGAAAATCTTTTCATCTTAGATTTGGGATCAAATAACTTGAGTGGTCTGGTGGACTTTGACCAATTTTCAAAGTTAAAAAGATTGCTTCTTTTAGATCTTTCTCACAATTTCCTTTCTGTTGACATTGACAGCAGTGTCGACTATATTTTACCTAGTCTTGTTTCGTTAAGCTTATCTTCTTGTAATATCACTAATTTTCCTCCATTCCTAGCAAGACTTCAAGATCTGATGTACTTAGATCTTTCTAATAACAAAATTCATGGAAAGATTCCCAAATGGTTTAATGATAATCTCTTGCACCTATGGAAGATCATGCGAGCAATTGATCTCAGTTTCAACAGCTTGCAAGGAGATCTTCCAATTCCACCCAATGGCATTGATTTTTTTTCAGTCTCAAACAACAATTTGACTGGACACATTTCTTCAACACTCTGCAATGCAAGCTCCCTCAGTGTATTGATCCTGTCTCACAACAAATTGACTGGCATGATTCCACAATGTCTGGGAACCATTCCTTATCTCAAGGTTTTGGATTTGCAAATGAATAACCTTTATGGAAGTGTACCTGGAAACTTTGATAGGAGTAATGTGTTCGAGGCAATAAAGTTGAATGGCAACCTATTGGAGGGACCATTACCACAATCTTTGGCCCACTGCACAAAACTAGAAGTTTTGGACCTTGGAGACAATAACATAGAGGATGTTTTTCCCAGTTGGCTAGAAATGCTTCAGAAGTTACAGGTACTCATATTACGGGAAAATAAATTTCATGGTATCATCAATGATTCCAGCACCAAGCATCCATTCCTCAGGTTGAGAATTTTTTATGTCTCCAATAACGATTTTAGTGGCCCCTTGCCAGTGTCATACTTCAAGAAGTTTCAAGGAATGATGAATGTGAATGATAGCCAAATGATAACTACTCGGCAAGTGCACTGAATCGTTCAAGCAGTAAACACGGTGAGTGAGTATCGTCCCATGAGGATTGATGTCATCAAACAACAGTTCGCTAAATCAACTCCTATTTAGATTAGCACGAATTTTTGGATTAAAGGAAGTCCTAAAATTAAAACATAAAACAAGAATAGTAGCAACTAAAAATAAGAGAAAACAAAAACTTGAAACAAAATTAACCCGCGTACAAAAGAAGCTAGGGATTGGGTTTGTCTGATTTTTCCAAAAGTTAATTAAATCCCCGTATACTTGAATTGGAAAACTATAGATTAAAGGATAGATTCTAAATAATTGATTCCCAATTCCTTGGTGAAACCAATTCTCCTCCTCTCACATAAAACATATCAATTCCTTAATCATGCTTTAGTAAAAAGAGGGATTAAGCAATCAAACCAATCCAAAATCCACATAATTTCAAGATAAATTCCTAAACCTTGAGAATTATGAAGTTTATCCCTAGAGCAAGAACATACACAAATTTCCCAATTCATATATGAACCCTAAATCAATTCATGAAAAACCCATTCACAAATTGCAATAAAAACAAAGGATAAACTCTTAATCCATAGAAACCAATATCAAGGCACAAGAAATTCATAAACAAGCCAACCACATCAGATTGTACCCTCACCCTAGCTATAGAGTCTAGTGACTCATGCTATAAAAGAAAATAAAGAAGAAAATAGGAGAAGAAACCGTAAAAATGCAAGATTTGGAGTGACGATTCCTCAATCTCTCCTCCTCTAGTTGTCCCTTGGCCTCCTCCCCCTGTTTTCCTTTGCGTTCCTTATCCTCCTCCTTTTTAAAAAGTCCCGTTCTTTCTTCTATTTAATCGAAACAGAATTTGACAAAGACGTCAGCGCGCAAGGCGCTGCACCACCCGACAAAGAAACAATATCAGTAGAATCAGCGCTTGGGCGGTGAAAGTTTAGCGCCTGGGCGCTCAAATATCCACAAATATGTTGACAAAAATGCAATAACATAACAATTATCAAAGAAGTATAAAAAACACTCATCAAAGGAAATTTTAAAAGGATTTTGGATCACTTTAAGCTCTTAAAATCTCATCACTTTGATGGACATCACACCCCCAAACCTAAGATGTTGCTTGTCCTCAAGCAAAAGTAAGTAAAAGAACAATGACACCTAACAAGAATTGTGTATCATATGTGCTCTCAGAAAAACTCCTCAACATCACAGTTCAAAAATAAGCACAAGGAACAAATAAAATCATACAATCACTACATGCATTCCTTATAACCCAATCCAAAATGCACAAAACCATGGATCAGTTCTAGATCAAATAATCCGGATTGGATTATGCAGATACTCAAGAAATATCTCAAACTCAGTCCATATTTTTCATCCCCATCTCCACTAATGTAAAAGCAATGTATCAAGGTGATCAAAAGGGTCTTTTAAAGCTTGTAATGTTAGGCCTAAGGTTAAGGTTAAGAAAGAAGGGAAAGGAAAAATTAAAAACTAGGTTAGATATTTGAAATATGCATCACAAGTTACAATGGACTCTAAAGTATTGCCACCACTCTCATTTTTTTTTTTTCACCAAACTATCTTCTTCTTTCTTTTTATTTTTATTTTTATTTTTTAAAAACAATATACAATGCACAACCATAAGCATTTTCTCTTTTTCTTCTCTTTTTTTTTCTTTTTTTTTTTCTTTTGAAGAATTCATAAAAGAAATAAAATCATCAAAGATAAAAAAATGTGGCAAACACTTTTGAAATGAATAAAATATGCAATGCATAACCTCAAACACCCAACAAATGTTATTGAAGGTAGGAAAATTTTTCTTTTCTATCAACTTAAAGAGGTAAGATGGATATGAGTTAAACAAAAGAAAAGGCCTTTAATCATTTTTTTTTTCAGCTTCAAAAAGGGACCTAGAGATATACATTATTGGGTTAGCTTGAAAGGCTCAAACGGTCCAAAGAATGCCCTGATTATTTCACCAAGATACACTACCCTAGGATTTCGCCTCAACAGGGAATCAAACATGTCCTAAGATAAGAGTCAATTCAGGTATACCGCATAAGCTTTCTCTAGAAAATTAACCCGGTTCATCCCCAAGAAAATGCACATCCTAGATTAAAGCACTAATAGGAATGATGACTGAGAGCATGATCCATTAAAATCATTGTGCTTATGTTACTCCAAGTTCATTAAAATGCATGCAATCATTGAGCACTCAACACAATTCTTAAAAGAAACTCACTACCTTGATTTCTTTTTTTTTTTTTTTTTTTTGGCAAGTATTCTACCAACATAAAGAAAACTAAAACACAAAAGACATCTAAAACTTAACCCAAAAAAAAATAAAAATGAAAAGTCATAAACTAATAACAATGAAACAAAACAAAATAAAGAGAAATAAAAGAAAGCAGTAGAACTCCCCTGATTTTCTTGTAGCGAACCATCACCTACTGCTCAACATCATCATCATTATCCAAAGGCAATGGAAAGGAAGAAAAATGGTTCACATCAACTCTGACAGTCTACTCACAAGCCCAAATCTTTTGCTCCATTCATCAATGTCGCTTATTGTGAGTTGACATGAAATAAGGGTAAGGAAAATGTTCTAATGCATGCTAACAATTAAGAAAATATTTTTGTGGCTGACACTATATACATCCCCCTACAAAGGCTCCGAACTCAGGGAGGCACTCAAGCCGACACAAGAAACGCTAAATTACCACACCCATGAAAATTTAAAAAAGAAAAAAAAATAATAAAACTTGGGTTGCCTCCCAAGAAGCGCTAACTTAAGGTTCTCAGCTTGACCTGTGAAATTTATCCTAGTCAAAAGTATCATAAATGTATGTTTTCCTTACAAATAGCAGAGTTATCAAATATTTACAAAAGATATGCACAAGAGTAACATACAAGAGATGAGGAATATAAATCAATTCTTTGTGCATCATGTAAGGAAAACTGACAGCTATCAGTTTGCATACTTGCAATTCATGTTGAGAGATAGAGAAACTAAGCATGATTGAATTGTTGTCATCCAGATTTTTTCTATCTCCTAACACACATACCTCACATAATTCCTCATTGGTTGCAACTACCACTTCATTATCCTGACCATCATCCACTTTTGGCTCATAATACGGGCACAAACATGTAGGATGCATACTACTTGAACAAACACAACATAAATCCAGTGATGACATCCAGTTCTTAGGCTCATAAAATGGACAAAAATTTGTTTGATGCATGACACTTGAACATATGTCACAACAAGAAAAAATGATTGGGCATGCATTTGTTGGATGTATAGAACTTCCGCATATCTCACAACGATAGCCATCCATCTAAGAACAAGTAAATAGAGAAAAAAAAAAATTTTTAATTTTTTTTTAATTTTATAGAAATTAGACAAATAAAAGAAGAATTTAAAATAGAAAAAAAATCTGAAATGGAAATTTATCAGCTACTAATGTTGTTGATAAAACACTCAATCCCCGGCAACGGCGCCAAAAACTTGATAACTACTCGGCAAGTGCACCGAATCGTTCAAGCAGTAAACACGGTGAGTGAGTATCGTCCCATGAGGGTTGATGTCATCAAACAACAGTTCGCTAAATCAACTCCTATTTAGATTAGCACGAATTTTTGGATTAAAGGAAGTCCTAAAATTAAAACATAAAACAAGAATAGTAGCAACTAAAAATAAGAGAAAACAAAAACTTGAAACAAAATTAACCCGCGTACAAAAGAAGCTAGGGATTGGGTTTGTCTGATTTTTCCAAAAGTTAATTAAATCCCCGTATACTTGAATTGGAAAACTATAGATTAAAGGATAGATTCTAAATAATTGATTCCCAATTCCTTGGTGAAACCAATTCTCCTCCTCTCACATAAAACATATCAATTCCTTAATCATGCTTTAGTAAAAAGAGGGATTAAGCAATCAAACCAATCCAAAATCCACATAATTTCAAGATAAATTCCTAAACCTTGAGAATTATGAAGTTTATCCCTAGAGCAAGAACATACACAAATTTCCCAATTCATATATGAACCCTAAATCAATTCATGAAAAACCCATTCACAAATTGCAATAAAAACAAAGGATAAACTCTTAATCCATAGAAACCAATATCAAGGCACAAGAAATTCATAAACAAGCCAACCACATCAGATTGTACCCTCACCCTAGCTATAGAGTCTAGTGACTCATGCTATAAAAGAAAATAAAGAAGAAAATAGGAGAAGAAACCGTAAAAATGCAAGATTTGGAGTGACGATTCCTCAATCTCTCCTCCTCTAGTTGTCCCTTGGCCTCCTCCCCCTGTTTTCCTTTGCGTTCCTTATCCTCCTCCTCCTTAAAAAGTCCCGTTCTTTCTTCTATTTAATCGAAACAGAATTTGACAGCACGTCGTGGGCGCCTAGGCGCTGGGTGTTGGGCGCCTAGGCGCTACCACTGACTGACAAAGAAACAATATCGATGGGAATCGGTGACTTGGGCGGTGAAAGTTTAGCGCCTGGGCGCTCAAATATCCACAAATATGTTGACAAAAATGCAATAACATAACAATTATCAAAGAAGTATAAAAAACACTCATCAAAGGAAATTTTAAAAGGATTTTGGATCACTTTAAGCTCTTAAAATCTCATCACTTTGATGGACATCACCAAACTGGTTTGAAATATATGAGTAGCTATAGCAACAGCGGCCGTCATTCATATAATGATTCTGTAGTGGTCATTATGAAAGGTCAGTCAATGGAGCTAGTAAGAGTATTAACTACTTTCACAACTATAGACTTATCAAATAACTTATTTGAGGGTGAAATTCCACAAGTCATTGGAGAACTAAATTCTCTCAAAGGTCTTAGCCTCTCACACAATAGAATCAGTGGTGCCATTCCACAATCTTTGGGTAACTTGACAAGTTTGGAATGGCTGGACCTCTCATGGAACCAATTAAGAGGTGAGATTCCTATGGTTTTGACAAATTTGAATTTTCTCTCTGTATTGAACCTTTCTCAAAACCAGTTGGAGGGAATCATACCTACAGGAAGACAGTTCAATACATTCCAAAATGATTCCTATGGAGGAAATCCAAAGCTATGTGGATTCCCTTTGTCAAAATCTTGTAGTAATGATGAAGAACAACCACCTTCAGAATTTCACCATGAAGAAGAATCAGGATTTGGTTGGAAATCCGTAGTTGTGGGATATGCATGTGGAGTGGTGTTTGGAATTATCTTGGGATGTAGTTTTTTCTTGAGTGGGAAACCCGTATGGCTTGCGAGACTAGTAGGTATGCCTAATAAAAGAGTGCAAAGATCAAACAACAGAGCCTATGCAAATCGTGGACGAATGAATTAGCTTAATATTTTTTTTTTCAAGTTTTCTGTAATTTAACTACTTTGTTTGTGGAATAAAGTTTAATTTGTAAATATAATAGAGTTATCTATTTCCAGTTGTCGCGATAAGAAGAAAGCTTATAGATCAATTGCTTTTATTTTAATTTCCAGTAATTAGTCATAAATTGTCTGAGTGTTAGTAGTCTGCAAAGGCATCAAGCAACGGTCACGTATTCAACCTTCAATCATCCCAATGTTTACAATTTTCAGGAAGAATTGAAGTTAACAGAATTGAATGTACAGTAGTATTAGTCAAATGAGCTAGAATTCTTTTTCATGATTTACTAGAAGCTCTCACTGCATATCGTTCTAGCCCTATCATTGTATGGTACCGATAAAGGAAAAAATAAAATAAAAAATTGGCGTCCTCTTTTAGACCGAATGGACATGCCATTATATGGCTACGACTAATAAATATAAAGACAAAAGAAAAATAAAAAATTGAATTCATTATAGAACTTACTCATTTAGAAAATAAGATGCCATACTACCACTTGGCCTCGAGCTGAGATGCTCTAGCACTGCTTTCTAAGAGCAGCGTGTCTATCAATTTCACCACAATGATTTACTCGAAATCATAATAACTGATTTAACAAGTTTAAGGTTGCGTAACAAACATTACATCAGAGTGTTAATGCCTTATCTTTCCGTTATTTGTTACCATATGGTCAACTCCTCTGTATTATCAATGCAGCAAAGTGTGGCGTTTACAATGATCCAAATATAGATCTGGACACTGATGCTCCAGGCGATGATAACCATTCAGATATTAATATATATATATTGTGATCGTATGGATTGTTTGTGGCAAATTTTTGGCGAGCAAAAGGACCGAGAATGTATACGTGATATGCCAGTAAAAAGTAAACAAGTTTCTGTAATTAAAATATTAGATAAATTAAAATTACAAAAAGGGACAATAGTGGGGGAAAGAAGGAAACGTTGAGCATTAATCGTTGCAGGTGGCTCACGTGTTGTGGGGCCCCTTCAATTTTTCAAAACAAAAGAGAATGCATGCATTGGAATCTAGTGGCTGTCCAACTTCATTTTTGAAAATTTTGAAATTAACTGTAAGTAGCTGGATGTAGTGAAATGAGAAGAATTAATTGATTTAAAAAAAATTTAATTTAAATATACTGATAATGTAAAATAATTTTATATTATTCATCAATAAAAATAGTAAAAAGTGTCAATTCATACAAATAATCACCCATTATAATGAGGGGTCCATTATAATTTTTCACTTTTTAGGATTTTTATTAGTTGATAGTGTAAAATTATTTCATACTGTCAGTACATATCAATTAAATTCTTTAAAAAAATGTTAATTAATATCTACCACTATAATATTTCATAAGTATTATTTAGAAATTATTGTCAAGTATCACTTTCAGGTGCTCCTGATACTGTATGAACTTTAAAAATTTCTATTTCAAGAAAGTATACAAATTTAGTTTTAAATAAAATACATAAAATTTGAATCAACCAATGACTTCAATTTGTTTTATATTACGACAATAATGATGGTTGACATGTATAATTAGTGCAAAAAAATTAAATTTATCAATCAATGATGGTCCATAATCTAAACATTAAAAGGTTATTGGAGAAGCTTTATTAAGACCATTCACGAAAAATGAAAATTCCATGTTGGTTATTAAGAAAATGTGAAGGCATTAAAAACTTATTGGAGAAGCTTTTGGGATTCAAGAATAGGTAGAAATAGAAGAAAGAGAAATTGAAAAAAAATTAAAAATAACATATGAAAAAGAGATTAATGTTAAAAGCTATGGTCAGAAACTAAATTTTTATGTAAAATTTCAATTTATTTCAAAAATGTAATGTAGAAGTGGCTAGCTCTAAATCAATTTTTAATAAACGAAGTTAACTGTATACATGATTATTGCTGAAAAATAATATTTACATTAATATAAAGATACATTTAGTTATGATGAAAAAATTAAAAGTATAAGATCTCACACCATTCATGTAACTAAATTGGCCTTAATATTATGTATTAAGCATCACAAAAAAATTGTGATTTTAAATATTATTTAAAATTTTTCAAAAACAGATCTTCATATACATATGAGGCGGGGATAGGGGGTGGGTTATCCTCTGCCTCCGCCCTACCCCATTGACTTATCTCAGTTTGTATACTATGTTGTTGACCAAATGCATCAGAAGCCATACTGCGGCTGGGGTGGCCAGTGTGTTAGCCAATAAGTCTTAGCGTCAACTTTTTGACTCCCACCTAGTTGTTTGTACTATTTCTTTTTTTTTTTCATTTGTCATTAGAAATAACACGTAATTTATTATTTAATATTTAATACTTCATGGCGCAGTGCATAATAAATTGAAGAAATGTTAAGTTCATCAACTAAATCCACGTGCAACATGCCAAGCAGGTTATGTACTTTCTAAATTAAAGTTCTTTTTTTGTAGAATGTAACATATTTAATATAATACATAAACTCGATAGTATAAATTTCATTTTTATCATCTTCTGCAACGTGTTATATTGTTGTAGGTTGTTAAATTAAGATGATGAACGTAATTGTACGAATAAAAATTATATGTAGTAGATCAATTTTATTAAAGAAAATAAATTAATTTTGAAAAAATTTGCAATTTTGCATTTCTATAACCAAGGAAACAATTTTATTACTATTTGGGTGATCTGACAAAGGAATTAAACAACAGTAACAACTCTATCAGTGTGTCAAATGCACCATACTACAAAAGCCTGCTCTTGGCCATTACTTTCCAGTGACACGTCGCAATCAAGTGACCAATTACATAGCAGATGTCTCAAAAACACTGTGTCACGTGAAAAAAAAGGCAAATGAGAATGGAAGACGGTGAGAGATTCGTGATGTAAGTATGTGAAACAACTCATTAGTTAAGAGTAAAATTGTCTTCCCTTGGACAAGCTTGTCTTTTCAACACCAAAAAATAAATATTGGTTATCGGACAAAAATGGAGCATGAGTGTCTAGATCTATGACTGAAGCATTGTAAATGCCACCTAATCTCTTACTCTCATGGAAGAACATTCAATATTTTGACCTCAGTTTCAACAAGTTGCAAGGAGAACTTCCAGTTCCACCATATGGCATTAAATTCTTCTCGGTCTCAAATAACAACTTGATTGGATACATTTCTTCAACATTGTGCAATGCAAGCTCCCTCATTGCACTCATCTTGTCTCACAACAACTTGACTGGCACAATTCCACAATGTCTGGGAACCTTTCCTTCTCTTTTAGCTTTGGATCTGCAAATGAACAACCTTTATGGTAGCATACCTGGAAACCTTTCTAAGAGTAATGCATTTCAGACTATAAAGTTGAATGGCAATCAATTGGAGGGACCATTACCACAATCTTTGGTCCACTGCACAAAATTGGAAGTTTTGGACCTTGGAGACAATAACATAGAGGATGTATTTCCTAGTTGGCTAGAAACTCTTCTGGAGTTAAAGGTCCTCCTTTTACGAGAAAATAAATTCCATGGTATCATCACTAGTTTCAACACCAAGCATCCATTTCCCAAGTTGAGGATTTTTTATGTCTCCAATAATAAATTTAGTGGCTCCTTGCCAGCATCATACTTAAAGAACTTTCAAGGAATGATGAACGTGGATGAAGGTAACACTAGTTTGAAATATATGGGCATCGTCAACACATATAATGATTCTGTAGTGCTCGTCATGAAAGGTCAATCCATAGAGCTTGTGCGGATATTAACTACTTTCACCACTATAGACTTATCAAATAACAAGTTTGAGGGAGAAATTCCACAAGGCATTGGAGAATTAAATTCTCTCAAAGGGCTAAACCTCTCACACAATGGAATCAGTGGTACCATTCCACAATCTTTGGGGAATTTGAGAAGTTTGGAATGGTTGGACCTCTCATGGAACCGGCTAAGGGGTGAGATTCCTATGGCTTTGACAAATTTGAATTTTCTCTCTGTCTTGAACCTTTCTCAAAACCAGATTGAAGGAAGCATACCTACAGGAAGACAGTTTAATACATTCCAAAATGATTCCTATGGAGGAAATCCAAAGCTATGTGGATTCCCTTTGTCAAAATCTTGCAGTAATGATGAAGAACGGCCACCATCAACATTTCACCATGAAGAAGGATTAGGATTTGGCTGGAAACCTGTAGCTGTGGGATATGCATGTGGGGTGGTGTTTGGAATGCTCTTGGGATGTTGGATTTTCTTCAGTGGAAAACCCCAATGGCTTGCAAGGCTTGGTAGGTATACCTAATAAAAGAGTTAAAAGAACAAACAACGCAGTCCATGCAAATCGTAGAGGAATATATTAGCTTTTTTTTTGTAGTTTTCTGTAATTTGAACTTCTCTGTTTGTGTAATAAAGTACGATATCTGTTAATGCAATTGACGATGAGTGATCTATTTCAAGTTGTCTTGAAGAAAAGAAAACTTATTGACCAATTGCTTTTGTTTTTGATTTCAAGTAATTTGTCAAAACTTGCCTGAGTAGTAGCTTGCAAATGCATCAAGGAATACTAACACATTCGACCTTCAATCATCCCAATATTTCCAATTTCCGGGAAGAATTGAAGTTAACGCAATTGAATGAACAATAGTATCATCCTATCCATTATTTTTAAAAACTTGATTAAATGATAAGAACTTGATTAATTTGTTATTTTTAAAAACCATAGTGGTGTACCTAAAATATATCACTAAAAAGCAACATAAGAGCATATTTATTGAGCAGGTTCACTTTACCAGTTTGACTTTCTTTTACCTTGATTGCTTTTAGTTCCATTTTGGTCATGTCTTTGTTAGTTCTGGTTAGAAGTATTAGCACTTTATTTGTTACCATGTCAAGTGGGGACATTTAATAAGGAAACCCCATCCGAGGCTGACCTTACAATCTAGTGCACTGCAGACCACAATTATGAGACTGCAATATAGAGTTATTACATCAGACGTGAGAATTTGGGTTTTGGGTTTGTGCTTTGTGTGAATTTGGAAGTTGCAGGCAAAGGGACAAATTCCTTCATCTTATTTGAAGTTCATTATATGAATAAATATATTTTAACTTTTTTGTCAGGTGGAGCACCAAGCTTCAGTTTGCCCCTTGCGTTTAATTACATGCCGGTTTTGTGGTGATATGGTTCTAACTGGAAGTTCTGCCATGGACGTGCGTGACAGATTAAGAGGATTGTGTGAGCATGAGAGTATTTGTGGGTCTAGGACTGCCCCCCTGCGATTCTTGTGGGCGTTCAGTGATGTTGAAGGACATGGACATACACCACATTGCTGTTCATCAAAAAGGCTAATTCCGATGATGTTCACAGACCCTGTTGCTGAATTGGAACTTGAGAAGGATATCATTTGAGTACTAAGATAGAAATGGAAAGAAACATGAAGTCAGACTTGAGGTAGAAACTTGTGTATGTTCTAGTACGGGATACCAGCTGTGGCCCGTAGATGTATAAAATTGTTAATCTTGTGACTCAATATGAACGAAATGATGATTTGAGCTGTCTCCATGGTTATGGAAAATGTTTGTTTCACAATACTGTCTAAAATTACAATTCTTTTGTAAGACTTGGTTACAAGAACCACATGCTACAGGGTTTCATGTGCATATTTATGAACTAAGTAGTTATTATCCAAGTAAAAGCTACTTTGCAATACCTTCTCCCTTTAATTAAATAAGTTTTTATTCAAGACAAAAGCTAAAAAAAGTTGTCATTAATGATCACATGAAAAGTTTTATTGCATGTTTGGTGTAATTTTGGAACTTCATAATCATGGTTTAGACAAGTTATAAGTTTTTTACTTAATTTATGGTTTGAGATTTTCTAAACCTCAAATCAAGGATAGATTACACTAATCTGCTATGAGCTTAGGCGATATTATACACATTACCATTTAATTTGTCACATAGACACTAATATTTTTATAGGGATATTTGATGTCATATTTACAAAGATAATTGGATGTTATACTGTTAAAATATAAGGGTGATTAATATAATATTATCTAAACTTGAGGAAAAATTAGCATTTTATAAATTAAGAGATAACGAATATAATAATTATCAACTTAAGGGATGTTAGTATAATTTAATCTTAAATCAAATACGTGTTTAGTCGATTACATAGTCTATATATACTCTACCTCGTGAGAGTAATAATGAGGTTAGAACATATCTTTATTAACCTTTAATTTTGTGCTTTGTTTTCGCTTAATGATCAATGTACAACCCTTAGTAAACATCCAAAGCATTCTTGCAATAATCCTAGTAAGAGAGTGGGATTGGAGTATAACTACAAAGTTGTTGCGTAGAGAAGACTAATAAGAGGCCAATGAGATGGTGCTTAGCAATAATGTTTGTGTGGGGTCAGGAGAGGGGACAGTTCATTCATTTATCTCATGTAGGGGATTTTCTGGTGCAAATAATAAAAAAATCTGTGTTATAAAGATATGAAATCCATCACATGAGCAGATGACACGTGGCATAATATATCATGCAATTCATCACATATGATAAATATTTTTCTCTTTTCCCCCAATTATCCCAAATCATCTTCTACCTCTGCTTTCGAAGCTCAGCGTTGGTAAGGCTCACCAACTTCGCCATCACCACCGGCTGACCGTTGTGCCACTCCCTTCACCACCAGTCGCCGACCTTGCCACTTCAACCCCGCCGCCCCCTGAACCGTGGCATCATCCACCACCCTCCACCTAGCTCCCTATCACGGCCCCCCCTCCAGCAGCGCCACGATCACCCACGTCCAAAGATGCTCACCAACAAGTTTCCCAATACCAAATCACAACACAGAAAACCAACCAAGCAGAACACAACCCAGAAAAAAAATGGAAATAATAACAATGAAATGTGGAAAAAAAAATTAAAACGTAATTAGATTAAACACAAACAAGCCTCTGAGATCAGCTATTATTCACAACACAGAGAAGTAAAAGGAACTTGGCCAGCCATGGGGTAAGCACCGTTGATGCCGGTGGAAAAAATTGGGCAGCAAAAATTCAAGAAAAGGAGCATCCAAAAAGCGGCGGTGGGAGGAGTAAGGAAGGAAGATGGGCCGATGGCTGTTGGGGAGAGAAAGGAAGATCGGATAGGTGGGCAGAGAGAGAGAGAGAGAGAGAGAGAAAAGTGTTTAGGATGTATTATATATGATTAGTTGTATGATAGACCCTTCAACTGGTCATATATTCAATTGACACAACTTATGTCTTCATGGTGTAGATTTTTTTTTAATCTGCAATAGAGCAAACACCATCTCATGCATGTAAACATGTCACATGTGACTTGACAATGAGAATGCCCCATTAATCATCTTAGTTTGCTAGCTTCTTGTCACAGACATAGTACACTCTCCACCTTTAGTTTTGGTTTGGATGTTAAAGGAATCTATGAGAAGGAGAAAGTTCAATAATCACTTGTGAACCCGATTTGGTTACATACGGGCTAGATGATGCAAGGTGGGCACGGACAAAATTCTAGGCATGTGAATCACGAGTCCATTAGACTCCGACTACTCTGGCTCGAGCTGATAGTGCTAGTTTTTATCCCAAGGTACAATTCAAAGTCTGAGTTGACGACAAACCAGTCCCTACTCTCACTAGGAGACAGACAAACGTTTCACACCCTCAAGTTTGGTTGGTTATAAATTAACCTTCATCAAATGGTAGTAGCATCCTAAAATTCTCTGGTTTCCGAACTTCAAGAGAAGAATATCACAAGAGGAACATCTAAATTTCTTAAGCCAGACAATCTCTATAATTTTTCTATATGGGGTGGTTTATGTCGCCATATTTTGTCCATTATTTCTTTCACTTATTGCTTCTTCATTTGCATCATACACTTCCTCGGTGTTGCCACTGAGCAACCATGATGACAGCTCTGCCTTGCTACACTTCAAGAAAATTTGCTGTCAACACTTCAGCATCTGAAGATTGTATCTCTTCTTCTAACAAGACAGCATCATGATAAATTCGTGCAAATTGTTGCCAGTGGGATGGGGTCACGAGTGACACCACGTCAGGCCACACGATTGGCCTTGACCTCGGTTGTAGCAATCTTCAAGGAGAGTTCCATTCCAATAGCACCCCCTTCCATCTTACTCATCTTCAACAACTCGACCTGGCTCACAATGATTTCCATGGCTCTTCAATATATTCTGGAATTGGTGATCTTGTGAGTCTCACGCATCTAAATCTATCCTACTCAGCATTTGGTGTTGATATGCCCTCCACAATCTCTCACTTGTCAAAATTAGTATCACTTGATCTCTCATTTAATGGATTGAGACTTGGTCCATCCACATGGAACAAGTTCATTCTAAACGCAACTAATTTAGAAGTGCTTGTTCTAGATTATGCAGACATCTCTACAATCAGAGAGGTTTCATTGTCTTTGCTGATGAATTTGTCATCCCCTTTGGTCTCTCTTCATATGGAAGACACTGGATTGCAGGGGAATCTTCCAACTGACATCCTCCGTTCACCTAATCTTCAAGAACTAAGTTTGAAAGCTAATCAAGAGCTCAGAGGTGAACTTCCAAAATCCAACTGGAGCGCTCCTCTAAGGTTCTTGGATCTCTCTTACACCACTTTCTCAGGAGAAATTCCTAATGCCATCGGCCATTTGAACTCTCTTAACAAACTCTGGCTTTGAGGTTGCCAATTTGATGGATTGGTTCTTCTATCATTGTGGAACCTCGCTCAACTAACATGGTTGCTACTCGTAGGGAACAACCTTAACGGTGAGATCTCTTATTTACTTTCAAACCTTAAACATCTCACCTCGTTTAATCTTGGGGAAAATAATTTCACTGGTCACAACCCAGATGCGTTTGGCAATCTAACCAAATTGGAACTTTTGGCACATCACCGTAGCAACTTATAAGGCAAAATTTAATAAATATACTAGCAAAACATGTTTAAGGTTGCATAACGCACACTACACGAGACTGTTAATGCCTTTTCTTTCCATTGTTTGTCACCAAATTGTCAACTCCGCAGCACATTATCAATGCAGCAAAATCACTCAATCTTGTTGTGGATGCAAATGACTCAGTTATCAAATACTCAACTGTTTGATGTGATTTTCCTCGTGAGGTTCCTATATAGTGGTGTCTTGCAACTTCTAAGCATGGTTCCTTCCTCTTGGTTACATATAACAGACAATTTCGGACCGACTCTGCTCGTGTAAAGGTCACAACTTAAAAACACTGGTCTTTAAGTTCTTGTACATTCATTCATTTTTTCTTGTCTCCTGTCTTGACAATCTTTTCTCCTTGCCCTTCCTACTCAATCACTTATCTTACAAATGAGCCAAGATGGTCAAGAAGACAAGAACTTGCGGCATGTTTCCAGTTTACAGTTTATGTGACTAAATTGGGTCTTCCGAGTCTACAATTATTGTAAAGGGCCCTTTCCTCTTGCAACCACATAAATTATATATATGCTAGACTTCATGTAGAAATTAATAACTTCTAAACATAAATCAGTAGCAAACTTATAGATAGATTAAAATTTATAACCCCAACAAAAAAATATCCCAATAATTCATAGACTTTGATCCCTTAGAAGATTTGTTAACTCATAATTCGTAGTATCCATTATATATATATATATATATATATATATATATATATATTTCATGTAAATGGAAATTATTATCAACACCGCTACACCAGTCCAGCAACCGAAATTATGTAAATAAATCTTTGTGGATTTCTAGCCACCGACAAAATTGGGGCAAAGAATAATTAGCGGATTCAACATAAGGACCAATCAAGAACAACTTTAGTGGATCTCCCTCAATGAAATTTAGAGTCATGACTAAATTAGTCTTTTAAAAGATTGAATGCTTTTATGATTAGATTAGTTCAAAGATATAAAACAAATATTAAATTGGTTCTTGCGTAAGATTGAAGTGATGACACAGAGGACAAATTCGATACTTGTTTTGCGTTTTTGCAAAACTAACTTTTGATCGGGATATTAGAAATTGAATAGTTGATGAAGGCAAGTTTGTGTGACAAATTTTCAATAGACAACTGCACCTGGGAGAAAATCTCTGCTGGTAATTCTAGTTTAGAGGTAAAATTAGAATCAGAAACAGATGGTAGAGACACTGATCTTTTCGTTTCTAGCCATCCTTTGATACTTCCTACAGGGCATCAGCATGAGTTGTCTTGCCCATGAAATTAATTCAAAGACTTTGATTCTTAGCTCTAAAGATAAAAATTTTGGAGCAGAGAGTTACAGCATTGGCATATATGGCTTTAAGGGAATCGCCAAGTACAAAATATCGGTCATGATTGAGGATAATTTGGAAAATCAATCGGAAATGCCTTAATCTTATTTGAATTTGATTATCTGAATAAATATACTTTAACTGTTTTGTTAGGTGGGGCACCAAGCTTCAGTTTGTCCCTTTGTGTCTAATTACATGCCGGTTTGTCATGATATGGTTCAAGCTGGAAGTTCAGCCATGGACGTGCGTGACAGATTAAGAGGATTGTGTAAGCATGATAGTGTATGGTTCACTTATTATTGCACACGAATTTAAGCCAAACTAATTATGGAGCTAAGTTTAAATAAATTTTAACATGCTCGACTCAGTTCGATATATTTTGACCCTTAGTTAAACACTCATAAATCTAGTGTATTGGATACGGCTAATACGATGAATGAAACTCTTGAAAAATTTTGGCTCATTTATGACCCAAAAATTAAAAAAAAAAGTAGGTGGCAAGAAGGATTTGATCCTCTTCAATTGCGCGGAGCACTCAAATTTGAAGGCTTTTCTTCATTTGATAAGAGTACTCACTCCTCTTAACATCCATAAAAAAGATTGATAAATTGATTATTAGAAAGAACTGAAGAAAACAAAAATCCTTGTAGCCTTACAAACTATTTCGATTTTTAATTTTATATAAATATGGATAATTTTAATGATAGATAACTTAATCAACTTTAGGAAGAATGTATTAGATTTGATTAACTTTTAATGTATAAAAAATTTTTCACTCTTTTTTTATATATTTTATTAAAAAATATAGTTATTAAAAAATACTAATAAATAAAATAATATTTTTTAATAAAAATATTTAATTTACTATAAAATAACTATTCAAACTAATATAAAAAGATATAAATAGTAACTTATTATTGACATATATAAATAATATTTAATAATAATTTAATTATCTATAATAAAAAATATATTATATATAATAAAAAAATTATATATAATATATAACACAATCAAATAAAAGAGTGATATTAGGTCTAATTGGATTTTGATGTATAAAAATTCTCTATCTCTCTCTCTCTCTCTCTCTCTCTAAATTTTTTATATTTATGAAAAAAATATTTATTAAAAATATATAAAATAAATTAATAAAAATTATATTTTATTATAATATATTTTTTCCTATTATAGGTATATAAAAATATAATACAACATCTTATATAATGACATATTAAATACTATATAATATTAAAATTTTATCAAACTTTATACTATCAATATTTATTCTATTAGGGGTGACAAAAAAGCCAATATATTTTCATGCTTGATCTCTTGAGTTTTTTTCCCCTCTCTTGGTTAGTTCTTTGACTTTGCGTAAGTTACAAGAAATTAAAAAATAATGTAGAAAAATTAATAAATAAATAATAAGAAATTGATATAAAAATATAAGATGAAAATAATATTGATAAAATTAATATTTAGAAAATTATTTTTAATTTTATTTAAAAATATTATGATAATATAACAAAAGTCATTGAAAATAATAAAATTATATATGTATTATATATTAATGACAATACTACCAAAAATAATTATAATAATGACAATAATTTAATAATTTCGTACATAAGGGATCTCACTATCTAGACAAAAATGTGATTTACATCATCCCCAATTTTGTTTTGACAAAAATTTTATCTCTATTTATGTCCTTCTGGATAAACTTTTTTGAATTTAGAACTCCAAACAGAAGTTCCTATGAAGACTCTCAAAGATTAGTAAAAATTGCCACCTCCAAATACTAAGGACTAGACATCCATGGCACATGATTTGTTGATGACCAATGATCCTATTTCAACTGTTATTTCATGTTTCCTGGTTTGTTGGTCTTGTTGGTTTTACTGGTTTGCTAAATATGATAGTGCCTAGCAGGATTTATGTTGTTTTGCTTGGTGTGGTCTACATTTCTTTGGATGTTAATTTAATTTTCAGGTCTACTGTTTTCCCCTTTTCCTTTGTTGTTTTTTTATTATGACATGTAGCATGCTTATTAGTCTAATCTTCATTAGTTAGACTAGTGTGATTGGTTGTACTCCTTGTTGCTGCCCTGTGTGGCAGGGATGAGCTTTCTTATTATTGAAAAAAAAACTTGTTAAACGATTTCTATCGTGCTACAATATTTTTAAATAAGTTTTAACAATTACAGTTAAATCATAGAAATACGCTCGTTTCATGGATACTTTCAAATACTTTTAACTATACTTTACAAATTTTTATTTTAACTTTTTAAAGTTTTGTGTCTATATAGAAGGAAATACCATAATAATCAAATAGATATGTTTATTTTGTTGTGTTTACAAAAATTTGTATTAACTTTTAAACCATTGTTTATCTCTTTTAATTTAGATTTAATTACTTTATAAGCCCTATAATTTCACACAAAATTGAAATAGGTTTTTAATTGAGTCCTTCAATCAACCTACCGTTACCATAATATTACATTTACTAATGTGTGTGGCAGTGTGGGCAGTCCAAACTCAATCACAAAAGTATTTCCACTATATTTTATTTAGATTAAACTAGCAATTTAGCCCCCCAAAATATAATTGATGTCAGTTCAGTCCTTGAAATATTTTAGATATTAGTATAGTTTCTGAAAGATTTTTTACATCAATTTAGCTTCTGAAAATAATATATGATATCATTTTAGTTCTTGAAACATGCATATAATATCAAATAAGTTCATGAATTTATAAAAAATAAGAGGTCAATTAGAAGTTACATGCACATTTTAGGGACTAAAGTTATATGCATCTATCGGGAATTAAACTTATATCAAAAATATTTTAGGAACAAATTGATATCACATATATCTTTAAGGGATCAAATTGCTAATTTAGTCTATTAATTACAATAGTGGAAGAAGTCCAAGTCCCTTGGGTGACTATAAAAGTTTTCAAGTCACTCTAGATGGGGGCTAATAGGGATGGCACCCAACATCATCTCATTTACTCTTTATTATCATCATTAATATCTGTTGGAGGTTCTATTTCTCTTGGTCACTATTCTTCAATTTTGTGTTGGTCTTCGCAATCATCCCCGAACAAGTAAAAGAAATTTAAAAAAAAAAAAGGAAAATAATAAATAAGAAGTAAGAAATTAATTAACATAAATATAAGATGCAAATAATATTGAAAAATTAAGATTTAGAAAACTATTTTTTAAGGTTTTTATTTAAAGTTATTATAATAATATACTAAAATTAAGTAAAAGCAATAAAATTATGCATGTATTATATATTATTAATAACAATTTAATAATTTTCTATAGATGGAGATCCCGTGAGACAAAAGTGTGATCTACATCACCTTTCCCAAACCTGTTCTGAGTAAATTTTCTTTCCATTTCTATCCTTGCAAGTAAAAAATATTTTGAACATAGAACCCAAATAAGACATTTTTGTAAAGATTAAGGCTAGAAAAAAAAATTGCCATCCTAGATACTAAGGACTAAACATTCGCTTGAAGAAACTCAAGTCTTCCATTGTATTTTTCAAGATAGTCATCCAAAGGTATTTAATGCAGATTTTGACCCCAAGCTGCAAGGCAAAGCAGTTGTGGAAAAACTGGTCTCTATTAAGTGCCTACTCAAACAAAGATTTCAAATAAAACTTCTCAAGTTGGCCAGATTGCAAGTAAGAAAATTGCTACATAATACACTAGCAGTGGCAGCATTCTCCACAATTGATTGTATATTTAAGTGGTGGCGACTGCATAAAAATAAAATAAAATAAAGAATAAAAATAATTTTTTAATCCTAATATTTTAAAGTGAACATTAGTTTAATTTTCAAAAAAAAAATTGATATTAATTTAATTTTAATATTTTAAATTTTGATATCAATTTTATTATTCTTTCGAAATATCAGTAACTTCACCCTAATTGATATATTAATTCTAAGCTATGTTATTTATTTTTCTCTCTTAATAGATGAGAGGAGACAATTTACACATCATTAAGTTAAAAATAAAAAAGAATATTTGAACTGACTGGCCAATATTGATTGACTGGACTAGTACGGCAAGCGTAAAGGATATCAAAAGGCTAATTCTGATGATGTTCTCAGCCCTTGCCACTGAACATGTAATGGATATCATCTGCGTGAAAAAATAAAAAAGAAAAGAAACAGGAATTTAGATTATGGGGCAGAAACTTCTGTGTATTGTAGCACCAGTAATGGCTTGTGGACATATGAAATTGTTGATCTTGTCACTCAGTACGTACGAAATCTTGATATGAGCTATCTCTCCAGTTATGAAAAATGTTTGTTTCACAATAATTTTGACATTAAAAATTCTTTGATAAGACTTGGTTACAGGAATCAATCTTTTTTTTTTCCTTGAGCTATCTCTCTAGTTATGAAAAATGTTTGTTTCACGGTAATCTTGACATCACAATTCTTTTCTAAGGCTTGGTGTATTGTGCATATATTTCAACCATAGATATTAAACTCGCCCGGCGATCGACTCGATCAAGTCATCAGGTCACTAGGTCACTAGGTCATTGGTTTATTAGTTGAATTGGTTAAATTGAATATAATTAAATAAATGTATAAAAATAAATTAAAATTCAAATAAATATAACAAAATTTATCCAATAACACAAATAGTTAGCAATTTAACACACTTCAAGAGGTCCAAAATATAAATAAATAACATAAGTTCACAATTGAGTTCACAATCACAATCACAACTAACAAGTTCAAATCATAATTAAACAAAATAAATTACATATCACAAGCTCACAACAAAATGTGAAAAATATCTCTAACCAAAATAAAAAACAAAAGCACAATTAAATATAAAAAAATATAAATAAAAATAAATCCAAATCCTTTTGCCAAGGGCTTGTTGCTAGAGTGGATTGGCAGCAAGTACTTTAGTAATAATAGCTATAGAGATATCTAAGAATTTATTTGATTTCTATTTTTTTTTTTTTTAAATTATCAAGCAAATAACTCAAATCTAAATCAATCTATCAAACCAAACATTTATATATCAAGTGACAGCATACATTCATATCTCAAGCCAAACATTTATATATCAAACCAAAGCACCAGCCACCAAGAGCAAGAGGGAAAAAGAGGACATATCTGTGAGACTGTGATGGTAGAGGTGCAATGATGCAGACAACAACAAACGGGTGGATGGCAACGAATGAGCGGACGGCAATGATGGGGCTTCTTCTTCCTCTGCGCTTGCATGCCAAAGCTTCTCTCCCTTTCTCTTTGCACTCTCTACTTTTGTTTCTAAGCTTTAGTTAGGTTAGGCTTTTTTTTTTTTCTTAATAATCAAAATGATATCGTTTTATATTAAAAAAAAAAAAAAGTATGACCAGGTCAATTTACTAAAATCGGACCAGGTCACTAATTTTCACGAGGTTGATCCGGTTTTATAACAAGGCATATGCAATTATCAACTCAGACTGGTTAGAGCACCGATTCATCGATTTTTCGGTTGAACCGGCTAGTTCGAGCCGGGTTTTTGAAGTATGATTTCAATCAAGCAACCGTTATTAAAGTTAAAGCTATTTTGCTGTTCCCTCTCCCTTTAATTAAATAAGTTTTTTTATATTTAAAACAAAAGCTAAAAAATTATCAGATATGATTAGGCGAAAAGCTAAAGCTTTAGGTGTTTTACATTTTCGTAAATAGAAAAGAAAGAAGTTATCCTCCTGAGACATTTTTATAAAACGTAATATTTTTCTTATTTTCATTAAACGTACTTTTGTACCTTTCAAACGTTTAATCAAACAAGCACTGAGTCGACTGCATAGTTTATATATAATTTATACCTCTAACAAATTGATATGAGGTCAGAAGACTGTTTATTAACCTTTAATGTTGTGCTTTGTTTACGCTTAATGATCAATCTACAACCCACTGTAAAATCCAAAAGCATCCTTGCAATAATCCTAGTGGTAGAGCGGTAGTGGAATATATATAAAACTCTAACTACAAAGTGGTTGACCTAGTGAAGACTAAGAAGCCGATAAGATGGTGCATAGTTCTAACAAGTGCCACTTGTGGCTTGACAATGAGAGTGCCCATTAATTATGGTTTGACAATGAGAACACCCAATTAATTATTTTAGTTACCTAGTTTGTTGATATGTTGCACTCTCTACCTTTCGTTTTGATTTGGCTCTTAGAAGACATTGAATGACATTGTGAAAGTTCAAAAATCGCTTGGGAACCTAATTTAGTTACAAGTTATGAGTTTTTAAGTTTTAACCTTATAATTCAACACTATACATAATATTTTTTATATAAATATATAACTATATTTATCTCATATCCATATATATACCTCAAATTTTTAGTCACACTCATGTTAGTACACAGTGACTATAGATTGTCTATACAATATGGATATAAAATTTTTTTCTTTAGTTACAGAAGTATGAGATCACACAGGTTGAGTATTCATAAATTAAGTATATTGGACATGGCCGACACTACGAATGAAATTATTGGAAAATTTTGGTTAACTTGTGACCCAAAAAAACAAAACACAATAAGTAGTTTGCAACAAGGGTTTAATTTGGACCTCTTCAATTGTGCATGGCGCTGAAATTGGAAGACTTTTCTCCAATTGGCATGGGTACTCACCCCTCAACATCCATCAAAAACATTGATCATTTGATTATGATTGATGGAATTGAAAAATTGGAAGGAATCCAAGAAAATAAAAGCACCTATAGTTTTACAATCCACATTTATATTTTTAATTGAAATCCGCTCCTTCACACACATGGTTAATAATTTTCATTTGTGATGTTTTGAAATGCAAGTAAAAATAGAGGTGAAATTTTTGTAGATCCCATTTATGTGTAAAATCATACATAAATGGAATTTATAAAAATTTTAAACCTCTATTTTTACCCCTATATCAAACACACATTTACTTATAACATGAAAAAACTAATCACAAGTTTTCTACAAAAAAGTGCTAAATAACAAAATTTTTAGATCCAACAAAAATATGATTTACACTTTAAAATGCATTCGAAGGACTCCTTTTTGGCGAATATAGAATCCATATTCATCGTCGGCTAGCTCTGTTTACAATTAACTTGAAAACAAAAGCACTTTTGAGATAATATTTAGAATTAATTGGTTAGAAATATCTTTATTAAATGTAACTCTTATCTACCTCTAAAAAACAGAAGAAAATTTAATTATTTCCATTCTGATTTTTTTTGAAAAAAAAAATCCTCCGAATGATCTACAAAAACGTTAAGACTTGAGAGCTTTTTTTCCCCCCTCAAAAAGGTGATTTTTCTTATAAAAAGGAGGCACAAAAATGCACCTCAAGGTAAAATTCAAAATTGACCTTTTTTTTTATAAAAAAAAAAAGGGCACTTTTATCACAAGCAATTTCTATCTGCTTCTTTTTTTTGAGACAATTTCTATCTACTTCTAAAAAAAAAATCAATTATTTTCTGAATGTTCTACATAATCTTAAAAAGAGACATTTTTTTTTTAAAATGAAACAGTACTTCTATTTTACCGGTTTACATAGACAAACTTATCCAAACAGAGAGTCTTGTGGATTGATTTCTACCGTGTTACAATATTTTCAAATAGATTTTAACAATTAAAAGTTAAACTACATAACTATGAATGCTTTCAAACCCTCTTAACTATATTATAAAAAATTTTAATATAAGTTTTTAAAGTTTTACACCTATGTAGAAGGAAATACCATAACAATTAAATAGATATATGTATTTTATTATATTTACGATAATCCCCATAAAAAAATTATATTTATGATAATTTATACTAATTTTTAAATCGTTGTTTTCTTTTTTAATTTAGGTTAAATTACTTTGCAAACCTTTGTAATTTCACACAAAGTTTAAATAACTTCGTTATTGGGTCCTTGGAACTGTTAGTATAATGTTACAATTACTGTTGTGTTTGGGTGGTTTAGAGACTAAATTACAAAAATATTATCACTATATTTTGATACAATTGTTGAAGAAATAAAAGTTTTCCCTTGTGGTTGAAACCACTCTTGATGGGTGCGAATAGGTATTGCACCCAAGCAGAGCGATGAATATTTCCTTGTTCCCTGTCTATGCCACCTTGTCTTCCCTTTGTTTTCATCATCAATCTTTGCTTGAGGTATTTTCTTTCGTCTTGGTATCTGTTCTTCGCAAGAATTCCGAAGTAATGCAAGAAATTAATATAATACTAATATAATATGAAAACATATAAAATAAAGATTTAGAAAATTAATTTTTTAAGTTTTTATTTAGAACTGTAATGATAATAAGATAAAATTGATTAAAAAGAATAAAATTATATATGTATTTGTATATCATTAATTATAATTTGATAGCTTTGTATATGGAAAACCGTGAGACAAAAATATGATTTACAGTACCATCCCCGAGTCTGTTTTGAGAAAATTTTTATCTCCATTTCTATTGTTACAGGTAAGAATTTTTTGAACTTAGAATCCCAAATCAAAACAGCTCTATAAAAATTCCCAAAAATTATAAAAAATTGTCATCCCTTAATTTTGACGACAAACAGTCATGACCTATCAGTAAAAGTCTTCCAACTTGAGTGCTGCATATGCTTGGAAAAACTCAAGTCTTCCCTTGTAAATTTCAAGAGTAAGTCATCCAAAAGAATTTAGCCGGTGGTTGAATAATAAAAGGAAATGGAAAGAAAGAAAATAAAAAAAAATAGAGGGAAGAGAAAATTAAAAGAAATTATTCTTTTTCTTATTTTTTTGGATAAAGAGAAATAAAAAAAAAATTATTTGATGAAAGGAAAAAAATAAAAAAATATATTTATATTAAATTATTTTTTTATCTTATATAATATAATATAAATATTTTTTTATATTTTATATATGAAATATAATAATAATTTTATATAAAATATCTCTCACAAATTGCCGCATAATGCACTAGTATTTGTAGCGTTTTGCACCGGTTTTAGTGGCGATGATTGCATAGAAATAAAATAAAATAAAACTCGTGTGTTGAAAATTCAAGCTTCCCACAGCTCCTCTCTATAAATTAATATTCATCACTTGAGTACTTTGCTGCATTGCATCAAAAAGTCTAGTTTCTATCTATAAAAGAATAACGATAGGAAATCTCAACATTCCGATATGGGGTGGTTTCTGTTACCATATTTTGCCCATTGTTTCTTGCACTTGTTGCTTCTTCATTTTCCATCATACACTTCCTCAGCGTTGTCGTTGTGCAACCATGATGACAGCTCTGCCTTGCTACAATTCAAGAACTCATTTGTTATCAACACTTCTGCAGCTGAAAGGCCGTGGTTTGATCGTTGTTCCTCTTCTTCTAACAAGACAGCATCATGGGAAAACAGTACAGATTGTTGCCAGTGGGATGGGGTCACGTGTGACACCCTATCAGGCCACGTGATTGGCCTTGACCTCAGTTGCAGCAATCTTCGAGGTAAATTCCATCCCAATAGCACCCTCTTCCATCTTACTCGCCTTCAACAACTCAACCTGGCTCACAATGATTTCTGTGGCTCTTCAATATATTCTGGAATTGGTGATCTTGTGAGTCTCACTCATCTAGATCTATCCTACTCAGCATTTGCGGGTGATATTCCCTCCACAATCTCTCGCTTGTCAAAATTAGTGTCACTTAATCTCGCTAATGAAGATATCCGATATAGCAACCTGAGGCTTAGACTTGATTCGTCCATATGGATGGAATAAACTCATTCTAAATGCAACGAATTTAGAAGAGCTTGTTCTAAATGGTGTAGACGTGTCTTCAATCAGAGAGGGTTCATTGTCTTTTCTAATGAATTTGTCATCCTCCTTGGTCTCTCTTCAAATGGATGGCACTGGATTGCAGGGGAATTTTCCAAGTGACATCTTTTGTCTACCTAAGCTTCAAGAACTAAGTTTGCGTCCTCTATATTTTATCAGTGTTTCTGGACCTATCCAAGGCCTCAGAGGTGAACTTCCAAAATCCAATTGGAGCACTCATCTAAGGCTCCTGACTCTCGATGGCACTAATTTCTCGGGAGAAATTCCTAATTCCATAGGGCATTTGAAGTCTCTTAACGAACTCACTCTTGCGGATTGCCAATTTGATGGATTGGTTCCTCTGTCTTTGGGGAACCTCACTCAACTTACAACATTGATACTCGTAGGGAGCAAGCTTCACGGTGAGATCCCATCTTCACTTTCAAACCTTAAACATCTCACCTCCTTACAACTTCAATATAATTATTTCAGTGGTCAAATCCCAAATGCGCTTGGCAACCTCACCAAATTGGAAGATTTGTGTCTTTTCGATAACAACTTAGGAGGCCAACTGCCATCATAATTGTTTGATCTAACTCAACTTTCTAATTTAGAACTAGAAGGTAATAAATTAGTGGGCCCAATTCCAAGTGAAAGTACTAAACTTTCAAAATTACAGTCTCTAAATTTGGGTGATAATTTGTTAAATGGAACTATTCCACATTGGTGTTATTCTTTGCCTTCGTTGAAGATGTTGTATCTTAGTGACAACCAGCTCACGGGATCAATTGGTGAATTCTCTGCTCATTCATTGGAAATATTAGATCTCGATGATAACAAATTCCAAGGTAATTTTCCAAATTCCATATTTGATTTGGAAAATCTTACTAACTTATTTTTGTCATCAAATGAGTTGAGTGGTCCATTGGATTTTCAACAATTATCAAAGTCTGAAAAATTGTTTGCCTTAGATCTTTCTCACAATAATTTTCTCTCTATTATCAATGACAGCAGTGTTGACTACATCTTACCCAACCTTAGATGGTTATATTTATCTTCTTGTAATATTACTCATTTTCCACAATTCCTGGCAAGACTTCAAGATCTACGAATATTGGATCTTTCAAATAACAACATTCATGGAAAGATTCCCAAATGGTTTAAAGATAATCTTTTACACACATGGAAGAACACGGGAATCATTGATCTCAGTTTCAACAAGTTGCAAGGAGATCTTCCAATTCCAACCTATGGCACACAATTCTTTTCAGTCTCAAACAACAACTTGACTGGAGACATTTCTTTAACACTCTGCAATGCAAGCTCCCTTAGTGCACTGATCCTGTCTCACAACAACTTGGCTGGCATGATTCCACAATGTCTGGGAACCTTTCTTTCCCTCAGTGTTTTGGATTTGCAAATGAACAACCTTTATGGAAGCATACCTAGAAACTTTTCAAAGAGTAATGCATTTGAGACTATAAAGTTGAATGGCAATCTATTGGAGGGACCACTACCACAGTCTCTGGCCCGCTGCACAAAACTGGAAGTTTTGGACATTGGAGACAATAAAATAGAGGACGTTTTTCCCAGTTGGCTAGGAATGCTTCAAGAGTTACAAGTACTCATTTTACGAGACAATAAATTTCATGGTATCATCAATAGTTTTAGCACTAAGCATCCATTTCCCAAATTGAGAATTTTTGATGTCTCCAATAACAATTTTAGTGGCCCCTTGCCAACGTCATACTTCAAGAAGTTTCAAGGAATGACGAATGTGAATGATACTCAAACTGGTTTGCAGTATATGAGTAGCAACATCAGCTACAAAACATATAATGATTCTATAGTGGTCATTATGAAAGGTCTATCCATGGAGCTAGAAAGGATATTAACTACTTTCACAACTATAGACTTGTCAAAGAATTTGTTTGAGGGAGAAATTCCACAAGTCATTGGAGAATTAAATTCTCTCATAGAGCTTAACCTCTCACACAATAGAATCACTGGTACCATTCCACAATCTTTGGGTAATTTGAGAAGTTTGGAATGGTTGGACCTCTCATGGAACCAGCTGACGGGTGAGATTCCTGTGACTTTGACAAATTTGAATTTTCTCTCTTTCCTGAACCTTTCACAAAACCAGCTGGAGGGAATCATACCCACAGGAAAACAGTTCAATACATTCCTAAATGATTCCTATGGAGGAAATCCAATGCTATGTGGACTCCCTTTGTCAAAATCATGCAGCAATTATGATGGACAGCCACCTTTAACATTTCACCGTGAAGAAGAATTTGGATTTGGCTGGAAACCTGTAGCTGTGGGATATGCATGTGGAGTGGTGCTTGGAATGCTCTTGGGATGTTGTTTTTTCTTGAGTGGAAAACCCCAATGGCTTGCAAGGCTTGTAGGTATGCCGAAAAAAAGAGAGGAAAGAACAACCAACAGAGCCCGTGTAAATCGTAGAGGAAGGAATTAGCTTAATATGTTTTTGTGTTTTTGGTTTGTTGTAATTTTAACTTCTCTGTTTGTGGAATAAAATCTGATATCTGTTATTGTTGACGCAACAGAGTGATATATTTCAATTTGTTGTGGAGATAAAATATATAGATCAATTGCTTTTGTTTCAATTTCATGTAATCTCTCATAAATTGTCTGATAGTTGTGTACAACGGCTTCAAGCAACACTCACGCATTTAAACTTCAATCATCACAACATTTATAATTTTTGGTAGGAATTGGAGTTAACGCAATTGAAAGCATAGTAATATCATTCTATCATTTTTAGATTAGTCAAATGGTTTACCTGCCACTGCATTCAGTTCTACCGAATCATAGTATGGTACCCCCAGGAGAAAAAATAGAGCCTCCTTTTGACCTGGTGGACATGCCATTATAAGGATAATATTAATAAGGTTTAGTTATTCTGAAGGTCCCTATAATTTCACTCAATTTTTAATTTAGTCTCTATAATTTAAAAATTTTTAATTAGGTCCCTGCATTATATAAATTGTTGTAATCAGGTCCTTAAAGCAACATAAAATTACAAAATTTTTTAAAATTTTATATAATTTAATAGGTCATAACCCAATTTTGTAAGTTCAAACATAAATATTTATTCAATTTAACCAACAATTTTGTAATGATAGATTGCTCCGGGGGCTTGATTATAAAAATTTATTTAATGTAAGAATCTGATTGAAAATTTTTAAATTGTAGGGATCTAATTGAAAATTGGGTCAAAATACAGGGATTTGCAGATTAATTAAACCTATTAATAAATATACAAGCAAAACAAGATTAAGGTTGCATAACAAACATTAATGAGACTATTAATGGCTTAATGCATTTCCTTTCAGTCGTTTCATTGTTTGTTACCAAATTGTCACTCTCCACTACATTATCAATGCAGCAAAATCACTCTTTTTTTTTTTCATTTTTTTTTTGGGTGGATACAAATGATTCATTTATCAGATAACTCAACTGTGGATGTGATTTTGCTTGTTACGTTCCCATATAGCATTGTCTTGCAACTTCTAAGCATGGTGCAGCGCTTCTGATTTTACATACAATAACAGACATTGTAGAACGAACTCTGCTCTTGTAAAGGTCACAACTTAAAAGCACAGGTCTTTAAGATGTTGACCATTCGTTCAGTCATTCCAAAATGGTCTAGAAGACAAGAACTTAACTTGCGGCATGTCTCCAGTTTGTAAACATAAATCAATAGCTAACTTATAGAAAAGCTAAAATTCATAACTCTTAACGAAAATGTCCCAGTAATTCATATATTTCAGAGTGTCTGATTCCGTAAGGATTTGTTAACATAAAGATTGAGTTAATGTCCCTGAGCTGATACAAAATATTTTTTATGTATTCAATGTAAATGGAAATTATTATCAATTTAAACAGTTACATCAGTCCCGCACTTGAAATGGTAGAAATATATCTTTCTGAATTTCTCCCCCACTAACAAAACGGTAATTAGAATAATCAACAAGTCCAACATAGGGACCAATCAAGAACAACATGAACAAGTGTCCCCTAATGAAATTTGCAACAAAACATATACCACTCATTATTGAAGTAGCGCAGTCTTAATTAAAAGGTTAAGCGTAGAAGGAAGAGTAAATGGTTAAATTAGCCATTTAGAAAAGTTAAAATATTTTTATAATTAAATTAAATTAAAGATATAAAATAATTATTACATTGGTTCTTGTAAAAGATTATAGTAATAACACAGAGCACGAATTCAATATTTTTTGCATTTTTGAGAAACTAACTTGTGATTGGGATGTGACAAATTGGAATATTAGATAATGGAAAGTTTGCATATTAGAAATTTTCAGTAGACAATGGCACCTGGTACAAAATCTCCGCTAGGAATTCTGGTGTTGAGGTAAAATTAGAATCAGAAACAGATGGAGGAGACACTGATCTTTCCATTTCTAGGCATCCTCTCATTTTTACTGCTCGGCATCAACATGCTCCAAGACTTTGATTCTTAGTTCTAAAGATAAAAGTTTGGGAGCATGTAGTTATAGCATTGGTATATATATGGCTTCAAGGGAATGACTAGGTACAAAATATCAGTCATGATTCAGGATAATTCCAACCAAAAAGTGGGTCAGCAAGCATCATCTTCCATGTCATCTGCTGAAATGGATACCGAACAATGTAGGAATTGCAAGCATTACATACCCACCAGGACTATTGCACTGCATGAAGCATACTGTAGCACGCACAATGCTGTCTGTCAGCATGCAGGCTGTGTCGTTGTTCTTAGGATCAAGGTGTCCAAGAACCACAATCACTGTGATAGGTGTGGTCAAGCTTTCCAGCAGGTAGAATTGGAAAAGCGCATGAAAGTCTTTCATGAGCAACTTCACTGCCCTTGTGGAATAATCCTTGGGGAAGAGCAAATGGTGAGTTTCTTTGATGTGTTTTGTTACCTTTTCATTTCACCATTCTTGTTCTTATTTCAGTCTCTCTACATCTATGATTCGTTACTTTTATTTTCTTTTGGTGCCATTATGTCTTTACAAATTTATTTTTTGCTGAGCTGGGAGTTTAATTTGAAAAATCAATGGTATCCTATAGTCGTATCGTATTCTTTATTTTGTAAATATTAATGTATCTTTGTATCCACGTCCTATTGTATCATATCTGTAACTCTATCTATCTATATTTGTGCTATATAGCTTTTGACAATCACACAAAAAGAAAAACAAAAAGTATTTGAGCACTGTTCTCAGTTGATGTAAAACTGACATTTATGTTACAAATTCTAGGTAGCTGAATCACGATGTTTCACAATACTTTGGCTAGGTAGGTAGATTTGAAATATTGGAAGGAGCCAAAGAAAATAACATTGTAACATTTAGTCTTACAGTCGCCTTCTGTTTTCAATAATGACGAGTATTTAAATTTTTGTGATAGAGTGAATAAAAGCCTGTAACTTAAAGTGGCTGACAGAGGGAGACTAATTTGAGGCCAATGAGATGGTGCATAGCAATGGGAGTAGGATAAGGACCAGCAATGGGAGTAGAAGGCGCCGCATCACACAAGCTCTAACTTGTGTCATTTTTTTCTTGACAACGAAAGCGCCCAATTAATCATTTTAGTTAGCTAGTAAACTGACATTTATTTTACAAATTCTAGGTTAGGTGAATCACGATGTTCACAATACTTTGATTATGGTAGGTAGAATTGAAAAATTGGAAGGAGCCAAAGAAAATAATAACATTTAGTCTTATAGTTGAGTTTCGTTTTCATTAATGATGATTATTTATATTTTTGTGGCAGAGTAGTAGCCTATAACTAGAAAAGTGGCTGACGTAAAGAGACTTTTTCTTTTTTTTCTTTTTTTTTTGAGAGGGACGTAAAGAGACCAATAAGAGGCCAATGAGATGGTGCATAGCAATGGGGTTAGGACAAGGACCAGCTTCTTTGTCTTAATGTATGCAAGTAAACACATTGGACAAGCTTTACCTTGTGTCATTTGCAATGAGAACGCGCAATTAATTATTTTAGTTAGCCAGTCTATTGATATATAGATATGTTACACTCTCCATCTTTGGTTTTGATTTGGTCGTTAGAGGGAATAATGATATGATACTAATAGTTTAGTTAGTTGGGTGTTTAGGTATAAATGAGATATTACTACCAATTGTAATAGATCGTTGAAAGTTGAATAGAGAATTGATTAGTTTCAGAGTCTTTTTTCCCCGATTCAAAGAGGGAGGTTCTACTAGAATGCCAGAGAAGAAGAAAGTTCAACAATTACTTGGGAACCCCATATGGTTATAATTTATGTTTTTTTATCATCAAAATTTAGCACTTTATAAAATACTCCTCTCTTTTTTCTTTTTTTTTTTCAAACAGGTTTTCCATAACTATCCAATCACTGAAAGCAATATTGCTCGAGAAGTTGAGATCTCATAGTTAGTATATCTTTCCCAATATCAGTTGTTCTATATCCACAGCTCGAACCCGTGACCACTAGTTAAAGAAAAAGAATATCCACCACTCCTGCTGACTGCATGTTGACTAATACTTCTTTTGTATAAACATATAAATATATCTAATAAATCTCGATTTATTCAAATTTCAATATTCATTTGCACTTATATTAGTACTATGACTATATTTTTAATGCAGTATAAGTTAAAATATTTTTCTTTGATTACATAAATGTGAAATAACGCAATTTAGGCGCTTATAAATCTAGGTTTGATTTGGTATTGCTGTTGCTTTTTAAAAAGTGCTGAGCTCTCTCGGCTCTTTAAAAGCCGCTTTCAAAAAGTCATAGTAATATCGTTTGGTAAAATAATATAAAAATCGTTCTCAATAAGCAGAAGTCACAAAAATAATATTTGGTAAAATTGCTCTTAATATCTAAAATGACTATAATGGTTATAAATATTAAAGAGAATAATTTCTATTTTTAATATCATTAAATAAAGTAAAGTTATATTAGTCTTTTATATTTTGGAGAAGCCTTCAAAAGACTGTGAGGCCTAAGAAGACTGCTCTCAAAAGCCAGGAGCAAAAGTATCCCAACTTTTCGGTTTAACAAATAGAAAAGATTGGCTTATACCTTTCATAAGTGAGAACACTCTTTTGGAGAGCACTATCAAATTAGGCCCTAGTGTATTGGACACCTTGGACACCACATATAAAGTTTTTTGAAACTTTATCTCACTCGTGACAAAAAAAGATTTTCTTCTAAGACACTTCTGATAAAAATAATTCTTTAATTTACTAATAATATTTCAAGAAGCCAAATTCCTTTTCCCTTTTATTTTATTTTTTTGGGAGGAATTTTGAACAAAATGCCTTAAGTAGATGGCAAGAACGACTTGGACTTTTTCAAATCCAGTTTGAAGACTTTAATTTCTAGTACTCCCACTTGAGCATTTGTGAAAAATATTTGTCAATTGATTAAGATAAATGGAATAGAAAAATTGGAAGGAATCAAAGAAAATAAAAACATAAATAATCTTACGATTGGCTTCGGTTTTTTAATAATGATACTTATCATTCAACGAAAAAATAATAATAATGATGATATTTGTCAATATTTTTAACTATAGTCAACTGGCTCGCATGTGGTTAATTTGTAATTCTCCATAACTTCATCCACTTTTTAGTTGAATCTTTATAATTTAAAAATTTATAATTAAATTCTTATATTATATAAAATTTTATAATTGAGTCACTGCCTGTACCACAATTACAAACACGTAACAGAGGCAATCATCGTGCCCCTCCTTCTCTTCCCCCTCACTCTCTCTCTCTCTCCACTTTTAGAGAGATAGAGAGAGACACACAGGGACAAGACATATAGAGATAATTCATCTTCCCCTCCTGACCCATGAACATTTTATGAGGAAAAGCATAAAATTTTCTCTCCATCCAAATGCAGCAACAGCAACAATGTCTCGCGTGGTGTTCCACACGGCGCAAATCATGCCCACAAACTCCCATGTCATCGCCAACACCTTGTAATTTAGATTTAATTACTTTGTAAGCCTTATAATTTCACACAAAATTACCAACTGACCATTAGCATAACGTTACATTTACTAGGGTGTGTGGGTGGTCCAAACTCAATTACAAAAGCATTTTCACTATACTTTAATCACCACAGTGGAAGAAGTCCAAGTTTCCCCTTGTGGCAACTATCAAAGTTTTCAAGCCACTCTGATGGGGCTTATAGGGATGGCAAACGAGTAAAGCAAGGAGTATCTCCTCCCTCTATGTTTTTGTCATCTCATTTACTCTCTATTTTCATTATTGATATATATTGAAGGTGCTTTTTCTTTTGGTCCTTATTCTTCAATTCTATGTTGGTCTTCATAAGGATCTCCCAACAAGTAAAAGAAATTAAAAAATGTAAATAATAAATAATAAAATTAATATAATAATATAAGAAGAAGATAATATTGATGAAATTAAGGTAGTGTTTGACAATTTCAAAAATCAAGTTAATATGATATAAAGTAAAATTAGTTATATTAACTGGTATAAAAATAAATTAATTTTTTTATTAAACATTATTTGGTTCGACTATTTGAAAATTAATTTTAACATATGTGTTCTTCTTCTTCTTCTGTACCTTTTTTTATTGACTACGTCATTAAAAAATCAATCTGGCAAACGGTGGCAAATAGTGGCAGCCAACGATGGTGGATAATGGCAGTTCATGACGACGGGTAGTGATAGCCAGCAGTGACAGACAATGGTGGTTGGCAGCAAAAAACGGTGGCAAACAATGGCGGTGAAAAGGAGCAGACAATGGTGGATAAGGCTGGCGGCTACAGCAAATAGTGGCAGACAATGGCTTCAGCTACAACAAATGGTGGTAGACAAGGTGGGCGATGGTGGCAATCAACAGCAGCTAGCGGCGGCCAGCGATGGCAGTCGACATTGTTGACAAAATCAATAGAAAAAAATTAAATAGTACAACGTTAAAAGAAATATAGTGGAAAGATATAAAATTAAAGCACAAAAATTTAGAATGAGATAAAATTAATTTAAAATTAATTATTTTAAGAATTAGTTGTAGCTCTATCTTGATTCAAATTAAAATTAATTTCAAAATATTTAGATTATTACCAAATATTTATTAAAAATTAGACTATATTATACCCAATTATTCGATTTTTCTAATTTCCCAAACACTCCTTAAGATTTAGAAATCATGCTTTTAAGTTTTTATTTAAAATTATTATAATAATATAATAAATTAACTAAAATAAATTAACTTATATATGTATTATATATTAATAATAACACGTTAAAGTTTTTCTATAAACGGAGACCCCACAAGGCCACGAGATAAAAGTGTGATCTAGTCATCGTCCCCAAATCTGGTTTGAGTAAATTTTTATCGTCACTCATGTCCTTATTTCAAGAAAAATGTTTTTGAACTTTACCCTGAATAAGACATTTTTTTGTAGATTTCCGAAGAGTAGAAAAAATTGCCATCCCAAATATTGAAGACTAAACATTCATCGCATAGCATATCAGAAAAAGTCTTTCAATTTGAGCGCTACACACATTTGAAGAAACTCAAATGCTCCCTTATATATTTTAAGAATGGCGAGTTCTTAGGTGTAACTTGCTACTAAATTTATGTAACTTGTCAATCTAATGGATGAGATTTGAAGATATATTGGTACACTAATTATTTATAATATACGATAATAATTTTTAAAATTTATTTGTATAATTTAAAATTAAATAAAATTTTATTTATATGATATTAAAATTAAACAAATTTTTTGAAGAATAATTCAAGATCAAGCAAAGAAATTTTAATTATTTTAAAAATAACTATGATATAATGTAATAATTCTTAAATTTATCTATATTATTTTGAAATTAAATAAAATTTTATGAATATGATTCTAAAATTAAATAAATATTTTTTAGAATATTTTAGAATTATATAGATAAATTTTAGTTATTTTTAAAATATATTTAATCATAATTAATTAAAAATTAAAATTTATTATAATACATTATAGATATTTAATATATAAATATATCTTTAAACCACATTCATTCATCATATTATACCTTTACAAAAATGCATGATTTGCCGTGTAAGTAAACAGCACCATAGCCTTCGCCTTCAAGAATAAGTCATCCAAAATTATTTAATGTAGATTTTGACCCCAAGGTGCGATGCAAAGGAGTGGTGGAAAAACTCGTCTCTTTGCATAGTGCCCACACTATCAAACAAACAGTTCAAATCAAACGTTCTCAGGTTAGCCATGTTGTACGTAAGAAAACTGCTACATAATACACTCTGGCATAAGTTAGCCAGCGTCCTGCCAAGTCGATTGTAAATTTTAGAGCGCATTTATTTGTGCTGTTTTTGGGGTAAAAAAATTATTTTTTTATTAAAAAATTAATTTTTATATATTTTAATAAATTTTTAAAAATAATTAGATTCTTAAAAATTTTATTTTTAATTTTTTTGAAGAAGTTAAAAATAATAGTTTATAAAAAAAATTAATTTTTAATTTTTTCAGCTATATATAAAATTTAAATTTCAAAATTATTTTTTTTAAAAATCTAAAACAAATGCATTCTTAGCAATAATAATTACATAAAAAAAAATAAAACACGGTATTTTAAAAATTCAAGCCTTCCACATATCCTCTCTATAAATTAACATTCATCACTTGGCTGCATTGCATCCTAAAATACTCTAGTTTCAAACTTCAAAAGAACAAGAGGAAATTTCAATATTCCTAAATGGGGTGGTTTCTGTTGCCATATTTTGTCCATTGTTTCTTCCACTTATTGCTTCTTCATTTTTCATCATACACGTCTTTAGGTTTAATTTGATATTACTGTAGTTTTTTGAAAGTTGTTGAGTTCTTTTTACTCTCAAAAAATTATAATAATATCGTTTGATAAAATAATATAAAAATTATTCTCAATTAACAAAAATCACAAAAATAGTATTTCATAAGATTGTTCTTAAAATCTAAAATAACTATAGTAAATATAAATAATAAAAAAATAATTTTTATTTTTAATATTATTAATAAGAGTAAAGTTATATTATCTTTTAAATTTTAGAGAGTACAAATCAACTCTAAAAAATATCTATTGAGAGTTTCCAAAAATATCTCTTAACTTTTAAAAGCCAAAAATAAAAGCACCTCCAACTTTTTATTTATCAAATAAAATAAAAAATTGACTTATATTTTTCATAAGTTAAAATATATGGTTAAAGAGCACAAGCAAACTAAATCTTAATATTACCGCTGTGCAACCATGATGACAGCTCTGCCTTACTATAATTCAAGAACTCATTTATTGTCAACACTTCAACATCGAAAGATTGGTGGCTTCAATATTGTTCCCCTTCTTCTTCCAAGACATCATCATGGAAAAACGGTACAGATTGTTGCCAGTGGGATGGGGTCACGTGTGACATCTTATCAGGCCACGTGATCGGCCTCGACCTTAGCTGCAGCAATATTCAAGGTGAATTCCACCCCAATAGCAACCTGTTCCATCTTACTCATCTTCAACAACTCAACTTGGCTTTCGATGATTTCTGTGGCTCTTCAATATAGTCTGGAGCTGGTGATCTTGTGACTCTCACTCATCTAAACCTGTCCAACTCTGCATTTGCTGGTGACATTCCCTCCACAATCTCTCACTTATCAAAATTAGTATCACGTGATCTCTCACAACAATATTCCTCACATAACAACTTGGGACAAAGACTTGATCCATCCACATGGAACAAACTCATTCTAAATGCAACTAATTTGGAAGAGCTTCGTCTATATAGCATAGACATGTCTTCAGTTAGAGAGGGTTCATTGTCTTTGCTAATGAACTTGTCATCGTCCTTTGTCTCTCTTCATATGGAAGACACTGGATTGCAAGGGAATTTTCCAAGTGACATCCTCCGTTTACCTAATCTTAGACAACTAAGTTTGTTAGTTAATCAAGGCCTTAGAGCTGAACTTCCAAAGTCCAACTGGAGCATTCCTCTAGGACTCTTGGATCTCTCTGAGACCACATTCTCAGGAGAAATTCCTGATTCCATAGGCCATTTGAAGTCTCTTAGCGAACTCACGCTTACAAGTTACCAATTTGAAGGATTGGTTCCTCTGTCTTTGTGGAATCTCATTCAACCAAGGTATGGTTTAGTATTGCTGTGGCTTTTTGAGAGTTGCTGAGCTCTTTGATTTCTCTAAAAGTTGCTCTAAAAAAATTATAATAGTATTATTTGATAAAATAATGTAAAAGTTACTCTTAATAAGCAGAAGTACAAAAGTAGTGTTTGGTATGACTATTTTTAAAATCTAAATTAACTATAATAGACATAAATACTAAAGAGAATAATTTCTATTTTTAATGTCATTAAAAAGGGTAAAGTTATATTAGTTTTCTAAATTTTAAAGAGTATAAACCAACTCTGAAAAGCATCCCATGAAAACTTTCGAGAGCACCTCTAGCTTTTAAAAGCCAGAAGCAAAAGCATCCCAGCTTTTTAGTTTATGAAACAGAAAAAATTGATTTATACTTTTCATAAGTCAAAGCACCCATTCAAAGAGCAATATCAAACTAGACCTAACAACAATGGATCTTTCATTGAACAACCTTAATGGTGAGATCCCATCATTTATTGCAAGCCTTAAACATCTCACCTTCTTAGTTGGAGGCAATAATTTTAGTGGTCATATCCCAAATGCCTTTGGCAAGTTTACTAAAATGGAATTTTTGTTACTTTCCGGTAACAACCTAGGAGGCCAATTGCTACTGTCATTATTTGGTCTAGCACAACTTTCTATTTTGAGGTATGTTACGTTACTCCCATTTAACTTTGGGAGTAATTTAGTCCCTTTAAAAAATTAAGAAAATATATTACTAAATGGATGTCATATATTTTTTTTCTTTGCAAATAGAGTTATGTCCCCCTTATCTAGCCACAAGTACTCTCTGCCCTTAACACTATTCAGATCAAACAATAGAAACTCCATCATCATCACCAGAATCCATCGATTCACGGCGCGCCCTCACTGCACCAAGTCCACCACCCCCTTAACGCCACGGCCTCGCTGTATGCAAGTGCTGATGCTTATCGTCATTTTCACCACCATCACGTTGCAAAGCTTCATCATGGCAGTGAAGGACCCCATCTCACCGCCAACGTCAATCCCTAACTGGATCACCGACCTCATGGTTTCACGATCTGGAAGAGCTGTGAGATCGAGAGATCAAAGTCAGTCTTGTAGGTGGTGAACTTCGAGGATAGAGAATACCAACTTTGGCTTCAATTTTAGGTGGTTGAGTGGGGCTGGGCGACATTTGAATAGTAGGAGCGATGGCAAGGCAATCATTGCAGGTGAATGGCGGTGGTCGCAGTGGTTGAAGCTTTGGTCACGACTATAAGGAACGGTTCGCAGTTGAGGACAGTGGGACGAGAATGGTGGTTGGATGAGGCGCAATCTTTGTGTTGATGGAGGGCAACATAGTGCTTCTGTTTGGATTTTGCTTAATGTTGTTGCAGGATTGGGTACCATGGTTTTTGGCTCTATTTTTGGTGGGTGAAGGGAAGTGCTGTGATGTCTTCTTCTTTTTTTCTTTTTTCTTTTTTTTTCAGAGAAAGAAACTATTTTTAATTCTATTCTATATAATTGACTTGGGGGTGATTTTGAGAGATGACTTCAGGCCATGTGTATATTTTCCTTTCAAGAATTTGTTCTCTACTACTTGAGTTTCAGGGGAATGGAAATGGTGGGGATTGTGGATGTTATGAAGAAGATGGATCTATTCTGTAGGAGATTTGAGATAAGCCTCTATTTGCATATAGAATTACAAAACACCTTTTTTGCAATATTAAGTAGACTTATTTTATAATTTTAAGCATTGAACTAACTAACTCCCAAACTTGGTTGGGACCAACATAACACGAGCCTTCTATTTTATCTCTATCACAAAATAAAGTAGTAGGTTCGATCCCAAGTGAAATCGCTGGACTTTCAAAATTGCATATTCTGGATTTAGGAAACAACTTGTTAAATGGAACAATTCACATTGGTGTTATTCTTTGACTTCGTTGTCGGAATTGTCGCTTACTGACAACAAGCTCACAGGGTCCATTCGTGAATTCCCAGCTTACTCTTTGAAAATATTTATTCTCAATAACAACAAACTCCAAGGTAATTTTTCAAATTCAATTTTTGAATTAGAAAATCTTACCGTATTAAATTTGGCGTCAAATGAATTGAGTGGCCTTGTGGACTTTCACCGATTTTCAAAGTTTAAAAATTTAAATGTCCTCGATCTTTCTCATAACTTTCTCTCTATTGACATTAATAGCAATGTTGACTACATCTTACATAGTCTCCGAGCTTTATATTTATCTTCTTGTAATATTACTAATTTTCCTCAATTCCTAGCAAGACTTCAAAATCTGCAGGAATTAGATCTTTCTAATAACAAAATTCATGGAAAGATTCCCAATTGGTTTAATGATAATCTCTTACACACATGGAAGAACATTGAATTCATTGATCTTAGTTTCAACAAGTTGCAAGGAGATCTTCCAATTCCACCATATGACATTCAATTCTTTTCAGTCTCAAACAACAACTTGACAAGAAACATTTCTTCAACACTCTGCAATGCAAGCTCCCTCCAGATACTGATCCTGTCTCACAGCAACTTATCTGGCATGATTCCGCAATGTTTGGGACCCCTTCCTTCTCTCAAGTTTTTGGATTTGCAAATGAAATACCTTTATGGAAGAATACCTGGAAACTTTTCCAAGACTAATGCATTTGAGACTAGAAAGTTGAATGGCAACCTATTGGAAGGACCATTACCACAGTCTCTGGCCCACTGCACAACATTGGAGGTTTTGGACCTTGGAGATAATAACAGAAGATGTATTTCCCAGTTGGCCTGAAACTCTTCAGGAGTTAAAGGTACATATTTTACGAGCAAATAAATTTCATGGTGTCATCACTAACTTTAGGACCAAGCATCCATTTCCCAAGTTGACAATTTTTTATGTCTCCAATAACAATTTTAGTGGGCCCTTGCCAACGTCATACTTCAAGGATTTTCAAGGAATGATGAATGCAAATGATAGTCAAACTGACCTGAAATATATGAGAAGCAATAGTAGCTATGGATCATATAATGATTCTATAGTGGTTATTATGACAGGTCAATCCATGGAGCTTGTAAGGATATTAAATACTTTCACAACTATAGACTTGTCAAATAAAATGTTTGAGGCAGAAATTCCACAAGTCATTGGAGAATTGAAGTCTCTCAAAGGGCTTAACCTCTCACATAATAGAATCACTGGTGCCATTCCCCAATCTTTGGGTAATTTAACAAGTTTAGAATGGTTGGACCTCTCATGGAACCGGCTAAGGGGCGAAATTCCTATGGCTTTGACAAATTTGAATTTCCTCTCTTCTCGAACCTTTCACAAAACCAGATGGAGGGAATCATACCTACTGGAAAACAGTTCGATACATTCCAAAATTATTTGAGTTAAGTGTCATTTTAATCCTTGAAATTATATGTGTGCATCACTTTAATTTTTGATATTTAGAAATTAACTCTTTAATTCATGAAATTGCATTTCATCGGCCATGTTTATCTCTGGCTAGTCAACCGTTTGTCAACTGTGACAATTTTGCTAATGCGTCACATTAAGTGACACGTCAGCATGCCACATTAGACTACCATGTGGCATGAAATATGATGTGGCATGCCACGTGGCAGCACATTTGACAACTTTTGACGTGGCAGAGTCTTCTGACGTGGCATGTTGACGTGGCGTCGATTATAAATTAGTTCAAATTAGTTCCTAAAATTTTTTAAAATGTGTCATATTAGTCCTTAAAATTTTTAAAATGTGTCAAAATAGTCTAAAATTTCAAATTTTGTCATCTTCTCATTCATAAACTCTAAATCTTTAATCTTCCTTAATCCTATTAATTTTTTTTTCATTTTCACACCTTATCTAGACTAATTTCTTTGGAACTTTATGGTGAAATGCAATTAGAACAAACCTCAAGGGTACTAAATGCAATTTACTCATTAATTAATGATTTTTTCTTTTAATTTTCAATAGCTTAAGTGGATTTAGCTAAAAGTTGTCTTTAAAAATATTTTCTATTTTTCTAACAATTATAATAGAAGTTTGGACGAAAAATTAAAATTGATTTTTTTTCTAAGATGTTTACATTTTAATCACCAAATTTGGAAGAAAATTATGTCTTTTGATGCTCAATCAAAATTTCACCATTAAAATTATATCTAGAAAATAAATTGTATTATCTATTTTTATATGAAAATATTAATACATGCGAAGTTAACTCAAATGGTAAACAAGCTCAATACCCTCAAGCAAAAGTTTGGTCTATACTTAAAAAAAGGTAAGAAAGTCACGAAATATATATATATATTATTTCAAATCTAATACAATAAATCAATTTCATTTTGAGACTTTTGTCATAAATTAAAAAAAATTTAAATTCTAAAGAAATAATTTGATTTGAAAAATATATTTCATTAATCGTAATAGAAATAAATTGTGGCTTTGCTCAAGTTTCACTCGCAATGTTAATAATTTAAATTACAAAATTACTATCACTTTAAATTTTTTACTAATCACTATTCTTCACCCAAAGTTATGTAACAAATTTGTCAAAAAAATAGTCTTAAAATAGATTAATAATTGATTTGTGTACACAACAAAATTGTACCTCAAGCTTATTATGTTTCGGTTTTCATTCTTCCATTCCCTTTTTCTTTTCTTACTTATATATTTCTATAAAGCGTGGCCGCCACTCATGACAACTCACAAGTTGGAACCATTAACCCAGCCATTATCAGTTGTTCAATTATTTTATCTTCCCTGGTATTTCCTCTTTCTTTTGGTCTTATTTCCTTCATTTCTTAATTTTAATAAATGTTGATGTTTATTTGTGTGTTCATCTAGTGTTTGCTTTATGAAATTCTTCTTGATTTTGGGTTGGCTTTATTCAAATCCATTGGGTTGGCTTTATTCGATATTGTTTCATTAAATCAAAATGTTAAAAGTTGTTCGAAAAATGTTAGCATTTGTTAGTTATAAACTAATAAAAATAAATTTCATTTTTATAACTTAGTCATTTGTTGGCCAAAATCTCATTTGAAATTATTAACACTCTTTATCTTTATTTTTATTTTTTTTATAAATTACAATATTTTCAATCAAAAAAATTTGAAGATATTTATTGATTTGTTAAGCAAAAAACTTGTGACTATTATTCTATATGGAGAGGATTTAGTCTAGGTAGAGTGTAAAAATGAGAGAGAAATTAGTGGGTTTAAGAAAGATTAAAGATTTAGAGTTTATGAAGGAGAAGAGGAGAAATTTTGGAATTTTGAACTATTTTAATATATTTTAGAAATTTCAGAGACTAATTTAATACATTTTAAAAATTTCAGGGACTAATTTGAATCAATTTATAATTGACGTCACGTCAACATGCCACATGGCATGCCACGTCAAAGAACTCTACCACGTGGCATGCCACGTCAGAAGTTATCAAATGCTCTGCCGCATGACATGCCACGTCAGATTTCATGCCACATAGTGGGCTAATGTGACATGCTGACATGTCACTTAACGTGACACATCAACAAAATCGTTACGGTTAACCAATGGTTGATTAGCCAGGGAATAACGTGACCAACGGAATGCAACTTTAAGAACTAAAGAGTTAATTTCCAATTGTCAGGGACTAAAATGACACACACGTATAATTTCAAGGACTAAAATGACACTTAATTCAAAATTATTCCAATGGAGGAAATCCAATGCTATGCGGGTTCCCCTTGTCAAAATCATGCAATAATGATGAAGGACAGCCACCTTCAACACTTCACCATGAAGAAGAATCAGGATTTGGCTGGAAATCTGTAGCTGTGGGACATGGTTGTGGAGTGGTGTTTGAAGCGCTCTTGGGATGTAGTCTTTTCTTGAGTGGGAAACCTCAATGGATTCCAAGGCTTGTAAGTATGCCGAATAAAAGAGTGAAAAGAACAAATAACAGAGGCTATGAAAATCGCGGAGGAATGAATTAGAATATGTTTTTTGTGTTTCTAGTTTGTTGTAATTTTAACTTCTCTGTTTGTGGAATAAAGTCTGATATCTGTTACTTGATACAGTAGAGTGATCTATTTCAAGTTGTTCTGAAGTTAAGAAACATATAGATCAATTGCTTTTGTTTCAATTTCATGCAATTTCCCATGCAATGTCTGATAGTTGTCTGCAAATGCATCAAGGAATACTCACACATTCAACCTTGAATCACCCCAATATTTGCAGTTTCTGGGAAGAATTGAAGTTAACCCAATTGAATGCTAAATAGTATCATTCATTCATTCATTTTTAAATTTGTCAAATGAGCTAGAATGTTGTTTTATGGTTTATTAGAAACTGTCACTGCTTAAGCTCTAACCGTACAATTGTATGGTTCAAAAAATAACTTGGTATCCTCTTTTAGACCTGATGGACATGGCACTATAATTTTTAAGGTTGCATTGCATAACAAACATTGTATGAGACTGTTAATGCCTTTTGTTTCCTTTGTTTGTTACCAAATTGTCAAGTCCGCAGCACATTAACAACGCAGCAAAATCACTCAATTTTTTGTGGATGGAAATGAGTCAGTTAACAGTTAACTCAACTGGTTGATGTCATTTTCCTTGTGAGGTTTCTATATAGCAGTGTCTTGTAACTTCCAAGCATGGTACCTCTCCTCTTGGTTACATACAACAGACGATGTAGGACCAACTCTGCTCGTGTAAAGGCCACAACTGAAGAACGTAGGTCTTTAAGTTCTTGAACGTTCATTCATTTCTATTGTCCCCTTTTTTCGGATATTATTTTCCTCCTTTCCCTTCCCACTCAATCACTTATGTTACAAAAATATAGGTGCTAGAATTCATGGCGAAATCAATAATTTCTAAACATAAATCAATAGCAAACTTATAGACAGATCAAAATTTATGACTCTCTTCAAAAATTAAAATCTTAATAGTTTTAGTGTATGATCCCAATATATTTTTATATATTTCATGTAAATGGAAATTATTATCAACTTGAATAGCCGCACCAGTCGTGCAATTGAAATAATGGAAATATGGCTTTGCGAATTTCTCACCATAAAATTGGACTAAGAATAAAGAAGGAATTCAACACAAGGACCAATAATCAGGAACTAATTGAGCTGGTGCGGTGCAGTGCAGTCTAGTAGATAGTAGATACAAGAGTAAATGGCTAAATTAGTCTTTTAAAAGATTAAAGATTCTCATGATTGAATTGATTTTTAAAGATACAAAATAATCATTAAATTGGTTCTTATAAAGGAATAAAGTGATAACTTGAGGAAGAATTTTTTTGGGTGTATCGATAATAATAAAATTTAAATTTATAACCTCATACAAATCACTCAAATTCCTTATTATTAGTCCATTTTTAATGGTTTACACAGAGAAAAAATTTGATATTTGGTTCGCATTTTTTATAAACTAACTTGGGACCAAAAACTTTCAAAAGACTAATTTTTAATTAATCTCCATATTTGATATTCATTTTTCTTTTGGTTTTGTGTATTATAAGTTTAATAAATAGTATTTGAAAACAGAGGATATAAGAGTGACGTTATAAGTGATTATGCATATATAAATTAAATTAACATCTTTTGATATAAAGATTAAATTAAAATGCGTATCAAAATTATATTTCAACCTTCACATTTGATTTTGTATCTGATCTCAATCACATGAGTGCATATTAATACTAATAATTTGGAAATCAGAATCCTCAAGTTTTATAGAACAATTCTGACTTGGATTCTAAATAAGATCCGTTATTATGAATTATAAAGTTTATTAGTTATATTTATTCTCCTTGTTTATTTTATTTTATTTTATTTTTTGTAGTTGCGTGTTTTTACTTCTCTAATAAGATACTCTTAAATTGTGCAGGATATATTCAATGACAGATCTTTGACTTTGTTGTTATTTATTTGTGTTTTGATTTTCCTTATTTGTCCCTCGGGGCATCCGATAAAATTGATTTTCTTTATTTATCTTTTTATGAACCGCCTTGTGATGGCCCAGCGAATATGAAAAATTCTCATACCTATTTTAGAAGAAAGTACAATTCAGTCTTCAATCAAAGCACTTTTCATGACGGTTTTCCTTGTGAAAAATATTCAGACATTAAGAATCTCAAAATCCATTTAATTAATTATTTGTATGATATAATACATTTTTTGAAAGAAAAGTTATAAAGAGTATGAAATCATTTCTACAAAATAGTTTATGAAAGAATTTGACTTTTGATTTATGAATGTTATACGTGTGAAACGTCGGATATCTTTGAGTTTCTGGAACTGTCACGTGTCATATAGTATATCCACGTAATTTATAAGCATATTATGAAATATGTTTCGTTTCGTAGTATTATACATTTATTTTATGCCAAATTACCGATAATTATATTAACATGAAATCCATATTCTTATATCCTCCATCCATTAATAGGCACTTGACAATTAAACAATAAAACAATTTTATTTGAAATAAAAGTTTCTGTATCGGAGCGTTATGCCATGGCTCGTTGTGTATTAGAAACGACAACTAAAATATGGTGCTACCAATAAAGCTTATTCAACCGCAATACTCTAAAATATAAAATTTGGGATATCTCACTCAATATAAGTTTCCTTATTTCCAAAAAGAGAAAAATAAATCTTTATTTTCTAATTGCTCTTTGATTCCAGTTCTGCTTTTAAGGTAAAAGAGTTTAATTTATATATTGTTAGCAAAAAATAGAGTTTAATTTATATATATTGTTAGTGAAAAGTAAGATTTACACTAGTATTTAAATTATATATCAATATAGTATAAGTTAAATATATAAGAATATATGATGTATTTAAATTTGATGCAATGTAATGTAAAAATATTTTAGATAGACAAGCAATTATATATTATTATATTAATAAATATTTAACTCTTACATTCATTATATCAAAACTTTTATGTATAATAACATATGATCAGATGATAATATAGAATTCTTCACATTAATAATATATTAAAATTAATATTTTAAATAATAATATAAAAAATTTAATACTTACAATATATCAAAATCAAACTCAATTTTGTTAAATTAACAATATTTGCCAATTAAGTTAAACTTAAAAAAGTTTAGTTGACTTTAAGCTTTTTTTTTCATCTATATAATTTAGTTAGGTGATTACAAACTCACATCCCATGTAAATAAACACGTTCATTTTGAAATCTTCATTTTCTTGTACTTGGCAACACATGCATTTTAAATTTTTTTAATATGAGATTAATCATAATGATGATTTAGTTCAAATGAGGGAAATTTTGTTAACGATGACGTCAAATTCGAAATAATACTACGTTTGAAGAATCCAAACCCAATACTTTTCAAGACAGCATGCGTTTTTCATTCACAAGAGTTCGTTTACGTACAATTTATCCCAAAAAACAGAGAGATGCAGCTAGTTCTGTTTTACTGCGTCACTCATTCATGTTCCTGACTTAAATCCATTCAACTGTTATTATTAACTTTATTATTATCATTAATTTAAAATATAGCCGTTAGGTTAATAGGAAAGGAAAGAAAAGTCGGCAAGTGTCTACGCAGGGCCTACAACACTCTCTCTCCAACCCCACATGCTGCCGACCAAACCCAACTGGTCCTTCGGAATTTAAAACTCCCTACATAATTAAAATATTATTAATTTCCCTTTACAATTTGCATGCTCACATTCATCTCCCATGCTGAATGCGTTTGACAAATAAAGTATTCACAAGAACAAAACTTCTCTTACATGTGTCTTAGACTTTAGAGTAATACATTACCCGCATTTAAAAATAATATACCATTGAATAAGAGAAAAAGAATAAATGATAACAAAAGTTGTGCAAATTATATGAACTTTTTTGTGTAAATAATACTTTCTACTTTTTAAAAGATTTTACAGAATTGTTAACAAAAAATTATGAGTGATCTCATTAGAAGTTTTTTAAAATTTTTCTTGTGTAGATGAGTCTATTTTAGAACTTATAAAAAGTTATAAGGTATCGTATTATATATATTTTATGCTTGTCATGTTATATATATTGATAAACATCTAAGTATAAAGATCATATTAGTTTAATTATGCTATTAAAATTAGAGTTTAATTAGTATGTACTAATACTAATAATATAAAATAATTTTATATTATCAATTAATATAAATAGGAGAAAATGAGAAATTACGATAAGTCCCTTATTATAATGGATAGTTATTTGTATAAGTTAATATTTTTCACTATTTTTATTGATTGACAGTGTAAAACTGTTTTACATTCTTAATGTATTTAAATTAAATTCTTAAAATTATTTGACTGTTATTATGACTATTTTAAAAGTTATACAAGTAAGATACACAAATTATATAGAAAAAAAGATAAAATTAATTCACCACGTAAAACTTTTGTTTATGCAAATGAATAACATGACACCAGAAGAGTAACGGTAGCCACTGTTGCTCTGCCACCTCTGTGTTCTGCGTCATAATACTCCTACCTCACTACACATCTCAGTTCACACTTCTCCATTATTCAATATATTTGTTCCCTGTCGCTTTCTTTTCTTTCTCGGCTACACAATTTATACACGAGGAATGGGCCTACATGCTTATGTTGTAGTATGTATGAGTAGGCACAAATCTTGCCTCATATCTGACTGAGACGTCCCGTTACGAAAATTTTCCATCCAGCCCTTTGAAATGAAATGCCATAAAGTTTTCAACTTTAGGTGATTGCTGACCTTTTGGCTTCTGGGGTTTCTCCACTGTGGTCGGTTGAACTAACACTGCGTTGTCTGTGTGTGTGTGATCATCTCAATTGGGTTGAAGAAGCACTCTACTCTTCGTTTTTGGTTTTTCCCTTCAGAGTTTCAGTTTGTTCCTTTGCTGGTGTGTCTGTTTCTCTGCTGAGAATAGTTGTTGTAGAAAAGGTAATATGCTGATCAATGGGATGGATCTAATGTATGCTGATCATGACATTTTTCAGCACTTTTTTAATAATTGGTTACAAATGTAGATTTTTGCTTAGTGTTGAATTGTCTGTATTTATATATTTTTTTAACTTATTTTATTGAACTTTGTATTTTTTCTGTTCCTTGGTAGTACAGATGATAGGATGAACAGTACTTGATATGAAATTTTGGACCTTTGTTCGTGCTGTGAGAATGGATTTAGATTCAATTTCGGTTGTGGGCTTTTGCCTAACCAAAAAACGTGTCCTTTCAACATAGGTTATTTCAGTAGTTGATTAAATGTGGTTTTGTCGCAGAGAGATTATTGCAGAAGGGCTAATTTTGACTTCCATGGCTCACACAGCTTGAATTGTGGGGTGAAAAAATTTGACAGGCTAGGTTGAATATAGGCAGTGTTTTTTGCTTTTTGTTTTTGTTTTTGTTTTCTTGTTTATAAACTTACATAAGAAAAGCTATTAAATTAAAAGCTAACATCAGCTCTCAAACTAAATTTTAAAACTTCATATCATTGTCTTTTTGTCTTCTGCCTATCACTGCAGTACAAAAAGTGTGTAATTTTAAATTCTGATGTTATAAATGAATGCTACTGATTTTGACATCATTCTTGTTTATATATTTTGCAGGGAATACCTTATTCGTTAGTAGTTGAGTTGTGCGTATGGCTTCACTTGGTGATATTGGACTTGCAGCAGCAATAAACATCCTTAGTGCATTTGCTTTCTTACTTGCATTTGCCATACTTCGGATACAACCTGTAAATGATAGGGTGTACTTTCCGAAATGGTATTTGAAGGGTTTAAGGAGCAGTCCAGTGCAAGCAGGAACATTTGTGACCAAGTTTGTCAATTTAGACTTCAAGTCATACATAAGGTTCTTGAATTGGATGCGAGCAGCATTGCAAATGCCAGAACCTGAACTAATTGACCATGCAGGCTTGGATTCTGCTGTCTACTTGAGGATATACTTGCTTGGGTATGCTCCGATAAATCATTCTTTGTAGCACCTGTAGTCGTCTATCTGATATTAACTTTATTACTTTTGAACTTGTATGTGGAAGTCATTTGACACCCCAGTTACATAAACATTAATTTGGAAAGGCATTGACGTTTAGCTATTGCTCTCTGTGTTTTCTCTTTTGACAGTGTGTTGATAGACTTAAACATGTCCATGAATATTGTTTTTGAGTCACTAGAGAACCTATAGAGTTTACATTGAGAAATTGCCGGTGACCAGCACCAAGGCAGTGAGTGCTACTAGGTTATATCACTGCCTCAAGACTCGGATACGATAGTTGTAATCAACAAATGAAGAAGGCAATATGTTTGAGGACTTGAATCACGAAGAGATCTGTGTTAACTGTTAGTCTCATAGAACTTTACCGCAATGGGTTAATATGTGTATAACTGTATATGTAAGGAAGTCCAAATGTGTTCCATTATTTGAAATTACCTTGTTTTGTAAATTGTTGATGAGACATACACACTCCACAGTTCATTACACACAAATATGCACACTCCAATCCATGATATTTACACTTGGTCTGTGCAGGGGTCACATCAACACTCTTCTGTATAGATCCAAATATTATAATCTAATAGCTACACATTCATTTGGCCAGAGTCACCTCTTTGTCATTTTCCCTGTTAATTATCTGTGTTTCCTGGCAAGATAATATTTTCCAATTCGTAAATATCTGTAATTGTCAATATGTGATTACTTATTATTTGCAGCTTTTGGAAATAATAAGAATGTGAAGAACTTGCTAGCATTCAGAACTGATATATGATCAGCTTAAACTATCCTAACGACCATATTTCTGCTTATTATCTTCTGGGAGAATTGTAGAACAGAAACTCATGATAAAAATATTTATCATGAAGAGAAAATAACAATCATTGTGGCTATAAGCTCATATAGTATACGTAATAACCATTTTGTGTGTGTGTGTGTGTGTGTTTTTTTTCACAGTAAATTTTTCAACAGGCATTTCCTTTTCAGAATTCTCCCTTTTTATTTTAGCTCCAACATTATTTTTATCATATCTATCCCTGTTGAATAACATCATCTTCTTAACCAATTGAACTGCAGGCTGAAAATATTTGTCCCCATTGCATTCCTTGCATTTTCTGTTATGGTTCCTGTCAATTGGACCAACGACACCTTGGAGCGTTCAAATTTGACTTATAGTAGCATAGATAAGCTTTCTATTTCAAATATTCCATTAGGATCAAATAGGTAAGCAAACCTTTTGATTGGTTAGATTCTTTTTTTTAAAAAAAAGAGCTTTCAATTGAACCTTTCTTTTTGTCTGTTTATATATTCTATCATTTAATATGAGCTTTCTATTTGATATGCTTTCCTTAAGTGGTTGCGCTTTATTTTATTTTATTTTGCACAAGCATGTTTATCTTCAAATAACTTGTTACATGTATTGCAGATTTTGGACCCATTTGGTAATGGCTTATGCTTTTACCTTCTGGACATGCTATATCTTGAAAAGGGAGTATCACATAGTTGCAACAATGAGATTGCGGTTTCTCGCTTCAGAACGGCGACGTCCTGACCAATTTACAGTAAGATCAAGTTTCATGACGAATATGATATGTTCATAATCAAGTAACAGTGCTTCTGAGACTGGGAGTTATATCCTAGGATTGTTAAATTCCTCCTAATTCTAAGTTCTTTCTTCATAGGTGTATCCTATTCCTCTGATTTCCAGTAACAATCCAATTGCACTGTCCTACCTTAAAGAATATAAAAGAAAACTTTGAAATAAACTCTGTCCTTACTGGTATCTTAACCATCTTGGTATCTGCTTTAGGGAATCAAATCTATTGAACTCCATGACAGGTAGTTAAATATTGGGTAATTGTGTTTAAATACTGATTGGTAAAAATATTCATTAATTTTACATTTAATTTTAATTTTAAGGTTTCTTGGCAAGCATATGAGCAAATTTTTTCTATCTGGAAATGCAGCTATCTGCTATACCGAACTCACAGTGCTCTTGAATGACTTTAGTTTTGCTTTTTCTTCCCTCCTGCTTCTCCTTCAAACAATTACTGCATATGTGTGCAGGTACTTGTTAGGAATGTACCACCTGATCCTGATGAATCAGTCAGTGAGCTAGTGGAGCATTTCTTCTTGGTCAACCATCCGGATCACTATCTCACTCATCAGGTCTGATCCCAATTTGTTACAACCACTAATGCTTGATTGTGTCTCGTTGTTCTGGAGCTTTCGATAAATTTTTGTGGATTGAACTATTTGGTGATGTGACAAAATAATAAAGTTTATGTGTTATGACTTCATATTCATATTTATTATACTGGTGCTCAAATGGGTTGTTCATGCCTAGTATAAATAGCAAATAATAAGATATTTCTAAAAGAAGATAGACCTGATAATAGTTGTTGATAGTGTGTTTGAAAAGCTGTGTAATCTTTATCTCTCCTTGTGTTTTTTGGCTAATTACATGTTAGGCAGAGTTTTAGGTGCAGCTTCTATCTCTCCTTTTAACCCATTTTTTATCCTTCTATCACATAGCTTAAATTCTAGTAGGCTATTTGCTGTTTTCTAATCCTACCAAGTTTTTTTGTTGTTCCTTTCCCCTTACAGTGCAAATATATTTATGCAGGTTGTTTACAATGCAAAGAAGCTTTCTAGCCTAGTTGCTAAGAAGAAGAAAAAGCAGAATTGGCTTGACTACTACCAACTTAAATATTCTAGAAATCAATCTGCAAGGCCATCTAAAAAGGTATGACATTTACAATGGTCCTGTTATGAATTCCGAATTGTTATCCATTTTGAATCTAGCTTCATTATAAGCTCTCTCTTGCTACATCTTTAAAGGCATTCATTTCTTTTTTTCTCCTGCACCATGTAATTCTAGTTCTTTAACATTGTGCTAGCAGACTGGTTTTTTAGGTCTTTGGGGCAATAAGGTGGATGCCATCGATTTTTATACAGATGAAATCGAGAAACTATCAAAAGAAGTAAGCAGTACCTTCTATGCTTCTTTTACAATGGACACTAGAGTTTCATCTGCTTCCTTTATAACTTCACTCCATCAGTGTCCATCATACTTCTCCGTTACATACTTGTTGAAATTGTTCATTGGTTCAGAAAAATATTGATTTAATTGGATGTTTCTATAAATTTAATTTTCAGATAGAATTGGAGAGAGAAAAGGTCACGAAGAATTCTAAGTATATAGTGCCAGCAGCTTTTGTTTCCTTCCGAACTCGCTGGGGTGCAGCAGTTTGTGCACAAACTCAACAGTCCAAAAATCCAACCATATGGTTGACTGAATGGGCACCAGAACCTCGTGATGTGTTTTGGGATAACATGGCAATACCATATGTTTCACTCACAATAAGGAGGCTTATAATTGCTGTTGCTTTCTTCTTTCTGACTTTCTTTTTCATGATTCCAATCGCATTTGTACAGTCACTTGCTAATATTGAAGGCATTGAAAAAGCAGCCCCTTTCCTGAGGTCCTTTATTGAGATGTAAGCATTGTTTTTTTCAATGTCATCTTCTTTTTTCTTTAAAATTAGTACATATTTCTTATTGTTGGTTGATCTTGTAAAACAAGATTATCAAGTATTATGGAAACATTTTGCTATTTTTTTTTAGGATTTAATTTTGATGCATTGTCTGTGTCTACCATTCATTCAATTATATATTGCCACATCATTAAATTCTTTAACTATTACAATAACTACCTCAAAAAGTCATATATATATATATCATCCTTTTATCATTGCAACCAAGTTTGATTACTGCCCAAAATACGTTGGAAGTTCTATGTCTTGCATTGAGAAAGTGTTTTGAATTTTGTAGATAACTCTTTTATGTGGCTCTTTAGAAGCTAATCTTATGCTTAATTTTTATTGCAGACCATTCATAAAATCTTTTATACAAGGTTTCCTTCCTGGGATTGCTTTGAAGATATTCCTCATTTTTCTGCCAGCAGTATTGATGATAATGTCAAAGTTCGAAGGTTTTATAAGCCTGTCTGCTCTAGAAAGAAGATCAGCCACAAGATATTATATCTTCCAGTTCATCAATGTATTTCTTGGAAGCATAATTACTGGGACTGCCTTCCAGCAACTAGATAAATTTATCCACCAGTCTGCAAATGAGTGAGTCCTCTTTGTATATGCACCATTATGAAAATTGTTAAGCAAATTCTTAAGTTTAGGAGACATGGCATTTTTTTTTTTAATGATTTTAACATTAAATTTTCATCTATGTTACCTCCTCCTAAACTACTAAGACGATAGCGGTGTCTGAAGTGATTTTCCCCCTACATGTATTGACTGTAGATTCACTTTGTAAATATTTTCTTCATAATATTGCAGAATTCCAAAAACTATAGGTGTCTCAATTCCGATGAAAGCAACCTTCTTCATAACCTACATAATGGTTGATGGTTGGGCTGGATGTGCTGGTGAGATTCTAAGGTTGAAGCCATTGATATTCTATCACTTGAAAAACTTCTTGTTGGTGAAGACTGAAAAGGACCGTGAAGAAGCAATGGATCCCGGGACTATTGGTTTCAATACAGGGGAACCTCAAATTCAACTTTATTTCTTACTAGGCCTTGTGTATGCTGTGGTCACACCCTTTCTACTTCCATACATCATAGTGTTCTTTGGTTTTGCATATGTCGTCTATCGTCATCAGGTAAGAATTTGCTCATGAAAGCTCTTCTGTTTTAATGCTTTTAATCATTTTGGTGTAATTGTACTATATGCTATTATTGTTTTATACTGGCATCAATAGATCGTAACACACACATGCACACATTAGTCAAACAATGAAGTGTTATTTATATTGCAAAGAATAGAGAGCAAATGGTGTAGTTCCAATGCACGCATAACATAGCTGTGTTTGTGTGTGAATAAATTTTTGATGTTTACTAAAATTCCTACAGCCGCATGAAACTTAAGGTTCTATTTGGTTTCAAAAATTGTTATATGTTTTTATTTTCTGTTTTCATAATAATTACAAAAGTACTACCACATTTTCATTTTATTTTCTTCATAAAATCTTAAAAACAGAAAAAAAAAAAATTATTAAAAAAAATGAGATATTCTTGTAATTAATATTAAAAACAAAAAATATTTTCTGAAACTAAACATGCCTTAAGATTGCTCTTCCTTGCTTTTATTCCCTTGGAATGTCAATGGTGTTTAATTTTAAGTATGCATGTTTTATGCAATGCTCATGCATGAAATTGAATGGCAGATTATAAATGTCTACAACCAAGAATATGAGAGTGCTGCAGCTTTTTGGCCTGATGTACATGGGCGTATTATATTCGCGTTAGTTGTCTCACAGCTGCTGCTAATGGGATTACTAAGTACAAAAGAAGCTGCTAACTCAACTCCTTTGCTCATCACTCTCCCAGTTTTAACCATATGGTTCCATCTGTTTTGCAAGGGAAGATATGAACCTGCCTTTGTTAAGAACCCATTAGAGGTTAGTCTTGATATTGCAGTTGGCATAGTGGTTTTTTTCTCTCATTGCTTCAAGCAAGCTGTGAAGCAAAACATGATGTTTTAGAACAAGAATGAATCCTCTTATCTTTCTTATTCACATGATTTGGTCATGAGAAGAAAAATAGAAACAAACACTTAAATTGAGCCCCACAAATTTAAAGAAGATTCTATCTATTTAAAATATTTGTGTCCGTCTCACTCTTGACAGGACATGTCATGTTAAATAGAAGTGCGAGAGGATCCTAATCCTTCTTAACACACCTATTTATGAATTTGACTCTTTCGTGCTATTATTGGTTTTTAGTGACAACTTAGTTCAGCAATTCTTTTATCAAATTCGTGCGAATTCTCATATTGTGTGAGTGAACTTCAGGAAGCAATGAAGAAAGACACATTGGAGCGTGCAGGAGAGCCGAACTTAAATTTGAAAGAGTTCCTACAGAATGCATATATCCACCCAGTTTTCAAGGGTGGCGATGAAGACAGCGAGAGTGAGGTAATGAGTGAAGTGTGGGGGCAGGAGCCAGTGCTTGTCCAAACAAAACGGCAGTCTCGGAGGAACACACCATTGCCTAGCAAACATAGCAGTTCATTTTCATCCCTCATTCATGACTCTGCTGATAAGCATTCACGGCCTCAGTATTTTGACACTGATATTAGAGTTGGAGTTTGATGAAAACAAAGGGTACACTGTTATATATGACTATTGCCAAGTCACTCTTATAAGTGTATATAAACATCATAGGGGAGAAAATTCTGGATGGGGTAGATAAGTGGAGTATACGGGTCCAATTTTCTCTTATGTTGGTTTAGTTGGTGCAACAAATTTACTAACAAGAACTACAAATTTACTAACGTTTGATTTGCAGGATGACAATGTAAAATTGCGGATGATAAGAACTACATACAAAAATTGATAGTGTTTTCACCATTTAGTGTTAGTAGTTAAATCAGAAAGATAAAAAAAACAATAGATGTCGTCAAATCATGACAATTTCAGGTAACCACTTCTTGATTGAATTGTTTATTTCTAAAAGTCAAGTAAATTATAATTTGGTTAATTAAACGTTTAATTTTTTTTTTTCAAAGTAATCCAAGGACAACCAGTATGGACTTCTTGATTGTCCATCGAAGGACTTTTTTTTTTTTTCATATGGACTACCAATATTCGAAAGTTTATTAGACTCTGATTACTCTGGTTCGAGCCAGCTCAACCCACTATGAGCGTAAAGTTCTCATAACACTAATTTTTATTCAGACGACTTGAATACGAAAACTTGCCTTAAAAGGAACAAGCGACGAACAAGTAACAAACTACTTGAACCAAGTAAGCGTTGGTTCCACCGAAGGATTTTGACTCATATCTAGGTCTATAGCACGAATAAATAATATAGATAAGAGTAAATCAGCAAGAAAAATATTTAAAAAGAATGTTTAATTTACTTTCTAGGTTGTCATAATTTAAAAGTTTGTAATGGCATCCCTATAGTTCTAACGTATTTAAATAGGGCTCTGTAATTTAACTAACTTTTTAATTAAGTCCCTACTAATTATAAAATAAGTCCTTGAAATATGTTACGACACAATTGCAATGAGGGTAAACATTTATGAGAGTAAACATTTGTCAATGAGTCTAATGGTTGTCAGCTAGTAAGGTAGAAACCCCATTAAAAACTTTCAAACTTTAGATTACAAATCATAGCATCAAACAATTATATGATACTCCATCCGTTTCAACTAATCTGTCCATTTGGACGATTTAGTACATTCTTAAATCAATGCATCTAGATATATTTTAAAAATGTATCAAGTTATCCAAATTGACAGATAAATTGAAATGAAGGAAGTATCATCATATCAATGAAGAAGAAATTTGAAAATATTTAAGATAAGATAAAAACTTGACTCATTTTATGAAATAGAAGGACAACAGAGAGAGGAACAGTAACATGATTAAAACGATTTACAGATAGAGAAGCTATGAACAATCAAATTGTTACAAGATCTTACAGATTTCAGAAAAGATGGATCTTAGATATAACAGGAAATTCACAGCTCATAGCCTCCGGGAATAGCCAGAACCTCCACATTTCTTGCAGAGTATCAATCCTATAAAGGAGAAATTAAACAAATATATAAACAGAAAGAACAGTAAAGGGAGCACATGCTGTTGAAAGAAGTGAAAAAAAAAAGGTACAATCTTTTTTTTTCTAGTTTATTTTAATAAACACTATAACAGAAAGAGATACCTGATCCCTTGCATACTTTACAGTCAACTAACCCCATATCTTGCTTCATCTTGCCATTGTTGCAAAAAACACATTTTGTCCCACCTACTTGTCAAAAAATGGTATTCAAATTATAACTTCTGTTAATAAATCCAATTAATGTTATCTCCATTTTTAGGAGAAAGCAGAGTTGGCAAGGAGAAAAGAAAACAAAAAAATGGTGGTGGATGGGATACTATAATATGAAGCACCATCTCAATCAAAAACAAATTGGTTGAGGCTTAGTATTCTACTTCATACAAAATAGTTGCTGAGAAATCCAATGCCACATGCCATGAAGCTGAAATTAGAACACCATATGTTATCCACAAACATATAAAGGTGATACTGATTCATCATCCACTCATGCAAGGTTTTCTTCTTTCAATTTCTTTAGTCAGAAAACAAAATTCATAACCACTTGCTACTCACTCCAAATATGGCACAATGGGAAAACAATTCTTGGCCACGTTATTCCTGGGAATATCTTTTCAAAACTGGAACTAAATGCTCCCTAATCGTCTGCTTTGGCTGAATAGATGTAAAATGGGAGATGAGAAATTTTAATGAAAAACTCAAAATCACTCCACATTTGCTTGGTATCACAAAAACATGAGAAGGTGGAAAAATAAAATGTTGTCCATTCAACTCTGATCCATAACATTCTTTCAAAATTGTTTTCACTCTTTCCTCTATTTTTCCCCAGCCCACTTTCCAGTTTCCACATGCTCAACCAAGTATCCTCAGTCAAAGTACACATTAAACAATTTATCTGCCTTTAACTATAGTTATCTAAGTCAAGTCAGTGTTCCTAACCACGCGAATTGTGCTCTAATATTCTTTATAGAATAGAATCTTTGGCTGCAGGGTAAAAATGGGGGAAAATTTTCCATGAATAAGCTCCATGTGTAATTCTACTCATGAAACTCATGCATGGAAAATTTCCCCCTATTTTTACCCCCCAACCAATCACACCCTAAAGGTTCAACACTTCAACTGCAGGAAGATAATTACCATTGCCACCACAGCGTTCACAAGGCACAGGATCACCCTGCAAAACACAATCCCTGATTAGCTAAACAGAAGTATCAACTTTGAACCACAATATTACTATGGGGAATACAGTTTCCGGAACCAAAAGTAGATGCATTTATGTATGCAATTCATATGAGTCCTGTACTACATTCCAAAATAAGATAAAGCGATTATTCATATGAATTGTATTTAACCTCAAAAAAAAAAAAAAATATCGAATCAAAACAAACGGAAACTCTGAATAGAAGCAATAGAAAGTAGGCATAACTTGTCATCTTAAGACTAAGAAATATTATTAATAAAGGAAGTAGTCAAATTGGACCCACAATGTGACTAAAATGAAGGAACGTCCAACTTTAGCCATAATACCAATCAATATTTAATATTAATATGTGTAACACCCATGACCCATTTGAATGCATAAGTGGATGTGGGTCATGTACTAAGGATGCAAAAATTAGCAAGAACTACATGTAACCAAGCAAAAAAATAACATTTTTATGAAAATTAAGAGTAACCCAGAATTGAAGCAATAGAAAGAGAGCAAATAATGTTACCTTCAGACCAAGGAATAGCGAAAGAGCAATGGCGGCCAAAACACTAACAGTGGCTAAAAGGGTTTGCGTATCAAAATACAAAGTGCTACCGATGCCATTAAACAGCAAAATGGGGTCTATGATCATCAGGAGCCTAGGCTTGGTTGGTTTGGTTTTACATTTGGAGGTGAAGCGGGGAATTGAAGGGAATTGGAGAAGCTTTGATGGAGAAGAAGGCTGGGGAAGAAGAGAGAGAGAAGATGAGGAAGAACAGGGACAAAGATGAACCAAGCTTGAAGAAGAGGAAGAAGAAGATAGAGGATGAAGAGTGCAGTAAGAGAGAGTAGCCATTGATAAAATGGAAAAACAAATTAAGTAATATAAGTATGTGGAGCTCAGCCTCTCACTTTTTTAAACCCTTCAGCATGTCACATCTCATGCTCCACGACATTCTTCTTTGGGCTTAACATTTGCTGAATTTTTTTTTATGGGAACATTGTTTATTTCAATTTCCAATCAATTCTTAAATTAAGCAACAATTTATAAATATTTTTTTAAAATTTGTGATTTAAATAAAAATTAAAAATATATACTCTTTTTCAAAAAAAATTTCACATATCATTCTTTAATTTTAAATAAAATAGACATAAGAAATTTGATTTAAATTTTTTTCTTTATATAGAGAATAAAATTGATGCATTATATTTTTATATATGTGAATTTAAAAAAGAAAATACAGATAAATGTCAAATACTTTTGTTAATATAATACTATTTAATCAAAAACCGTAAAAAAACTATTACACCTACAATATATAAAAATTATTATTTTTTCCTAACATTATATACATTGAGTGAAATTTTCAGTAAACAAAATTATATGATATAGCACAAGTTTTAACATAAAGTTAATATTATCAACATGAGTCCAAGTTTTTTTTTTTGTGACAAAGGTTGTGAGATTTTTATATTATTAAATAATTAGATTTTTAAGGCCATCAACATTAAGAAGAAAACAACAAATGAAAAACAGTTGATTTAACTGTATGAGTAGTTTGTAACCTTTTTCTCCTAATTCAATATATAAGTTGAAGCCTATTTTTACCTAATATATATATTCTCTCAGATTTCATTCAGTGAAAATTTTTATAATCTTCATGTTAATTTTAGTAAGGGTCAATACAATCTACATCTCGTTGGTGGGCAAAGCGAGAAAAAGAAACATGCGTTTCCTTTGGTCAACGTATAGTTATCTATACAAGGGCCTGAGCCATTTTGACTTTTTTCTTAGTTACATTTTACTATTTTAAAAATGTCCAAGAAACTAGAGAAATTGAGAGAAGTTAAAAAAAAATTAAAAAAATTAAAAGAAAAAAAAGTTATTTATTTCAGTTTTACTTTAATTTTTTTATGTACTATTTCCATTTTAGTAGCTGCAGCACTTATCCTTGCTGTGGTGTGGATCACGTGGTAAACAAAACCACCAATGTCATCTTTCGCCTTCATTTTTTTTTTCAAGTTGTCGTCTACATTCGCATTCTGGGATAACGTCAGTCGAAGCAATTTCAAAAGGCACAGAAGCAGAGGGAAGGGGAGGGGGAATTGAAGGGTGGCAAGCTTTCGCTTTCCTCTGGCTTATGTTCCAGCGTGGAAACTCAATTCTTCGAGCAATAATATTTGTAGCATGTTTGGAAAAACTTTCAATAGCCCTAGAATCAATTTTGAATGGCGAAAATTGATTTTGATCAAATTTTGGATTATTTGATTATATATTTCTAGAATTAATTCTTAGTCTTTAGAATTAATTTTGGGAGAAATGAGAATTTTTTACTTTTTATCATAATCACTTTTAAAGGAACTACCAAAGATAAATCATTTTATCTTAAAATCAATCATATTCAAATCAATTCTATAAAATCAATTTTCTTTAGAATCAATTCCACAAAAACAGAATCAAACACGTTATTGGTTAATGCATTTTTTGTGACGCACTACATGATGCATGCGACGCATATAAAAAGAAGTGAGAGAAGGACAAAAATATTTGGATGATGGGTCTCACATTATTATTATTCGTTTTATTCAATTTTTTGTCCAAAAAGTTACAATATTTTTGGAAAATTTACCAGCATTTTCGACAAATTTACTAGCGTCCCACATGATTATTTTTACATTTGTTCAATTCTTTTTTTGTCCAAAAAATTACTAACACTTTTGGTAAATTTACTAGTATTTTTGGCAAATTTACCAATATTTTGGAAAATTTTACCAACATCTCACATGATTATTTTTAATTGTTTTAATTTTTTTTTTTGGTCCAAAAAGTTACCAGCATTTTTTGACAAATTTACCAGCATTTTCGATAAATTTACCAATATTTTGGACAAATTTACCGGCGTCTCACATGATTATTTTTAATTTTATTCAATTTTTTTATTCAAAAACTTACTAACATAAATAGTGCAACGCTAATAAGTTTCCTATCAGCGTTGCACTGTTTACGCTGGTAAATTTCTAAATTAAAGAAAAAAAGTTGAATAAAAATAACAAATGATCATATAAGACCTATCATCTAAATATTATAAGGCTTATCATCTAAAACATTTTTGTCATATCGTCAATTTTTTTCGTTTGCATCCCATATGAGTTGTGGTTTTGTGCGTTCACCTCTCCTTCTAATTACTTACATTAAATGTTATCTTCAATCAAATAATTTTCACAAAAAGTTATCATTATTTATTTGAATCGCAAGTAAAATGCACTTCTTACGTCACATCTTAAATGGAGATGAAAATGCTTAATAGCATCGTGAAAAGTGCTCGAATCACCGACTATTTCTTTTTCTACTGTTTCTTAAGGAACTTCGGGAATTCCGGACCAGTATTTTGACTGGGAAGTCAAAGTCTTCAAAAGCAATGATCATAAACCAAACAATGCATTATTGTATGGCCAATCAGCAAATATATGGCGCGTTAATTTCAGCTTTTGTGAAAATAATTTTAAAGTTTTAATTTTATATATATTTAAAAACAATTAAAAATTTATTTTTTTCAAAAACTATTTTTTTCACCTTTTACCAAAAAAACTGAAACCAATTTTTTTTTTTAAATTTGATTATTTTAAAAAAACCATCCAAACATATGAAAATTGATTTTTCAATTAAAAAAACTTTTTACCCGAAAAAAAAAGGTCAAACTCGCGCGCCCATAGGCAAAGCTTCCACTTAAATAACCATCGCACATGCATTGCATACTTGGCGCGTTATGTGAAATTGCGCTCGTGTTTGACTTTTCTGTGGTTTTCTTTGCTTTGGTTAGCGTTACTTCACTATCTTATAATCGAGTACCAATTCCATTTTTCTGCCAAACAAGTTGGTCCCATTTTCATTATTCTTTTTCTGGCCAATCGTAGGCCCCTTTCTAAGTTAGATCAGTGAGAAAAAAGCGGAAGGGAATGAGAGGCTGGCCAAACCAAAATACAAAGCCATCCTTACATTTAATGAGAAGGCGTGGCAATGGACATTCGTTTCCAGTCATCTCCTCCTAGGCATTAGGTGACATAAACAAGGAAGAAATAGGGGCCCCAATGAATGGACCAAATGGTGCTGCTGCAGCCTGCAGAATACTAATTTTATGCTAATAAGAGTTATATGGAGGCTGGGATGTCTCTTGTACAACATTACATTAATTCTGCTACACCATTTTGCAGCCCTCACTTAATTAACACTTCTAACTGAACAAAATCTGGAAGCAATCAAGAAAATGACCAAACAAAAAAAGTCAACCAACTATACCCTGTATACACTCACTAATCCAAAAATCTTATGTACTGATACAGTGCAGTGATGATGATCAATGACCTCAACTTGAAGAACCTCCATACAAAAATGGAAGTAGTAAAACGCTCAAGGGGCTGCAGTCGGCAGATACAAAGTGCTGAGAGCAACGTCACTCCGTCGACAGAAAGAATTACATACCACAATTCTAATATAAAACCTGCAGACACCACCTCAGTTGTTGATTTCACTAGTTGCCTATACAGAGCAGCCTTTTGCTATTTTCCTTGTTTTTACAAGCCCATAGATGCAGAAGAATGCCAAATCCATCCCATGTAGGAAGATAACTCATTAAATTACCGGTTTGCTAATTGTAAATCTTTACTGGCTTCTCAAACGTGTGGCGATTCTGCAAAACAGAACCCATGTAATTTGGAATGGTGATACAAACCATGCTTTCTCAACCTTAAAACTAAAACCCATAGTACCAATATATTGAATACTGTAAACAACCAACAATCAAAAAACAATGTAATTTAGAAATCTATTCTGCCAGCAAAGTAACCAACCTGGTTAACAGCATATGCTCTCTTAGGAGCATTGTCAGTATGCTCCAAGCCAAGATACTGCTCCCAAGCACCATAAACATCTCTTCTCTATCACAAATAAAGAGACAACTTAAACATATATTCAAACGCATGAAGACGGTACTAAAAAACAATTGAATTAACAAAATAAAGAAAGATTTGAAGTACAAATGAATTCACCTGAAAACGACTGGATACAATGTCAGAGTCCTGAAGATATTCAGGACGCCCTAATGAGAAAAAAGCAAACTTCCACTGGCCAAACAAGAAATATAATAAGGCATCAGAAAAACGAACAAAATATACTGACCAATATTTAGTCAATGACACATCCATCACTCAAAACAAGATTATCAATAAGGCAGAAGCCTTATATATGCAAATACTTAAAGAAGAAAAAATACCTTTGCAAACTCATCATCAGGAACTTGAAGTTTCTTTTGTATTCGCCCTTTAATTTCAGCCAAAGTCTCACCTTCATGAATGACCAAGAAAAAAGGTTCCCCAAAGTTCTGAATTTGCTGTATATATACAAAGGTGCAAAAGGTTAGGCAAACAATTAATGTCAGCACGAAGTATCAAGGACATCAAACTGTACAAAGCAAAATGAATTAATCAAAACAATTTACCATTTGGTTCTGAGCTGTGTCTTTTGTAAAATGATAAACATGGATTAGACGATCATGAGGACCAAGATTTTTCTCCTCTTCTGGAATCTGTAAAATTTGTAGGCAACCAAAACTCATTTATTTTGTTAGAGAAATTGAAAAAGAAAATGTTATCATATATTTACAAACATCTACTGGTGCTATTATTGGAATAAATAAAATCACGAAGACTTCATAGTCTTTCCAGCCCCAGTAACACACACACAAAGAATGCTACCTCCTCTGCACGTAATGTCCAGTATTGGTCATTAATGTTTTCAATCTTTTCATTGGGAGGGAAGACCTGCACAAGCAGAGGCAGGATGGAATGAACATATTTCAATAAGAAAAATGTGCTTTCATCCAATAGTTAACAGCACTTTAAGTAACATAAGCAATTAGAGGATCATAATCAACACCAACTTTAGTACATTTAATCCTCATTCCCCAATAATTTAGTCTAAAAATAGTGAAGAATAGAAACAAATCTGAAAGCATTTTACATAGACATATTTCCACACCTTGTATATCTTGTGATAGAAGACTTCAAGCAACCTAAGCTCAGCATTAGGGTGAGATAGTTCCACCTGTAATAACAGTAAAAAGTAAGCATGCCATACAAGATTAATCTATTAATGTGAAAAATTATACATGGATGAACAGTTGGCAACTTTAGTAACTGCTACTTATACAACACTGCAATTCCACTTTTTTTTTTATCTGTTAAAACTCAGATCAAGCCATGTGTGCTAATTGTGTGCAGTTATTACAATGTTGTGTAAGTAGCATCAAATAATACAGACAAGTTAATAAACAAAAAGCATAAATCACCCAAAGCCACCTTAGTTTTAAGATCATCAAGGACATCCCCCACAGTGCTCTGCTTTGGGAGTCTGATGGTATGAATAACCACCTGAATAAACAATGAGTACTAATAAAAGGCTATGGAAAAAAAATTAAAAAAATATAAAGAAAAAACGAAATAACTTAAAAGAGAATCAATCACCATACTCACTTCATCCTTGGTTGCATGGTGAAATGCAACTTTCAGAGTCTTCAAACCTTGTAATTCTGGCAGAGGGATGTCAAGTACTTCATAGTATAAAATGTCCGAAGTCTGGCAAACAAGAAAGACATAAGTTTTTTGTTTTTACAATAAGATATATTATGATGGTTTAAACAATAACTACCTGGTTGTAGTGAACCAGCATATCAGACAAATGTTCCACCCCTCGGTACTTAATAGGCTGGGGCTTTGGTTGCTGAGAGTAGCAGTTGTGTGGTGTAAGCCTAATTTTGGATGGATCATCCAACCCAAGTTGTTGAGCAACTTTTTCCACCACATCATCATATGTATAAAGTCGTGACCTAGAAATTAGTATAGAGTTTCTGGTAATTGATAAGAATGCAATTCTACGCATAATAATATATGAATACTTGCATGTTCTCTCAAGTTAAATACTTCAATAAAATTTAATAGCATGATCTACTCCAATAAATTCCACAATGCTTACATTTCCAGGCAGAAGTCATCTTCCTTAGGTTTGTCCAGAGATCGAAAGTGAACAACCTAAAAAACATAAAATATAGAAAAATTTCAGCTGATAGCTTACAATATTAAACATAATGGAACTTGCAAGGTTTTCCATGAGCAATACACACAGGCATGTGCACTGGGGAAGGGCGAAAGAAAAATAAATTTAGACATAACATGACTGAATATTTGGGTAGGTATAGGCTTCATGTTTGCATCATATCAAATGAAACAAACCACATTAAGCAAACCCCGAAAGGAAAATACCTGGCGATTGTGCACATATTCCAAGTATGAAGGCACATCTGGATAGCGGATATGCTCCTCACTATCCATTGCAGGAGCTTTTTGAAAGCATACAATATCTCCATCTTCTAGCTGCAAATATAGAAAAAAATTAATAGGCCAACCCAAAATGCAGTAACTAAACATGAATCAATCAAATGCGTATACAATCTACCTGGCTTGCGCGAAATGTTAATTTCTTGTCAATAGGTTCACACATGACATTTGGTTCAAACTTAATTTCCTGCAAAACAATATGAACAGTCAATTTACTAATGCTGCATGATTAAAGTCACTTGTTAAGATCAGAACCTGAAGATGCAATGCAAACTAAAGGCCCTCTCCCTTTTGATAAGGCATATGCAGGAGAGACAAATTTTACGGAACATGATGCACCTCATTTGTTATTAACTCAACCATGAACAAACTTACTAACAACTGAAACCATGACCGCTTGACCCAAGCTTAGCAGGTAAAGAAGCATATGCTTTAGGCCCCACAAGGATGAAGTACAGCATCTTCATCAGTATTTTCAATAAGTTACAACTGATGAATACAAAAGGAGACAAAGCAAACTAACCTCATAAAGTCCAATCTCTTCATCAGGGTCATAACCAGCCATTTCATTCAACTTTCTTAAGATTTCTGATGGCTTACCGGTGCTCTTGACAAATAGCCTTCCAACATAACTGACATGATAGGGAAATACATCCTGACATCAACCCCAGTCCATCTTACACCCCCAACATATACTAAAATAAAGAAATTACCGTAGCTCCTCTTTTTCGGGATCGTATAACTTGAAGAAAAGTAATATATCATCCTTTGTCTTGTCAGGTGGTGCAATGGGACGTAAATCCTAAATAATAATGTGGAATGTTAACAGACCGTGCATGAATATTAATGTTTAATACTATCAAGATAGTTTACAACTATCATAATAGGAATGTTACCAGTCCAAGCTCCACTTCCAAAAACAACTTTAGTTCTGCATTGTGAACCTTGTTTGATACCTCTCTCAATTGTCCAACCTACAATGTGAAGCATATTGAGAAAAAATAATTAACTACTTCAGATCATAGAAAGCTGGTGTGTAACAAATTAAGCACCAATAGCAGGCATACAAGAATCCGAAACTAAGCTCCCCTAAGAGCACAACTAAAACATACTATGGAATCCAAAACAATTATTATGGAAAATATATGGGTTGCTTTTTTATTCAGTTTCAAGAAATGCAAAGCAGCAACCCAAAGATGGCAGAAATTAAATAATTAAAAGCAAAGAAAAGATTCAACAGAAAACTTAAACATGAGAACTTACAGATTGTGCTTCCTCAATGGGAGTCAATGGCCGATTAGGACGATAGGTATGGTTTTGACGCTTCGCCCAGAGCCAAAATCGCTGAAATTGAACTGGTATACCGAACTCTCTAGCAACCTCTTCCTGCATATCATAGATGAGAAAACAGACATAAATTAAAACTTTCAAAAATAGAAAACTATTGAATAAAAAACAAATATTCACTACTGAGACTAGACCAAGTCAAAAAAGACAAAGGTAGTTGGCAAGTGCCAGGTTAAAAGTCAAAACACTTCTTGCAGGAGTGCTAAAAGAGGATGATGATACCTTGAAAAGGTTAAAAGACATCTGCTTTTGGACACGGAAACTCCTCACTTTGTCATGGTCTACAAGATCAAAATATATATCCTTTCCAATCTGCTCTGCAAGGTCTTCATCTCGTGCCACCTAAGAAGCATCTTATGCTATCAGTAATATCTATGCGCAATTCCATTCAGCATCTCACACCATCTTTAGAAAGACACAAACAATACTCCATTCTAGAAAAGTAAGTCAGGAATAAGGAACCTTTATAATAGTGTAAAGGTGGGCCTCTGCCTTTTCTTTCTTTTTGTGCTCTTTTTCTTCCTGCTCTTTCTTCAACCTCTCCTGCAATTTATCCTTTGTACAAGCTTAGTACAGATTTTCCAGAGCAAAGCAACAGAAAGGACGCAATAGAAACTTAAAAGACAGCAAGAAACTGAGTTGGCTTAATTTTGGCTTCGGTTATTCATAAGGAACTTCCCATCAGAAAAACAAACAAGATTTATCAGTTGGAAAGAAGAAGACTGATTGAGAACAGTCATCATGTCAATTGCAAAGGCTGATTACGAAATAATCTTCTCATATCTATCATAAAATTAATTAGCCATCTGAATTTGTTTTGGAAGTTAAAGTTGCACGCAGATAGAAAAGAAGTAGCTTTTTGACAATGGCTTGCTTTATTTTGAGCCCAAAAAGTACACAAGGATAGAGCTTACCCTTAAATGTTCAGCAATGTCTTTCTCATCCACATTGCATATTATTTTGTCCTTGTCTGATTCACGTATATAAACAAGCATGTAAGCATTCGAATATTTGGTGAATTTGAAAGGAGTGTTGTTGAATCCAGGATTTGTCTGAGGTAACTGCAAAAAAAAAAAAAAAAACAAGTGGTTGAAGCATTAACAAGTAAATTCAAGTGCTTAAAGGGATCAAATACCACAAACAATGGCAATAGAACAGTTACCTCCTCCTCACCACCATATTGCTCCTCTAATGCCCGCTTAGTGTCTTCTTTTGTCACCCTCTCATCATCAAATTTGTACCTTAAAAACAGACAGATATTCAATCAGCAAGAAAAGCAATTCAAAATAATAAAAAGAAGGTGGCGGCCTCTCAGCAGGCCGAAGTCCAAAGGAAAATAGTTAGCACTTCAATTGTCTACCACTACAACAGCCTTGTTTCAAACATTACTTAACACGTACCCTTAATGCAACTGATGTATCACTGCCATAGCTAAACGCTTGATATGATAAAACACAAGGAAAGAAGTTAACAAATTAAATTAAGGATATCTACATGCTCAGATTGACACCCTTGGTAAAGAAGCAGCCAGGCAGCACTAAAGCATGCCATTGTTTTAAGTGAAAGTAATTATGAAGGCTCCACCATAGCAACAAAATACCCTCCACTCCCCCTATCTTACGAAAAAGGCATATCAAAACTTAAGGTAAACAATTCAATTGATGGTGCATCTTTGGTAACCTCCATGGTATCGAACATTGTTATGCAAATAATAAAGTCAATTATCTCTCTTTTTTTTTTTTTTTTTTTTTTTTTTTTGAGAAAACACCCATATAGTCCTCCAAAGATACTCAGAGCATCAAGTTAGTCCTCAAAAAATTTAAGACATCAACTTGGTCCCTCAATGTTTAAAATGGACATCAATCTAGTCCTCCAATATAGTTTGGACATAAATTTGGTCGTTGCATTGATGGTTATTTTACACTGTAAAGAATCACATCAATGTAAAAAGAGAAACCTTTGAAGAACTAACTTGATGTCCCTTGTATTGTTCAAGGACCAATTTGAGCATTTACTCACTCGATTTCTCTAGAACAATGAAACTTCAAACAAACAAACAATGCCCATTCACCAGGTATGTTGTGTAGCTAGTTATATATGTTCTCATATCTCAAGAAATTTCAAGTACCAAAAAAGCAGTTGACATACGAAGCAAAATCATCATTCAAGCAGATATTATACAACATTGTCTTTTGCCCTTATCATTTCTCGCTCATGTAGCTCAAAAGGCAATGAATGATTCAGACCCGTGAACCATATGATACATACCACTGCTCAGAGAGAGTTGGCCTGATAAAAGCATAATAATGTCCACCATGCACACCACCACTGTGAACCAAAACACTGGGAGAAAGAAATTCAAATCTGTCAAATACTGAACATCACAGATTAAATATGAACAAAAACTAATTGCACTTGGAGAAACAGAAATTAAAAATTCTGTGGACATCCTTGATTAAATTATGCATCTATTCGGTATATACTTTTCCATTATGAATTGAAAATACCTTCCCTTATTTGACCTGGAAGGGCCTAGGAGTTGGCTGTACCTAAATTTTTTCTCTTTACATTCTCTATCCTCATGTCACTTTCTCCCATTTTTTATATGTTTGTCTCCTCCTTTATATACTTCCTCTAACAATTTCTGTTCTAATACTGCTGTAGAAAATACTCCACGGGAAGCAAGCTTCCCAATGCAAGCTTAAGATGATCTTGAAGGACAATACGGAATTACAGTTACAACGTGATTATTCCGTGATAAAAGATGACCAAATTATAAACAAAACTTGTTTCATGCAGATATAAAAGGCACTAATTAATCACAAGAGACCGAAGCATGTGGGTAAAAGAACTCAGCATATATACCAATAAAGGCTTCTAACACTTTCACAGTTCAGCAAATGAAACCATGTTTTAAACAAATCAGAGACAAAGTTGGATAGCATGCACCAATCACATACCAGATAAAATATCAAAATCAAGCACAACTGTTAAAGAAGTCATGAAATAGATCAAACAAAACAGAAAGGATAATAACAGACTAGACACAATGCAATAAAGCCATGCACTCTGAAACAAAACTTGCCTACACTATCATTATACCTGTGAAGTGTGTAAAGATTGCGAACACTCCTATCAGCCTCAGGTGATAAATACTTTCCATCCTCACGATCAAGGTCAAGTTGCAAGGGAAACTCATAACGGTCATTAATCTACATGGTGAGATTAAAAAAAGACAATAATTAAACTTCCGTATAGAGAGAGTTCAATGTCTCCATCTGAAAGAGAGCATTGACATAAAAGTACAAACAGATGATAATAGCTAATGCCCATGCTCCCTGAAGCAGACAATCTTCCTTCAGTGTGTTCATTTCAAATGGTGTACAAAATTTGAAAAATACACATACATAAAAATGAAGAGGCCTCTGTGGCAACCCAAAACAAGAAAAAAATTATCAGCCTCCATGGCAACCCGAAGCAAAGAAAAAAGAATTATCAACAAAAAAGCAATTTTTAAATAAATAAATAGTAAGAAAAGTTCCCAGTTGAAATCCATTGTCGTTCTCAAGACCACAAGGCATTATCTCCTCCAAATACAATATGCATGCTAAATCACTTACTTGCATGAAGTAATAGTACTTTGAATGAATGCATACTAACAAAGATATCACTAAACATTGTCCAGCATAACAAATTTTCAACGGCATTTTATAGTAGTGGAGGAAACTGTACACGCCTTATGCTCATAACCAATAAAATAGTGAGACCAATAGCAACTAAATGTCAATGCACAAAACAGTGGAAGTTCTAAATTAAAAGGAACTATTAACTTCCACATATGCCAGCAAAGTACCAAGAGAAGGAAATATGCTACAAAGCAATGTGTCTGTTTGACTACCAACCTTTACCATGGTATCCCTCATAAAGTCATATTCAAATCTTTTCAGCTGAAGCTGCAGAACAGGAGGAAAATCAATAAATAGGACACCCTTCTTAGCATCCTGAAAAAACCGTGAAAATAAGTCAGTTTACACATCAAACTAGATATAAATAAAATGCTCATATGATTGCACTCTTGACAGTAAACATAAGAAACTTAAGGAAATTTCAATAAACCATTCCAACAAAAAGCAAAATTCAAATACATAGAAACAAAGTGCATATTGGAATCTATTAAATCAAACAATTGCTAGTGCTGTGTAGAAAAGGTGAACACTGAAAAGTAGTCAGCATGTTGTAACAATTTGACATCCTAGAGCTGAGAGAGAGAGAGGGCGGCAACTGCCAGCGGCCCCCACGCGCATGCAGAAAGAGAGAGGGCAGCACCCCAGTGCGAGCGCGCGCTGGGGGGGTTGTTTGCAATAACTCATACTGAGATATCCTAGACTTACTTAAGCATATAGCATACATTACTTGATCTAAGGAGTATCACACCGCACTTCTTAATTTACATTGCTGTGAATATCATATTGCAGCAACTGCACTTCTTAATTTACATAGCTGTGAATACCACATTGCAGCACAAACAAAAGAAATTTAAAAAAGAGAATGTGAGGCAGAGAAGGGAGACTACACAGATGTAAAAAAAGAAAAGGAGGGGGGAGCAGTGTAAGGCCTTCAAACTTGAAACTTGTCATGCATATACCAAAGCCCAGACAAAAGTTTACTTTAGAGGAAGATTTGGACTTCAAATGGCAAATGTTATGTGTGCATCAAGAAGGAATCATAGTGTTTTATCCCCAAAAAAAAATAAATAAATAAAATAACAAAGTGTGTGTGTGTGTGTGTGTGTGTGTGTGTGAGAGAGAGAGAGAGAGAGAGAGAGAGAGAGAGAGAAGGGGGGGGGATCACAGTGCTTACGAGAATGTTAAGGGGGGAGGGCGAAGGTTTGCATGAAAAACACCAGAAAGACGAAATTCTAGTTTCTCCTATCTGGATTAGGAGAGAACATAGCAGAGTCTGGAACAACCAGAAGGGACTCTACTCTAGCTTTGCAACCATTCACTATGCATCGAAGTGCTATAATTTTCACCTTCAACTTGTTCAAAACATATAACAAGACACCAAAATTTCTTCCTTTCTCCCAGCTAATACACAGGAACTCTCATCACATATTTAGACTCACCAACACCAAACAAGCAAGCATTGATGCTGAAGACTTAAGTGACACTTCCACATTTCCTTTTTACCTTTTAGTATGGCAAGGTTCACAAAACACAGTAACAATAAGCAATAAAAGTGCACACATGAAAATAAAAAATTTATCTTCAAAGGAGGTTAACTTCTCCAAAATGTATTTATTATAATTAGATAATTAGATGCAGAACTCAACAATTGCAAACAACCTGCAAACCAAATTGTTCAGCATGATATTTGTTGTCCCCCTCAAGACGTTCAACTTCAACATACTTGTCAAAGGAAGCATAAACATCACGACAGCCTTTGACATCAAGCTGAAGGTCTGCCATGCATATGTAAAACTAAATTAGCATCAAGTGACAAGGTACAATATACAAAAACTTCTGAATGCACATGAAAGTACCATAAAATGACTCCTTTCTAGTCGATTTATAGTCCACATTGATGCACTCAATATAGTTCATATGATGCCCTTCAAATAACTTCTGTATAGTTCCCTCCACAACTGTTCCCTATAGACAAATAAAACAAAACCCATAATGCACTTGAGATAGTAATAATTTCACCACAAAGACATCATCTACAAACATCCAAAGGTCTTTCTGTTACCTTCATCTTGTCTTCAAGTTTTTCACAAAGGACTCTATTTAGTTCTTGAACATCATGCTGCATGAAAGAATCATATGTATCCCATCCAAAAGATTTTGTAAGTTCCTTTGTTGCAACACTGGTGTCACTATACTGGAGTTTGTAGAATAAACTTTGCAGAGCCAAAGGGATGCTTCCAGAGGGCATATCATTCTCTGTTGTTGGCATATGGTACACAGCCTGAAAAATGAAATCCAGGACCCAACTTCCTCATTACTTTCCAATCAAACAAGTGAACTTCAGGCAAGAAGAGTTTAGAGAGAGAGAGAAAGATAGCACCTAACCTTTCGGAAATAAGGAATATGGTAAAGAGTTTGGAGTAGAGAATTCATATAACAAGTAGCTCCCTGGTTCTTAAGCCCGACATAGCCTGTCTCCTTCTTTGAATCATAAGTCCAGTAATCAACAATCCTACGAACAAGAACCTCAGCTTCAACTACAAGAGTATCATTCACAAGATACCCTCTACTAGGATCATACAATTCACCAAGGGGCATGAAGGATGTGAAACCCCAATCACTTTCTCGTGCATTAAATTGGTGCTGCGTGTCTGCAGAGCGTGAATAAGATAAGGTTACATGTATATACCTAAAAACAGAGGTTATAAGAAGGCCCATCTCTATGCCCAAAAAAAAAGTGAATTTTCACATTTTATCCTATTTTCTTTTGTTTTGTTAACAAGTAATACCAACAAGTTGAAACTTCTTTAGACAAGTAATATAACAATTTCCAGATGTAGATCCAAAATTAAAATGACAGGAATACAAAGTACAAGTGGTAGTTTCAAATTTAGTACGGTTTGACAAAGTGAAATTTGAATGGGAAGATGAAACACCGATGAGCCAGTTTCTTAAGGTATTGAAATTTCATAAGGACTTGAACAAAATAAATGCTTAAGAAGAAATGGCATAGGAGATGAGTATGATATTTAGACTTCAGAGTGGTACAATTTTGGGGATTTGATGAAAATAATCCACCACAATCATTCATGCTTCTCAGTAAGAAATTAGCATTGGAACAAAATAGATTCTTCAAGTATCAAATGCTCTTTCCATTAATTGCAACAAACAGTTACAATATTCTCCACTTTTAGTTCGGCAATACATGCATGGCTAATACACTTCAACTTGTAACGAACAAACAAGTTCAAGAGACCACCTTTTCTCACAGAGTACTTATTATGGATTTGATTGATAACTGCCAAGCTAAACTGTGCATATCTACTCCAACCATAGGGCAAACTAGCTGAATCTGCAACATCCAAATACATGGACAAATAGTCCACATTGTTGCCTTTTGGGAAAATAAGCACACGCCTGTCCAGTACAAAACAAGGTTCAGGACCTAACATTTAAGAAACGTGAACATCATGAATCAACTCAGATAATGTGTAAGCGTGATACCATTTATAACCACCAACAATAAATATTTCTGAATAGAGCTTTTTTGTATTCATCCTAGAAAAGTTGTCAATTCTCCATGTGAATCTCGATGAGGGAGGATCCTCGACAGGCTGACTCTCCACAGTGTTGGCAGCTTCAGGTTGAGCTACAACTAGTGATCGTCAAATAAATGAGAATAACAATTAAGTATCATGCCTTAAATTAGCCGGACAACAGATAACTAAACTAGAACAAGAACGATGAAATGATGAATAGAACAAAAGGAGAGAGAAATAAATACACCATCAACAAAGACATTGAACAAGAGTTTCCAAAATACTAACTACAAAGAAATCACATTTTTATCAGGAAAATTATAACAGAAAACCTATAATTCTAACATGTTTGGATTTGATTAATTTTAGGGGGGGGGGAATCAATTTTGTCTAAAGTTGTCTAACAAAACTTAGATTATATGCTGTTCTAAATAAAAAGAAAGCTAATCCAAACACACCAAATCATTTAATTCTTCTCTCTGTTTTCCTCACTCTCTCTGTGGCAGCCAAACAATGCACAAACTGGCTCCGTAAACTATTAGACCAATTTGATTAGATCATATAAAAGGCAATAAATGAAGTTAGAAAAACAAAAAAGTGGGGTTTCACTGCGGATCAAAAAGAGGACCAAAGCAAAAACAACTAGTTTAACTACCTTCCATGGGTTGGTGATTGTTCTCAGCCAAATCAGTGTGCGGGACAAGCATCTCCTCGTCGTCCTGCTGCTGCAAAAACCAAAAATCCAAACGAAAAATCGTCACCCTACTTCGGATCCACCGAGGGACCAAAACCAATTAAATCCCTTCGCAAAGCCCTAAAATTCAGAACACGGAATGCGCCCTAGCAACAAAATCAAAGCGAATTCAACCCCGCCAGATCAGAAACCCACGACCTAGACGAAACCCCCAATCACTTCCGCCAAAAACAGCCATTCAGCAAAGAAAATATTGAAAAATCGAAACAAAATCATGCAAACACAAGCGAAATCGCAAGAACGCGCAAGTGATTGAACCGCGAGAACGAGCAAAAACGCGAAAGTTCGAGAGAAGCATAGTGTGTGCGTGAGCGAAGAGTGATGAAAAAGGTTAGGGGAAAAAACGCACGTCAATGGGAGCGGGAGTCATCACGGTCATGGCGGATAGCGGCAATTGAACCTCGCGCTGTGCAACAATGGAGGAGAGAGAAAGAAGAGAGAGAAAGCTCGAGAGAGGAGGAGAGAGAAAGAAGAGAGAGAGAGCGCAGTGTGAGAGAGAAAACGAGATCACCAGAAGAAGGTGTGTGTGTGCTCGAGAGGGAGAATGGTCTTTATTTGGAGGTTTGGGCAATTTCGGTATTTCGCATTGCTTATTCTAGTCTTTGTAGACCTGGCAGAAAAAATTTTGCACTGGCGGTGTGGTATGAGTTCCGGTTTGCGAAGGGTGCATCGGTAAATTGTCAAAAGTTATGGGCGATAGTCGAGTAAACAATTTTCTGGGGCGTGGGCGATAGTCGAATGAAATGAGGAAATGGAATGAAATACAATTTACATAAATTCATTTTATTTTATTATTTTAAAATAGTAATTGGTACTCGATTTGTATTTGTTCTGTTTGAGTGAGGCTTCGAACTCATCTCATAATGAGAAAGATAAAGTGTAAACATTGTTGTCAGTCAAAACAAGTTTAAATTTAGGATATATCCAACTTAACCTACTTTAAACTTCACTTTTACGAATTTTTTAATTTGGATTTATCCTTTCCTTTTTAAATTTCAAATTTCATTACAACCCTATATCATGAATGTAATTTTGAAAAAAAAAATGTTGGAATTCAAATAAGAATAGATACTGCTCGGATGCATATACCTGATTTTAAGTATCAATAATGGTTTAGAAATATTAGCATTTGATTAGTTTAAATAATTCAATACTTATTTTATGTAACCAAAATATTGGATTTAAGTATTGTATATAAAAAAATTAACATTATAAAAACTTTGTCCCTATAATAAATTAGCATAGCTCAAATCAAATTAATTAAAATTTAATCAATTTTAGATGTTTATGATTTAGACCAAAAAAAATAATGTTTTTGAGACAAGTTAATACTTATTATTAAAAAAAATGTGAGACAGAGTATCTATATGTCTATAAATAATAGCATTAATTTTTTTTTATTTCATCATTTTTTATCCATTCAAACATGCTCTTGCAGTCTAATTTGTAAATTGTCGACTCTATTTTATTATAGCTCAGCCATTTCCATAGGACATTCATTCATTCACACTAAAAACTATGTTTCAGCACAGTAATTAGACCTTTGACCTTTCATGTTAAAATATAATTTCATCTTTTTATGCAGGATGCAATTTTCATTTTTCACCAAAAAATAACTAATCAAATAAACTCACATTCGAAATGTAGTTGAAGAAGTGATTATTTAATAACTTACTTAAACTATTAGTCTAACTAATATTTATTGAACTTGAAATCATTTTTGTTAAAAAAAACTTGAATTTAAACTATAATTTAATTTTGATTTTGTTATTTTTATTGTTATTAAATATAAACAATAAACAATTTTATTTTATTATCCAATTATATATTCATATGGCATCAAAAATAGTGAACTAATTTCATAGTTAGTATCAACCTTTTTCATAGTTTGCATAATTTTATCAAACTTAAACCTTTCTAATTATCCTTAATTATGTTTCAACCTTGTAATGCCATACAAATAATAAGACATTAAATAGTAGCTAGTAAACTCAAATTCTTTGAATAGTAACGTTTTGAGTAAGTCGTGGCATATTTGCTAAGAAAGTAAAATTACCTAAATTATCATGAGTTAGTTTTTGTTTTTCACTATAACTAATTGAATTGTGTGCAAATATTGACAATATAGTTTTACGATTAAATTATTCTACGAAAATATTACTAACATATTTTTCAACATTTCTCTGTTGTAAAAGTGATATTAGATATATTAAATGTTTGGTAACATTGTAAATTATGAAATCATATTTCAAATGTTATCACAAATATTTAGGACTTTTGGGATAAAAACATTTAGAATTTAAACTTAGGAATAACATTTCAGATAAAATTCACGTTGAATAAACAATTCTTCATTTAATTATAACAATAATTAGTCATTACAAATTCTCTGAAAAATTGCATGGTATGCAAATTCGGGTCCATGGTACGACATAGCGAAGCTTTTGTGTGCCATGCACGTTGTGAAATTGTAGACCATACGGATTGTCGTTGGTGCTTGGCTTCATGCTTGGTTTGGAGCTTATAGTTGGGTTGATTTTCAAATTTAAAAAATAATTTAACACGATGCAGATTAAATCAATATGTTAATCCGTATACATTATACAAATAAATTAATTTAAAATTAATTATGAATACCAGCAAAAAAAATTTCAAATAAAGTTACAATAATGTATACGGTTAAATTAATTAATTAAAACTAATTTATTTTTTAAAATTTTTAATCTAAAATTAACTTAAATGAAACCACATTTTTATAAATAATATTTGTCCAATATAATTTATCGAAAATTTGATCCCATTATCATACAAGCTCTTAATATTTGAGGTAGTAAAGTCTTGCTTTCCTACTCTTGTAAGACCTTTGAGTCTTTGACTTATATTTGTTTTATCCGTTGATTTTCAAGTTGCACCATAAGCCCTGGGATATGAGCATGATCGTTGATATAATCTGTCTTCATTCGATTCGATGCGCTCTTTGGATGCTTTTAGGATAAAATCTAATTTTGATACATTGTCTTAATGTAAAAAAAAAGTTATATAAAAATCCAATCATATATTATTACATCAATAAAGTTAATAGACACTTATATTTAATATCTCAAAAATCTTATATATAATAATATATAATTTGATCACAATATAAAACTTTTTATAGTGATTATTTATAAAAAATTAAACTCTTTAAAATTGTAAGTTTATTGATTTGTTTGTCGTAGAAATTTAATTTAGGGACACGAATCAAATTATATGAAGGGTTATGTTTTTTAGGGGGTGTTTGGTATAGAAATATATTTTTTGATGCCAAAAAATGATAAAATATTTTTATATTTGATAGGAGATTTAAAATAATATTTTTGGAATTATGACATTTTAGGAAGGAAAATTAGTCAAAAAATATTTTCATTCCATAGAAATCCAATATTTTCATATAGGAAAAAAATATTTGTCATAATAAAAAGATTAAAATATCCCAGTCACTGCCCAAAGCCATCCACTGTCGATCACTGGCCATTGTTGGCCACCGTTGTTGGCTACCACTTTTATTAAGGGTATTTTTGAAATTTTATCAAATATTTTTGGGAATTTAATTTACACATCAAATATATCTAAAATATCATATCTGAAAAGGTTATTCCTAAAAGTAACATTCCTAAAAATTCTAATTCAAAAATAAAAATACATTCTATTTACCAAATGCCCCTAAATTATATCTAAAATCAACATTTGTTAGAGAATTAGGCAATCCTACTAGAATGGGCAAATTTCATGGATAAGCCTATTATCTCTGTCCATTGACTAAGTTCAAACTGGCATACCACGTAAGCCTCACTTGATTAAGTTTAATTTGGTTAGTTTTATTGAAGAGATTAATTTTGATACATTGGTAATGTAAAAAAATTGTATATTATTATTTAATCAAATATTTCTATTTGCTAGACCTTTAGGATATTGAATGATTAAGTCAAACATATTTTATAATATGGTAATATATAATTAAATGTCTATATAATTTTTTTTACACTTATAGTATATGCAAATTAAATTATTTATTTAATTTGTTTTAACAAATCCAAGCTGAACTAGTCAAATCAATATTTGATTAGTTTGATTTAAGTCATCAAATAAATAAAAAAGTATTCTATTCTTTTAAAAATTTTATTTTATGGCAATTGATAATAGTGTAATTTTACTTTTATTCCCCTCAAAGTATCATTTCACTCGATAAGTGAGAGACTAATTATTCAGAGACTCCTTCAAACAATATTTGTTTCATTCACATGAATCTTGGGATCGAATATAGCATCTCACACTTAAGGGATTTGAGCATCTTCCGCTCGAATCAACACTTTGTTCGTAGTGTAATTTTAGTTATGAGATACTTAATAATAGTGTGAATAGATAAATATCTTAAACAAATACAAATAAAGAAGATAAATGATGTACCAAAAAAAGAAAGAAAATAAATAATGACTTAGTTATTACAACTTTATTAAGTGCAAAATTTTAAAAGTTTAGAAATAAACAATATTAAAAAAAATAGTTAATCGAGCGATCATATTGAGTGTTTAGATTTTAGGTTGAAAAACCATAAATCTAAAATTCAAAACAAATTGTAATTGGTTTGACTTAATTCTAATATAAAATAAATCAATCCACCAAACTAATCTACACTATTTTGCATGAAGTCTTACATTAAAATCTCATTGTCACCAATGTACAAAAAGAAAAATTTATTATTGTAGTTTAAATTTTTGAATTCATTGAATTAATCCGATTTGATAAGCAATTTTAAGATGAACTTATTGAAATTTTTCATAATAAATTTTACCGCAAAGTTTAGTTTGAATTTGTGATAAATAGTATAATGGGATATAATAAAATAGAATAATTTATAATTTCTTATTTGATTTTTTTCAAAAATAACTATTGGTTAGAGCGATATTAGATAAAATTATTTGATTTAATTTAATTTAATTTTTAAATTTTCAATCTCTGATCAAGGAATATTACGTAAAATGAGAAAAAAGTGACTTATAATACTTATTATTTCGTTCTCTTCCGTTAATATTCGTAAATAAAAGATGAAAATTTTTCTTTATTGTACTTTTAATATCTAAACAAAATTTTAAAATTACCTGCCTAAGTACTTAGAAACTTTTTGTTTTTTTTAATTGAAAGATAGCTTTATTGAATTTCGGAGAGAAGTCTAACATATATATTGGACCAAACCCCAACCAGCACAAGGGTTTGCGAAAGTACATGTGGATGAGAGGAGGTAGTAGTTCATTGCAGCTCGAGCACAGAGGCTTGAGGGGACTATTGACCCATTGTAGGTGAGCTGTTGGCTACGAAAACGGGCTTGTTGCTAGCGTGGGACATGCGATTCCAAAAGGTGGAGTGGAGCTAGAAACCAATGCACTCAATGTTTTACTGTAGCATTACTGAGGAGACTGAGGATCGATCTTATAGTGGCAACATCTTAAGGGACACTTAGCTTATATAGTTCATGGTTTAAGTTTTGCTTGCAAATTTGCACTTAGATACTGTAATAGAATGGATGATGAAGTAGCCAATTTTGTAAAACATAGCTACCTTGTAACGTGGGTGGACCGACCTCCAAGGTTCCTTACTCACATTTTGATGTTAGACTTTTCCCTGTAATTTAATAAAACTATCTTTCAATTAAAAAAAATAATATGAAACATTACTCAAAAGAAATGCCAACCCATTTAAATCAATCACGAGTTATAACTTATTTAAGCAATCCTTTTCAACTTTGGGTTTCAGGCTAAAAGTACTGTGCATTTTGAAACTAATTTTAAAATTAGTCAAACGATGCATATTAATTATCTATAAGGCATTTTCAATAATACGGGGGTTTATAATTTTTACTAATTTTTAAATGATTTTGTTAGTATCAAAAGTAATTCATCGCCGTGAGAATGAATAGATTGTGACACCAAACAATTTTTAATTGTATACTTTGATTGATAGTTAAAGGAAGTTTCCTATAATCTGTCCTAATTATGTAGGTTTCAACCTCCTACAGCATGTTTTTGCCTTTTCTTATATCATTTTAGGAAACATTATACTGTCTAATGTCCAAGACTCTAGTTTTATGAATCATTGTTGGTTTTTCATTATAACTATATTTTTAATATCATAATTGAGGTGTTGGGTAGTGGGCTTATTTACATATGTGCATTTAACGAAATATATTTATATATGTTATCTCTTTAAAAATGTTAAAAAAATTCAATTTTTATTAAAATATAATTTTAGTTTTCATCTTTAATTGTTTTTAAAAATATTATCAAAAAGCCGAAAAGTACAATTTGCATCTAAAAAGCCCATTTAAATATGCTAAAATATAAATTAAATATTAATATTTTTTTTTTGTTTAAGACAACGCATTCAAGCGAACTCGTCAAATGATACAAGTTAATAATATATTTCTTTGAGGATATATAACAATTTCACAAATTCAATTTTTCTGTGTGAATAATTCTTTTTTCTTTTTTGAATGGGCTGTATGAATAATTCTTAGGTGCAAGTTGTGACAATTATACAAAAACCGTTTTGAGATACATATAAAAGTTTAATTTATGGATACTAAGAGTATAAAGTAATTTTACATTGTTATTTAATAAGAATATAAGAAATTGCTATGATATTATGGATAATTGCATAAATTTAAAAATATAAATCATAATCTATTTCTATTTTTCTATTAAATAACAATATAAAACTGATTTATACTATATATAATAGGGAAACAAACTCTATATGTAATCACAATTCCACGCGCAAAACTTTGGACATATAATGTGATGCCTTGAAAAAAATGCGTCAGTTTACAAACTTCTGGAAATGCATGCGATGGTTTGGCATTTGGCTTCGCATAACTGACCAAGTTTAGCAAGGAAGGCTATACCTCTTGGTTCGTAATTTTGAATTTGTATTGCTTGTAAAGAATTTATACATGCTTTTAGTTTGTTGATGAAAGCGACCTTATGTCTGATTCAAGAAATGAAAATGAGATTGATTAAAATGATTTCAAAATATTTGCTACCTATTTCCAAATTTGCATGCCCACTTATTGTTCGTTGATCACGGGCAGACCAACCATCAATTTTGGAAATCATTACTAAATTAATACTTCACATCTTTCTTTAGCAAAATCATTTCCTTACATCTAATTAATACTTGGGGAGCAATAGTATTGCTTATGCCGAGTACTTTGTTGAAGATGAAGGCACAAAGAAAGTAATACATATTATGTTATTACCAGTGACTTATTGGTCTAAGAAATTTTATACTTATTAAATTAATAATAGTATAGATGTTAGTACAATTTTTTTAATCAAAATTAGACTTTAATTATTATATATTGACAATATAAAAGAATTTTATATAATTATTTAATTTTTATATAATTATTTAATCAAATAATTATATTTATAAAATTTTTAAATTAATGAATAATTGGGTTAAATATATTTATTGATATGATAATATATAATTAAATATTTATATAAAATTTTTTATATTAATAATACATATAAATTAAATTCTAATTAAACTAAAAAAATAACAAATAAGAATGGATAGAACAACACGTGAATGCAATACACCAATCAATATAAAGTGCATACAACAAATTATGATTATTTATATGAGGTTAATTTTAATTCATCGCCAATATTAAAAAATTTTAAAGTGTCATCTAACTATACATTTTTATTTATAAAATTTTTAAAATAATAAAAAATTGAGTCATACAATTTTATTAATATGATAATATATAATTAAATATTTATATTAATTTTTTTCACACTACCAATATATTAGAATTAAATTCTATTTATAATTTATAAATAAAAGATTAATTTATACATTATCAATACAAAAAAATTTATATGATCATCTAATTATATATTTCTATTTATAAAATTTTTAAATTAATGAGTAATTGAGTAAATCTTTTTTACTAATAATAAACAATATAAAGGTCTTATAAATAATTACATCCAGTTAGATATAATATAAAAATTTTTTGGGAATGAAAATTAAATTGAAAATAAATACTCTCTCCATTAATATATTTATTAGTTTAATTAAAATGATAGATTTAAATTAAAAATTAATATATTTAAATATCAATACTATTTTAATTAAATTGACAGATATATCGAAACGCAATATCAAATAACAATGGATAGATAATAACGCTGTGAATGCAATACACCAATAAATATCAAGTGCATACAAACAACAAATTATGATTATTTATCATTAACAATTTTTGAAAAGACAACTTTGCGCCTTGAATATGAGAGCAGAGCAGTAATTAGGGTTAGGGTTTCGCGAGAACAAAAAAAATCGAAGCCAAAAAGATGGGGCGGAAAGAGAAGCCGAAAGCGAAGAAAACGGAACATGAAGACGAAGACGAAGCGGCGAACCCTTCAACACCGTTGATCTTTGAAGCAAGCAGCGACGACGAAGAGGCTAACGAAGATCTCAGCCTCAAGATCGTCGAGAAAGCGCTGCTGATGCGCAAGCTCGCGCAAAACGACGCCGTTTCGGGCGGCGATGGTGTAGGTGCTTCGTCTTCGCAGCAGGACGAAGTCGTGGTGGCTCGATACGACGGCGTATTGGATGGAACGAGAGGAGTTGTTGATGTTTCTGATAGTGAGGAGCAAAAGAGTGAGAGGAAGAAGAAGAGTAGGAGTAAGAAGAAGAAGGTAAAGAAGGTGGAATCTGAGGATCAAAGTGTAAGCATTATTCCGTGTTTGGATTGTTTTATTGAAGAATTATTGTGCGAAAAAAAAGTTTGTTATTTTGTGCTTTTTTGGTTACGGAAAATTGAGCTTCATTGATGTACAACATTCGTTTGTGATTGGATAATCTTATTATTTTGAGTTAAAATCAGCTTATAATCAAAGGTTTTATGAGACCCATTTGAATGAAAAAACTATAATTCCTCCAAAATAATTAATGGGTTTTGTTGAAACTCACCCAAATTGCATGTTCTGATTTCGTTGAAACAGTTGTAAGACGAATTGAACTGAAAAAAAAAGGTGAATTATTTATCCAAAAATTGCATTTGGGTTCTGTTTTATTTTAAAAATAAATCACTTTTTTTTCCCCTCATTTTATGTAGGTTGTTATAGCTGAAGGACAAGAGACAGTAGAGACAGTACAGACAATGGAGACAATCAAAGACGCGGAAAAAAATGAGCCTGCAGAAGCAGGCACGGTTCAGATGGGTGACAATGTTGTTCTGCGAAAGCTGCTTGTGAGTTGAAAACTTGAACTATTGGTTCTAAAATGTGATTTTTGAAAATGCTATATGACACTGTCTCGAAGGCTTAGTGTGGTGCATGTTTTCATCTATCAGAGGGGTCCGAGGTATTTTGATCCTCCAGATAGTGGCTGGGGCACATGCTATCACTGCGGCGAAGAAGGACATGCTGCAGTCAACTGTACAGCAGCTAAGCGCAAGAAGCCGTGCTTTGTATGTGGCAGTTTGGAGCATAATGTTAAACAATGCACCATGGTATGTTTGGTTTGCTTTTTCATATTTATTTTTGCTGCTTGATCGGCCATGACATGGATACATTATATGATGGATGTGATCTTTGTGCAGATTGTAATTATTGTTGATTAACCGAGTCTATGTCGTTAGTTCCAATATCTAATTTGGTTTCATTGGTGGCTTGGTGCAACTGTAGTTGTTGCAGTTTCTGGACCAATGGATTAGATTGATTATGAGTATGATAAAACATTTGTTTTTGGTATAATCATATCGTCAAGAAATTACCACATGCTGATTGCACAGGTGCAAGTGTGCAATAGTATCATAGACTTTGCCTTATTGGTATGCCTGAGGCCTAAGGTGTTTTATGAACTTTTACAAGCTTTACCTCATGTTTCTTTAGGGGCGTGATTGCTTTATCTGCAAGAAGTGTGGTCACCGTGCTAAAGACTGTCCAGAGAAGCACCAGAGTGGTTCTAAAAGCTCGAAAATATGCTTGAAGTGTGGAGATTCTGGGCATGAGATGTTTTCATGCAAAAACGATTATCCACTGGATGATCTCAAGGTTGTTCTTTTCTACTTTTCTATTACTTCTCAGTCTCCTCTTCTTTTACTGGCAACTTTGCAAAGTATTTTTCAGTTGAATTAACTTAAGAATAGTGGACTACATTGGATATGGATTTGGAATGTTCAGTCAGTGACTGTTTACTTTTTCCTTTCTGTTTGACTAGGAAATGCAATGCTATGTTTGCAAGAAATTTGGCCACTTATGTTGTGTCAGTACTACAGATTCTACAACTAGAGTACTTTCTTGTTACCAATGCGGTGCATTGGGTCACACTGGTTTGGTAAGTTTTCGTAATGGTTTATTGGCCTTACCTGATTTATGTTTCTTTTTTCTTAATATAGACTATTATTATTGCATGGCTTTTTCTTTCTAAGGGTAATTCAGTTTGGTTTTTCTATATTTTCATCTTTATTCCTACTAAAATGTATGACACTTGCCAAATTATTTTTCAAAAAACTTTGATTGACACAGGAAATGTTTTTTTAAATTGAATTATGAGTATGTATGAGTATTGAGAATTAATTGATGCAGGCATGTTCGAGGTTGCGAACCGAGACCACAGATGCAGCCACACCCAGTTCATGTTATAAATGTGGCGAAGAAGGACATTTTGCCCGAGAATGCTTGAGTTCTGTTAAGGTGCATTTCAGGATATGTAGTTAGGCTATTAAAATTATTTTAACTGTTTGATCCTCTCAGCTATTGGTTTTTTCATGCTTTCTTCTCACATAATAATTATCTCTTTACCTAGTTTTTGTTTAGAATAATTAGTTTCTTATTTGCTGGGTTCACCTCTGCAGGTAGGGAAAAGGAGACGTGAATTATCTAATACAAAAACTCGATTCCAAAAAGAGAATGACTACATGGGATATAGGTCTGCACCTCATGATATGGCTAAGGCCCGGAAAAAGAAAAAGCCTCTTACAGAAGAAAGAGGCATTACAACTCCCCAGAAACCAAAGCATAGAGGTGGTTGGATGACAGAACATCCAGCAGAGTCCTCTCCTTTGAAGTCCAAAAGGAGCAGTTGGAGGTCTCCAGCAACGCCATCTAATAAAAGTACTAAAATTCGTTCATTTAGTAGTGAAAGTCATACTTCAAGATCTAAATCGTCTAAGATGAGTAAGGTTCATGATAGGACCCCTAATTCACGAGGATCAACCAAAGCTTTTCATCATAGATTCTCAGCATCAAGGTTTGGCAACTCTAGTAGTGATGGATTGGGGAGAAGTTACAACTGGTGGTAGCTAGCTAGAATTCTGGATTATATTCTGTATCGTGCCATCTGTAAACTACTAAAAAGCACACTCATTTGCAAGTTTTTAAAATTAAATTAATTTTTCTCTTTCAGTTATTCTTTCTCTATTATTGTGATAAATCTTTTTGACACCATCGTTCGGTGGGTTCGGGGGTATGCAACAATCCCCCTAAACTTTCATTTTTGATGTATGTCTCATCAAAGAAGTTAAGATGAATGTTACATTAATTGTTTTAGTTTTAACTAAATGGATGACATGTATTTGCCTTTCGGCCTACAAATTGACGAAGACTTGTGCATGTAAATTCTCCAATTGTCTGCCTTATCTGCTTTTATTAATATGCATCTGAAATAGGCCAAAATTTGACCACCTCTATTTAGACTTGTGGTGTGCTGCAAGTCTTTGTTGCCATATGCCTATTGCCAATTACATCTCGGTACCATGTTGGATTCGTATAATATTAAGGTACCATGTTGTATTGTGCATGAGGCGTATAAGCTAGCTTTGAACTTCGTTGTTCAAATTTCGAGCTAAAAGTTTTCTCGAGCATCATCATTTGTTAATCACTCTGCCTTCAATGCCTCTGTTTCACTTAATCTTATAGGATTTCTTCCAAACATGTTCTTCGAAGTACCACATGGTTCCTCACCATTTCAATGCAACGGTGATCTGTCAACAGTGCAAGCCATTTGTTTAGACATAGTTGAGACAACTAAGATGAAAGTGGGAACTGGGAAGGTTTGTCTTGATTGGTGCAGGTTCAATACAAGGACTACTAGAGACCCTGATCCCCATGACAACTACTACAAGGAATTATATAAGCTTATGGTAGGTTTATGGTCATGATTGATTATAGCTGGTCGCCTTCATTGGTAAAAGACAATACGGGTACTGTTTTACCTCGTACTTTTTTAATGAAAAACTAAAGCCAATAAGAACAGCTAGCAAGGGTTCATCTTATAAGAAACACTACGATCGTGGGTCATCACTGAGTATTACAAGTTTGACTGCTATGCCTGAGACTTGGATTTCCCAATAGGCTGTGCAAGTTGTGCCCTTTAAGGAGCGTAGTTCTTTAGACGAAAAAGAGTTTTGGGGAAGAAAAAGAAAAAAAGCGTAGTTCCATGCTGGTGTCTACCCCCTGTCCCCCGAAAAAGTGTATTGTTTGTGGATTCTTATGTGTTCGTTTTCTGTTCATCATGGGTTGTCTACTTTATCTAGTTGTTGCAGTTTTGTATTAGAAATATTATTATTTTGATGGCTATGATCTAATGGGGGTTGACTTACTTGGTAAGCTTTCTATTATGTGTTGATATAACTTGAGTTCGATTTTTATAAATTGCTGTTGGTGCATGATATATAAACACTTTTGTGAATGCTTGATAAACTTGGAGACATCTCTTGATTTTGGATTGGATCAAGTCTTCCTCTAAATTAATTTTTTTCTGATAAAAAAGTATTTTGTTGGCTTTCAAGCTTTTTTTCACTCATTGTAATAGGTTCTACTTGTATTTTAAAAAAAATATTTGTAAAATAATAATAATAATTTTGTTGTTGTTGTTGTTTATTTTTTTTTTTTTCTCCTTCCAAAATGGTGTCTTCCCGTGGGATTAATCTCCTTGAGTCCTTTAATAGTGTGTGATTCTGAACGCCATATATTGCATGAGAAAAACTAGATTGTATAACATCCTATTTTAGTTCTATGTATACACTAAAAATTATCGCACATTACTGTTAAAATAGGTTGGGTTGTGACAACTAAGCGGTTTTGAGAGGAAGAGGATAACTCTAGTTATAGGCACTGATTTTAAACCTTAAACCCTAAAGGTTTAGCAATACCGAAAAAAAAAAAATTGAAAAATTCCTAAAGTTTTGCTAATTATTCACTAATTTGATTTAAAAATATTAATTACCACTAATAAATTTTTTAAATTGGATGGAGTTGGGGTGTGACATTTATACAATTACACAGGTAGACATTTTTTTTTTTTTTATGAAATACTAATATTTTACTTAGATTATTAAATCATATAATATTATCAAATAATCAAATAGTGTACTAAAAAATCATAACAATCCACCTAAAAAAAATCACAATAATCATACTTACGAAATTTAAGATTAATTGCATATACAAATATATAATATAATAATTCACATTTATATTTTTTTAATATTATTAGTCATGCTACTAGTGTGCACGAAATCCTAAATGATAATTGACGATTTACACAAAATATTTTTATATATTCAACATATTTGAACTACCTATGAGGTCAATTCTCATTTGATTGCGAATACACAAGATTATATAGATTCTTCACAAAAAATTATCTTCTTAAGATTTAAATTCACATATTTCTCATAAAGGTTTAGGTTGGCTATTACTTCAATCAATTCTTTGTGAGTAATATTCTATAAATGTTAATAAATCTACGATAGAGTGGATAACCGCATAATTTTATTATTTACTATTGTTTTACAAAAAAGTTCTTCAATAAACCTAATATTTAAGGCATGTTTTTATTAATTTTTTGTGTTCGAAAAAAAGTAGTAAGTGAAAGTCAAAATAGAAGGCGTTGTTACGAAATTAAATGGATTTCTTAATGTACAACAACTTTTTTGAAAAAGAATTTAATTTTAAAGTATTATATTTTCATATTATTATTTAATCATATATTGTGAAAATCAATTATATATTATCATATTTGTGATTTTAAGGTAATTTATTATTATAATCAAATATTATAATGATGTATTAACTTATAATTAAATAATAAAAAAAATTTTACACTAAAATAATAATATAAAATTTTTTTATACCAACAATATATCAAACTCAAATATTATAAGCGAATGGTGACTATACATAATTTTGTAAGATTTTTTTTTATGAATCTAAGATTATTTTTCACACTCCATAAAAAAAAAAGTATTGTGTTATTGGCTTACCTTTTGTTTATGAATTTACTAAACTCCACCAAATGAGGCTAGTAAATGATAAGATGATGTTTATGGTTTTGAATTGAGGGCTAGCTCTTGGAAGCATCCTCTAAAGGAGTAGGCCTTACAATCTCATATACTATGCTTCTTCAAGTCAAGAGGCTTGTGGCCAACTTACCATCCTCTTAGCCCATTGTCAGCAATGTTCATGGATCCATGTGGACATCTGTTAGACTGTTACAATACATGATTTTGTGCTTCAATTAATTGCTTCACCTATCAATCATCCTTGCCTCTTTCTACACAAAACTTCTCCCTTTTTCCTTTTTCCCCAAACCCCAGTTCTCTTTGCATGGTGATTCATGAATTGCGAAACCCTTCATTTTTACCCCACATAAATTAGTTATATATATTATATTCACTATAAAAATCCTAGGATTCTCACCGGATTCAATTCAAAGGTCCATTCTCATCCGAGGAGCAAATAGGTAAGCAGAAAAAAGCTGTCACCATAATAATGTCTCACTAGATTTAGGAAGCGCCAGTCTCACATCACGTTATCCAATGCACACACTAAATTCACATCAAATCTGTGACACATTTTATTTTTCTCTCTTTTTCACTTCTCTTGTACCATTGCCATTATCCTGCCATGGACCCAAAACCTTCACCCACAGAAAGCCCTCTCTTCTGACCAAAAGAGCCCGCAACAAGTTTTCAAAACGAACATGCCCACACAGAAAGAAACAGTCTTTTTCACTTCCCTTTGTTCTGCAGCCATGGTTCCTTCATTCTTATGCCCAATATATTCTTCCCTCCCAACCTTTCTGATTCTTCCACCTCTTTACCAAACACCAAAACCCTAGATTTTCCCCTCTTTCCAAATTCCAACCAATTCATTCTGTGTGCTCTTTACCCCACAAAAGTAACTAAAAATCCTCCCTTTATTTTTCCTTCTATCACATCTCCACACTAATTCTCTGCCCTTTTGATCCCGTCAACAGCTGCTGCTTTTTTGCATAAATTCCCAATTTCTCTACGTGGGTCTTCGATAAATTTGCCACGTTTTTGGTCCCTGATCGCGAATGGGTATGGCCTAGCTCTGCTCAGCAACTTGTTTTGTCACCAAAAGAACGATTTTTTTTTTTTTTTTGTTTTTTGGGCCAAGTGTTTGTGGTTGATTTCAAAAAGGTCGAATTATTTTGTGCTGTTTTGTGTTCAGAGGAAACCATTAAAAAAGACTTAAATTATAATGACTTGTTTATACACATAGTTTTTATGATAAGATTCGGTGGTGTCATTTGATATATCTAGATGAATTCACTTAGTGGGAAAAGACTTAGTCCTTGTTTTTGGTGGTGGTTAATGTTGGGGTTGAATGATTTTCTGAGAAGCATTTTCTTTGTTTCCAAACAGTTTTGAGTTTCAGGAGGAAGAATGTCTGATGATATGCTCGTGCATTTCTCTTCCAACTCTTCTAACCAGTCGGACCAGTCTCTTCCTACAAAGATTGCAAAGCTGGAAGCTCGCCTGGTGGGCAAGGCTTCTTCCACTGCTGCTCAGCAATCAGGTTGGTCCTCTGTTCCTTCAGCTGGGAAGTTTGGAGGAGCTGCTGAGGATTTGGCTGAACCATCCACTTCCAGTGATTCCGATGATGATGTAAGTCTTGGCTCAATTTAATGGCATGGCTTTGGTAATTTTTGTCTGCTTTTATAAGGGCTCTTATAATCGTTATGGTTTATTGTATTGCTAGGGATGAGTGGTTGACTGGTTGTTTTTTTTATCTATATATGGTTTTGGATGATTGAAAGTCATAAATGTATGTGGTATATTTTGTGTTCATTAGTTGTTTGTTGATGAGATGATTGCCGATTTTCTGTGTTTAATTTATCAATGATCTGGGACATCAGTAGATGTATGGATATATATTTTCCTTTGATGAGTTACTGAGTTGATTAAATTGTCTTTATCCTTATATTTCCGTTCCAGAATGGTGGTGAATTTTTAATACAAGCCAACACACAGAAGCGGCTAAAACGTCAAGAAGATGATAATTCTAATATTTTTGAACATATTGAGGTTAGTTTTTATCTGATGACTTGGTATACTAATAGGATAACTGGCTACATCTCATGTTGTAAATACAGCAACTCACTATATAAATTGCTTCCATTTTGGCTTACTTTTCAATGTTGTGCTGTTGTTATCTTATGGTACTGGTATTTTGAGGACTTTAACCCATTCATAAGAATTGGCACGCTTTATCTCAGAAATTGGTCATCTAGTTGTTTCCAATTGACATGATTTACATATCAGGTTACAACTGATGGAAGACAAACTAGTTCTGAGCCTGTTGAGACAAAAATTAGTGTCGATGTGAATAGAAAGAAACATGGTCGTGGAAGAGGGAGTTCTGGTTCAGGAAGGGGCCGGGGTTCCAGAGTTAATGATCAGATCAGAGCACAAAATCCTCCACCAACTGCTTTGACTTCAAACGGTCAGATTGAGAATTTATACCATAAAGTATGCTCCTTACCCTGAGACATTTGGTTCTTTACTTCTTTATTGTAGTTTGCATTTGTTAGTTGTCACTTAAACTGTTCTTAACAATTAACATTATATCCATATATAGTCAACAGTCAACACATAATTGCAAATATAGTTGTAAACATTACATCAATAACTGATTATTATTTAATAATGGAGACCTGAAATTCAAACCTCTTCCGTTGGGTACAGGGAGCTGATTGTATTTTCTGTAGTTTATACTTTATAGCTAAAAGAAAATTTAATTGCATTTGCCTCAGATGGGTTTTATTTTGTTGCTTTTTTAAGTGTATACTTGACGCCAGTGCAATGTTTTATTAATTATTCTTGGTTTGGCAAGGTTTGTTTGGCATTATGGTCTGTAGGTCTAGTTGAATCTTTTAGCTCTTAGGTTTATGCAAATTGGAATCTTTTGTGGTTCCTATCAATGGAACTTTCATAAGTTTAGAATGACATATTGCTTAAGCAATTAATTTTATAGATTGATCATTTATATTGTACTCCTTGATTGTTCACTACAAAGATCATGTTCATTTTCAGGATGGCAGACTCAAAGATCAGTTTCGTAATGATAATTGTGCTTCATTAGAGGTATTGCTTCTGCTCAATTTTGAGTCCCACTTACAAATTTTATGGTAAATAAAATGAATGTGTGGCTTTGTATGAAAATAAAATAATAAATAGAAGTTTGACATGATCTCTTTCATTTCTTGCTCCATGCACTGTAACTGAATGATTTGATTTATATACCTTACTGATACTTTAAGTTTTATTCTATTGGAGGCATTAAAATATTGTAAATGCCAACTTTTTCTTATTTTATTTGTTGTTGTCTTAAATTAGGAGGAGGTGGCATCTTTACGTGCTAAAGTTATTGCATTGGAGGAGGACTTGCGTAAATCAAAACAAGAGACCTCTGATTATCAGAATCTTTGTCGACAGTTGGAAAAGGTATGATGTGACAACTATTCACAATAAAAATTGTGAATCAGAAGGCTGTTTTCTGATTCTTGAATTGTATCAAGTTGTAAGACACCATCACAAATCGATAAATAGTTTCAACAGCTATATTAATATCAAATATGACATTTAATTTGTTATGAGCAACTATTCATACATTAATTTCAGATTCAAAGGTAATTAAGTCTGAAAATGATAAAATCTTTTGCAATACATTTCTAGCAGGAGAAGCAAGTGGGCAGTTGGTATTGTGGTACTTTTCTGTTTATTGATCAAACAAAGGTCCTAATTCACATGCTCAGCAGCATTTTTCAGCACAGAAATCTCTCATTCTACCTTTTTTTATCGGGCTTTTGAAGAAAATGCATTTAGGTTTGAAAACAATGTGCACATTTATATTTGTCCGAACTGGTCTGTTGCAACTTGACTGAAATATTCTAAATATCCTCTACTGTTGCATTTTTAAATCGTATCATTACAGCTCTGGAGCAATGACGATTTTCTATTCTTTTAATGCTTGATTGTGGCATGTGCAGGAACTGAAGGACCTGACAGATCAAGAACAGCAAATGAAGCCAAAGGTGTGATAATTGTCAGCTTTGATTGCACAGAATTTTCTTGAATATATCAAGAAGCTTCATTGGTTTTGATATATATGTTATTCGAAATGAAAGCACTGATGCCCTTGTGGTGCCCCCAAAACACCAAATGACTACATTGTGCAGAAAAAGCTCTATTGATTGATGTACAACATGGGATTATTAATTTTTGGATAAAAGAACAATTTTATTAAGATGGAGAAAGGAAGAATAAAAAGATATAGGATTATAACTTAACCCAATCAAAGTGAGTGAATGTGTATTGCATAGGAAGTTTGTTTTTAAGTTTCATCCCATTATGTGATTTTTAAATGATGAGAAGAGATCATATCAGAGGTTGGACATGTGGACACCCCCCCCCCCAAAAAAAAAACCAAAAAAAAAAAACAGAAAAATGTAGAATATCATGGAATATTTTTGAGAAAAAAATATCAATGAACTTTCTTTGTATCATGCATCAAATATAGGCAGAAGTTTTACATTTGATCCTTCTATTTTGCAGAGAACGAAAATAATATCTGATTTGCTGATATCGGTTTCAAAGGCTGAGAGACAAGAAGCCAGGTTGAAAGTGCGACAAGACTCACTGAGACTTGGAAATGTTGGTGTAATAAGGTATAAGTGAGGCATTGTAAGAAACCATTTTTCATATCATCTTTTCATTCTTTTTTTGATCTCATATTGGTTTGGTTTTGAATCGTAGAGCTGGAACTGTGTTATCTGAGACCTGGGAAGATGGTCAAGCGTTAAAGGATCTGAATGCCCAGCTTGTATGTCTCATTTTCTTTCTCCCTGCTCATGATGTCTTGTCTTTTTCCTTTTTTTTTTTTTTTTTAAAGTTTTACCCTACTATTTTTAATTCATTGATTTAGTTTTTGTAGTTTTTTTTTTTTTTGAAAAAAAAATTTATTTGTTACTTATTGTATGTCAGTACCTAAAGCCAGCTACTGTGGGAGTCATCTTCTGTATAGTTTACACCTCTTTAGAAATAATTTTACATAATTTTGCTTTCAAAATAATATGTAAATCTTAGAGGACAGAAACGGGTTTCTTCATAACAACCTTGTCCATTAAGAGTTTTTTACCAAGGATATCTTTTGGCGCCAATTTACCAAAGAATAGTAGCCTGTGCCTGAGTTAGCAGAAGTATTTCAGTCAAATTTATCCCGATCAATATCTGGTTTGCAGCAAGGGTAAATTTGGAATACCCTATCCTTTTCCTTTGGGCTTCGGTACTGAATGAGCTCTCTAGACTCATTGAACATGACTTTTTTTCTGGAGAAGATTGAGCATGACTTTTGTAATGCATACTGGTGATAATTGACCTTTGGTAATAATGATTTGGGAAAGAAAGTGTCATGCAGATAAGAGAGAGAAATTTAAAGCTCCTATAATACTTATAATTTATATTTGCTTTGATTATATGAAATTCTTATGCATACTATGAAGTCAAACATGAAAACTTTCTGTTTCTGATGGAACACTCAGTTGTTCAATTTAAATACCAGTCTCTACAGATATTTTCCTATTTCATTTCTGTAAAAGTGAAATTGTGTGCAGTGTGCTTTTCATTAACCTTTTTACATTACAAATATCATGAAACTTGGACCATTTTGCTTCAGTTGGGTAGATGATTGAATATAATTATAAAGATATTGTTTTTGAAGTTTCAAGTGTTTTCTTCTTGAGTAATATTCGGTCATAGCACAGGGCATGTTATGTCCATCTGTCTGTACCCCTCCGCCCCAAGAAAAAACAAAAAAAAAATTGAAGCCCTTGTTTATGAGAGCTTGCATTATACATAAGAATTTAATTTAAATGCACTGACAGTGTAAAACAATTTTACACTGTCAGCTAATAGAAATAGTGAAAAGTGCCAACTCATATAAATAATCACCCATTATAATGAGGGATCCACCATAATTTCTCACTTTCCTTTATTTCTATTGGTTAATAGTTCTAAATTGTTTTATACTGTCAGTACATACCAATTAAACTTTATACATAATGTGAATTCATCTTTTGAATTTTTTTTCTTTTTTCTAGAGACAACTAATAGAAACAAAGGAGGCCATTGAACGGCAGCGCAAGTTATTCAAGAAAAAACAATCTGGTATCATCCTATTCCCGTTTTTCCTTTTAGCCCTTGGCCTCTTAAATTTGGGGATGTACTTTTCGTTTTCCACTCCCACTTCTTACTTTATACTAGTTGTCAGTATGAACGTGCCATTTATTTTTGTTAACCTGGATGTTAAGCATGTTGTTTTTATTGACTTTTGATAACCTTCACTACGTACTCACTTTCCAGATGCTATATATAACTGACCTTACGCCCCTTATAATGACCCAATGGACCTCAGGCTATCTATTTCCGGCTATTACTTGCTAGACTAACTTATATTATTTTACTCACTTTGTTAATAGTTTGTAAATTGTGTTTTGTTTTTTGTTATGGCCTTTTTCTGGCATAGATAAGGGCGATGGAACAGATGCAGAGGCTGGCTTACCAGAAGATGTTCTCATTCATGATGAAATCTATAAATCTCGACTAGCTAGCATCAAACGGGTAAGTTGCGACTTCTGCTTGCATGATTATTTTCTTCTGAGTTTCTAATAGCAGAAAAGTTTTCCAGGAAGAAGAAATTATTTTGCGTGAGAGGGATCGCTATGAACTTGAGAAGGGAAGGTTGATTCGTGAAATGAAACGCATACGGGATGAAGATGGTTCACGGTTTAACAACTTTCAGATTCTAAACCATCGTTATGCCCTTCTAAACCTTCTTGGAAAGGGAGGGTTCAGTGAGGTTTACAAGGTCAGAGCTTTTTCTAAGTATGATGATGCTAATGATAATAATAATAATGATAATCTGGCAGATACTGTACAAGGTTTTGAGCTACTAAAACCAGAATCTAGACAGTTCCTTCGCCTATATTGGCTGTTGTAAATAAATACCTTTTTGCAGTGATTTGAAGTAAGAAATTTCCAGCAGGCTTTTGACTTGGTGGAGCATAGGTACGTTGCCTGCAAGCTTCATGGTTTAAATCCTCAATGGAGTGAAGAGAAGAAGCAAAGTTACATGCGGCATGCCATTCGAGAGTATAATATTCACAAGACCCTGGTGCATCATCACATTGTCCGTTTATGGGACATCTTTGAGATTGATCAAAATACATTCTGCACTGTTCTAGAGTACTGTAGTGGTAAATACATTCAACTATTTTAGGAAGCTCATTATTTTGTTTATTCTTTTGATGTTGACTATAAATATTTCTTTTAACCTGAGTGATTTTATAATTTATGTTTCATTTCTTGTTTTGTCTAACCGTTCCCCCGTTTTTCTTCCTCTTTTCTTCCAGGGAAGGATCTTGATGCTATCCTTAAGGCAACACCTATATTGCCTGAGAGGGAGGCCAGGGTCATTCTAGTTCAGATTTTTCAAGGCCTTATTTACATGAATAAAAGAACACAGAGGATTATCCATTATGATTTAAAGCCTGGAAATGTTCTGTTCGATGAACTTGGTGTTGCCAAAGTGACTGATTTTGGTCTTAGCAAGATAGTGGAGGATGATGTTGGATCCCAGGGCATGGAACTTACATCCCAGGGAGCTGGAACATATTGGTAAGTGGTGAATATCATTGTTAATGGAACTGAAAATTTGAAGTGGTCCAAATTCGTAGGTTTCAACCTTCACTTTTTTTGCCACCCTTTACAATTGAATTGCATTAAAATTATAATTTAGTTTTTTGTCAGAGTTATGCATATGCTAAGACATTGTTTTTTTTTTTTTTTTTGGTTGATAAAAGAAGAAATTTATTGAGAAGAAGATAGATAGAAAATTACAAGAAGATAGGAGGAAACGAAGTCCTTTATACAAATACAAAAACTAGCTAGACAAGAAACTATCAATGAAGCATAGCTTTCCAATCTCTTAACAAGAAGAAAAATTCCTTTAAAGACCCAATAGAGGCTAAACGCCTAATCCTATGCCACAAAACTAGCTTGTCTGAGAATCTGTTATTGAAGGTGCGAGAATTTCGTTCCAACCAAATACTCCAAATTGTGGCATGTATAGAAATTGCTAGCAAGAGTTTGCCTCCGTTTTTCCAAAACCAACAAAACATGTCAATGGGAGCTAATTTAAGGTTGCAAGGCAGACCCAACATTCACCAAAGATACCAAACAAATTGCCCAATTAACATACTTGATATGTTGATACCATTACTGGCCAACTAGTTTTGGCATTTTGCCTGGTGTTACAAGGGAAAGAATGCACTAATACCGTGGCTATTGTCTAAATAATGAATTGCATCAGGTTATACTACAAAAGCATATGTGGACTTGTTTATATTGGTATTTGAATTCTGTCTGACACAAAGTATTGTGGGTTTAGTTAGCTGGATCTCCTTGATAGATATGCCTGTTCATGCACCTGTCGTACAATTTTTTTATTTTATCCATCTAAATTTAATAAAATATCTGTCCTTTCTGGTCAGAAAGTCTGGTTTTTCGAATGCAATATTGGTAATCTGTTTATTGGGGTCACTAATGCTAATCTAGCATATTTATCTTCCAATCAATAGTACTTAAGCTTTGATGCTTTGGGAAAACCTCTTTATGCCTTTTTATTTTCCTGTTTTCAATTTCCAGGTATTTGCCTCCTGAATGCTTTGAGCTCACCAAGACACCTCTTATATCATCAAAGGTAAAATATTTTCTATGCTGTACGTAGCTATCGATCTTCAGTCGTTTTGGGCAAAAGATATTTCACTTTTACACGTGTCACCTGGCACGGTGGTTGAGATTGTCCAAACCACTGAGTCTCGGTTGCCTAACACTTGTCCTTTTGGTTTGTCCAAACACCTTACAACAGTGTTATGCCTTGTGTTGTGGAAAACAGGTAGATGTCTGGTCTGCTGGTATTTTGTTCTATCAAATGCTCTTTGGCAGACGTCCTTTCGGGCATGACCAAACACAGGAGAGAATACTTCGTGAAGACACAATTATTAAGGCACGCAAGGTTGAATTTCCTTCTAGGCCTGCTGTTTCTAATGAGGCGAAGGTGAGTTTATGCTTCTCTCATGATTCCTGCCCATGGCTGGTTGTTGTCTGCTTCTTGTAGGTTATATTTGTGGTAAAACACTATCCAACTTTATTCCTTGTGCAAGGGCAATTAACCCTCATAGTCAATCTGAATGTGCAATTCTCCCCCTTCATATCACGATGCTATTAAAATGGTGATAGATTTGATAGCTAAGACTTAATAGTGTAATTTGCACCAATCAGGAAGTATTGTTCTTAGGCTTGAGCATCATACTAACTGAATTCCCCTTTATTATTTTATTTACCAAAGAAAACCTGTCAGATGTGGGAAGGTTGTCTTTCCCATTTAAGAACCTAAATATACACATGCTTGTAGCTGGTGTTACATTTTCATTTATACAGTTTCTGTATTTAGCTATAGTAAAAAACGTACTAAATTATATAACAACCTTCTTACATTCAGGAGTTAGGTTCAATTCTTACTGTCAAACCTGACAATATGTTCTGTACGTACAATTTTTTTGTCAGGATTTGATTCGGCGGTGTCTAACATATAACCAGGCTGAAAGACCAGATGTATTAACAATTGCTCAAGATCCATATCTCACATACTCAAAGAAGTAATGATGTTCACCGACATGCCTTTCTTACTCAAGACTCCACAGAGCATGAATGGAAGCACTCATCTTCTAACTTCAGTTACTGATTTAGCATTTGGATTTTGTATAGGTTGTAAAGATCTTGTAATTTTGTCAATGTGACAGAGAAGATGTTTCCCCACTCTTAAGGAAGCCCGGTTTTCTTCATTCATTTTATCTTTTGGTTCAAAAACATGGGAGGAGGAAAAGGCAAGTTGGTTTGACTTGACTTTATAAAGGTAGATGTATAGGTCCTCACAAGTGAGAAAGCTTTTGTAATTTTTTGGTACTCTAGCCCCAATTTTTAATGTTTTTGGATTGGCTACTTCTTCCCCCTCAAAATTTATTAATTTGTGGGGACTATTCTGAAGGAAGGGCTTATTTGAATATTTGTTTAGCATTTGACTTGCCCGAATGGTTTAGCAGACAGGCAAAGAACAAATAGATGAATCTATGTATGGCTTCATGAGGAATCAGGTAGCTCTTCCTGAGGAGGAACATTGTGATTGGAACATCCCTTCGTACAATCGAGGGAGTGTTATATCGTTTTAGCCTGATAACTAATTACTTTTTGGGCTTCGACGTGTCAGAATATATCTTCATTATGAAAAAATGCATACCGATTATTTTTGTAGCATTTTTCATATTGTCAAGGCCATTTCTTTTTAAGATAAATTGCAATTGATACTGTTTAAATATGACCCAGGTGCTAATTAAATCTTGGGAATTTTTTCGGTCAAATGACCCTCAATTACACGCAGTTACAAAACATATATCATCGATGAAATTGTTAATGGAATTATAATCTAACTTGCATATGTCAAGTGTGTGTGTGTATATATATATATATATATATATATATATATATATTCAAAGAACGTCGTTGGCATATTAGGCTGTATATTTGGCTCTTTTAAGCCTCAATCTTTTCGTGCTAGTTGTGACTTCTGTAAGACACAACATGGATCATGCAATGAAGTTGGCAGCATGTGCATCGGTAATTCGTGGAAGCTGCATTGAAACAAATGGATCGTTCCGTTTCTGACAGTAGTACATCACTGTAACTTTGTTTAAGAAGGGGAGGTTTTGTGGTACAACTACTAGGTTTAGTAATTGAAGAAACATTATTGGCCATGTCTACAAAGATAATTAACCCAACTGCAAATATCGCAAACCCCTTTAGCCATTGAAGGCACATATTGTCATTCAACAACAATTGAGCATTTTTTCACTAGTTTTTGAATAAGGTAGATTTATATATGAAAGAGGTTAAGAATAAAATCTATCAAAATCAACTAATTGTGTCTCAATAAGAAGTGTTCCAGAAGTGTCTAGAATGGAATAAATGGCTTTACAAAACAAATGGATCAAATTGAATTGGAAAATTGAGTCAACTATATAAATCAGATGACATTGTAGTGCCTTAATATAAATTATGTCTACGATCAAGCCATTCAAATGTGAATGAGACAACAAACTTGTTAACAAAAACAATATCGAAAGAGAAGCTCAAGTTATACACAAACTCGACTAACTTCCATGATTACTTCTTGAACAATGAGGCATACGACTTAATTTGTGGGTTACAAAGAGGAACCTGTCTTTAAGATTTGATAGGCAAACTAATCTCCAAGTGGAAAAATCATGGTGGAGGAAAGTTTTACTAGAATTATTATTTTGAAGAATATTGATGTATTTTCCTCTAAAATAAGATGCTACCCTAAGTCCAATGTCAATATACATGCAATTAAATGTCACATGAATACTTCTAACTTAACAGTTCAACACTTATTTTTTTTAAATGAAATCTCAAATTCAAGAATTCTAAATGGGAAAAAAAAAAACCAACATATAGAGTTTTATCTGTATAATAAACCGTCCTAGCTCGAGTCAAATAAATTGAAAGCTAATGAACTTAGAATATTGATGGTTCATATCCAAAAAAAAAAAAAAAACACCAAGTTATTACTCTGGACAAATTTCTAGTTCAAAAATATCAAATTGTCAATTCTAATAAGCAATTACCAAATTGGCAAATAATTTAATACACAGAAAATACACCAAAATAATCCATTTTCAGTTACTTGCAAGTCAATACCAATTTTGATGATAAAATAGTAACCGTACAAAATTCAACATACAAATACTGTATATGTACTTTGCCCTGCAATGCTAACATCGATTAAAATTTGCTTCTCTCTCCACTCACTGGAAGCAGCAAAACTCGAGGAGCTCTCCTTCAAACACTGAAACACCTACTTTGTAATTATATAAAAATGATCAACCTAATTTTCGTTTGGCAATTGCCGTTTATGTGACCTCTTCCTTTTCCTGCTTCTCTTCAGCGTGTTGTCTCCTTCTTTCACTTCCTGCATAAAAGCGACAATTAACAAACACATAATGAAACAGCCCGAAACAATATTGCCCTTGGAAACAAAATTTAACTTTCAGCAGATAAAACTCATCTAAAATATATATAACCATAGCTGAAGCATTCTAAACAAATTGGAAAATGCAATTTGGAATTTGCTCAATGTCCATACCAAAGCCAACGCAAACAGTTAAAGAGGAACAACATTTGTATTAATATCTAAATTGAATTATAGAGAATAGAGATCCAAAATAACTAATGCTAATAGCAGACAACATTTTGCAAACCTTTCTAACCCCTAAATTGGCGTCCAGTAATTGTTGATTACTAATTTCATTGGCAATAAATGATTGTAGTCGAATCACAATTAAAGCTACTCTATACAGTGCATGTTCAATTTGAAATATATATACATAAAATTTGCCAACTATACCTTCAAAGGACCAACATTTTGGTTATTGCGACTTTTCTTCTTGCATGAAAGTGGGTTCGGGCCCTGCAAGGTTGAAATATAGCCTTAAAAAAACTGTATCCTACTAAAAATAATAAAGCATTATTCGACTAAATTAAAACTTTTCTAATTTAAGTTCAATTGCAAACTAATGAAACTAACTTTCTATGCAAATTGTGTCAAACACTACAAATAAAAAACTAAAGGGAAAATTATAAAGAGAATAATTACAGCTAAAAATATTTCCAGTTTATCAACAATTATCTGCTCAACTACATACCAAAAAAAAAAAAAAATTATCCGCTCAACTGACTTACAGTATCGAAAACGTTACCACTTATCTACTTAATTAAGTAGATGAGTGTTTAATTTTTCCTTAACTGAAAAGGTTTTGCCAAGAATTCGTTTCTTACCATCACCAAAAAAGTATAATAGTATACACATGCCAAGATTTGCTCATTTTATATGAACATTAGCCTAGAGACTACAGTTTAAAAGGTGCCTTACCATTTTTTTTTCTTTCTTTTTTCGATTTAATCACTTCACATTTTCAAAGTTTCCATCAACAACCTTAATGGATGATAATGCCTTATGCTTTGACAGAATGACAATCAGAGATGAACTAATCATGACTATATGTTTCCTTCGGATTGAGGGACCGGTTTTTTATTTTCCCTGAAAATACAGATAGTCGAATGCTATCATGATCATGGTTGAATATAATCCAATGCCTCAACACATGCATAATATTTCAGCATAATTGTAAAGAATGAATCAAGTTGATGCATAATAAAACAAAAACAAAATAGAATGAGAAAACGATTGGGTTATAGAAACTGAGAAAAGCTTTATTCATTCAATCCCCACAAATTGTAAACATGTTCAGATGTCAATCACTCATATTTTGTACGATCCATAGCAATTTCATTTCCTACAGATTATTGCTACTCAAGTAAGCCACAGCCGGAAATGGTAAACACTAGAAGCCTAGAATATGGCAATCAAACCTTGAACTAGAAATAGATACAGCACAATTGTGGATACCTTTGCTCTTTTTCTCTTGAACTGAGGTTTATCCTTGATGTCCATTTGATTCCTTGCAGTGCTACTCCTTTTTAATGCCTCTACTTTTACAGTTTGATCTCTTGAATCCTTGTTTTCCATTATTTCAGTAATGGTATTTTGTGCTTCCTCACCAGCCAATCTATTCATTACCTTATTATTAAATATCCGGTACTCTTTCTCAGTCATATGCAATCGCCCTTCTTCAGAAGTTTTAACATATTGCCGTTGAAATGCAGATGGAGGTTCAAGGAAAAGAGCATTTCTGAGACCAAATATGAGAGGCACACCAGGTACCTATAGACAGAGTAAATCATTAACAAGAATAAATGTATGCCAAAGGGTACAATTCTGGGTGTCTTGCATCACTGTAACAACACATCAACAAATTTTAGACATTGATAACAGAAATTTTTCTTATTTTTCTTTTGATGAGTAAAGCGTCATGCTCCATCAGAAATATCAACAAGAAGTACATAGGAAACACACTGTAAGTTAAATCACTTATGATATAAATAGGAACCCTGGCTGAAGACTAAAATGAAACACAGCCATTTAAAATTCATAAAGTAACAAGCAGGGGTTGAAAAATATTTTATCTTCAACCAATTTAACAAGCAATAACTACCAGAAATGCTCTACTACTCCTCTCAAGCCAAAAATCATCCATGAGACAAGCTGGACAGGTTTCCAAGTCACAAAACTGGAGATAACTTAATCAGCAATGCCATCAAGATAGACAATGTTTCAAACATTCAGGGACAGTACTGTAGCCCAGGGTTAAAGCTGAAATGTGATGTTAACATGTTCGGACAAGGGGTCAAATGGGATTGGAATGGGAGTAGTCCACCTCCTTGGATAGAAATCTAAAAAGATTACAGAAATCTAATCCTAGAGATGAAGGAAGTGCCCTCCAATAACAAATAGCCAAGTAGATAAGTCAACTTGAGCACTTCATTAATCTGATGAGAAGTACATGAAAAATGATCCCCTTTATATAACACTGTAATTTTCTACAGCTAACTGGACACTTAAATAATGACAAATATTTAGACCACCAATTATGATATCAGACTTTTGCAGACTTGCAAAGAACAATGACATTTGAGTGGCTAAAAATATCTAATGCTCTTAAATAATTGTTATCTTTCTGCATCACTAGACCCATCCCCCATCTAGTGAATAAATGAGCCATGAAGTAGCAAGTTATGTATCAAGACAGTGTCTCTTGGCTCCCCAAACATCAATCATAGCAACCATTTTCAAAATTTGATTTAACTCTGGGTCTAATCCAGCAGTTCCAGTATCAAAAAGTTAGGGGGGAGGGAACAAATTCTCCAAAAATTGTCATTTTACTGCCAATTAAATACCAATCTCATCAACTGCACTAACATAAATCAATCAGTAACCCATCTTCCACCAACAGCAACATTAAATAGGCGTGTAAATCCACCAACTCACACTAACCATGCTTTTGGAATAATTGCTTTGGTTCTCACACCCCTCAGTTTCAAGGAGCGTTAGATGTTAAACAAGATGAAAACATACTTTTGACAACTTATGTGTGCAGAAAATCAATATGAATCAATATCTAAACAATGAAATAAGAAAAAAAAGTTTGCTACCAAGAAGATATTCTCAAGACGAATGTATTCCAAGTCCAACATACAGGAGAGATTCTTTCTGGATATTATTCAAACATATTGTTCCTCAATTATGTGAATAACTTTTTCCATGACAACAAAGAAAATGTTGAAATGAAAACAACATATTTAACTGTTGGAATAAACATTAAAATAAATAAATAAATAAATAAAAGCATACTAACCTCTTGCATTTTTTTCCGCAGGTCAGTGTCCTGACTAGCAACAAAGAAGTGCTCAGAATTATTTTCTCCAATAACCTCTTTGATGCAGGCATCTGCCCTAATACATTTGTCATGCTCACACCTGCAAATTGGAGTTTAGATAAAAGTAAATGACCATATCCATAGAAATACTAGTGCTCGAATTCAAATATCTTAATAAATTATCAGACACTGATGCTCAGAACTAAAAAAATAGAGCTTCAATTCTTCAAATTAGGGAACCATTTTACACAACATTTCTCCCAGAAAAATTAAAATTAACTAGTAGTCCTCCAGGATCTGTTTGGTAAGCAGGTTCTCCCATATTTCAGAAAAAATGTTGGATTTAAAAAATGATTAAGCAACTTAGTACATTTGATATCTCACTTTAGTCCCGAGAAGAAATGACTTGACACAAGTTTTGTACACTCAAGAAGTATCTCGTATAATTATTGAATTCAGTGACTAATTGCAAGAAGAGTATAATTTTGTGGATTTAGTTGCTAATTTACTCAGTAGAAATGTCTAATCTCGTCATAACTAGAGGTCTACCTGATTGAAAGTAGTCCAAAAGTCATTCGACTTGTGTCATGCATATACACCATGATGGAAAAAAAATAAAAAATAAAAGAGAAAAAAGGTTCCAAGAGAAGTGAATTCCATTGGCATCATATCCATATGTGTTCTAGCACTAAGGTGTATGTGTACATATATGGAATAAAGGAATTAGAAAGGAACAGAAGAAATAAGACCTTGCTATTAAAAGTTGTTGAGCTGCCTCAAAATCCTCAGAATATGAGCTACCAAGCCGTTTCAACTCAGCTAAAACACACCTGCAGCATCTCCATCGAACCCATAGCCCAAATTAATAAAGCAAAAAAATAAAGAAAAATAAATCTTTAAAAAGTCCAAAATGAGCCAAATTAATTAGGTTTTAGATATCAATGAGATTGAACAAAAAAAATGTTGAAATATATTTTTGGTTCTTAGACATGATACTCATATTTAATTTGGTCCCTAAGGTGAATGTGACACTTATTTTCAACTTGATCCTTATACTTCAGTGTTATAACTCCAACAACAGTGTTATAAATAGCGGTAATAAAAGGCAGAAACTACATCGAAAATAAACAAAAACCATTTTTCATAACAGGAAATTAAAATAATTTTAAAATAAAAATCAGGAAAAGAAAAAAAAAGGACCTGGTAGTGTAGAGCTTAACAGGAGCACTGAGAATATTGGCAAGGGCATTGTCAGCGGGGGTTATGCGATTCACAAGAAGATGGTGCACAAACGTGCCATCACATATAACCCTGAATGGCTTCCTGAAACCAAAACAAGCAGTGTAGAACGTCAAAATCTTCCTATGCCTCTTCTGCTTTTTCACCTTCATCTGCCAAAAAATAAAATAAAATAAAATTCAGCACACAATAGCAAAACCCATCTTTGTTAGTTGTTTGATTAAACTGATCAAACAAAATATATGCCATTAGACAGGACAGATTCATACATTGAAAAACTGAAAACCCAATGATAAACCAAAATTTCAATTGTTATAAACTAAGAACAATTTTTTTAAAGAAAAAAAAAAAAGACCTATACGAGCTTTGGAGGTAGACGCAAACACTGAAGGCAGAGAAGGGCGGTGTGAGAGAAAGGAAGCACGAGCGTCGCTGTGAGAGTGGCCAAGGAGCACGTGGCCGTGAAGGAGCAGTAGCCAACCAGGATTGCCGGTTAGCGCTTTGCCCCTTGGCGGCGAGAGAGAGATGGTGATTTGTGAGTTGTAGCATCCTTTGAGACGGGAAATTAGGCATATTAACTTAAATTCATATAATATGATTTTGTGTTATTTAGTGTAAATAATGTAGTATTGTATTGCATAAATTTATTTACTATAAATTAATCGAAGTTAGGGAGGTACAATTAGATTTGATTAATTAATTTTTAACGTATATAATGATACTCTTTGATTTTTATATCTTATTATTACAATACAATAATTATTAAATAAATAAAAATAATAAAATTTATTAATAAATTTAATTTTGATTAATTGATAATATAATATCTAACTATATATTATTATATTATATTATATTAATAAATATATTTGGCTCTTAAATCTATTATTTCAAAAAATAAAAGGATTTAAATGGATATTAACATAAATTTTTTTTACATAATTAGTACATTAACATCTTAAACAAAAAAAAATGCATTAAAATTAAATCTATTAAAAATTATATAAAAAATAATTTGTTATTAAAAATTAAAAATAAAGATTAATTTTGATATATTTTTAGTGTAAAAAAAATTTATATTATTATTTAATTATATATTTTTATTTGTAATATTTTTAAGATGGTAGACGGTTGATAGTGATGTGAAATGATGACCCATGACACGCCAAAAAGCAGGCATGGCTAAATAGGAAAAGCGGACTTAATATTCTAACCCGCCCCATTTAAGGGCAGGTTGGCGGGTTGTCCACCAAAAAAATAAAAAATAAAAAAATTATTTTAATATTTTTATTAGTTAAATTATTTTAAAAATTAGAAAAATATATTAAATAAAAAATTTACTTAAATAAAATAGAATAAAATAATCAAACTACATAATTTGTATCTAAATTTAACTTAAATATAAATATAATAAACTAATTGAAATATATAAATAAGTTTATAAATAATAATTAACTATAAATTTATATCATAAAATTTATAATATAAAGTTCATAAATTAATAAAAATATAATAATAACATAATTTATAATAAAAATCTAAATTTTTTTTTAAAAAGTACTCTTGCACTTAAAAAAAAAAAAAAAAGAAGAATTGACGACCTAACCCGCCAAATTTCACCAAAGCTCTGAGTTAGTAAGGCGGGTTTGGTAGATTAAAAATTTCTAGTGGGTTAAACATGTCAACCAAACCTGTTATTTTTGACTAGCCAACCTGGAGGATTGAGCCCATTTTACTATCTCTAACGATTGAGTTAAGTATTTTTACTGATATAGCAATATATAATTAGATATTTATGTAAAAAAAAAATTTTATCAAAATTAGATTCTTAAAAAATATTGAAATAAATTATAAATATCTTTACGTTGATCTTTACCCTATCTTTTTATGGCCTTAATATGAACCGCACAAATATATAATTTCCTCCCAACAGATTACTACAGGCAAATATTCAAGTGGCTGCTGCTGCTCGTGGTTTGGCCTTCAATTACGCCTTGGCTTGACCCCTCCCTCGCTCCCTCGTTTTGGTCTTAGAAGAAAAGAAAGCTAAGCTTCTGGACTATATAACAAGGGGAGAATAAATTGAGCATGGCTTTACCTTATTCATTTGCTATCACTAACCCATTTGCTAAGCCCCACAACACTTCACATCTTCAATACAATCAATTACAAAGAGCAAATGCAGTTGCATTGATAAAGTGCGAATCAAAAGACTCGTCAGGGGAGATAGAGTCAGAGTTGCCAGCAAAGCGTCCCAAGCTAGAAATAGGGTCTCCCATTATTGTCACAGAGGCTCCCAAGATGATCAAGACTGCTGCTTCTGTCCCATGCCTCAGGGTTAATTCTGGTTTGGTCAAGCCTGGTGATGTTGGAAGGTATTTCAACTCTTTCACACACACCATCCATTTTTATGTTATGAATTATTCACACAATTTCGGGTTAGGTAAAACCCTTCTTAAAGTGACAACTCCATAATTCAAACTTAGACATTGCAGATAAAGTTTGCTTAAAATTGCAGTCTAGTTCAGTTTTACTACAATCAATCACTCTTTTCTTATTCTTTCATTTTAGTTGAGAATCTTTTCCCATTTATTTTTGTGAAAAATTGATATTTTGTTTGACTATATTTTTCAAACTTGAGTAACTTAGTACAGGGAATTTAGTTCTCCAGAGGCATGTCAATGTAGTTCATATAAGGACTAATTAACTCAGTCAAATTTAAAGGTTAATGTATATATTATTTGGACTAATTACCGTTGGTTGACTATCTCATGAATTTCTCGACATCAATTCCTTAAATGCTAAATGGGCTATCACTTCCTACAGAATCGTGTCAAGAAAACCCAAGGATGTGTGGGCAGTGCGGCTCAGCATTGGAACCTATCTTATAGATGGGAAATATTTCAAGCCCTTGGACTTGGCTGAGTATAGCTGAACCAGGACTTATAATTATTGCTCCTAAAGTTGGTAATTTTCTGCATATCTTCTGCTACATTGTATAAACTAGCCAAGCACGTTTACTTATATACATTATACATGTATATGCAAGTGCATATGTTCTAGTCAATTGGCTATGATTCATGAGCAATGCTCTTCCTGATAAGCTACCCTGCTATACTTAGAATTCCATGGCGAAAGCATTTTGCTATTGGTTCAGGACATAAATGTTGTAGGGGAGTCTTCAAGATACTCGGTGACAAAATATAATATTCTATGTTAGGATTTAGGAATTGGGACTAAGCAGTAGAGGTGTGTCTTATGCCTTCAGGCTTTAACTATTTACGAGCAGGACCGAAAAAATAAATAAATAAATAAATATAGAGCAAAAAGAAATAACTTCTCAGTAATTACAGCAAGGCATGCTTAAAATGTCCTGGCATGATCTCTGAAATATAGAATTTTATTTTGAATGTTCTTCCCAAAACTCAACCGTGACGGTGACTGGATATCAAAATGCTTTCAAATTAAGTATTAAAACCAGGCAATTCCAAATGTCACAGATACACAAGAAAACCAGCTTGGCTACCTTATTTTGAACTTTATTATATGTTTTTCGTCCCTTTTTCATGGCATATGTATCTTCTTAAATATAAACACAATCATATGTGCAAGCCCACTAATGCACTCGATCATGTTTTATTCAGTTAGCCTACAATTGGAGCCCAAAAACAAAAATAAAAATAAAAGGCAAAAACTTTTCTTTTGCTTTAGTAAGAAAAGCCAACACGATAACACAAAAAGCTTCAAACATCTACTCCAGATATGATCTCCGGGTTACATTATCATTAGCTAATGATCAGGTTTGATGAATTTGATTTAAATTAGGGATCAACTTACGCATGAATACCATGGCTAGAGACAGCATTACATATGCACAATTTTTTTTTTTCAATCATAAATCTACTTTTTGATTAAATTTCAAAACTTAACATAATTATTTTGGTTGAGTTTTGCTTAAGATAATTTAAATAATTTAATTTTGACACAATATTAGTATAAAAGTATTTTATATATACATTAAATCATATATTATTATATAAGCACAAGTGTTTGACTCATATTTTCACCGTCTCCTAAGTATTGCCTTATTGCAGTATTGGTATTTTTTTTATAAGTCAAAATAGTTAATTTAATTTTTACATTAGCACAAATCTGAGACACTTGTGGTTAATACTTAATGTATACAACTTTTATATGCAGTCATTTAGATAGGTAAAGTTGATGAAGAGCGATAAGCTGTATACTCTAATTAATTCAAACCCATTCAACTTCTGCATGGTTTGGATTTGCAGATTCGTTGATCCCAGATGCACTTTAGTTGTGATTTTGCAATTGTAGGTATTGTCGATGCCATAATGCAGCTGATATGGTGCAAAAATTATGTTTCATACAACACATAAAAAAACTCTCATTAGTTTTAGTCTCTTCATTCACTGGTCACAATAAACATTCAATCTCGTTGTTACACAATCTAACATGCATGCTACGAAGACATTAGTGAAGTGTACAAATAGCTTAATGTGGGATTGAAATTGGAAACAACACAGATCAAGCCAAAATGCGGCCAGTGAAACCCACATTGCAATTTCGATTCGATTGTATCACCATTTATGTTGTGGCAATTTTCTATTTTTCTTTTTAATTTATAAAGTTTAGGTTAAACAAAAGACTCGCTCCAATTTAAAATTAGATTTGCTTTTAAGCTCATTAAACACTTACATAAGTAATTACAAATCAACCACCATAAGGGGAAGCTTAAATTTTAGCAATTAGTTACTTCATGGTGATATATAAGTGAAAGGATGATTATCCAACTCGAACATGATTACATCGGGTAAGAGGATAATTGTGATTTTAACAAAAAAAAATTACTTTCAATTGCACAGGGATACCGTCGCACCTCTATAATTTAAAACCATAAATTATTTCACAAACACCTTAAAATTTTCAAAATAAGTGTGTTGAGACTAAAATTGTTTAATGTTGTAAAGTTTTCTATTATATATAAAGAAGTTAAGTGCGTCCCTTTAATTTTAATTATTCATTTTGCTTTTGGGACATAATTACTCATTTTGTTGGTAAGTTAGAAGGAAAAAATCAGAAGCCAAAATTTGCATGGTTCACTTTGATATTGTACTTTAATATTGTCTAAAATTAAATCAAATAATCATGTTTAACTAATTAGAACCAATCATCATTAATGGGACAATTATCTACTAATGTTATTATTTTTTAAATATTTTTATTGTTTTGACTGATTTTTCATTTCAATTCAATATTTTTTAATACTTAATTTATCGTATTGACAATATTGTATTTATTATTCATATTATTTTTAATTATTTAAAATAAATATTTTTAATTTGAATTTGAATTAATAAAAATTGTTAAGGATTCAAAAGTCAAAGAAAAACACCTTAATGTGATATTTAGAATGAATAAAAATAGGAATTGATTTGATTTGTAAATCAAATCTTAAATTTGAAACTTTTAAAAACAATAAATTATTTAATTTGATAAGTTCCATAGAATTTGATTGTTTTAACTTTAAAATCTTATCAAATTTAATAAAATTTAATGAGAATTGATTTAACTTTAATCTTAAATTCAAATTGAATCAAATCATTTTCTTTTTTAATAATTCCAAATACTATTTAATAGACTCCAAATATAATAATTGTTATCTAAATTAATCCATATTCAAAGTCAGGCATTTAAATCAATTCAAATCCAAACATAATAATTTTAAATAATTGATATTATTTCAAATATAATATTTGATTCATAAATTAAATCAATTCAAATAAAATCAATTAAAATCAAATTAATTTTATTTTTAAATATTCTAAACACTACTCTATCAAAAAAATTCTAAACACGAGTAATGATTCATTTAGGATGATCTGAATTAGTTTTACTTTAAATTAAATTTTTAATGTATTTTCAGTCAATGAATAAATTTTAATTGAAGGGCATATTTAGTGTGAGTTCGTTTTCTTGCATCAAGGCAAAATATAAGATATTACTCATTTTAGTCATTTGGACTTTTTGACCAATTAAGTTCGATTTATTTAAATTATGCTGAGTTCGAATTATTTAAATTAATTCTATCATAAATTAATAAAAAATTAATTCTTTAATTATATAATATTCTATTAATTTTTTTTCCTAAATTTATTTATCTTTTTCCCTCTAATTTATCTGCTCGTGTCATATTCCTCATTAGGAATTACGAATATGAATTTTTTGTCCAACAAAAATCATTTTTGGGTAATATATCTATTAATCTTAGAGGTATAGCGTAAACTAACAATCACTCTCGTTAAAAAAAATAAAAAATAAAAAGGTCGCAGCTACGCTTTCCTTTTCTTGGTAGGAAAAACAAAAAACCCAAAAAAAAAAGTGTTTCCAATTTTTGCCGCCTTATATTGTTCCCGCCATTCCCTCCACGTCCGCTCCAACCGCACGCTGCGGGAAACAGAAAATCAAAATCAGAAGGGGCTTCAGCTTCAACTTGGTTACTACACTGTTCACTGAACCTTTTTCCGTGCCTCAGGTATTCTCTCTGCAACAATCGAACTCAATTTTCAACAGTAAACTGCAACAAATTCAACACATGCTAATTCTTCTCCTTAATCTTTTGCTCTGTAACTCTGTTCTCAACTTCAATTTTCCGAAAAATTTTTGAAATCCTAAAAACGGTTCACGAGGTAAATATTGTTCGGATTTCTCGTCCTGGTGCGTGATTTCGATGCTGAAACGTGAAGGAACACTTCACGCCGTGATTCCGTGTTGGATTTCGAGATGTAGTTTCTGGTTTGGAAGTCAAAACTGCATGGTTTTTGTTGTTGCTTGTTGTTTGTTGAGAGTGTGCGAACTTATGTGTACTTTTTGATAATGCTTTAGAACTAGGACTCGTTGGGAATTTGGTGTTTTCGTTGGGAATTAGGGCTTAGCCTCACTGGGTTCTGTGCATGTTCACTCCATTATGAACGATGTGATTTTCGAATTCTATTGTGACGGTAATTTGTCTCTGTTTTACATGTACACTGCTGCTGCGGCTTTAGAAAGGATGTAGATTGTAGAATGTTTTGTGTTGTGTTTCTAATGCGATAGATGCTTATGGATTGTTTGTTTAATTCTCATAGGTACGGTTATGCTATTTTTCAACATGTACATTAAGCAGGTAATTTCCCTTTGATGTGATTTATATATTACTTCTGCTGTAATCTAAATCGGGCAATTTGGTTAGATTGCATTTTTGTGTTACAAAGGCTGCCCCTCTTCTGGGCATCCTATACAATTTCTCTGCTTGCAGTTGGTTCCTTGTCAAATGGATGTTTGATGTATGTATGGGCTGCTTTTCAGGTTGTGATTGAAGGTTTTACGAGTTACAAAGAGCAAATTGCCACAGAGACTTTCAGTCCTAAAGTTAATTGTGTTGGTAATAATTTCACTGATAACCTTTTAGATGCTTTCTTCTATTTATTCAAGAAAATCCTTTGAATTGCATTAATTCATTCGTGATATGTTGCAATGGCAGCTCAACAAAGTACAATTTGAGGCAACATGAAATAAACTGTTTTGTCATATTTTTTTAGAAGTATTTGCATTGACTGATAGACTACTTACATGTAGACATTAGTGACTGTGAAAATCTGCTAGTAGTATATATATATATATATATATTGAGACGAAGAGATTGAATTACAGAAAGTGAGGAGGATAAGTAATCCTCCTAAACCGAAAAGGAGATGAATACCAGATAGGTAAAAAAGGGGGAAAAAATAATGTATCGAAGCTTTCCAATTCCTTATCATATCTTTTAGAGGAACCCGTTAAAAAAGAATGTACGATTTGCACCAATAGGTGAAAGCCACCTAATCTTATCCCAAATCAAGTGATGTGCAGGAATCTCTTAAGAGATACGCGAGTAGTTCTCTAGGCAAATACATCATATGATAGCATAGATTGTACATTGCCATAAAAGTTTAGCCTCTTTCATCTCCCAAAACCATGGAAGCTAACCCCGAAGAACTGGTCCAATGAGCTAGGGGACACCCAACATTCATTGAAAATACCAAATAAGGAGTGCTAAAGAATCAACAGCAGAACAATGTAAGAACAAAGTAGTATGATAACAATTAAAATTAATGGTCAAAGTTTTAAATTGTATTTATAAAAAATTGCAAATAGACATATGGTTTGCTTGTGATGAGATGGGAAGTGTTTTCTGTGATCTTATTCTATAGTTCTTTCTTTCTTTCTTTCTTTTTTCTCTCTTTTGGATAGAGAAAACTTCATGAGTAAGAGAAATACAATAGCAGAGGGTAAGGACAGTCTTAGGTTAGGAACATAGTTGTTAATATCCTAAGACATGTGATACGCATAGCAAATTTAAGATTTTGTTACGATCAGTTCTAGTATCGTAATATTAGTAGATATCGCCTCATTGTCATTAATATCCCTTGAAGTTGAATACTGCTTGTATCATTTACGGATAGAGTAGCGGGGAATTTCTGGATTTTAACTGATTTTAATGACTGAAAATTCTGGAAATTTGCAATTTTATAACCAGAAAAGGAAAAGCAAAGAGTTTCCTACCCATTAGAATTCTCTAAACTCCAAGATAAAGAATCAAAAACAAAAAAACCGTTGAAAGGTCTCATGAGTCAAAGCTCCAAAGACTCTGTTAAAGAGCAGTGAAGACTTATTTATTCATATTTTGATATACATTCAGGATGCGGAACTTGCATATTTTTCAATTTTTATCATTTTTGTTATGTCTTTAGTTTATGATTATACTATAAATATACCATAATGATGTATTCATGTATAATAAAATATCTTATGGTACTCGCTACGTTATGTTATGAACTTACTGTTTGTAAAATTTAGAAAATCGAGACATGTTACGGTACAGAAATGACAACTATGGTTAGTAGAAACAAGAAGAAAAATACCAAAAAATTCATTAAGAAAGCAAAACCTGCCAATCCCACTGCATGACAAAAGAGAGCCCTCTAATATTACGTCATGGACAATCTCTCCCAAAAGCTTAAACTGTTTGGTAGAGATGCATAAATGATTTTTACATTTAACACTTTATAATGTAATGCACCTTTCTTTTCTTCAATATTTAATGTGAAGTTGTTCAAAAGCTCACTTTCAACCTCTCTGTTAAGATAATGCATCTTCATGATATTGGTTAGTAACATTAATAATATATATATTTATTTTTTTGCAGTTGGTGCTAATGGATCTGGGAAGACAAACTTTTTCCATGGTAAGAAAATAATCATCCTTTTGTTGCTATCACTTTATTTATTTAGTGACTGGTATTTACTCTTTGGGATGTACTTGAAATTGGATCTCTCACCTTTGATTTGCTACTCTTTTGTTTTTGTTTTTTTTGGATTTTTTTAACATTTTCTTTTGTATCCAGCTATTCATTTTGTGTTGAGTGATATCTATCAGAACCTACGCAATGAGGATCGCAATAAACTACTCCATGAGGCATAGTGCATATATCTTTCATTTTGAGCTTTGGTTCTTATCTATTACTAATCAGTTTTAGAATCTGATTATGCTAAAATGAATTATTCCCTATACAGCAAGGGGCTGGACACCAGGTTTTATCTGCATTTGTGGAGATTGTGTTTGATAATTCAGACAATCGTATCCCGGTAACTTTCATTTTGAGTAATCACTTCTTTTCTGGTAAAGGGCGCTACGAGGATGATTTTCTACATTGTTTAAACTTTCTTTGATTTGTTTACATTCCTGAAACATTTTATATAAAAGTAAACATGTATTTTGGTCCGTGAAATATGCATGGGACATTAATTTAGTTCCTGAAAGTTTTTGACATTAAATAGGTCTTTGAAAGTTAATATGTGATATCATGTTAGTCCCTAATAGTTGTTTGACACCAAATAGGTTCCTAAAAGTTAAAATTTGACATTAATTTAGTCCTTTTGAAAGTTATTTGACATCAAATAGCTCCTTGAAAACTCAATCTTTATCAAAAGAGGGGGGGTTCAAATAGATGTTGCATGCATCTTTTAAGTACCAAAGTGATCTCACATTTAAACTTTTAAGGACCTATTTGATGTCAAAAAATTTTTAGGGACTAAGTTAATGTCATATGCATCTTTTAGAGACTAAAATACATGTGTACTCTTTATTTAATCGCTTACACAAATTTCCTTATAGGTTTAGAAAAAACATTATAAATGCTAGTTTTTTCTTTTTGGTGATCGAAATGTTTTTCAGAAATTGTGTGATTGCCTTGGTGATGGAAATATAACTTTATTTGGTACTTCTTCTGTTTCTTGATCAAAGTATAAATAATCCAGAGGCTGTTATAGAACATATTCATATGGATACTGCTAATCAGTTAGCTTTTTTACTATTTTTAAATTTTAACTTGTCATTCTCAATTTTTTTTAACTGTGGTGGTTGGTTGGATATTTGTGTATTTTCGTGTAATGAATGCATATTATGGGTTATGCTGCTCAATTCATTTATGGAAAATGAGTCTATGAATCTAATAACAAAACGATTTTGAAGTTAGCTAAATAAATACTTGTGATTACTAGATGAGTATAGTTTCGTTTTCTCCATGCCATTTTTGAGTTATTTGGTTTCTATGTTGAATAAAGTTCTTCCCATTTCCAATTTTGAATGTCTTTGGCATTATTCTTTGGGATTCTAATGTTGAATACTTTCTGCTTGCTCTGAAGTCATTTGATTGATGAGGTATTCTGGGTTGGTCAGAATGTTGATTTCACTTTCTTTTTTTTTTTTTTTTGAAACTACAATTTTGATTTTATAGGCTTGTTACATTTCAAATATTTCTTTTAGTCATTGAGGAAATACTGGTATTAATGCTTGGTGGTGTAATGTTTACATTGCTTCAGAGTTGCTTGCTTTTCCCTTTCTCAATTAAGACTAAAGGGATTTTTGTTTTATAACCACTTATTTGTGATATTCTTGTGTGTGTATCTCTGCATCTATCTGTGCTTCTAAATAGGTTGACAAGGAGGAAGTGCGCTTGCGCCGGACTATTGGTTTGAAAAAGGATGAGTGTTTTCTAGACGGAAAACACATAACGTGAGTATAATAGATTAACATGTTAGAGCATGTACTAGATATTCATTTCTAGCTTTAGAGAAAAACAATATAATTTGTTTAATGCTGCTTAGTTCAATGAGTATATCCTTAGGGGGCGTTTGGCATGCTGTATTAGGCATGATAGAATAAGGTAATACAATACGTTATGATCTTATCCATTGTTTGGTGCAGTCAACGTATTGTATAAGCTTATCCATCAAACCTCCCTTATACGTTATAATGATGGATAACTTAATACGGCCTAGGGAGGGCGTATTAGGCCTGATTAACTTTTAATGTGTAAGTGTTTTTTCACTTTTTTTATTTTTTAATATATTTTATTAAAAGAAAATTAATTATTAAATAAATAATAAATAAATATTTTTTAAAAAATAATTATAAAATAATTATTCAAATTGAAATAAAAATACAGGAATAAAAATTTATTATTAAAATATATAAATAATAATATTTAATATAAATTTAATTATATATAATAAAAAATACAACCAAATATAGGAATATGATACTAACCCTATTTAGATTTTGATGTATAAAAATTCCATCTCTATTTCACTCTTTCCTCTCTCTCTCATATTTTTTATATTTATAAAAAAAATATTAAAAATAAATAAGTAAATAATTTTTAATATAAAATTATTTTTATATATAATAAAAAATAGCTTAAATAATTATAATAACTATTTAAAAATTATATTTATTATAATCTCTTCTTCTGGTTATATTTTATATAATACAATATCTTATACAGTAACATACCAAATACTGTATAGTATTAAATTTTTATCAGGCCTTATACAATCAGGCCTTATACTATCAGACCTTATCCTATCAGGCCTTATACTATCAGACATACCAAACGGGCCCTTAGGCACCTAAAGAAAGATGATAAATGATCTGCAGAAAAGCCGAAGTGATGAATTTACTGGAAAGTGCTGGGTTCTCTCACTCAAATCCTTACTATGTTGTGCAACAAGGAAAGGTATTGGTGCATGAACTTGTTTTGGATTTTAATAAAATTCTTTTTGCATAAAAAAAAATGATAAACTTTGGGCTAGATTTCTAGATCGTTCCTTTCTTACTGTTGCGCAGATAGCATCACTAACCTTGATGAAAGACTCCGAACGATTGGATTTACTGAAAGAAATAGGTGGTGCTAGAGTTTATGAGGAGAGGCGTTGTGAAAGTTTGAAAGTAATGCAGGAAACTGGCAAGTCCTTTCTATTCATTTATTTATCTTTTGAGCTTGTGATTTATATTGTTCATTATTCTTGTTATTGATTTATTATCATCCTGCATTTTCCTGTTTGACAGGTAACAAAAGAAAGCAAATAATTCAAGTTGTAAAGTATTTAGATGAGAGGTTGAAGGAACTAGACGAGGAGAAAGAGGAACTAAGAAAATATCAGCAGCTTGACAAGCAGAGAAAATCCTTGGAATATGCTATTTATAGCAAAGAAGTTCAAGATGCACAGCAAAAACTTATGGAGGTTATCTGTGTTGAATTTTACTGCATCAATAATTATTTGCATTTATTTCTTATTGTGCTCTATCAATTGGATTTATTTTTCCTTGATGATTGGATTGTCAATCATAATCATTTTGCCAAAAGCAAGTTTTAGGGTTAGGGTTTCTTCCAAAAAGTTCTGGCATCCTGCTCCTTCCAAAGACATGGAGTAGCATATGAATTTTGCTTCCTTAACACACTGCACTTCGTACTCCTGCTGGAGCTTCTGATCTTAATCAATAAGAAATGGTACAAGCTGTTTGAATGCGCTCCCTTTTGACAAAAATCTCCAAAAAGGATGGATACTAAATAAACGGTGCAACCACTTATGAATTTAGAGCAAAAAATTCCATAAATGTAAGGCGAAAAGTTGTTGGATCAACATATTTGTAGCTTCTCATTAGTATTAATCCTATTTTCTCTGTCCAAATGAAAAGTTGACCTTGGAAGGAGCTTTGGACTTCCTAAAGGTCTTTCCAAGAAGGATATTTAGTATTGATATATGTCGTTAGGGTATCAAAGGAGTATTAAAACTCTATTTGATACTCTATGATGTTATTTCTGTAAATAGACTTGATTGTATAGCTATTTTGTTTCTGTTTAGTCTATTTTAGGTAGTTTCTTATTCCCTTATATTCTTTCCTTATTTCATAGGATACTGATTTCCTATTTTATAGTCAATCAGTTAATGTAATTCCCTCTATAAGAAGAGGAATCCTTGTACAGCAGAAATAAGATATTTTTCTGAATACTTCAACTTGGTATCAGAGCCAAGTCTCTCCCCTCTTTACCCTGCGCCTCTGATCTGTGCTGCTGCCATGGCTGACAGTTCCTCAGCCACCAGCGATGACCAACCAAAGGGATCAACTCAGAGAAAGGAGAATTCCACTCCTAAAGACTCGTTGTCTCCAAAACAGGAGCAGAGAGTCCTTCTTGGTGATTCCCACTCTGTTCAAATCACCTCCTTTCGGCTTAATGGGTCAAATTACCTCTGGTGGTCCCAATCCGTTCAGATGTATATCCGTGGCAGAGGAAAGCTTGGATATCTCACTGGTGAGCGATCCCAACCAGACATCACAGACCCGCTGCATGATGTATGGGACGCTGAAAACTCCATGGTGATGACATGGTTGGTGAACTCCATGGAGGAAGATATCAGCAGCAACTACATGTGCTATTCCATAGCCAAAGAATTATGGGATAGTGTCACGGAGATGTATTCTGATCTTGGAAATAAATCTCAGATTTATGAACTCACCTTACAAGCTAGAGAAATTCGGCAAGGAGGTGACAACGTGACAAGATACTTTCACTCCCTGAAACGGGTATGGCAGGACCTTGACCTCTTCAACACTTACAAGTGGAAGTTAGCTGAGGATGCCAAACACCATCAGCAAACAGTGGAAGAAGGAAGAATATTTCAATTTCTTGCGGGTCTTAATGAAGAGCTAGATGAAGTTCGTGGTAGAATTATTGGGAGAGCAACCTTACCTTCACTAGGTGAGGTCTTTGCGGAAGTTAGGAGGGAGGAAACTTGCAGAAGTGTGATGATGGGGAAGACCAAAGCTAATTCAACTTCCCTTGAAACTAGTGCGCTTGTTGTAGAAACAGCTGCCCTTAAGAGTTCAACCAACCAGAAAAACTCCTCCAATCTCTGGTGTGATCATTGCAATAAACCACGTCACACTAGAGAAACCTGCTGGAAAATACATGGGAGACCAGCACATCTAAAGGGTAGCAAATCTGGTCCTAAAGCATCCAGACCTTCCCCTATAGCTCATGAAGCAGAAAAGACTTCTTTGAGCAAGGAACAAGTGAAGCAACTCATAAGGTTGTTAAAATCCAGTTCTTTATCTAGTACTCCTAGTGGTTCTTTGGCACAAACAGGTAATTTTAGTACCTCTAGCTCTCTTAACTGCACCTCAAATATGTGTGCACCTTGGATCATTGATTCAGGTGCTTCTGACCACATGACTAGCCTTTCTTCTTTATTTAAAACTTACTCTCCTTGTTCTGGAAATGAAAAAATCAGAATTGCAGATGGTAGTTTTTCATCAATTGCCGGAAAGGTAGAATTACCTTATCCAACCACATTGACTTGGAAAATGTTTTGCATGTACCAAAACTTTCCTGCAACCTTTTGTCTATTAGTAAAATCTGCAAGAATTCCAATTGCAATGTGAAGTTCTTTGACACTCATTGTATTTTTCAGGACCGGACTTCGGGGAAGATGATTGGCAGTGCTAAGATGATGGATGGACTCTATTACTTTGAGGATACTTCTGAGAATAAAATAGCTCAAGGTCTTAGTGGTATAAGTTCTACCCTTGTGAGGGACCAAATAATGCTCTGGCACAATAGACTAGGGCATCCTAATTTTCAATATCTTAGGCATTTGTTTCCAAGTTTATTTAAAAATGTTGATTCCTCTTTTGAATGTGAAAGCTGTGTTCTTGCTAAAAGTCATAGAGTTCCTTATTCCTCTCAACCTTATCATGCATCTAAACCTTTTCATCTCATCCATAGTGATGTATGGGGACCATCAAAAATTACAACCCAATTTGGAAAAAGATGGTTTGTATCCTTTATAGATGATCACACCCGATTGTGTTGGATCTACCTTATGCATGAAAAATTTGAAGTTCCCAATATATTCAAATATTTTTCACAAATGGTAGAAACACAATTTGACACAAAAATCTGCATTTTAAGAAGTGACAATGGAACTGAATATTTTAATAAAACTCTCGATGAGTTTCTCCAAAATAAAGGTATTCAGCATCAATCAACATGCCTAAATACTCCTCAACAGAATGGCACTATTGAAAGGAAAAATAAACATCTCCTTGAAGTAGCCCGTGCCATTATGTTTGAGAGTAATGTCCCAAAATATTTGTAGGGGGATGCTGTCCTAACAGCAGCATATCTCATAAATAGAATGCCCACTCGTGTGTTAAATTATCATACACCTTTGGACACTTTCAAAACCTTTTTTCCAGCATGTCAATTACATACTGACCTACCTTTAAAAATGTTTGGATGTACCGTTTTTATGCACACTTCTCCTACCTCCGGTCTAAACTAGATCCAAGGACAGAAAAATGCATTTTTGTTGGATATTCTCCAACCCAAAAACGTTATAAATGTTTTAATCCTAGCACAAAGAAGCTTCATGTTAGCATGGATGTTACTTTCTTGGAACATCAACCTTTTTTTCAAAAAAATTCCCTTCAGGGGGAGAATGTGAGCGAAGACAATTTTTTAAATGAACCATTGCCCACTCCTATTTTGCACATTGAGGATACAGTTTTAACTGATCAAACAAATGAACATGTGGAAACAAGTCCTAAAATTGATAAAGGAAACGTTATGTCAGACTTAGGTGGAGCCCAAACAGGGAAAGAAATACCACAGTCAAAACAGGAGCTTTGTGTTTATACTAGAAAATATCCAAAAAAGGGTAGAGATTAGCCTATCATCTCTGCATCAAGCCAACCAGAAATCTCGGAAGGCGGTTCAGCAGAAATACCACAAGAACTTCCAGGTAACACTGAAATTCCTACTTCTAATACTGATTTGCCTATAGCAATCAGGAAAGGAACCAGAACTTGCACCCAAAAATCACCCAAAACCAGCACAAATCATCCCATTTCCAAATATGTTTCCTACCAAAACCTCTCCCAAAATCATCGAGCCTTTACCTCTAAAATTACAAATCTGTTTGTGCCTAGAAACATTGAGGAAGCATTAGATGATCCAAATTGGAAGTTAGCAGTCTTAGATGAGTTGAATGCACTTAGGAAGAATGGGACTTGGGAGATTGTAAATTTACCACATGATAAAAAGCAGGTGGGTTGTAAGTGGGTATTCAACATTAAATGCAAGGCTGATGGAAGTGTAGAAAGGTACAAGGCTAGATTGGTAACAAAGGGGTTCACTCAAACTTATGGAGTAGATTATCAGGAGACTTTTGCTCCAGTTGCTAAACTTAACTCCATAAGAGTTCTCTTATCCCTTGCTGCCAATTTCAAATGGCCTTTACATCAATTAGATGTGAAGAATGCTTTCTTGAATGGAGAACTAGAGGAGGAAGTGTTTATGAGTCTTCCCCCTAATTTTGAGGAAGAACTTGGAAGAAATAAGGTGTGTGGACTAAAGAAGTCTTTGTATGGGCTGAAGCAATCTCCAAGAGCATGGTTTGAGCGGTTTGGAGCTGTGGTAAAAGGACTCGGTTATATCCCAAGCCAAGCTGACCACACTCTGTTCTATAAACATTCAAAAAATAACAAAATTGCTATCTTGATTGTATATGTGGATGATATTATCTTGACAGGTGATGATAGTGTGGAGCTCAAAAATTTGAAGGAGAAACTTGCCCAAATTTTTGAAATCAAGGAACTTGGACCATTAAAATACTTCTTTGGAATTGAATTTGCTAGGTCTAAGGAAGGCATTTTTATGAACCAGCGAAAGTATATTCTGGATCTTCTAAAAGAAACTGGATTACTTGGATGCAAAGCTGCTGAAACACCCATGGAACCCAACATAAAATTGCAACCAGCTGAACTTGGAGAAATGGTGGACAAGGGAAGGTATCAGCGGCTGGTGGGAAGGCTGATATATCTATCTCATACACGTCTAGACATAGCATTTGCTGTGAGCATGGTAAGCCAGTTTATGCATGCACCGGGACTCGAACACTTGGAAGCAGTTTTTAGGATCCTAAGATACTTGAAGGGATCACCTGGAAAGGGACTACTCTATAAAAATCGTGGACACCTTCAAGTAGAAACCTACACTGATGCAGATTGGGCTGGAAGTATAACTGACCGAAGATCAACATCAGGTTATTGCACTTTTGTTGGAGGAAATCTGGTTAGCTGGAGAAGCAAAAAACAAAGTGTTGTGGCAAGGAGTAGTGCAGAAGCTGAATTCAGAGCAGTAGCTCATGGAATCTGTGAGGTATTATGGGTGGAAAAGCTTCTACAAGAATTGAAGGTTTTCAATTCTCCACCTATAAAGTTGTATTGTGACAACAAGTCTGCAATCTCCATTGCACACAACCTATTTCTACATGACAGGACAAAGCATGTGGAAGTGGACAAACATTTCATCAGGGAGAAAATAGAAAGGGGACAGATCTGCATCACTTATGTTCCTACTGCAGAACAATTAGCAGACATCCTAACCAAAGGACTACCCAAGAAATCTTTTGACAATATAACCAGCAAGCTGTCTATGAAGGATATCTTCAAGCCAGCTTGAGGGGGAGTGTCGTTAGGGTATCAAAGGAGTATTAAAACTCTATTTGATACTCTATTTGATACTCTATGATTTTATTTCTGTAAATAGACTTGATTGTATAGCTATTTTGTTTCTGTTTTTGTTTAGTCTATTTTAGGTAGTTTCTTATTCCCTTATATTCTTTCCTTATTTCATAGGATACTGATTTCCTATTTTATAGTCAATCAGTTAATGTAATTCCCTCTATAAGAAGAGGAATCCTTGTACAGCAGAAATAAGATATTTTTCTGAATACTTCAACTATATGGATTGTTCTTTCTTAGCTAGATCCGGACGCAACTGTTTCTGTATGAATATCAGTAGCATAGATAACTGAAGTTTTATATTACAAAATCTTGCATAGGTTCTTGCAGAGTTCATCTTATGATGTGGATGCTTTCTGTGTAAAAATACAACAAGCATAATACTGAATGCCGAATATTGGGTATCAAATATCCACTCAATGCAATTATTTGAAGTTTTTACGTGAACAATCTAATTTCTGTGTTGATGTTTATAGATCAATCACAATATTGGACGTCAATTAAATGTCATTCTAGATTTTTTTTTTTTTGAAAAAGTACCATTTCACTTTTTACCTTTTATTGAATTTTGAAATATTGGATTTCTGATGGTTGTAGTTGAATGCTTGTCACTCTGTTTTAGATAGAAGAAGCTCGAGCCAAGGTTTCTGAAACATTGGCTAAGAAGTATAATGATGTGCTTGATGCACATGAGAAATCCAAAGATTTAGAGAATACATTGAAAGATGTTAACAAAGAGCTTCGAAACTTCAACAAAGAGAAGGAAGTTATAGAAAAGCGACGAACAGAGGCCTTAGAGAAGCACGCAGGGCTTGAGGTTGATGTCAAGAAGCTACAAGAGAAGATATCTAGAAATATCCAAGCAAAGGTACTGTTATGATGAATCCTCTTATGAGTTGTTTTGGATGGGATGGTTCTGTAAATGATCCGTTTATGGCCGACCTTTTTTCAGGAAGATGCTGTAAGACAGTTAGAGATACTGGAAGAAGAAATTCAAGAATCAATGGATGAACTGGACAAAATCTGTCCTAACTATGAGAATCGAGTTATGGAAGAAAAAGATGTTACCAAGCGGTATGCTATAGTTGTGCTTGTCTGATAATGTAGTTGAATAAAGTAGATTGTACGTAGCTCTCCCAATGTGCATATTTAGACTTTCTGACATGGTGATATGCTTTAACTTTGGTCTATTATCAAGGTCAATCTTGCCATTTTTTAAGTTTTTCTCTTTAAACAATAAAATTTAGACCAGTTTTATTTCAGGATAGTGAAGTGTCTGTTATCTTTCTCATTTTTGTGCAGCTTTTCACTATTCGTAAAATATAATTTTATATATTTGCTGCTTGTTTGTGCATGAGCATGTTTTGATGCAATGAAATTTATTCTATCATATGTAGAGGATATCCAACAGATTTGAATATGTTTTTCTCCCAAATAAATATTTAAATTGTTAAAATTCAGAATAATGGAGCTTGAGAAGAAACTCAGTATACTTTACCAAAAGCAAGGACGTGCAACCCAGTTTTCGAGTAAAGCTGCTCATGATAAGTGGCTTCAAAAGGAGATTGAAGATCTTGAACAGGTGCTTTCTTCAAAGACAGGGCAGGCAAGTGTTCATTTGTCTTTGTGAGCGATAATGAATTGTGGCTCAAATACTCTTTATTTTAAATCATTAAGGGGCTTACTTTTCATCCGGCTGTTAATCTGGTTTTCCATTAATTTTAAATGAACAAAGGTGTCTACTTATCACCATATTGTTGGTCATCTATCTTCTATTTTTTATTGTTGTTTTGTGATATAGGAGAAAAAGCTAATAGAGGAAATTGGTCTGCTTAATGGTAAACTGCATTGCCATGATGAGTCCATTAAGGAGAGTAGATCTAAAATTGCTGCTTTGGAATCTGACATTGCTCAGTCATGGGAGGGGTTTAATAATCATAAAGTTCAAAGAAATAAGTTGCATGATGAGAGGAAGTATGTATATCTTTTCTTGCATTCTTTATATTTTTTCTGGATAAAGGAAGGAATATTATTGGAGAGAAGAAGGAATACAAAGAAAGTGGAGGATGTGGTGTCCTCCTTAGCAAAAGCGGAAGGGAGAAAGAAACATGTATTATTTCTTACTATACAGAGTCGAGGAAATATTGCTGATGATTTTAAATTGTTATCTTGTAGGTCTTTATGGGGCAAGGAGAATGAACTTACTGCTGAAATTGATAAGCTGAGAGCTGAAGTTGAGAAGGCTAAAAAGAGTCTTGATCATGCAATTCCCCGTGTGAGTGATCCCTCCTTTTAGCCTCTTGAGCAATTAGCATCTCATTTCTCAATGGTTTTGGACTCTCAAGAAACCTTGTCATGGTACTGTGAGGTTCTGCATCTTTCACTATGTGTGTGGTATTTATGGGCTTGTTTAGTGTAGAAATCTGGAATAACTTATACCCTGCCTGAATTAAGACAAAGTGTTATCATATATGTAAATCTGTGTCACTCTAAAATCTTATGAACTGCTCTCTGTTTTATGAATTTTACATCTTTTCTATGCTATATACACCGCAGCAATGCTTTACTTCTAGAAATGATATGTAACTTAAAACAACAAAAGTATTAAGGGATTCTGTTCTGTGGTGGTGGATCTTCTAACTTTTCAATTGGTAAATGAGTTTAGTAGTCACTGCCATTTAGGTTTTGCAGTACTAAATCGAAACTATCAAGTAATGAGTTTTAAAACTAGGAAGACTAAATCGAAACTATCAAGTAATGAGTTTTAAAACTAGGAAGGGCAAGTAATCAAGAACGTGTCATTGATGTTAGTTAAGGATGCGACTACTCCTTTTTGGTTGTGCATGAAATTTTTGGGTGTGGATTCGAGTGAAGGCATAAATCCTCTGCAATGATATATGATATTTGCATCTATGTTTAATTTCTTAATCTAATATTGAACAATGGGAAGAGAGTGGGCGATTCTTTTATCTGTCCAGTTCAAGGATGATCTGTCATGATGATATTTCTCTAAACTTATTCTGCAGAAGGGTTGACTTTTTTATCTATCACCATGCTTGACACTCTTTTAATGTTCAGGATGTGAGAAGAGGGTTGAATTCAGTTCGGCAGATCTGCGGGGATAAAACTTCAGGCGTTTATGGTCCAATTTTTGAGTTGCTGAATTGTGATGAAAAATTTTTCACTGCAGTTGAAGTTACTGCAGGAAACAGGTCATTTCTCCCTGATATTTCTTTTAATGTATAGGCTTTGCAACATGTCACATTCATAGAGTATATTTCCTATTCATTCTTTTGGTTGGGTGGGTTTCCGTCTTTTTTTAGCTCTGGTCTTTGTTCTTAGGCTGAACTCTTTGCTGGTTTCATCATTTTTTCTTTTTCTTTTTTAATACATTTAATTTAATGTTTTTAACTTTTTTGTTCAACATATTTGTTTAAACAGCTTATTTCATGTGGTTGTTGAAAACGATGACAAGTCAGCCCAGATAATTAGACATCTTAACTCACAGAAAGGTGGACGAGTTACATTTATTCCACTTAACAGAGTGAGGGGACCACACATCACTTATCCGCAGAGTTCTGATGTCATTCCTCTTTTAAAGAAATTGAATTTTAAACATGACTATGCTCCCGCATTCAGTCAGGTTAGCTTCTACATAAATGTTGCCTTTTCTTTACACATGGTTACTACATCTTTAGGGGCTATTTGCTAAATAATTGTAATTCTAAGCTTTTTGTCTATCTGGTGATAATATCCTCTTAATTATGTAGATGGATTAATGTCCCTTAACATCACTTCGGATATTTCTCTTAGGTATTTGCTAGAACAGTTATCTGCAAGAATTTAGATGTGGCTTCAAGGGTTGCTCGGACTGAAGGTCTTGACTGCATAACGCTGGAAGGTTGGCTTAGAAATTGTTTACATTGTTTGTCTACATGATCTTGCCTGACCATGTGTTTTGCCTTGATGAGTTGTTGTCTATCACATTACAGGTGATCAAGTCGGCAAGAAAGGTAGTATGACTGGAGGATTTTATGATCACAGACGATCAAAATTGAAGTTTATGAATGTCATTAAGCAGAATAAAGACAATATTCACATGAGAGAGAAGGAATTGGAGAAAGTTACGTCTAAGTTACAAGATATCCTTTTTAAATTTATTATAATATATCTCTTTCTGTAATATATCTGTTTTGATATAAAAACATTCTCTTTATGTACTTTTCAATTTCTTTTGTTTAGTTTTGTTTTGGTCAGAACTCAAGCTCTCGAAAAGGCATAAAAAAATAACTGAGGAAACCAAAGAAAGTAAATAAAGATTATGACCTGAATTACCTGATCAAATGTTTGAAAAATAGCTACAAGGTTGAGGAGAAAGGAAACCATTTGGTAGTAGTGCATTCTGACTTGTGATATCTTATATTTGCCTTTGATTTATTTACTTTTCATTTTTTTTTGGGACTACATTTATTCATTTATGTTATAATGCATATTTTAGCATGCATAGATGGACTATGGGCCTCATTCTGAGTTTTCATTATGGGTTTGTCTAACTTAATAACTCTGCTTTGATTGATGGCAACTTTATAAACAGTAATATTCATCATTGTTTGCCAATTACTTTTTCTGGTCTCTTTGGAATATTCATGTTGCTGTCTTAGAAAAATGTTTTAGTGGATTTGGGTGCATTGCTTCATAAAATTGTTTTATTAGAGATCTGTCATGCTAAATTGAACAAAATAAGAGCCTCTACCTGGATTTTATTCCATGGATAGTTGAACACAACTTGTGCGTCACTGCCCTTGGTTGGTTCCATAATTTGTTGTATTTTTGTTCACTCATTGATGATGATTGATTTTGCTTTAGATAATTCATTGCTTCATCTTATTTTAAAACTTTTATAATGCAGCCTCTATTTTTTTTTTTTTTTACCAGATAACATGAACTGTCCTATACACATTAGCATCATGTTTGACAATCGCTTAATTTAGAGAAATGGTCACTTTTTTCCTGTTAAACTATCTTAGGAAGCTTTTGATTATAAGCTATTTTGAATATAAAACTGTGGTTTTGTGAATGACTTCTCCAATGCCTATGCCATTCTTTCTCATGATAGCATTTGTTCCAAACTTCCAATAGTTTTGTTTTCACTGAACTAACCTCACAGATAGACCAAGAGATCACCGAACTTGTTGCTGAGCCAGAGGAGATTAATGCCAAGCGTGAGCTTGAGAAATCAAAACTGAAACAGCTTAAGCAGGACATTGCCAATTTTAACAAGCAGAAGCAATTGCTTTCTGAAGCACTTGCAGAAAAGGTGTTATTAGATTTCTAGATTATACGTAATGATCCCCTGAGAGATTCTTTTCTCTTGGTAGTTACTTGTGGAATTTTTTGTTGTTAGTTATTTATCAGCTTTTCCTTAATTGCTTGTAGGAGAAGTCACTTGTGGATGTCCAGAATCAGATAGAACAGCTTAAGGCTAGTATGGCAATGAAAACAGCTGACATGGGCACAGAGCTAATCGATCATTTAACAGCAGAGGAAAAAAAGCTTCTGTCTGGTTTGAGCCCTGAAATCATAGAACTTAAGGAGAAGCTTGTAGCTTGCAAGACTAATCGCACTGAGGTTATTGAATGAATTGTATTGGTTTTTCACAATATTCGTATGGCTAGTGTCCTTATTTTAACTTCAGTTTTGCAGACTGAAGCACGGAAAGCAGAGCTGGAAACTAATCTAACAGCTAACCTCAGGAGAAGAAAGCAAGAATTGGAAACTGTAATATCATCAGTTGATGGCGACTCTTTGGTTGTAGATGCTGAGTTGAAGGGGCAGGAACTTAGAGTTAGTGATGCTAAATTATTAGTTGATGATTCAACAGAGCAGCTTAGAAGTGAGGCTTTCAATCAATATTGTCTTTTGTCGATGTTTTTAAGCACAGATTATAACTCTTTGATTGACCAAATTATCTTCCTCAGGAGTCTCTCAAAGTATAAATGATCGAGCAAGGCAAATTCAAAAGATCAAAGATGAAATGATTAAGTTGAAGGTAGTACTATTGTAGATTGTTTGCCAGTTATATTTGTTTTTGCTTCTTCAATGATGATGACTTTTGGCTGCAGTCTTTGGAGGACGAGTATGAAACGAAACTTCAGGAAGAAGCAAAAGATTTAGAGAAATTGCTGAGTAAAAAAAACATATATTCTGCTAAAGAAGAGGAATATACCAGGAAAATAAGGGAACTGGGTCGATTAACATCAGATGCTTTTGAGACGTAAGGCTTTTCTTGCAGCTTATTCATTTTTCCTTTCTAATTTTTTGGGGCAGAAGACGAATTTATTTAGGCAGAGAAAAAAAGCTAAAGGATATTCCAGAAAGATCAAGAAATGACAGTTAAATTATATTGGGAGCACTAAAGCACTCATTCTCTTTATTAATGTACCAGTAATTTCTGTAAACATACAATTAACAACATTTAACAAAAGGAAAAGAAAAATTCTTTTCTGACAACAAATAGTTGGCATCAGCTTCTTAATGAGCCTTATGCTTTTCTCATATATTCCAAGCTTCTGCAATGGCAGATTTTCACAAAATGTTTGTTCGTTCTCATTCTGTAGGCTTTCTATATGGCATAGATAACTTTTGCAGCCATGTAGACTGAACTTTTGTCCAAGCAAATGACTAGCAACATACAATCCTTAGTTTGTTGTCTGCAACACTTTATTACACAGGATTTTCCTTATCATGTTATCCCTCTCTTGACTGTGTCAGTAATTTGGCACATTTACTTATCAGTTCTTTTTTTTTTTATTAAAAAAAAATACTTTAGTCTTCTTTTGGAGGATAAATCTGACTTTTACCATGCCATAATATTTTAATTAATTCAGAAGATTTTTGTTGTTATAGTTATAGCTTGCTGCCTTGCAATTTACCATTTTCTCTGTACTTTGGTTTTAGCCAACTTTATTTAACCACTTTCTTTTTGTAATCGGAAATGGTAGGTACAAAAAAGGGAACATCAAATATTTGCATAAAATGCTGCACAGGTGCAATGACCAACTGCAGCAGTTCAGTCATGTAAACAAGAAAGCACTTGACCAGTACATAAATTTTACAGAGCAACGAGAAGAACTTCAGATTAGGCAAGCTGAACTTGACGCAGGCGATGAGGTAATTATCTGGGCTTTTGGTTGAGATGATTCTGCATAATTACTCTTGAAGATAAAAGTCTTTGACGGCTAAATTGTCTGACTTACATTGCTAGTTCTGCACGATAATATCTTAAGGGTTTGGTACAACTGATCTTTCATGGCATCTGAACATTGATGTTATTTTGATTTGTCCCTAAAGCAGGTCTTGTTAACCACTTGCCTATTTGTGGAGTAACATTGTTTTTATGGTTTTTGTTTTTTTGAGTTTTCATTTTCTGATGTTTGTAATGGAATATTAATGTGCATTCTCGTACCAAGCTTCCTTTTTAATGTAAGACTGATCCAATGCCAACTTCAGCATTTATGACAATAGTGTATCCAACATCACTAACTAGTTTAATTTCCCTGTCACCATCATTGAGTAATTGCAGAAAATTAGAGAGCTAATATCAGTACTTGATCAACGGAAGGATGAATCAACAGAACGCACTTTCAAAGGTGTCTCTAGGCATTTTCGAGAAGTATTTTCTGAACTTGTACCGGGGGGCCATGGTCACCTGGTTATGATGAAGAAGAAGGTTTGTGATGGTTACATAATATATTGGCTTCTCTGTTCAGTTCTTGTGATTGCATTGGCTGAAAAAAGATGGTGCTTTCCAGCATGTTATCTATAGGTTTTGTGCTTTAAAATAGTCTTAAAATTATTAATTTATTCATGTTTACAAAGTGATTTCTTACTCCTGTTTTGATGTGGAGCTGGATTATCAATTTATTTTTTCATTGTGTTTGGAAATATGTGTGAGGACTGAGGAATCTCGATAGAAATTATTTTTCTATTTAGGTTATTGTTATTGTTATTGATATGTAATTAATATTTTGTATTCTAATTCCTTTCCCTCAGGATGGTGATCATGATGATGATGATGAAGATGAGGATGGTCCTCATGAAGCGAATTCAGGGGGGAGAATAGAAAAGTACATTGGAGTGAAAGTGAAGGCAAGTGTATTCCTTCTGTGCCTTTTTGCTTTTGATGTAATGTTTGTGCCAGAATGCTTGAGGTTTTGTTTTGTAAGTTAAAATAGTCAAAGAAAATGGCTTGCTGTAGTTAATATTGTTATTCATATAATCATATCTAGAGATATATCTTCCTTTCTTTCATTTTCTGGTTGCCATTTAGACAGAAGTTACATTCATTAACTGGCACAAATGAAAGCAAAATTTATATCATCTGACAAAGCATCTTTCATTAAAATGGCCGTGTCCCGTTCTCTGACCCTTGATTGTAAGCCCAGTAGCCTATGCATGTGTGTTCTCTCTGCCACATTTTGTTTGAAGTTGCAGGCTTGTTCAGTTGGTCTAGCATTGCTCGAAAACAAAGCTGGTGGTTTGCATCCCTACTACAGAATTTAATTATATATCATTATTTCTGACATTCCTGGCATGTTCATTCCTTGCAGGTCTCTTTTACTGGACATGGAGAGACACAGTCCATGAAGCAGTTGTCTGGGGGTCAAAAAACTGTTGTTGCCCTTGCACTTATCTTTGCCATACAGCGGTGTGATCCAGCTCCCTTCTATCTATTTGATGAGATTGATGCAGCTCTGGATCAACAGTACAGAACTGCCGTTGGAAGTATCTATTTTATTGTGCTTGCCATCTTCTTGTCATGCCAAATAACTGGTCGTTTATAATTTTTCATCACTTTACTGCATCTGCCATTGCATAAAATTTTGTTGTGCATATATAAAAGCCGTGTTGTAGCTATCTCCAAAAAACTTTCTCTTAGGTATGTGGTTCCTTGGCATTGCACGTCTCTGTTAGACTGTTACCAAGTAGTCCATATTCTGGAATTCACTCATTTCCCCTATTTTAGTTGGTAAATCTAAATTTCTATCCTGTCACCTTATAACTTAAATATATTTTCACTTGGGTGGTTATTTGTTTGACATCCTCAGTAATGCAAAGAACTTTTCTTACAGCAGCAGATTAAGCATGTGCTCTCGTGTCATTTTATGGTGAAAGTGCCTAGAGATATACCTTCATGTTTGTATTTTTTTCCTTGAGTATTGCTGTCAAACATACCTCAGCATCATGGTACGAGTTAGTTTCTTGCATTGAGTTCTCCTTGTAGGAGAGAATACAGGCATACGCACATGAAAATAGACAGTTTTGCATGAGAAATATAATTTCAATTGTGTTTCATTGGGTGTAGTATATTTTAGCTTCAGTATCGTTCTCTTGGGTGAGGGTTTATCACTTTGTAAAATACCTGTCTTTTACCTTTTTTTATTTATTTTTTTCTTTTATTGAAGATACATAAAGCTTGAGCTTATCCATACTTGCAATGAAGGAGGGGGTTGGAAAATATTTAGATTCAGATATGGGCTTTTGGTGATATTCACATTTTAAAATTATTCATGCTTACTATATTCTGAGTTTGGATTGATATTTCCTTTTATACTGTTGTGTTGGGATTCTTAATTTTTGTAGATATGATCCGACGCCTGGCAGACACATCAAAAACACAATTTATCACAACATCATTTCGCCCAGAGCTTGTGAAAGTTGCTGACAAGATATATGGAGTCACTTATAGAAACGGGGTCAGCCGTGTCAATGTTGTATCCAAGGACACTGCACTAGAATTTGTTGGGCACGACCGGAGGCAAAATGCCGAACAATAAGGTTAGAGAACCTTATTACCAAAAAAGAGAACCTTATAACTTTTGTACTATTATATTTTATTACAATTGCAATAAGATAATTATTACATAATAAAAAATTTAATAAGTAAAAGTATTCACTTCAAAAAAATATTTAATAGAAATAAGTATTCTATAGAAAAAAAAAACTTATTATTAAAATATATAAATGAATTATTAATCTGCATTAACAATAATATTTATTATGAATTGTAGTTATATATAATAAAAATAAAAATATTTATTTATAATTAATATAAATATTTTATTTGTAATGTTATTTTTAAGTTTAAATTTAATTCCTTTGTGCATTGTTTGATTTAAATAATTCATAAAAAATGTTAATTTAATATAATTCTTTATATATATACAATGATGAAAAGTACAGTTGCAAAATATTAAAATAACAATTCCATTAGGAAAAATTGTCTTAGAGAGTTGTAGAATAATACTCTTAGAGAATGTTTGGTATGGAATAATTTATCTAAATTACTAGTAATATAATTTTAAATTATTTGATCTCATAACATTATCTTATTTGATTGAATTTCATCTGAATTTTTGAGACAATCTATCTTGCTTTCATAAAGACAACCAAACATGTTGTGATTGGTGAAGATTGCTCGTTGAGAGTGACCATAGATGAATGAGGGTGAAGAAGAAAGAAATGGAGTGAGATAGGCTTTGTGGGGAAATTATAAAAAATATGAGTAATATGGTTTGTATTATATTATAAAAATATATATTTCTATATAAATAATAAAAAACTTAGCTTGATTTATAGTTTAAAAACTAAAAATTGAGTGAAATATATTAATTTAAAAAATAAAAAAAATCAGTTTTATTTAAACTTTGTTGGGGATTTTTATGATACTTGGTGATAAAATAGAATATTCTATGCTAACGGTGGTTGGTTTTACTGGCTTGCCTACTGTTGATGCATTGCTATAATTTTGGTTGGATTATTAAATTTTTGGTATTAGTATGTGATCTATAAATATTTTTGTAAGTATTTGATGAGTTGAGAAGTATCTCTTGACCTTGGTAGAGGTAATTCTTCCTCTCAATCCAAACTTTGTCTATTAAATTAAAAAAATAGAGGTGTGTTTTACTGCATTAAATGTTCCGTGCAGAAACAAAAAATAGAGAGAAGGGTAAAAAAAAAATCCTGCTTGCCTACCTTTAAACTTTATCGTATGGTTTTTTTTAGGTTGCATATGTATCTTCTTAATTTAAACACAATTATACATGCAAAGCACTCCGTTGTACTAAATCCTGTTTTATTGTGCTAGCCTACCATTGGAGCGAAAAAATTTTCTTTTGTATCTGTAAGAAAAGCCAACACAATAACACATAGAGCTTCAACATCTACTCCAGATCTGATCCCCTGGTTACATTGTCATTAGCTAATGATCGATTTGATGATTTTGATTAAAATTAGGGATCAACTTGCACGTGAATGCCATGGCCAGAGGCAGCATCACATATGCTCGACCTTTGTGTCTTTTTTATTTTTTTATTTTTTTACTTTAGTATTTTCAAATTTAAAAATACTCGTTAAATTTCCAAACTTAATATAATTATATTTGGTCGATTTTTACTTAGTATCAGTTGAATGTACTCTTTAATATATTCTTCTTATTTCCTTTTATACTTGAATATACTTAGTCAAAATCGTAATTCAATATTTACATTAGCACAAATCCGAGACACTTGCGATTAATAATCAATGTGTACAACTTTTACATGCATTCATTTAGTAGGTAAAGTTGAGGAAGAGTGAGAAGCTATGTACTCTAACTAATTCAAACCCATTCAACTTTTGCATGGTGTGACACTTGTGTGCTTATGCAACACATAAAAAGACTCCAGAGTTTTAGTCTCTTTATTCACATATAACAATAAAAAAATCAATTTATTCATTATGCAATCTAACACGCATGCCAAGAAGACACCATAGAGAAATGTCTACATAGCTTAAGGCCGTTTGGTATGCTTAATAGTGTAAGATCTGATAGGATAAGGGTTAATAATATAAGATTTGATTATATAAAATTTGATAAAAATTTAATACAATATAGTATTTTAGTATGTCATTGTATAAGATATTGTATTATATAAAATATAATTAGAAGAAGAGATTATAATAAATATAATTTTAAAATAGTTATTATAATTATTTTAGCTATTTTTTTATTATATATAAAAATAATTTTATATTAAAATTTATTTATTTATAATATTTTTTCATAAATATAAAAAATGAGAGAGAGAGAGAGTGAGTGAAATAGAGATGGAGTTTTTATATATCAAAATCTAAGCAGATTTACTATTACATTCCTACATTTGATTATATTTTTTATTATATATAATTAAATTTATATTAAATATTATTATTTATATATTTTAATAATAAATTTTTATTTCTATATTTTTATTTTAGTTTCAATAGTTATTTTATAATTATTTTTTAAAAATATTTATTTATTATTAAATAATATTTTTTATTTATATATTTTTATTTTTATTATTTATTTAATAATTAATTTTATTTTAATAAAATATATTAAAAAATAAAAAAATGAAAGAACCTTTATACATTAAAAGATAATCAGGTTTAATACGGCCTTCCTAGGTTAAATTAAGTTATCCATCATTATAACGTATAAGAGAGGTTTGATGGATAAGTTTATACGATATGTTGATTGCACTAAACAACTAATAAGATCATAACGTATTATATTACTTTATCCTATCATGCCTAATATAATATTCGAAACACCCCCTAAGATGAATTTGAAGCCTGAAACACTACAGAAGTACAGATCAAGTTGAAATGCGGCCAGACAAAGCAACAATGCAATTTCGATATGACTGTATCACCATTGTGTTGCGGTGATCTCTTGTAATTTTAAATTATTTCGCAATTGCATGCGGATTAATGGATACGTTTGCAGTGATTAGCATGACTGCAATATAATGCAGCTGCACCTCTCCCCCTCTCTCTCTCTATGCGTACTCTTTTTGGCATTGGCTGTGATTAAGGTACTTATATAATTTAAAATTATAAAAAATTACTTTACAAATAACTTAAAATTTTTAAAATAAATGTATTGCGACTAAAACATTAAATTGTTTAATGTTTGTAAAAGTTTTCTACATATAAAGAAGTTAAGTGTGTCCTATTTATTTTAATTACTTGATTTGTTTTTTGTTACATAATTACTTATCTTGCTGGTAAGCTAGAAGATAAAAATCAAATGCCAAAATTTGCATGGTTCACTTTGATATTATTCTTCCATATTGTCTAAAATTAAATTAAATAATCGCATTTAATTTATTAGAACCAATCATCATTACTAGAACATTTTTTATTGATACTTTTTTAATATTTTATTGTTTTATTAATTGATTTTTCATTTAATTGATATTTTTATACTTAAATTATCTTTTTGACAGTGTTTCATTTATTATTGACATTAATTAATTTAAATAAATATTATTTAAAGGTGGCAAAGAGATTCTCATTAAAACAGTTGCACAAGTCATTCCCACACATTTCATGTCACACCTAAGAATTCTTATATTTTTGTGTAAGAAATTAGGAACCATTGGAAGAAAATTGGGATAAATATATCGGTCCAAAGATGTAGGAGGAATGAAATTTAGGGATTTGCACATTTTTAATCTAGCCACGTTGGCTAAATACAGGTGGAGGCTTATGCATGACTTACATTCATTAGTTAGTGAGACTGCTTAAGTGCATTTGACTAACAAATAATCTACAATCTATCTATTTTGTATCTATTTATCTATATCTATCTATTTATATATCAAACAAAATTCACTATAACATTGCATTTGTTACAATATGCAATTAAAATTAACATGTATTTAAGTTATTAGAAGTGATTTAGTGATGAAGGACTTAAGTAATATATATGAGATTAATAATTCAAATCTTATTGCCATTAATATATAAAAAAAACATGTATTTACAGTAGTTAAAAATATTTGACTACTCAAATAATAGTAATATTTAATTATAAAATTTAAAATAAATTATTTGATGACGAATACTAAAATAAATTTCTTAGATACAACAAACATTACATTTATAAAAGTTTTATTGAATATAATACTAATGATAAAAAAATTATTTTATTTTTATATTAAATTATATTTTATATTTAATTAAAGTGTAAATTTTATTAATATGTTATTTTTATTATAATATTTCATTCAAATATATATATATATATATATATATATATATATATATATATATATATATATAACTTAAATTTTAATTAGTCAATTTATTAGACAATAATTTATAAATGGCATTACAATTGTCTAAAATAACTTTATTAAAAGAGTTGAAAGTTCTTATTTTAAAAATATGAGAAATATATGGATATGCTAAAAATATTGTGTAAAATAATTAAAAATTTTAATATACTATTATATATAATTTTTAATTATCATTATATTATATATTTCTTTCAAAAAATGCTATTAAAAGTAATTGTTTTAAAAAATTAATAAACCCGTACAATGCATTGGAAAATCTGTAGTATGATTTACGATAGGAATTCATTTTCTAAGTATCAATGGAAGACATTATTCACGTTAGTTACTTGGACTTTTAGACTAATTAAGTTCGATTTATTTAAATTTATTGAATCCTAAATTAATGAAAATTTAATTCTTCAAAATTATATTATATTATCATTTTTCTAAATTTAATCTTATTTCTCCCTAATTTATCTCCACGTGTCATATTCCTCATTCGGATTACGATATTTTCGTTATATATATATATATATATATATATATATATATATCCATCCTGGTGGGATAGCGTAACGTAACACCTGACATTTTTTTTTGTAAGAAAAACAAAATTAAAAAAAACCCCAAAAAAATAAATTTCCTAACTTTTGCCGCTTCTTTTTTCCCCATTGGCTCCACGTCCGCTCGAACCGCACGTTGCTAAAGAGCGCCAATGTAGCGCACGCCTTATCCTTCGCACCCCGAGAATCAAAGAAACAAAAACGAATAAGAAATAGCTTCAGCTTCAACTTGGTTACTTCACTGTTCACTGAACCTTCTCCGTGCCTCAGGTACTCCCTCTGCAACTCTCCAACTCAGTTTCCAACCATAAACTGCAACAAATTCAACACATGCTTATTCTTCTCCTTAATCTTTTTCCCTGTGACTTTTTTTTTCATTTTCAATTTCTGAAAAGTTTTTGAAACCCTAAAAATGGTTCATGAGGTAAATATTTTTTGAATTTCTTGCTCCTGGTGCTTGATTCGATGCTGAAACGTGAATTAGCACTTCACGCTGCGATTTCGAGCTGGATTTCGAGATTTGGTTTCTGCTTTGGAAGTCAAAATTGCTGGTTTTTGTTGTTGCTAGCTTCTCTGTGGTTATTGATAATGCTTTAGAGCTAGGAATCGTTGGGAATTTGGTGTTTTCGTTTCTGATTTTTGCAATTGGTTTAGTGAAGTGTTAGGGGTTAGCTTCGCTTGGTTCTGTGAATATTTACTATGAAGCAACTGATTTTTGAATTCTGTTGTGATGGTAACTTTTCTCTGTTTTACGTGTACACTGCTGCTGTGGCCTGTGTTTCTAGTGTGATAGACGCTTATGGATTGTTTGTTGAATTCTCGTAGGTACGGGGTATGTCAGTTTCAACATGTACATTAAGCAGGTAATTTCCCTTTGATGTGAATTATTTTATTACTTTTGCTCCAATCTAAATTGGTAGATTTGGTTAAAATTACATTTTTGTGCTACAATGGCTATCCCTCTTCTGGACGTCCTATATAATTTCTCTGGTTGGAGTTGGTTCCTTGTCAAATGGAAGTTTGATGTATTTGTGGGGTATTTTCTAGGTTGTGATTGAAGGTTTTAAGAGTTACAAAGAGCAAATTGCCACGGAGCCTTTCAGTCCTAAAGTTAATTGTGTTGGTAATAATTTCACTGAAAACCTTTTAGATGCTTTCTTCTATTTATTCAGGAAAATCCTTTGAAATGCAGGATTAGCATGTTTGGTTTCTTGTTTGGGAACCTGTAAACCATGGGTTGGGTAAAAGCTTCTCTCTTGTAGCTTTTGACTTTGGGTTTCTAAACATGAAACCAACAAACTATTGGTTACATCATTCATGATATGTTGCAATGGCAGCTCAAGAAAGTACAATTTGAGGCAACAAGAAATAAACTATTTTGTCAATTTATCTTTTGTAGAAGTATTTTCATTTACTGGTAGACTACATAAATGTAGACATTAGTGTCTGTGAAAATCTATTAGTAGCATCATAATAATTTTTTTTTTAATAGAAAAAGATTTTTATTGAGACGAATCGATAGGGCTACAAAAAGCAAGGAGGATAAAACAAGAATAAAAACCAGACAGGTTAAAAAGGGGGGAAAAAAATCAATGTATCAAAGCTTTCCAATCCCTCAAGATGTCTTTTAGAGAAACCCCTTAGAAAAGGATGTAAGATTTGCACCAAATAGATGCAAGCCACTGAATCTTATCCCAGATCAAGTGATCTGTCACAGGAATCTCTTTAGAGATATGTGAGTTTTTCTCTTGCCAAATATGTCATATTGTAGCATAGATTGCACATTGCCATGAAAGTTTAGCCTCTTTTCATTTCTTAAAACCATGGAAGCTAACCCTGAAGAACTGGTCCAAGGAGCTAGGACACACCCAACATTCATTGCAAATAGATATCAAATAAGGAGTGCCATAAAGAAACAACAGCAGAACAATGTAAGAACAAAGTAGTATCGTCACAATTAATAGTCAAAGTTTTAAGTTGTATTTATAAACAATTGCAAATAGACATATGGTATTGCCTATGATGAGATGGGAAGTGTTTTCTATGATCTTATTTTGTAGTCCTTTCTTTCTTTCTCTTTTTTGGATAGAAGAAAACTTCATGAGAAAGAGAAATACAAAAGCAGAGGGTAACGGATAGCTTTTGGTTCGGAGCATAGCTGTTAATATTTGCAAGATATACAATACATATGGCAAATTTAAGATTTTTTTTATAATCAGTTCCAGAATTGTAATATTAGTAAATATTGCATCAGCATCATTAATATCGCTTGAGTATCACTTTTATCATTTGTAATAGAGTAGTAGCAATTTTTTTGGATTTTAGCAGAATTCAATGAGTGAAAATTCAGGAAGTTTAAACTTTTAAAATCAAAACAGAGTATCATCAAAAAAAGAAAAAAAAAAAAGGAAAAACGAAGAGTCATATCCATTAGAATTCTTTAAACTCAGATAAAGAATCAAAAACAAAGGAACTGTTGAAGGGTCTCATGAGTCAAAACTCCAAAGACTATTGGAGAGCAGTGAAGACTTATATATTTATTCATCTTTTGATATACATTTGGGATGGGGACTTATATTATTTTCATTTTTTATCATTTTATGTCTTTAGTTTATAATTATACAGTAAATATTTTATAATGATGTATTATGTTTTATATGTAATAAAATATCTTATGGTGCTTGTTATGCTATGTTACGAGCTTCCAATATGTAAACTTTGGAAAATCGATGCATGTTACAATACACAATATGACAACTATGGTTAGGAGAAAATAGAAGGGGGGAAAACAGAAAAATTCATTAAGAAAGCAAAGCCTGTCAATCCCACTGCATGACAAAGAGAGCCATCAGCAACAACCAATTATCTGAACACCATAAAGAAGCCAAGACAACCAGGTCCCATATAAGGGATAGCACATATTTATTCTTGAAAATCGTTGTATTTATCCCCAATCATAATGCCGAATAGCTGAGAAACTGCACATTTCCATAAAGCACTGCTCTACTTGTTAAATCCAGTAGGATTTAGAATAAGAATAAAAACCAGTCAAATCGAAGGTTCAAATCATTTTATTTCTAGCCATTGAAGATTAAGCATGAATCAAATTAAGCAAACAAAGAATGGACTCCAACTCCAAGACCCCAAGTCCCTCTATAATTTTTTTTTTTGAATTACGAAATAATTTATTATAGAGAGGGGTAGGAACAGAAGTGAGTTCAACTGTGCTACATGTCAAAAAGAAAATGAAAAGAGTCAGAGACTTAAAACATAATTTAATTGTGAAACTGAAAACCATTGCATGATCTTGCCGGATTTGATTGCTTTGCCAGTGGGTATGTTCTCACATCAAGCTAAAGGCTGTATCAATTGTTTTGGCAGCTGTCCATTTTTTGCTTACTTCATTGTTTTCATTTCACTACTTCTTTATACTCTGATGCACCCTTCTTTTCTTCATTATTTAATGTCAAGTTGTTTAAAAGATCAGTTTCAACCTTTCTATCAAGATCAATGTATCTTGACGATATTGGTTAGTAACATTAATAATATCTTATTTATTTATTTATTTTTGCAGTTGGTGCAAATGGATCTGGGAAGTCAAACTTTTTCCATGGTAAGAAGATCATCATTCTTTTGCCTCTATCACTTTATTTAGGCGACTGGGATTTTTTCTTTGGGATGTAACTGAAATTGGATCTCTGCCATTTGATTTGCTACTCTTTTTTTTTTTAAAACATTTTCTTTTGTATCTAGCAATTCGTTTTGTGTTGAGTGATCTCTATCAGAACCTACGCAGTGAGGATCGGCATTCACTACTCCATGTATGTCACAGTGCATATATATTTCATTTCAACCTCTGGTTCTTATCTATACTAATCAATTTTAGAATCTGATTATGCTTAAATGAATTATTTGCTGCACAGGAAGGGGCTGGACATCAGGTTGTATCTGCATTTGTGGAGATTGTGTTTGATAATTCAGACAATCGTATCCCGGTAACATTCATTTTGAGTAATAATTTCTTTTCCAGTGAGGGGTAGTAGGAGGATAATTTTCTACATTGTTTAAACTTCCTTTGATTTATTCACATTCTCAGAACATTTATTTAATCACTTGCACAGGTTTTTCCCCCTCTGATAAAAGAATATTATTAAGGAGAAGGGAAGAAATTATAAACGTTATTTTTCTCTTTTGTTGTCTGAAAAGTTTTCAAGAAATTGTGTGATTGCCATGGTGATGGAAATATAGCTTTATTTGATACTTCTGTTTTTTAATCAAATGTTATTGAACATATTCACATGGATTCTGCTAACAAGTCACCTTTTGACTATTTTTAACTTATCATTCTTAATTTTTTTTAACTGTGGTGGTTGGCTGGATATTTATCTGTTCACATGTAATTAATGTATACATGGGTTATGCTGCTTAATCCTGCTTAATCCATATATGGCAAATGAGTCTATGAGTCTAATCACAAAAATATTTTGAATTTAGCTTCATGAAGACTTGTGATTATTAGACGAGTATAGTTTCTTTCTCTCCAATGCCATTTTTGAGTTATTTGGTTTCCATGTTGAATTAAGTTATTTGCATTTCCTTTTTTGAATGTCTTTGGCATTAGTCTTCGGGATTCTATTGTTGAATACTTTCTGCTTGCTCTGAAGTCATTTGATTGATGAGGTATTCTGGGTTGGTCAGAGTGTTGATTTCACAGGATTCCTTTAACTACAATGTTGTTTTCATAAGGTTGTTATATTTGAAAAATTTTACTCATTGTGGAAATCTTGGTGTCAATGCTTGGTGGTGTAATGTTTACTTGCTTCAGAATTGCTTAAGGCTCAAGGGATTTTTGTTTTATAACCACTAATTTGGTATATTCTTGTCTGTGCATTATCTTGGCATCTATCTGTCCTTCTAAATAGGTTGACAAGGAGGAAGTGCGTTTGCGCCGGACTATTGGTTTGAAAAAGGATGAGTATTTTCTAGATGGAAAACACATAACGTGAGTATAATAGATTAGCATTTTAGAGCATATACTAGATATTCATTTTTAAAAACAACATATTTCGTTTTATCCTGCCTAGTCCAATGAGTATTTCTTTAGGCCCCTAAAGAAAGATGATAAATGATCTGCAGAAAAACTGAAGTGATGAATTTACTGGAAAGTGCTGGATTCTCTCGCTCAAATCCTTACTATGTTGTGCAACAAGGAAAGGTATTGGTGCATGGTGATGGTGCTTAAACTTGTTTTGGATTTTAATAAAATTCTTCCATAAAGAAATGATAAACTTCAAGCTACATTGCTAAATCGTTCCTTTCTTACTGTTGCATAGATAGCATCACTAACCCTGATGAAAGACTCAGAACGACTGGATTTACTGAAAGAAATAGGTGGTACTAGAGTTTATGAGGAGAGGCGTCGTGAAAGTTTGAAAATAATGCAGGAAACTGGCAAGTAGTCTCAAAATTTATTTATTTTTTAAGCTTATGATTTATATTGTTCATTATTCTTGTTATTGAGTTGTTATCATCATGCATTTTCTTGTTTGACAGGTAACAAGAGAAAGCAAATAATCCAAGTTGTACAGTATTTAGATGAGAGGTTGAAGGAACTAGACGAGGAGAAAGAGGAACTAAGAAAATATCAGCAGCTTGACAAGCAGAGAAAATCCTTGGAATATGCTATTTATAGCAAAGAAGTTCTAGATGCTCAGCAGAAACTTTTGGAGGTTATCTATGTTAAATTTTACTGCATCTATAATTTTTTGCATGATTTCTTATTATGCTCTATCAATTGGAGTTACTTTTACTTGATGATGGGATTCTTGAACATAATCATTTTGCCAAGAAGCAAGTTTTAGTGTTAGGGTTTGTCCTTGTTATGAATCATTTCTCCTAAAAGCTTAAGCTAATTGGTAGAGGAACATAAATGGTTTTATATTTAACATGCCTTCTCATGCAATAGCCTACCAGACCTGGAGCATAGACAATGCACAGACCTGCCTTTACCTTGTGCTGAAATTTAACATTTATTTAGAAGAATGGAAGCAATAAGGATTAAGCTCTAGCCACTTGGTCATAGAGGCTTTGATACTATATCATGAACTATCTCTCTTAAATCTTAAACAGTTAGGTAAAGGAATATGGATAATTTTATATTTAACACTCCCAAAAACTTCTGGCATTCTGCACTTACCAAAGACATTATCTAATAGCATATGAAGTAAGATGCCTTAACACTCTGCACTCCGTGCTCCTGCCAAATCTTTTGATCTTTTTTTTTGGATAAAAGAAGAATATTATTAAGAAGAAGAGAAGAATGATACAAGAAGGGAGGACAAGAGATTCTCCTTTACAAAAGCTTCTGATTTTAATCAACAGGAAATGCTACAAACTCTGTGAATGCACTCCCATTTGACTAAAAACTCCATAAAGTCTGAATGAAATGTAATTAGCTGATGGACACTAAAATGAACGGTACACCCATTTACAAATTTGGAGCAAAAAATTGCACGCATATAAGGCGAAAGAAAACTTGACCTTAGAGGGTGCTTTGGACTTCCTAAGGGTCTGTCAAAGAAGGAATGAATATTTATTTATGATATGGATTTTTCTTTCTTTGCTAGATTCCTGACCCTACTATTTCTATAAAAATATCATTAGCATAAATAACTGAAATTTTATATTACAAAATCTTGCATAGTTTCTTGCAAAGTTCATCTTATGATGTGGCTACTTTCCTTGGAAAAATACAGCAAGCACAATACTGAATGTGAAATATTGGATGTCAAATATATACTCAATGCAAGTATTTGAAGTTTTTATTTGAATGCCCTAATTTAGATCAATCATAATATTGGATGTGGCTGCTTTCTGTAAAAAAATACAGGAAGCATGATATTGAATGTCAGATATCGGATATGAAATATCTACTCAATGCAATTATTTGAAGTTTTTTCTTAAACACTCTAATTTCTAAGTTGATGTTTATAGATCAATCATAATATTGGATGTAAATTATGTTATTCTAGATTTTATTTTATTTTATTTTTTAAGTTTCCATTTCACTTGTAACCATTTAGAATTTTGAAACGTTGGATTCTGATGCCTGTAGTTGAATGATTGTCACTTTGTTTTAGATAGAAGAAGCTCGAGCCAGGGTTTCTGAAACATCGGCAAAGAAGTATAATGATGTGCTTGATGCACATGAGAAATCCAAAGATCTAGAGAATACATTGAAAGATGTTAACAAAGAACTTCAAAACTTTAACAAAGAGAAAGAAGTTATAGAAAAGCGACGAACAGAGGCTTTAAAGAAGCACACAGAGCTTGAGCTTGATGTCAAGGACCTACAAGAGAAGATCTCTGGAAATATCCGAGCGAAGGTACTATTATGATGAATCCTCTTGTGAGTTGTTATGGATGGGATGGTTTTGTACAGGATCCGTTTTCACCTACATGCTTTCAGGAAGATGCTGCAAGACAACTGGAGATACTTGAGAAAGAAATTCAAGAATCAATGGATGAACTGGACAAAATCAGTCCTAAATATGACAGTCAAGTTATGGAAGAAAAAGACATTACCAAGCGGTATGCTATAGTTGTGGTTGTCTAATAATGTAGACTGTATGTAGCTCTCCCAATGTGCGTATTTAGACTTTTTGACGTGATCATGTTTTAACTTGAGTCTATTACAAAGGTCAATTTTGCCTGTTTTTATTTTTTATCTTTAAACAATAAAATTTAGACCAGTTGTGATGCAGGATAGTGAAACATCATTTGTCCTTCTCATTTTTGTCCAGCTTTTCACTAGTCTTAAAATATAATTTTATATATTTGCTGCTTGTTTGTGCATGAGCATGTAGTTGACACGATGAAATTTACTTTATCATTTGTAGAGAATATCCATAGCCAATCCCACCTAGTGGGACAAGGCTTCTTTGTTGTATTTGTAGAGAATATCCAACATATTCTAATATGTTCTTCTCCCAAATAAATAAATATTTTATTATAAATCAGAATAATGGAGCGTGAGAAGAAACTCAGTATACTTTACCAAAAACAAGGACGTGCAACCCAGTTTTCGAGTAAAGCTGCTCGTGACAAGTGGCTTCGTAAGGAGATTGAAGATCTTGAACGGGTGCTTTCCTCAAACACAGGGCAGGTAAGTGTTCATTTATCTTTCTGAGCTATAATAAATTCTGGCTTAAATACTTTTTTATTTTAAATACATTAAGGTTCCTACTTTTTATCAGGCTGTTAACCTGGATTTCCATTAATTTCAAATGAACTATGTTGTCTACTTTTCATCATGTTGTTGATCATCTTTCTTCTATTTTTTTTTTTATTACTGTTTTTGGGACATAGGAAAAAAAGCTTATGGAGGAAATTGATCGGCTTAATGGCGAACTGCATGACTGTGATGAGACCATTGAGAAACGTAGATCTGAGATTACTAAACTGGAATCTCGCATTGCTCAGTCAAGGGAAGGGTTTAATAATCATAAAGTTCAAAGAGATAAGTTGCATGACGAGAGGAAGTATGTGTATCTTTTCTTGCATTCTTTATATTTTTCTGGATAAAGGAAAAAATATTATTAGAGAGAAGAAAGAAAGAATATAAAGAAAGTTGGGGACGTTGTGTCCTCCTTAGCAAAAGCAGAAGAGAGTGACAGTTTTACTATTTCTTACTTTACAGAGTCAAGAAAATATTGCTTATGATTTTAAATTGTTATCTTGTAGGTCCTTATGGGGCAAAGAGAATGAACTTACTGCTGAAATTGATAAGCTGAGAGCTGAAGTCGAGAAGGCTGAAAAGAGCCTTGATCACGCAATTCCTGGTGTGAGTGATTCCTCTTTCTTGCTTCTTTAGCATCTCATTTCTCAATACTTTTAGATTCTCAATAATCATTGTCACGGTAAGTCTGAGATTTTGCATCTTTCACTACGTGTGTGGTATTTATGTGCTTGTTTGATGTAGGAATTTTGAATAACTTACTCAGACCCTGCCTGAAAGTGTTACCACTTATGCAAATCTGTGTCACTCTAAAATCTTATGCTTTCTGTTTTGTGAATTTTTCAAACTTTCTATGCTATATACACTGCAGCAATGCTTTCCTTCCAGAAATGATATGTAACCTGAAAATAGAAAAGTATTAAGGGATTCTGTTCTGTGGTGGTGGAACTTTTTTGATTTGGTAAATGAGTTCAGTAGTCACTGCTATTTAGGTTATACAGTACTAAAACAAAACTATCAAGTAATGAGTTTTAGAAATAGAAAGGGGAAGTAATCAAGAACGTGTCATGGATGTTAGTTACGGATGTGATTACTCCTTTCTGGTTATGTATATGAAATTATAGGGTGTTGATCAAGCAAAGGCATAAATCCTCTGCAATGATATATGATATTTGCATCTGTGTTTAATTTTTTTAATTCAATCTTATATTGAACAATGGAGAGTACTTAGCATCTGGGAAGAGAGTGGAAGATTCTGTTATCTGTCTAGTTCAGGGATGATCATTCATGATGATTTTTCGATAAACTTATTCTGGAGAAATGTTGGCATTTTTATAAATCACCATGCTTGACACTCTTTTAATGTTCAGGATGTGAGAAGAGGGTTGAATTCAGTTCGGAAGATCTGCAGGGAGTATAAAATTTCTGGCGTTTATGGTCCAATTATTGAGTTGCTGAATTGTGATGAAAAATTTTTCACTGCAGTTGAAGTTACTGCAGGAAACAGGTCATTTCTCCCTGATATTTCTTATAATATATAGGCTTCACAACATGTAGCATTTATAGAGTGTATTTTCTCTTCGTTCTTTTGGTTGGGGGGATTTTGTATTGGAACATGCATAGCTTGAACATGTTCCGTCTTCTTTTAGCTCTAGGCAGTGTTCTTAGGCCGATCTCTTTGCTGGTTTCAATTTTTTTATGCATTTAATTTAATGTTTTTAACTTTTTTTATTTAACATATTTGTTTAAACAGCTTATTTCATGTGGTTGTTGAAAATGATGACACGTCAACCCAGATAATTAGACATCTTAATTCACAGAAAGGTGGACGAGTTACTTTTATTCCACTTAATAGAGTGAGGGCACCACGCATCACTTATCCACAGAGTTCTGATGTCATTCCTCTTCTAAAGAAATTGAATTTTAAACATGATTATACTCCCGCATTCGGTCAGGTTAGCTTCTACATAGATGTTATCTTTTATTTACACATGTTTGCTACATCTTTAGGTGCTATTTGCTAAATAGTTGCAAGTCTAAGGTTTTTGTCTATCTGGTGATAGTATCCTCTTAATTATATGGATTGATGTCCCTTAACGTTGCTTCCGATATTTCTTAGGTATTTGCTAGAACAGTTATCTGCAAGAATTTGGATGTGGCTTCAAGGGTTGCTCGGAATGATGGTCTTGATTGCATAACACTGGAAGGTTGGCTTAGAAATTCTCTACATTGTTTGTCTAAATGATCTGGCCTTGTCATATGTTTTGCCTTGACAAGTTTTCTATCTCATTACAGGTGATCAAGTAAGCAAGAAAGGTAGTATGACTGGAGGATTTTATGATCACAGACGATCAAAATTGAAGTTTATGAATATCATTAAGCAGAATGAAGACAATATTCACATGAGAGAGGAGGAATTGACGAATGTTAGATCTAAGCTGCAAGATATCCTTTTTATATTTATAGTGTAACTCTTTTGATAAATAAAACATTCTTTTTGTCCTTTCCAATTTCTTTCCTTTTCTTTTCTGTTGTTTTGGTCAGAACTCATGCTTTCTAAAAGGCATAGAAAAATAACTGAGGAAATTGAAAAAGGTAAATCCAGATTATGACTTGAATCACCTGATCAAATGATTGAAAAATAGCTCCAAGGGGTGAGGAGACGGGAAAGCATTTGTTAGTGCATCCCTACAGGTCATATCTTATATTTGCTTTTGATTTATTCAGTTATGTTTTTTTTTGGGTCTACTTTTATTCATGTTATGTTATAATGCATATTTTCACCGGCATAGATGGACTATGGGCCTCATTCTGAGTTTTCATTATGGGTTTGTCTAACTTAATAACTCTTCTTTGGTTAACTGCAACTTTACAAGCAGTAATATTCATCATTGTTTGCCATTTACTTTTTCTGGTTTCTTTCAAATATTCACGTTGCTGTCTTAGAATAATGTTTTAGTGGATTAAGGTGCATTGCTTCATAAAATTGTATTATTAGATCTCTGTCAAGCTAAGTTGAACAAAACAAGAGGCTCTACCTGGATTTTGTTCTGTGGATAGTTGGACACAACTTGTGTCACTGAACTTGGTTGGTTCGTTAAGCCTTCACTGAATTTCAGTGATTCTTTTGAACTCTATCACCTTGTGGCATCCTTTTTTATGTGTTGTTTATTTGGTCATTTATCGATGATTGATTTTGCTTTAGATTATTCATTGCTTCTTCTTATGTTGAAACTTTTACAATGGAGCCTCTGTTTGTTTTTTGAATGACTTTTTTGATGCCTACGCTATTCTTTCTCTTGATACCATTTGTTCCAAATTTCCAATAGTTTTGTTTCCACTGAACTAACCTCACAGATAGACCAAAAGATCACTGAACTTGTTGCTGAGCAGCAGAAGATTGATGCTGAGCGTGCTCATGACAAATCAGAAATGGAACAGCTTAAGCAGGACATTGCTAATGCTAACAAGCAGAAGCAATTGATTTCTAAGGCACTTGCAAAAAAGGTGTTATTGGATTTCTAGATTATACATAATGATCCAATGGGAGATTCTTTTCTCTTGGTAGTTGCTTGTGGAATTTTTTATTGTTAATTATTTTTCAGCAGTCAGCTTTTCCTTAACTGCTTGTAGGAAAAGTCACTTGTGGATGTCCAGAATCAGATTGAACAGCTTAAGGCTAGTATGGCAATGAAAACAGCTGAGATGGGCACAGAGCTAATTGATCATTTAACACCAGAGGAAAAAAAGCTTTTGTCAGATTTGAACCCTGAAATCAAAGAACTTAAAGAGAAGCTTGTTGCATGCAAGACTGATCGCATTGAGGTTATTGAATGAATTGTATTGGTTTTCATAGTATTCATAGGGCTAGTGTCCTTATTTTAACTTCAGTTTTACAGACTGAAGCACGGAAAGCAGAGCTGGAAACTAATCTAACAACTAACCTGAGGAGAAGAAAGCAAGAGTTGGAAGCTGTAATATCATCTGTTGATGGCGACTCTTTGGTTGTAGATGCTGAATTGAAGGGGCAGGAACTTAACGATGCTAAATTATTAGTTGATGATGCAACAGAGCAGCTTAGAAGTGAGACTTTTCAGTCTATCTTGTCTTTTATCGGCGCTTTGAAGAGCAAATTATAATTCCTTGGTTGACCAAGTTATCTTTCTCAGGGGTCTCTGAAAGTATAAATGATCGGACAAGGCAAATTAAAAAGATCAAAGATGAAATGAATAAGTTGAAGGTAGTACTCTTATAGTTTATTTGCCAGTTATATTTGTTTTTGCTTCATCGTTGATGATGACTTTTGGCTGCAGTCTTTGGAGGACGAGTATGAAAGAAAACTTCAGGAAGAAGCAAAAGAATTAGAGCAATTGCTGAGTAAAAAAAATATATATACTGCTAAAGAAGAGGAATATACCAAGAAAATAAGGGAACTGGGCCCATTGACATCAGATGCTTTTGAGACGTAAGGCTTTTCTTGCTGCTTAAATTTTCCTTTCTAATTTTTTGGGGCAGAAGATGAATTTTTTTAGACAGAAAAGAAAGCTAAAAGATATTCTAGAATGATCAAGAAATGACAGTTAAATTATATGGAAGCACTAAAGCACTCATTTCTGTTTACATACATTTTCAGTAATTCTGTAAACTTACAATTAGCAACATTTAACGAAAGGAAAAACGAAAATATTTTCTGACAACAAATTGTTAGCATCCGCATCTTAAATAAGCCTTAAGCTCTTCTCATAAATTCCAAGCTTCTGCAATGGCACTGTCATGAACTGACTCTCCCACAATTTTAAGCCGTTAAGTCGAGGTACATGAATGGTTTTATATCTTAATAGGTACATTTTCATAAAATATTTGTTTGTTCTCACTCCATGGGCTTTCTATATTGCATTGCTAACTTTTGCAGTCATGCAGACTGAATTTATTGTCCAAGCAAATGACCAATAACATACAATCCTTAGTTTTTTGTCTAAAACACTTTATTATGCATGGATTTCCTTGATATATGTAGGATGAATTTGATTTTTACCATGCCATGATATTTTAAATGATTCAGAAGATATGTGCTGTTACAGTTATAGCTTGCTGCCTTGCAAATTGCCAGTTTCTCTATTTTGGTTTTAGCTAACTTTATTTAACCACTTTCTTTTTGTTATTGGGAATGGTAGGTACAAAAGGAGGAACATCAAAGATTTACATAAAATGTTGCACAGGTGCAATGATCAACTGCAGCAGTTCAGTCATGTAAACAAGAAAGCACTTGACCAGTATATAAATTTTACAGAACAACGAGAAGAACTTCAGAAAAGGCAAGCTGAACTTGATGCAGGAGATGAGGTAATTATCTGGGCTTTTGGTTGAGATGGTTCTTTAAAATTGCTTTTAAAGGAAAAAAAATATCTTTTGACAGCTAAATTGTCAATATACATTGCTGCTTCTGCACTCTTTCATGGCTTCTGAGTGTTGATGTTATTTTGATTTGTCCTTGAAGCAGGTGTTGTTAACCACTCGCCTATATATGGAATAACCTTTTTTTAAAAAAAAAAATAGTTGTTATTGTGTTGAGTTTTCATTTTCTGTTGTGTGTAATGGAGTATCAAGGTGTATTCTGGTATTTAGCTTCCTTTTGACTGTAAGATTGATCCAATGCCAGCTTTTGCATTCATGACAATGGTGTATCCAACCAACATCACTAACTAGTTCGAATTCTCTGTCACTGTCACTGAGTAATTGCAGAAAATTAGAGAGCTAATATCAGTACTTGATCAACGGAAGGATGAATCAATAGAACGCACTTTCAAAGGTGTTGCTAGGCATTTTCGAGAAGTATTTTCTGAACTTGTACAGGGGGGCCATGGTCATCTGGTTATGATGAAAAAGAAGGTTTGTGATGGTTAAATAATATCTTGGCTTCTTTGTTCAGTTCTTGTGATTGCGTTGGCTGAAAAAGATGGTGCTTTCCAGCGTGTTATCTAGGTTTTGTGCTTTAAAATAGTTTAACATTTTTAATTTATTCATGTTTACAAAGCGATTTCTTACTCCTGTTTTTAGATGGTGCTGGATTATCAATTTATTTTGCGTTGTATATGCAAAATTCGTGAGGACTGAGGAATCTTGATAGAAGTTATTTTTCTATTTAGGATATTTTTATTGATATGTAATTGATATTTTGTATTCTGATTCTTTTCCCTCAGGATGGTGATCATGATGATGATGATCAAGATGAGGATGGTCCTCGAGAAGCGAATCCAGAGGGGAGAGTAGAAAAGTACATTGGAGTGAAAGTGAAGGCAAGTGTATTCCTGCTGTGCCGTTTTGCTTTTGATGTAATGTTTATGCCAGAATGCTTGAGGTTTTGTTTTGTTTTGTTTGTTAAAATATTCAAAGAAAATGGCATGCTGTAGTAAATATTGTTATTCATATGATCATATCTAGACATATATCTTCCTTTTTTTCATTTTCTGGTTGCTATTTAGACAGTAGCATTGATTACCTGATACAAATGAAAGCAAAAATTTGTATCATCTGACAAAGCATCTTTCATTGAAATGGCCGTGTCCTCTTCTCTGACCCTTAGCTTGATTGTAAGCCGCGTAGCCTGTGCATGTTTTTTCTCTCTGCCACATTTTGTTGGGAGATGCAGGCTTCTTCAGTTGGTCTAGTATTGCTCCAAGTCAAACCTGGTGGTTTGCTTTTCTACTACAAAATTTAATTGTATCATTATGTCTGACATTCCTGGCATGTTTATTCCTTGCAGGTCTCTTTTACTGGACAAGGAGAGACACAGTCTATGAAGCAGTTGTCTGGGGGTCAAAAAACTGTTGTTGCCCTTACGCTTATCTTTGCCATACAGCGTTGTGATCCGGCTCCTTTTTATCTATTTGATGAGATTGATGCGGCTCTCGATCCACAGTACAGAACTGCTGTTGGAAGTATCCATATTATTATGCTTGCTATCTTCTTGTCATGCCAAATAACTGGTTGCGTGTAATTCTTCCATCACTTGTACTGCATGATTTGATAAAATTTTGTAGTGCATATATAAAAGTCATCTCGTTGCTACCTCCTAAAAGCTTAAAGCTCTTGGGTATGTGGTTCCTTAACATTGAGCATCTCTATTACCAAGTGGTCCATTTTCCAGATTTCACTCATTCCCCCCATTTTCAATTGTTAAATCTAAACTTCTATCCTCTGTTACCCAATAACTTAAATATTTTTCTGTGATATCCACAATAATGCAAAGAATTTTTCTTATACCAACAGATTTAGCATGTGCTCTTGTTTCATTTAAGGTTCATAGCAAAAGTGCGTAGAGACATACCTTCATTTTTATTTTCTTTCCCTCAAGTATTGCTGTCAAACATACCTCAGTGTCATGGTATGAGTTAGTTTCTTGCATTAAGTGCTTCTAGTAGGAGAGAATGCAGGGACATGCTCATGCAAATAGACAGTTTTGCATGAGATATATAATTTCAATAGAGTTTCAGCAGCCAATGTTGCATCTTTCATTGGGAGAAGTATATTTTTGCTTCAGTCTTGTTCTCTTGTTGAGGGTTTACCACTTTGTAAGATACATTTTTTTTTTTTAAAAAAAATTCTTTTATTGAAGATATATAAAGCTTACGTTTATCCATACTTGCAATATCTATGCTTTGAGGGAGAGGGTTGGGAAATATTTTGATTCAGATATGGGTTTTGGTGATATTTAAATTGAAAAGTTATTCATGCTTACCATATTCTGAGTGATATCAAGATTTCCTTTTATACTGTTTGTGTTGGGATTCTTAACTTCTGTAGATATGATCCGGCGTCTGGCCGACATATCAAACACACAATTTATCACAACAACATTCCGCCCAGAGCTTGTGAAAGTTGCTGACAAGATATATGGAGTGACGCATAAAAACAGGGTCAGCCGTGTTAATGTTGTATCTAAGGACGATGCACTAGAATTTATTGAGCATGACCAGACGCAAAATGCTGAATAAGGTTAGAGAACCTCATAACTTTTTACGCTATTCTTTTTTTCTGATGCTTATGATTGTCGTGGATGCCTGCTCCAAAATGGTGCCGAGAGAAAAGAAAGTAACTAGACTGAAAGGAGTTGAAAACAATATGGAAACGTTTTATAATAGCTGTGGTTGTAGGTCTTGCTAGGACATTTGAGGAGTAAGGGCGAGGGCTGGCTGGGAAGTTGTCCATCCGGTGCTACAATGGTGGTTTTCTGCTAGGCTGAGTTGACCCCCCCCCCCCCTCTCTCCCTTTTTCTCTCTTCTCTCTTCTCTTCTTTTCTTTCCTCCTCCTCCTCCTCCTCTCCCTCTCTTTTTCTCCTCCTCCCTCCTCTCCTCTGGGACAGTCTGAACTTCACGTTTAATTCAGAATGGAGAAAAAACTTGTTTCTAGGTTTTCCTATTTGTATCGACTTAGGAAAACGGTTTATCGTTAGGTCACTTACAATATTTGTTAAAAATGTTATAAACTTTGTATGTCCCTTTTTTTTTTTGACGAGAACATCGTATGTCTTTATATGAATACTTTCACCTTAGGGTTGTTTTTTTTTGTTTATTTTCTAATTTGTAATGTTGCAAGTGGAAAAACTTTTAAATTATTGATATATAATTAGTAATATATTAATGTCAAGGTCCCCCCCCCCTTCTTTCTTTCTTTTTTTTTTCCTCCTCTTCTTTCCTCCAAAATATCGGAAGTTTGTAACTTGTTTGGCACAGTGTAAACGACCTACATACTAATGGTGTACTGTAGTGGCCTCCTTGTGGCTATTGTATATGTTTTGATGTAATATTTGTGTTGTTAGGTGCATCTGACTCATGATCTGATCTGAAAATTGGCTGGCTGCGAGCACTCTCCGATGTCAACAATGTAAAGTATATTGCAGATTCTTGTTCATTCAAATTCTTGGACCTGCACTTTGTACGATGTTTACTACCTGCTTTGACGCCAACCTAGGTCTTAGAGTAATCCAAAAGTTCTGCTCACCCTGTATTTCTGTAAATCCTTGAGTTTGTGTATATGTCAATCTCTTGTGCTAATTGTAGTAACCATATCCATGGGGAATAACTTGGAATGCTGTTTGATAGTCTGTTTTAGGTTGCGTTTTATATATGCAACTAGTTGCAGTACCCGTGCTTTGCTCGCGTTACGACAAATTTAGAATTTGAGAAATACTTTCATTTTATAACCCCTTTTAAAAATCATGTCAGTATGCAATATAAAAAAATAAATTCTGGATCGCTCAAATGAATATCAACGGAAATGAAAATTATGAAAGTTCTTGATAAATATTTAAGGTGTGAGGATTGCCTGCATCAAAATTAAAGGTCTGTTAAATATTTTACATTTGGTTAGGTAGGATAAATTAGTACAATATATTATTACTTTATCAGTTGTTTTAATGGTTGCAAGAACTATTATATTAACTTATCTATTAAAACTTGCTTATGCATTAAAAATTATAGATAATTTAATCAAGTCATGATATGAGATATTAGGCCTCAATTGGATTATATTATTATATTTTGTGGTAAGTGACATAAGTGAAAAAGTATCAAAATATATAGCAAAGAAAGTATTATATATTTGTTAATTTTATATTTTGTTAAAATAAAGATAATTACTATAAAATATATAAAACATAATAAATATCATTTAATAAAATTATAATTGCTCATAATAAAGTAAAAAAAAAATTAAATAATTAAGTAATAACAATTCAATCAAATTATCATGTTTCTAATGAACACTATTCAAATAATATTATTTATTTTACTTGTAATTATAATTATTTGAAATAGTAAAAAATATTATTTAAGACAGTATGAGATTAACCCAAACCTCATATTTCAAAAACATAAAATCAAAATCTACAATTTCGTTATCTGAAAATATTGCCAATATATAAGGGAGATGAGAGAATAAAGAAAAATATACTGAAAAATATTACTACAATAAAAAATAATTCAATTGCTCCATTAGTTAGAAATAATAAAATTATGATAAAAATTTTCAAAAATAAGGAATTAAGAAAGGAAATGGATGATAAAAAATAATGAAAGAGAAAATAAATTAAAAAATGTGACATGAAAGAAATAAAAAATAGATACATTAAATGTAAAGAGAATGACTTACCGCCAAGAATGTCAAGTTATTAATTAGGATTAAAGAGTTTAAGTAAAAAATAAGAGAAATACAAGTTTAAGATTTTAATCACTATATCTAAATATTTTAAGGAAGTAATATGGTGGGACCATAGAGAAAATTCAAGTGAGAAACATTCTTCGTGGAATGTAGATTTAATAGATTATATAAAATATAGATTTTTTTTCATATATAATAAATAATAAAGTTCTAACTATAACTAAAAATATAATAAAAATAAAATTATAAAAAATTATGGAATTACAAAATCTAATAAAAATATAAAATTATATTTCTCTTTCTCAAATGTCAAAATCTGTTTCTTTCATAAAAAATAGAAGACTTGATTGAGCTCGTTTTCAAACACAAAAATTTATCTTAAAAAAAAAAAAAACAATGGCAACAACAAAGTGGTACAATTTTTCCGTTTCTCTACATTGGTGCCATATAAGTTGGTCCTGTATATGTCTGAGAGTTTGTGATGATCCGCCCTTTTTTAACTGTTAGACGTATTTCATTAAAATCGGACGATTGGGACAAAACTCGTGTTGTGCCGTATCTATTTTGTAGATTAGCCCTCATGAATATAAGGCCCGAAGAGTGTTCTTGTCACCTCCAGATGGATAAGAGAAACCTCCAGATTCAGTGTCAAGGCGATGGAGGCTACTAATTTGATTGCCCAAGAAGCCACAGCCCTTGTTCATACATTTTAATACTCTCACGAGCATAAATAATTTTGCAGCATAGAAGGGAAAAGAAACTTTTTCTATTTACATCATTAATCATCAAGCAAAGCACTATTTTTATTTTTTTTTGGAGTTTAGAATCATCCAATGACCAGTCTGATCAAACAAAACTCAACATAATAATTGTTGTTCATCATATCATCTTTAGATTCGATTTACTTGAGCATGGTGGTGGCGTCAGTAGCTCCTTATTGTTGGGGCTGCCCCTTGTCGCTAACGTCACACCTCCAATCCATGTAGCCGCCAGTGCTTGGAGATGTGAAGGAAAAATTGAATCTTGATTTGGGAATTAGGGATAAAAAAACACAAGAAACTGGACTTGGGGGTGGGATCAAAGAGTGGGTGTGTGGGAACAGGTGGTAGCGGTGGTGTTGGGGTCCTGTGATGGCACTGGGGGAGCTAGAAGGTGCTGGCGGGTGTTGGCCATGAGTGCATAGGCGGAGAGTGGGGGAGCGCCTGTAGCGGGAGTCGGGAATGAGGGAAGATGGAAAAGAGAGAATGAAAATTTATAATGTACAACATATGATTAGCCTCATCAATACATCATCACAATCTCATTGTTGAATACATGATGCATGGTGCATGATGATTGCAAAGTGCATTGTAGATGCCACCAAAAAATTATTGCATACGGGTTTTTTTTATAAATAAATTAGGGGACTATCAGTAACATGAGATGTCCCACATTAACACCCACCCTCTTCATTTTACCCTTTTTTTCTGTTTTTTTGTTTTGGCGGTGAAAATCGTAAAAAGGAAGGGAATAATGAGAAATAAGTAGAGGAAAAAATTTAGTTAGTAATGAGATATAAGAAACAAAAAGTAAGGATTAAAAAAAAAGATGGATAAAGAATATAGAAATGAAAAAAATGATGAAAGATAGCCTTAAAAAAAGGGAAAAAAAAAAAAGAAAGGAAGAAAAAATTGGTGATTAGAAAGAAAAAAAACAGTAAATGATGAAAAGAAAGAAAAATATTTTTATCAAGTAAATCAGAAAAGAAGTAGCATTTTTGGGAAGGGAATTAGGATAGATAAAAAAAAATATAATATGAGTGAAAATTAGGGGGAAAAACACGGTAGATAATATATAATATAGAATATAGATTATATCTCATCCATTTGGGGAGTATATTTACATTAAGTTATATTTATGCTCAATTTTCCAATTGTCCCTCAATTATACACGTTCAGTGTAAAGAAATTTTAAATAAATATTTAATTATATATTATTTTATTAATAAAAATATTTAATTTATCTATCCATTACTTAAATAATTATACAAATAAAAAATTTTAATTAAATAAAAATGGTTATATAAATACAAGCAACTTGAATTTATTTATTTATTTTACTTGATGAATTTAATGTGTGATTATAATTAAAATTATTCTCACTAAAATATAATCTTACAAATTATAATCACCGTAACAAATATCTAAAAACTCTTTTATTACCGAGAAATAGTCTTAAAACTGTTACAAATAAAATAGTGACACGTAAAAGATCATTTACTTCTATAAGATACTGCAATGAGAACAACTTTGAGTATATAATCCGCAAAGACAAATATTTGTTCAACTCACAAATAATGCGATGAATATGTGATATATACCGAAAAAAAATAAAAAAATAATAAAAATATTTAGATGAAAGGTTTGGAACAGTTATTATTATTTTTATTTAATTTTTTAATAAAATTTATCAATGTAAATAATATAAGGGTTGATAAGTTTTTTCTTTTTTATTTTTTATATAAAATTTATTAGCACAAATAGTATAAATATTAATAAATTTTTAAATAAATAAAAATTAAATAAAAATAATAATAATTATATAAAATCTAACTTCCAAATATTTTTATTATTTTACTCACTTTACAATATGTATCGTATGTGCGCTGCACTCTTTGCACTTTCCCCTATCACTACGTATCCACAAATCGAGAGAGTAGGCTCTGTCAAGATAAAATGATAAGAGCAAACAAGTGGAGCATAAGGAAATGAAGAACAAAGAAAGTCGCTTCAACGGCATTATTGTTAACCGTGTATTCAAGTCAATCTCAAACTACATAACTCAAAGAACGAAACAATCTCATTCACTCCAATATTTCGGTTTCCATGCTCGTAAGGACAAGGTAAGTGCTTCTTTGCTCGTTTGCAAACTCTTACCTTTGTGTCTCCTTGTTTGTTAACGGCTTGTGCTCCCTTGTCTCTATTATGAGTATCACACTCCTCTTACTGATTTTATGCTTCTCTGCCTTAAGGTATGATGCTTCTGCTCCTGCCTCTGATGGGGTGACTCTTTTGTCACTCTTGACACATTGGACCTTTGTTCCTTCCATCATAAACTCCACCTGGAATCCCGCTGATTCCAACCCATGCATGGGTAGGAGTCCAATGTGACTATGCCCACAATGTGGTCTCCCTTAATCTCACTGATCACGGGATTACTGGTCAACTTGGACCTGAAATTGGACAATTGTATCACTTGAAGACCCTTGTGTTGTTGAGTAATGGTTTCTCAGGTAAAGTACCTTCAGAGTTAAGTAACTGTAGTTTGCTTGAGGATTTAGACCTTTCTAATAACAGCTTTAGTGGACAGATACCATATAGCTTCAAAAAGTTGCAAAACTTACGCTATATGAGCTTGTCATCTAATCTGTTGACTGGTGAGATTCCAGATTCCTTGTTTCAAATTCCTCACCTGGAAGAAGTGAACCTGCACGGAAACCTTCTCAGTGGCCCTATCCCAACCAATATTGGGAATTTGACCGGGCTGTTGAGGCCTTATCTGCATGGTAATCAGTTGTCAGGTACCATTCCTTCATTCATTGGTAATTGCAGTAAATTAGAGGCATTGTTTTTGAGTGAGAACAGATTGAATGGGGAACTACCTTTGGAGATGACAAAGCTCAAGAATCTAAAAAATATCTCATTGTTCGACAACCAGTTCTCTGGAGTCATTCCTCAAAACTTGGGAATCAATAGCAGCTTAGTGAAGTTGGACTTTACGAATAATAAGTTCACTGGCAATCTCCCACCAAATCTTTGCTTTGGAAAGCAATTACGTGTGCTGAACATGGGATCTAATCTACTTCAAGGTAGCATATCTTCTGATGTAGGAAGATGTGCAACTCTAATTAGGTTGATGCTCGCTGAAAATAATTTAACTGGGTCTCTTCCTGATTTTGAAAGCAATCTGAACCTGGAATACATGTACATAGGCAAGAACAAGATCAGTGGACCAATTCCATCAAGTTTGGAAAATTGCCCAAATCTTGCTGCAATTGACATGTCAATGAACAAATTCACTGGGCTCATACCATCAGCACTTGGAAAGCTTGTGAATCTTGAGATTTTGGATCTTGCATACAACAACTTGGAAGGCCATTTGCCACCTCAGCTGTCAAATTGTACTAAAATGGATCACTTTGATGTGGGATTCAATTCCCTAAATGGTTCAATCCCATCAAGTTTGAGGAATTGGGCAGTGATAACCGCATTATTTTTAAGCGAGAATCGTTTTACAGGGGGTATCCCGGGCTTTTTGTCAGAACTTAATGAGCTTCGTGAGTTACGACTTGATGGAAATTGGTTTGGCGGAAAAATTCCTTCATCACTGGGAGAATTGCGAAACCTGTTATATGGGTTGAATCTGAGTGCTAATGGATTGACAGGTGAAATTCCTCCCGAACTTGGGGATCTACGAGAGCTGCAAAGTCTGGATTTATCCTGGAACAATTTGACAGGAGGAATATACGTTCTTGATGAACTCCTTTCATTGACTGAGATCAATATTTCATACAATTTCTTTAATGGTTCTTTAGGAGAACATTTGATGAAGTTATTGAATTCCTCACCATCATCCTTCTTGGGTAATCCTCATCTATGTTTCAGTTGTTCACAAGAAACTTTCGACAGACCAACTGATAATCACATAGGCATGAATAATAAATTTCTTGTGATGATAGAACTTGGATCCTCAATATTTGTTTCAGCTATCCTGGTAGCACTAGTTCGCATGTATCTCCATTTGATATCAAAGCTAGAATTCAATGCCTCTGATGAGCCATGGTCAATGTCTTCTGCTGTTGAAAGAGGAGCAGGAAAGATTGGCTTCTTATATAAGGAAGAAATCAAGATCTTAACTGAAAAGCAGTCGTCTTCCACTCATGAAATAGTGATGAAGGCTACAGAGAACCTAAATGACCGGTACATTATTGGCAGAGGAGCCCATGGAATTGTTTATAAAGCACAACTAGGTCAACGGGTTTTTGCAGTGAAGAAGGTTGCATTCGAAAGGAACAAGGAGAGGCGCTTAAGTATCTTGTGCAAAGAAATTCAAGTCCTTGGAAAGATCAAGCATCGAAATTTGATCACATATGCAGACTACTGGGTAGGAAAGGACTATGGTATTGTCTTATATGAGTATATGCAAAATGGAAGCCTTCATGATATTTTGCATGAAAAAAATCCCCCACCACCCTTAAGTTGGAATGTTCGATTTAAGATAGCTGTTGGAATTGCACACGGACTAGAATATCTGCATTATGACTGTACCCCACCCATAGTGCATCGAGACATCAAACCAATGAATATACTTCTTGATGCTAACATGGAGCCTGTTGTAGCTGATTTTGGTACTGCCCTGTACAGGAACCTGGCTGAGCATTCTTATAGTCATTCTCAATCTAATCAAATGCTTTCAGCATATGTCGCTGGTACCGCTGGCTATATTGCACCAGGTAATTCAATCTTTTTCTACGCTATTAGCATTTTGCTCATCAATTTCATAGCTAATGGTTACTTATGCTTCTCTAATGCGGTGATACCTCTATCTTTTACAGATTGAAAGAGTTGTGTAAAATAGTATCTCTCTAACATGGTTGTGTTGTCCACTGTGACAGAGAATGCATATGCAATAGTGCATAGCAGAAAGTCTGATGTATATAGCTACGGGGTTGTTCTTCTTGAGCTTATAACCAGAAAGAAAGTGTTAGTTGAGGAGGAGGAACAGGTGACCAATTTAGTGAATTGGACTAGATCTATCTGGATTGACATGGGCAAAGTTGAGAAGATTGTTGATTCAGACCTTGTAAGTGCATTTCCCAATTCAGCAGTTTTAGCAAAGCAAGTCACTGCAGTGCTTTTGTTGGCATTGAGATGTACAGAGAGGGAGCCACGTAAGAGACCAACCATGAAAGATGTTATGGGCTTCTATCAACAAGGCATATTCAAGTTGAGTTGTGATAATGTTGTTCGTGATGGTGCTGAGGTTGATGTGGCACTACAACCATACAATGTTCCAGTTGTCAGTACTAATCCAGTTTCTAATACTCTGGGAGACTCCTATCTGCATGGAGAAAGTAGTGGGGCTGCAAACCTGAGACATAGAGGAGTTAAATTTAATGTGGAGACTGAACCTAAAGATTCTAATGATTTCAGCTGGTGGCAGGATGCTAGTCAGTTTCATCTTGGAGTCTATGCTTGGGATGACAGGAAACTCATGACTACGCCTACAACTGGTGTTGATGGACTCGTAGTTAAACTAATAGGCAATGGTAAGATACATGCTAAACAAGTAGTGGCCACTGCACTAATTATTCCTAAAGCAACCTACACTTGGCCTTATTTGATCTTCCTTCCAACTGTAATTGGTCCAATGGTTACTCAACCCTTCAACTGGTTTTTCCTCTCTTGTTGGGCTCAATACATGAACCGGCAGAAATCCCTGAAATCAGAGCTCAATTCCTACATTATTACACCAATCAAGGACTCTTCAACTCGGTGTGTAACCATGAAGAATCTGAAAGATCCTACAAAGCCAATATAGTCTCTAATGGTTGGAACATGGAGAAATAGACAGCTGGTACATTGATCTTTGGTTTTTACTCTAACCAGAAAATAGCTGTGGAAAGAGTGATTGATGTTATCTCATACAAGCCAGTTGATGGTGTTATGCATCTACATTTCTTTACAGTAATCCTGAATTCTATGATGCCGAGTTTATGCAATGGGATAGGGACTGTGCATCATGATGTTCTAGCTTTGGTTTTCTTTATTCACATCTAATCACCGTATGGTTCATTTTGGCCATTGAACTATGTAACCCTTATTTTAATGTATATATTTATATATATTTTTAGATATTAATTTTTAGAGCAAACAAGATTCATATCTATCTTTTATCTATATTCTATTATATAATATAAAACTTGAGATCCAAGCTGTGACATAATAACGTATTGACACTTTAGATATTTTATAATATTACCACTTCAACTTCTTATTGATTATTGAAGTTGTCATTCTATTATTTAGTTACTTTTCTCCTATAAAGCCACATTGCTATACCTACCACCACTTTCTTTTCTCTTCTCCGCTTCTACCAAATCAGCCTCTTTGTTTCTCCCCTCCACGTCAAGAATGTGAATACGGATGATGCTGGTTAATCACAAGATTTAAGAGTAATTGAATGCTTTCATTTCTTCTTAAAGTTCAATATGTTCTCTGCTTATGTTGGGATCAATATTGTTTATGATGTGTAGTTGTATAGTTGCCAAAAAGATTATGATATGAATGGACAACAAATGATGATGAGTGATGAGGGCAAGATTGGAGTTAAGCTAAAGTAACCAATTATTGTTGTATACCTTCTCTTATGTGAAAGGGACAAAAATAGATGTCTTTGAGCCGCGGTGGATATAATAAAAATAAGCTGGTTTGTTCTTTTGCTTTTATGTGTGTCGAGGGTACTTTGTTCTTTTGCTTTCATCTGTATCGAGGTGCCTTTCATCAGTCCATAATTATCATACTTGAGAAACTACCTAGATGCCTAATATGATGACTTCATATTATTCCCAATTTTAGCAGCATTATATATGTTTTCTATTCATCACATACTGGATGATGAAGATATGAAACACACTATGTTTGATATGAGGACCCTTCTAAAGGTAATGGTTACCAAGCGATGCAAAGAAGTAAGCTCTTTACTTTGAAGCAGTTTTTTTCTTATGCCCGACCTGAAATAAGTTGAAGACCATGGTGCTAATCCTTAAATAGAAATCCTAGAATTGTTTCACTTTGCCCAACTGGTCTTTTTAGCAATGCTCATAAAATGGTTATAAAGATATCATATCTTATAGGTTGGTGACCGTAATGAAAAACATTGAGATTCTGCAACAATTTTTGAGAATGCATCAACTTCTGCATAGGAAAAGGGAGGAAAAGATTAGGCATTTCTAAGAAATTCACCTTTTTATCTATGGATTTTTCTATTAATAATTATAAACAATTATCAATTACATGCAATTTATTAAAATATTAGAGATTCAGATATAGTAAGAACTATCAACACATAATTGATTGGAGTGGTAGATACTCCTTTCATATAACCAATGGTCTTGAGTTCGAGTCCTGGAGATGAAATAACTGGTGTTTATAGAGTCATCTCTTATATAATCTCAAACACTCAAACAGAATTATCTCTGACACAAATATATCTATCCAAGACGGCAAGAACTTGTTACGATTATGTGAATAAGTGCAAGTGTGAAACATAAGTATTACCCGAAACTAGGGAAAAAGAAAATATTACCCTTAGCTATAACTACAAAAAAGTTTCATTTTATTTTCCCAACTTAAAAAAAGGTTTTCTTTCCATATTTGCTTGCGGTAGATATTCCAAATGTTGAAGAGTTTACTCTCCTCTCCTACTTCGCTTTTGAAATGGGTTCTAAATAATTATATATTTGGATTATGAGTTTTTTATTCCATTGTGTAAACTACTATGCAATTATTTATCATAGTTAATTGTGTTTACATTTCAGGTAACTCAAATTCAAAAAATATGAAATCATTGCATTTAAATGTTCAAACATTATGAGACAGTTAATAACAATAATTGCCCATTTATTATATAAATTAAAGTAATGATAAATTTATTCCTATTATTTAGGTTATGTGAATTATGTCTTGCTTAAATAAAAGCCGATGGAAAAATCATTAACATATTATAAAAATAATTTATTATCTTAAATTTGATTTTATAATACAACTATAAAATCATTAAAAAAATTCTTAAAAATCAGTTATACTATGTGTGCTATGTATGATGTAAACCTTCATATTAAGTAATGAATTTTAGCTCTACAATACGCTTATCGGTGGCATTATTTGAGAACCACAATCACCAATAAGGATACCATTAGATGAAAAAAGAATATACAACATTATCGAATTAAGAGATTATTCATATAAAAAGAAGAATGACACACACACACACACACACACACACATATATATATATATATATATATATATATATATATATATATATATATATATATATATATATATATATATAGGGAGGATTAAATAAAAGGAATGATTAATTATGAGAGTGAGAGAAATAAATCTTGATCATTAAATTTTATATAAATATTTATAAATATTTAAGATTAAAACATAAAATCATGTTTCTTTCCATTTTCGCTTGCAGTAGATATTCCCCATGTTGGAGAACTTACTCTCCTCTCCTGCTTCGCTTTTGAAATGGGTTCTAAATAATTATGTATTTGGATTATGAGTTTTTTATTCCATTGTGTAAACTACTTGTAGTTATTTATCATAGTTAATTGTGTTTACATTTTAGGTAACTCAAATTCAAAAAATATGAAATCATTGCATTTAAATGTTCAAACATTATGAGAAAGTTAATAACAATAATGACCCATTTATTATATAAATTAAAGTAATGACAAATTTATTCCTATTATTTAGGTTATGTGAATTATGTCTTGCTTAAATAAAAGCTGATGGAAAAATATTAACACATTATAAAAATAATTTATTCTCTTAAATTTGATTTTATAATATGATTTTAATTTAAATGCATTGACAGTATAAAACAATTTTTCACTATCAGCCAATAGAAATAGTAGAAAATATCAACTCATACAAATAACTACCCATTATAATGAGGGACTTACCATGATTTCTCACTTTTCCCTATATTTATTTGTTGATAGTATAAAACTATTTTATACTGTCAGTGTATACTAATTAAACTTTTATAATATGACTATAAAATCATTAAAAAATTCTTAAAAATCAGTTATACTATGCGTGCTATGTATGATGTAAGCCTTCATGTTAAGTAACGAATTTTAGCTGTACAATACACTTATCGATAGCATTATTTGAGAACCATAGTCACCAATAAGGATACCATTAGATGAAAAAAATATACAACATTATCGCATTAAGAGATTATTCATACAAAAAGAAGAAAGACACACACACACACACATATAGGGTTTAATGAGAGGATCAAATACGAGGAATGATTAATTATGAGAGTGAGAAGAGTAAATCTTGATAATTGGATTTTATATAAATGATTAAGATTAATATATAAAATTATGTGACAAATGATCATATGACTGTTAAATAACTTTTAATCTTGATCATCTATGTATGATCATATACTCTAGATTTACTCCTTTCACTCTCATAATAAACCATTTCTCTCACTTGATATGCCCTTCTATATATATATATATATATATATAAGTGACCAAAATGGATAAACACATAGATAACATTAAAAGGATAAAGTATATTTGAATACCAAATGATATTTTTTGGCAAATGCTATGGTGTCCCTTACTTGTAAGGGGCACTATGCAACTTGTGAAAGGGAAACATGATGAACGGATGTGATTGAAAGGTATATTCATAAACCAAATACTTATAGTATATTGTAGTAATTTTTTAATTTTAGTCAGACCTTAGAATTATGATTAAATATATTTTAAAAGTGACCACAATTTATTTGCATGATCCTAAAATATTCCAGATAAAATTTCAAGATCACACAGATAAAATTAAAAATTACTATAATGCGTCACTTATATTTTTAAAATAATTAAAATTTATTTACATGATCCTAAAATACCGCCCAAAAATTCTATTCAATTTCAAGATCATACAGATAAAATTTTATTTAATTTCATAACATACAAATAAATTTTAAAAATTATTATAGTATATTATAGGTAATCGGTATATTGATACACTATTAAATCTCACCTTTTAGGGTTTCAAACTGTATGGTGCACCTTGCAAGAAGGTTGCACCTAAGACAGCACCATCCTTTCAATATATTCCAATGGCCATAAAAATCATATGTCTTTGTTTTTTCTTATATTCTGAGACTTTTACTTTATCACAAATAAATAATATACATATTTTATTATATAATTATTTTACTTTAAATTATTTTTTCAATATATATTAATCATTACCATAGTTTATCTGTCTCATGCAATGCACAAATCTCATTCTAGTTTATATTAATCTCATTCAATGAGTGAAAATTTATCCACAAACAATGTATAAAATAAAAAAATATTATTTATACCCATTTAATTTTGGATACTGTCTTAACTCATTTATTATTAACTATTGAAAATGATGAGTTTTTATTTTTTATTTTTTTTTAATTTTCAATAATATATAATAGATAAATCGATATAGTGTCCAAGTAAAATGGGCATAAATAATATTACTCGAATAAAAATTTTGGTTATCTACCAAGAGCAAAAGAGGAAAAAAAAAAAGTCTGAGTATTCGATAATTCTCTTGTATTTGATATCCGACAATTTTATGAATTGATGAGAAAATATTATTTATATTCATCTTTTTTTAATTTTTATGTCAATTTATTCCTCTTTATTATTGGAAGAGACGTGAGACTTATCTTAAGAATGAATTGACACAAAAATGAAAGAAATATGAGTACAAAAATAACATAGTCAAAAAAGCGATCCTACTCGGTTCTCCAACCAAGGACGGTGCCTAATGGGTCCGCGGCAGAATCCTCCTTCCTTCCTAGCGTTTTCATAGAAATTCTTTGAAAAAGAAATATAAAGCAAATAATTAACAAAGACACATCATCAGGTCCGCGTTTCTCCCATCACTGACACTCATCCAAGTCAATCCCAAACTACACAACTCAAGGGACAAACGAATTCTCACGCACTCCTGTTGCCTGGTTTCTTTACTTGTAATTAAGAACGGGGTACGTGCTTCTTTGTTCCTTTGCAACCTCTTACACTTGTGTCAGCTTGTACTTGTCTGTTAAGTACTTGTGTTCGCTTGTCTCTATGAGTATGACTATCACACTCCTCTTGTTGATTCTTTGCTTCTTTGCCTTATTGTATGATGTTTATGCTCTTGTCCCTGATGGGGTTACTCTGCTGTCCCTCTTGACACACTGGACCTTTGTTCCTCCCATCATCAACTCCACCTGGAATGCCTCTCACTCCAATCCATGCTCATAGGTAGGAGTCCAATGTGACCATGCCCACAATGTGGTCTCCCTTAACCTCACTGATCATGGGATTATTGGTCAACTTGGACCTGAAATTGGACAATTGTGTCACTTGCAGACCCTTGTGTTGTTGCGTAATGTCTTCTCAGGAAAAGTACCTTCAGAGCTAAGTAATTGTAGTTTGCTTGAGTATTTAGACCTTTCTCAGAATAGCTTTAGTGGACAGATACCATATAGCTTCAAAAAGTTGCAAAATTTACGGTATATGAGCTTATCATCTAATCTGTTAACTGGTGAGATTCCGGATTCCTTGTTTCAAATTCCTCAACTGGAAGAAGTGAACCTGCACAGAAACCTTCTCAGTGGTCATATCCCAACCAGTATTGGGAACTTGACTGAGTGCTAATGGATTGACAGGTGTGATTCCTTCAGAATCTGTTCTATCCCTTCATCATTGGGAAAACTGCAGAATCTGTTCTATGGGTTGAATTTGAGTGCTAATGGATTGACAGGTGTGATTCCTTCAGAACTTGGGAATCTACAACAGCTGCAAAGTCTGGATTTATCCTTGAACAATTTGACAGGAAGCATAGATGCTCTTCATGACCTCCTTTCATTGACTGAGATCAATATTTCGTACAATTTCTTGTATGGTCCTGTACCAAAAACTCTGATGAAGTTTTTGAATTCCTCACCTTCTTCATTCTTGGGTAATCCCTGTCTATGTGTCAGTTGTTCACCTTCTCATGGCTTGAATTGCACCAAAACTAGTAATTTGAAGCCATGTGTCTACAAATCAACTGATCACAAAGACATAGGAAAATTTGTAATTTTGACGATAGAACTTGGTTCCTCAATCTTTGTTTCAGCTGTGCTGGTAGCACTAGCTTGCATGTAAAGGAAATCAAAGCAAGAATTCAATGCATCTGATGAGCAATGGTTCGACGCATCTGACGGGCAATGGTCAATGACTTCTGTTATTGAAAGAGGAGCTGGAAGGCTTGGCTTCTTATTATACAAGGAAGAAATCAAGATCTTAGCCAAAAAGCAGTCGTCTTCCATTCATGACATGGTGATGTTGGCTACTGAGAACCTAAATGATCGGTATATTATTGGCCGAGGAGCCCATGGAGTTGTTTATAGAGCACAACTAGGTGAGCTGGCTTTTGCAGTAAAGAAGGTTGCATTTGGAAGGAACAAGGCGAAGCGTTTACATATCCTGTGGAAAGAAATTGAAGTCCTTGGAAAGATCAAGCATCGAAATTTGGTCACATATGCAGACTACTGGGTAGGAAATGACTATGGCATAGTCTTATATGAGTACTTCCAAAATGGAAGCCTTCATGATATTTTGCATGAAAAAAATCCCCCACCACCCCTAACTTGGAATGTTCGGTTTAACATAGCCGTTGGAATTGCACATGGACTAAAATATCTGCATTATGACTGTACCCCACCCATAATGCATCGAGACATAAAACCAAAGAATATACTTCTTGATGCTATCATCGAGCCTCTTATAGCTGATTTTGGTACTGCCCTGCACAGGAACCTGGCTGAGCATTCTGATGATCATTCTCAATCTAGGCAAAGGCTTTCAATATATGTTGCTGGTACCGCTGGCTATATTGCACCAGGTAACTTACTATTGGTTTGCATTTTGCACACCACTTTCATAGCTAATAGTAACTTATGCTTCTCTGATTTGGTGATGCCTGCGTCTTTTACAGCTTGAAATAGTCGTATAAAGTAGTATCTCTCTAATGTGGTTGTATTGTCCCCGTGACAGAGTGTGCATTTGCCATAGTGCCGAGCCGAAATTCTGACGTCTATAGCTACGGGGTAGTTCTGCTTGAGCTACTAACCAGAAAGAAAGCAATACTTGAGGATGAGGAGCAGGTGACCACTTTAGTGAGTTGGGCTAGATCTATCTTGATGGGAAGGGGTAAAATTGAGACGATTGTTGATTCATACCTTGCAAGTGCATTTCCCAATTCAGCAATATTAGCTTGGCAAGTCACTGAAGTGCTTTTGTTGGCATTAAAATGCACGGAGAGGAATCCACGTAAGAGACCGACCATGAAAGATGTTATTGCCTTCTATCAACAAGGCATATTCAAGTTGAGTTGTGATGATATGGTTTGTAATGGTGCTGAAGTTGTTGTTGATGTAGGAGCACAACCATATGTTCCAGTTTTCTGTACTAATCCAGTTTCCAACCTCAGGGAGACTCCTATCCGCATGGAGAAAGTAGTGTGGCTGCAAAATTTAATGTGGAGACTGAACCTGCAGATTCTAATTATTTCAGCTGGTGGGATGATGCTAATCAATTTCAGCTAGGAGTCTATGCTTGGGATGATTGGAATCTCATGTCTACACCTACAACTGGTGTTGATGGACTCGTAGTTAAACTAATGGGCAGTGGTAAGCTACATGCTAAACAAGTAGTGGCAACTGCACTAATTATTCCTAAAGTAACCTATACTTGGCCTTATTTGATCTTCCTTCCAACCGTAATTGGTCCAATAGTTACTCAGCCATTCAACTGGTTTTTCCTCTCTCGTTGGGCTCAATATATGGATATGCATAAATCCCTGAAATCACAGCTCAAGTCTTACTTTATAACACCGATCAAGGACTCTTCAAGTCGGTGTGTAGCCACGAAGGATTCAAAAGGACGCATAAAGCCAGTAGACTTTAATGTTTGGAAATGGAGAAGTAGATGGCCGGTACATTGACCTTTGGCTTTCACTCTAATCAGAAAATAGCAATGGAAAGAGTGATTGATGTTATCTAATAGAAGCCAGTTGATGGTGTTATGCATCAACATTTCTTTACAGTAATCCTGAATTCTATATGTCGATGCAATGGGATAGGGACTGTGCATCAGGATGTTTTAGCTTTGGTTTTCTTTATTCATATCTAATCATGGGATGGTTGATTATTGCCATTGAACTATGTAACTCTTATTTTAATGTATATATTTGTATATATTTAGATATTAATTTCCAAAGCAAACAAGATTTACATTTATCCATTATCTATCTTTTATAATATAAGATAAAACCTGAGATCCGAGCCATGATATAATAAGGTATTGACATTTTAGATATTTTATAATATTATCACATCAACTTCTTATTGATTATTGAAGTTATCATTCTATTATTTAGTTATTTTTCTCCTATAAAGCGACATAGCTATACCTACATTTGAGAATGCACCAACTTTTGCATAGAAAAAGAGAGGAAAAGATTAGGCATTACCAAGAAATTCACCTTTTTATCTATGGATTTTTCTATTAACAATTATAAACAATTATCAATTTATGCAATTTATTAAAATTTTAGAGGTCCAAATATAGCAAGAACTATCAATACATGGTCGATTGAAGTGGCAAGTGCTTATGTCCCTTAACCAATGGTCTTGAGTTCGAGTCCTAGATATGGAGTAACTAATATTTAGAGTCATACTCATATAAAATCTCAAATACTCATATATAATTATCTTCAACAGAAAAAAAGAAAAAGCATTACCCTAAACTAGAAACTAAAAAAAAGTTTCATTCTATTTTCCTAACTGAAAAAAAAGGTTCTCATTCCATTTTCTCTTGCGGTAAATATTCCACGGGCTGGATAGTTTTCTCTTCCCTCCTGCTTCATTTTTGAAATGATTTCTAAATAATTATATACTAGTGTGCACGGGTTATTACAATTTATCATGATAAATATATAATAATACATATCTAAAAATTTTATTTTGTTATAGCAATATTATTTGGTCAAAATAAATTTGTCAAAATCTTTGACAAAAATTATGAGAGAAATTAGATGAAATGAATAGGTATGGTCTATTTATTTATCTAAGAGTCAATAGTATGGCATATTATTCTGACAACTTAATTTTATCAAAAAAGTTATGGCAAAATTTTTCAACCTTACTTGTTCAAGTTATCATATCCGTCATATTTTTGCTAATCAAAATATAAATAACATTGTTTATTAATACCAAAATATCGAATCTAATAGATATATGTATAAGATTTTAATAAAAATTTATAGCATATAAGTGGTAAATACCTTCTAAAATTTCCTATTAATGCTTCCTCAAAACATAAAATCCATAATAGTTTTATTAATAAAAAATTAAATAACATAGCTAATTGAAGCTTAAACTACTTAATCTAATAGATATATTTATAAGATGTAAATATATAATTGGAGTGATGTAAAAATAAAGAAAAAGTTTTAACAATCCTTCAACTTTGGTCCATTTGCAATTACGTGCATATATCAAAAAGTAGTAGGGATAATTTACATATTTTTAAAGTAAGAGGACTAAAATACGCATAGACCAAAGTTGAAGGGGTTTTGGAGAGTTTTCCCAAAAAAATTATTAATAATAATTTAAATTATTTTATATTTTATTATCAAAATTTTAAAAAAATTATTATAAGATTAATAATTTACATAAATATAATTTATTAATTTAAATTTAATAAAAAATGATAATAATTATAAGGTAGATAAATCACTACCTAAGCAATGTATATGTTTGGTATTACTTATTTAATATTTCAATGTTTATAAAAAAAACTGTTCTATAGATAATTTCTTTTGTATGCAAGTATTCTTATCTTAAATAAGATTTTAACTAATAAAAAATTGTAATATAAGTTGTAAGGATATTATAAAATTCTTCATCCTCTATACCTTGGACCCACTAAATCCATGGTATTTTTATTAACAAAAAATAAATATTTATAAATTTAAATTTAATATAAATTACAAATAATTATAATATAGGAAATTCATCATTACCCATGTAATGTACATGTTGGTATCACATGTGCAAGAAATTTTGTTGTTAATTGTGTTACATTTACCCCTTCAAAGTCTCATAAATTATATTACATCCCGTGAAAAATGGTGGTATAATTTATTTAGATTTTATTATTTTTATAAATAAGATCAGAGATAAGGCTAAAAAATATCATGCCAAGAGAGATAACAACATTCAAAATTAAAAAGGCAATATAACAAAACCAAAAAAAATAAAAAAAAAATCCAAAAGATATACTCCAATTATTATGGAGCATATTTTAACCATATATCTATAAGCTGAAATCGCAATCATCGTCCATGCTAAATTACACATGCTCTACACAGCTAAGCCTCTTAACAAAGATAATGTCCACTATTTTTTCATCCCGTAAAGACATCTCTTCTTTGGTCATGTCATGCCTGCTTCTTAGTTTGTTTTATCAAATTTTTATAATAATTAAATAATTAAATTAGAAAGTCAAAGACAAAATAAAAGCGTTAAATAGAAGTTAATAATTTATGAAGTAGCAAGAGCAACAATTTATCAATAATCAAAATTTCTATTTCAGTCTTATCATAATAATGGCTCATAATTTCTTTTTTTGAAAAATCAAAATCCATAATCTATAATGCGTTAATAATATAACAACAACCAATAATCATATATCAGGACCTAAAATAAATAAAATTTCAAATCAAACAAAATTAATCATAAATCTACTTGATTAAAACACAAATAGCAATATATTTCTAATAATATATACAATCAGGTATCCAATCACATCTCCAACCTATAATGGCTCATAATTTCTATTTTTTTAAAAGACAAAAAAAAAATTCCCTAATCAAAGAGATAGCCATAAGGGAATATAATCCATAAATAGCCATCTATCTAAGAGGCTATTAAAAAAAGAAAAGGAAAGAAGCTAATAGCATAATCTTGAATCATCATCTTGAGAATCTTGAAAATATAATACTGTCATAACTCCTAGAGAGGGTAATTTCCAGAATTGATGCTAAATTAAAATTGATAATTACCATACCAATCATAATTTTATTACCATTTGCTGTAGAGTAATTTCAAACCTCTTATATGAAATTAATGACATCATTATTAGAAGATTAAAGCAATAACATTCTTTCATTACATCTCTTTTTTTCCCGCATTGCTTATATGCCTAATTGAGCAAGACAATATAATTGAAAAGACTTAGATCCATAAAATCTATAGCAAACATTGTCCACTTCGAGTACAAAGTGTTGAAGGATTCAGCACAAAATAGAGAATTACACACATGCATCCCAGCACATAAATAAAATAAGAAACAGGAAAATGATACATTAAATCATCACCTACGAAGAATGTAGTCCAAATTTGCTATCTAATCTTCAAAAAATTGAAGTAAAGACCAAAACAAGCGTCACATAATGCAGCGATAGAATAAAGAAAACAAAGAAAAAAAAGAGAACACATATACCCGAAATATAAGGAAAGAGAAATCTACTTAAAACTCTATGTTATATTTGCACCAAAAAACAAAAAATGAACAAATTAAAGTTAAACACAGAAATAAATATTAGAGAATGCAACGATTAAAAAAAGGGGGAAAAAGAAAGGAAAAAGAAAGAAGAGCAAAGAATCAATAATATTTCATTGTAGATAAAATGAAAAAATGGGAAAAGGAAGAATAAAAATACCCACATGAAGTATAGGAATGGATGAATATTTTTTTCGGGAAGAACAACACGTTTTGATAGTTGAGATAAAAGTCTGAAAACTTTTCATGCTCTAATTTATATTTCCATACATTACGTTGATACCATGATCAATGCCAATTTACAAATATTTGGTAGGATATTGCGTGATATCAAACCATATATATATATATATATATATATATATATAGAAACCCGGGAGCGGCGAGCGAAAGGGATCAGAGGGGTGAGAAGTAAGGAGGAGGTGGACTCCTAATGCATGCATATGATATGCAATGCAAAACAAACTAAAAAATTAAAACAGAGAAGCCAGAGCACGGTAGTCTGTCGGGACTAGCAAGGGAGAGAGAGACCAACAGATATGATAAATATATATTTCGTTTAAAAATAGGAAAGCTTACAATTGAGAACACCAGGCACTCTGAAAACTCTCCTCCTCTGATCAGATTTTTAAAAGGATGCCTTACAATGAGACGGGCAATTCTTTTATAGATACAAGATTGACTGTTACAATAGTATGGGTTACATGACCGGACTAATATCTACAGTACAGGTTACATAACCGAAACTATTACAACAATAAAAAGTTTGCCCTGATGCCTAAAGTGACTAAAGGTGACAAGGGCACACTGCTTTGTCTATAAAAAGCAGATTCCTTTTGTTGGCCATTTGAGGAAAAGGAGATTCCTTCTGGTTAGGCCAAATTGTCATTTGCCAAATCAACAGTCTTCGTCTAGATCAATTCCAAAACAGTAATCTTCATTTTGTAAGAACCCTGATAAACCTACGAAAGAAGAAGAAGACTTTGGTAATGGCTATTTGGATCAAGATTCAGCATCATCTTCTTCAAGCAATTTTAGGATATCCTTCAGATTTATTGCAAAGGAATCTTTGCTGGTGGATGCTCCTAAAGTTGACAAAATTTGAGACCTTTGATTCAAGAACTTGCAAGATTCCAAATCAAAGGCTGATAGATGTTTGGGATCCTTCTTGAACCATTCTTTGACACTGCTAGGATTGGCTCGAGAAGTATTAAATTCTGCCCACCATTTGACAAAAGCTTGCCTTTGGAGATAGGGCAATGAGTTTGAATTTTCATGTTTGTCCAATACATATTGCCAAAAAAAAAAATCCAGGCTAAAGAAAATTTTGAATAAAAATGAAGATCCACCGAGAAAGGATCTCCTGATAAGTCAATCATTTTTTAAAACGTTTGTAGTCCTTCTAAGGCTTCAGCCGGAAGGATTTGATTAAGTGGTCCAAAGAAATTCCACCATTGATGAAACCAATGAGGGAATTTGTATAAAACATTTCTTTTGAAATAAATTAACCATGAATGACGAAATGCTTTATTTTGGAGCCAGAAGACATTGGTCCAGTCTTGAATATAATCCCAGTAATTATATCTAATTGGATCAAAGTTTTGAGAAAATTTTTTGATATTGTTTGGATTTTTTTCCAAACTCAAAAGGTGTTAGAACCTTGAGGATTTGGAAAGTTGAATGAGTTATGTTTGGAGGACTAGCCTTGTCCTTATAATGTTTGATGGACACAGTCTGAATCTATCAGAATAAATTTGTAATATCTCTGTGTTTTGTTTGGAGCTAAAGGTCTGAAATGAAATTCTTTTGGAAAGATCTTGGAGGGGATCTTATTAGGATTTTTATTCTAGAATTCAGGCTCTAATTGAATAACTGGCATAAATTTTTCTTTGGCTAGATATTGAGTTTGGGATGTTTTGATTTGGGTTGATTGGCTTGATTTTTTGGCTACTTTTCTTCCCTAATACCAGACTAGGAGTTGTGTATCGGGATTATTTTTTGTAACCTGCTGACTCATATTTTGAATCATTAAGGCTAGGGATTGTTCTTTGTCTTCATTAGAGGCAATATTGGCCCATGATGTTTTTGGAAATTTGGTTAGACATTGGTCTTAAAGGGCTAACAAGGTTTGAATTGGGAAGACATAGTCTTCCTTGGTTTGTTTTTGTGTTTGTGATGTTTGCTGGGTAGATGACCCAAATTGTTTGGGTTGCTGGGTGGAAGATCTAGATCGAGTGGATGACTCCTTTTTGTTTGACTTTGTTAGTCCTACTATGACTAACGATTTTTCTTTCCCTTTTGTTTTCCCCCCTTTGGAGGAGGATACAGTTGATTTCGATTATTTTCCCTATAAATATTCACGGGTAAGGTAATTAGGAAAAGAGTTTGAAGTGCCTTTGATATACTCAATTTCAAAGTCAAAAACACTTAAAATAACTTGCCATCTTGCAAAAATCTATTTTGATGCAAGGTTTTTAACATTTTTTTGCAAAATGTCTTTTGTAGATTTTCAATCAATTCATATAAAAAACTTTTGATTAAGTAAATCTGATTGAAATTTTGAAATGCAAAGAACAAATACTAAAACTTCTTTTTTGATTGTAGAATACTTTTGTTGTGCAGTATTCCAATGTTTTGAAGTATATGCAATGATATGCTCTTTGTTATCTAATTTCTATTTGAGGATACCACCATAACCTAAGTCAGAGGCAGTAGTTTCAAATCTTGAAAGATTAAAGATTGGGTAGGTAAAAACAAGGAAGATTTTTAACCTGGGCTTTGACCTGTTTGACAATTTTTGTATAAACATCTGTCCAAGGAGGAGGATCCTTTTTCAAACGATCATGAAGAGATTTGATAAGATTATTAAGCTGAGGAAAAAAAATTAGAGACATAATTAAGACAACCTAAAAATCTTTGCAATTGAGTTTTATCAATAATTTGATTTGGGAAATTATCCGCAACTTGGATAGCTCGATCAATTGGGACAATTGTACCTTGGAAGATATTATGCCCAAGAAATTTGATTTTAGTTTGGAAGAGATTGATTTTTGTTTTAGAAACAACAAGCCCGTTATGCTTAACTGTTTTAACAAAAATATGAAAATGTTTGAAATATTGTTCAATGGATTGAGAAAAGACTAAGACATCATCTATATAAACAATGATGAAGTTTGAATAGGAGTCAAAAATGTCATTCATAATCTTCTGGAATTCAGAAGGAGCATTTTTGAGTCCAAAAGGCATTACGTTCTATTCGTATTGCCCAAAAGGAACAATGAAAGCCATTTTATAGTGATCACTATCTTTGATTTGGATTTGCCAAAACCCAGATTTCATGTCAAATTTTGAAAATATCTTTGCTGAATGCAGGCAATTTAGCAAGTCTTTTTTGTTTGGGATCGGATAATAGATCCATGGAAGAGCTTTGTTTAGAGGCTTATAATTGATAACAAGCCTCGGAGTTCCACATTCAATTTTTGCTTGTTTATTGACATAAAAAGCAGAACAAGACCATAGGCTTTTGCTTTTGCAAATTAGGCCTTTGGCAAGGAGATCATTAATTTCCTTTTTACAATAAATGAGGAGTTCCTCATTCATCTGAATTGGCATAACTTTGGTCGGAATTTGTTGTTCATGAAAGTCCTTTTCATAAGGAAGATCAACGACATGCCTTTTCCTTTGCCAGAAAGCATTAGGAAGATCAGAACAGATTGAAGTTTGGATTAGTTTAAGAAGATTTTGGATCCTTTTTTGAACTTTTGGTTTGAAAAGTTGGGATTCAATATTTTTAAAAGAAATTTCTTTTTTTAGAAAATTGATTTGGTTTTGTTTAGTTTGAATTAGGTTTAACCTTTTTGAAATCGATTTTCGTAAAAATGAAAAACTGATTATTTCACCTAAGTATTTAGTAAAAATACCATCGTTGGTGATGTTTAAAGGGAAAAGAGACCTAATAAAGGGTGTTTCTAAGATTACCCCATTACTAAGGTCTTTTACCAGTAAAAATGAAGTATTTATTCCGAGGTTCTGATTTTCAATAATAGGCTCAGAAAGTTTGAAATTAATTCTGAGCTTCGAACCACTAGCAATGCTAAGTTACTCAGAAGTTTTCTCAAAATATTTGGTTGAAATAAGTCCTTCTTGGATACAATTAGAATCTGCACCAGCATTGAACAATCCCACAGTTTCAAGAACAAAGTCTTTAATTATGATTTTGATGTTGATATAAAATTTCTGGATTTTTAATCTGTTAATTAAACCAAGAAATTCTTTATCATTAATTTTTTGGGAATCATCATCAGAGATAGAGCTCTCATCATGATTTTGAGCAATCTAACTTCAATTTTGAGATTTTGAATCTCTGATTGAAGATCTTGCACAGTGATTGGTTTGACGGAATTTTTCTCAAGCTTCTAGAGATTATCCTTCAGACTAAACTTGTTAGTCTGGATTAGAGGTTTGGCTTTAGAAGAGCTGGCTTCTAAAGTGGATTTAAGTTTGTTGAGATAGATCTTCTTTTCATCAGGAATAGGAATCGCATTGATGGCATCAAAGAGAAGATCTTGTTCTCTTGTAAGAACATTGATTGAGGTTTCAGAGGTTTCTTCCGAAGATACCTCATCCTCAGGGATTTCAGATTCTTTAGAGGATAAATTAATCTCCTCATTAGAGGTTTCAACAAGCAGATTGTTAACCTGCTCTTCGATGTTTGGATCAAGGTTTAAGGCCTTGATTTTTTGTTTAAGCCTGCAATAACGGCTAATATGGCCAGGTTTGCCACATTTAAAGCACGTAATAGGCTTGTCAGTTGGATTAAGAGAAGGTTGATTAGGAGAGGATTTTGGCTTGGGTTTAGGCCTTCTAGGAGGAGGCCTGTACCTATTATTAGGCTTGGATTTTGGTTTAGATTTCTTCTTGGGACAAGAAGGTAAACCAAATTATTTACAAAAGGTTCCTAATTCCTTCCTGTTTTGTGCTTTTTCTCTGGCAAGTTGGTTTTGAATTTTATTGTCTTGGCAGATTTCCAAGGCAACCTTTTGGATAAGCAATTAATTGACCATAACTTAATTGTTCATAATGAATGTTACCGTCAGGAGATTGGCTACGGATTTTGTCCCTAACCTTATCTCCTAGAGATTTTGGAAGACCTGCCAAAATCTTTTCTTTCCAGAAATGTTGTTGACTATCTTCTCTAGTAAAGATTCTGGTAAGGAACGTACCCCTATACTAGCAAAAATTTGCAAGAGTTTTACATTTAAGATTGGAAAGAAGTTCGGCTAACCTATCTTTCCAAAGAGTTGGGTCATCAATGAAATGTTGAGCAATGGTGAAAATTAAAGTATTTACATCATCAAAGATAGATTCTCCATTACTGGTGATGGGAGTTTCATTAGGTTCGATTTTGATGGCACAAAGAATTCTGGACTTTTCATTATCAGAGAGATAATTATCCCACCAACCTTTGAGTTGTCCAGAAAACCCTGCAACAAGGATTTCGACAATTATTTCTTCAGAACAATTATGAGTTGTTAAGTGGGCTGTTGCACACATTGTCATGTGCTGCAAGGTGTTCAAGATTTGATATTCAGTTTGATCATCTATGTTCCATTCATAGATGTTGTTTGCACTGAAAGACTTAATGCCTAAGGATTTCTCGTCAAATAATAAGTCTGGAGGAGTGGAACGTTGGTAATAAAGTTTTGAAGGTTTTCTCCAATTATGGGAGGCAACCTAATTGATTCTATCACTGTCTGATTCCTTCGAGTGATCAGTTTTCTCAGAGTTTGATTTCTCTAGAGTAGTAATGACAATTATAGAGTTGGTCCTAGAAGATTCCTGTTGGGGAGTCTCAGGGATAGTCATATCAAGAAGTTTGAGCTTTTCATTAATTTTGTTCAAGAATTTTTCTTGAGAAGAGATTGGTTTAGGTTGAAGACTAAGAGTCTTACTAGTTTTGAAAGGCTTGAAGAGAGGTTTGACAACTTGTTTTTTAGGAATAACCTTAGAGGAAGAGGGTTCCTCTTTGATTTTGATAGTTTTACCAAGAAGTTTTGGTTCTAAAGTTTGAAGATATTTATTGGTATAGTTTGATTGTTCCCTGAGACTCTTGATGTCTTTTGGATTTAAAGGTTCATCATCCTTTTTGAATTTGAAAGGTGATGCCATGATGGGTCTACCATCAGCATCCTTAATGTTAGGAAGCTGAAATTTTGTTTCAGGAGGAAGTTGAGATTGAACGATTTCATTTTCCTTGAGATGCCAAAGAACCTCAAGGGTTTTTTCACCTAAGTCTGTTTTCCAGGGATAATCGATCCCATTGACAATAGAATAGGCATGGAACCAGTCAAAAAATAGGATATTTTGTTTGACCTTTTCAAGAAATTCATAAAACTTTTCTTGAATATTTTCTCTGCTTTTCCTTGAAATTTTTGAAAAAACCATTCACGTTGAGGGGTCAAATCCTCAGAGTAAAAATTTTTCCTAAGGTATTCTTTATCTATGGTGAACTTACACATTATAAGGTTCATTCATAGAGGAGAAAGTTAGAGATTGAATGGATTTTTGGTCATCATCTTCCTTTTGATAAATCGGCCTTGGAAGGCTAGAAGATGTGTCCAATCCATGGAGTTGAATGTTTGGAATTTCAGTTTGTGAGGTTGTAGAAAAAGATCTTCTAGACATAACTGAAGCAGCCGTCTTGAAGTCTTCAGAAACCTCAGATCTGGAAGAGGCTCCAAAATGGAATGAATTTCTTCTATCAAAGAATAATTCAACCTTTCCAGTATCATATTGCCTGATATCTTGGAAATCAAGTGTTGGTTTAGGTTTGGCTGGGACAATTCCGCCGAGTGTCCATTTTTTGGGGAATTTTATCTCATTCCACTGGATAGCCTTTGGCACCGTGACCTTGGCTTTTGTTGTATTAGTGAGAAATAAAGTAGTCTCACCATTTTGTTTTGGTTTGAGGACCCTAGAGATCATGAAGTTCATGACCTTATACTGGACCCTATAGGTCGAATTGATTAGAGCAGATCCAGATATCATATCAAGCCCGGATATGAGAACGTTAATGGTCAGCACATGCATGATATTTTTATCAATTAGACTAACTGTGAGGTCTAGGAAGCAATTCAAGTAAATTGGCCCAGCACATATGCTTGTTTCAACAGTTCCAAGGAATGAGTCATGAAATTGATTATGTCTAACATCTCTAAGACAGATTAGGATAGAAGTGCTCAAACCTAATCTAATGGTCGGTTTGAGAGAGATTTGAACACACCCTATGTGAAGAAAATTGAATTCTTCTTTGTGTTTCCTGATGGATTTGTTTGAAAGAAGTTGAAAAGTTTTATCTATGTCATCCAAAGGGACGACTTCTTCTACGGTTTTGACTATGTAGTCAGATTTGGAGAAGAAAGTTTTCCTTTCATTTTTGTAAATTTGAGTTTCTGGGATCCTAGGTATTTCCCAGGTTCCTTGATCCTCATCGTTTATATCTTCGAATCGGATTTCCTCTTTGAAGATGTTGTTTGTCTTATTTTTTATTGGTGGTCATTATCTTGACCATTAGAAGAAGAGAAAGAAGAAGAATTGGTAGAAAAGCAACGGGATAAAGAACGAAAAAACATAATTTTAAATTCCTGTTTGATATCAGTTCCTTTAGGTTTAGTAGAAGATTTATGATAAAATTCTATATAAAATTTTTTCTATTGAACTAAATATTAAAATTCTTGTAGTGCTGAAAATTTATTTTCATTGCTGTTTTAAAGCAATTTTCAAATGTTCTTAATCCTCCATAGCCACTGACTTACTGCATACTTCCAAATTTATAAGAACATTAAAACTTCTTTCCTAACCAAAATAGTTATATGGCCCATATTTGCTCATCTTACTTTCACAATAAACTGTTCTTGAATAAATATTGACTATTGAATCTTACATGAATAGTTAAGATTAAAATATAAAGTCACATGATTTTTTTAAGTGATCATTTGACCATTAAACAGCTTTATCTTAATCATTTATGTATAATTATATGACCCATATTTACTCATCTTACTTTTACAATAAACCGCTCTTCTCTTGTTATACGCTCCCTATATATATATATATCATACAAATATCATTTTCTTAAATAAAATTTAAATATGAACATATGCTAATTTATTAATTATTTATTATGAATTATAAATTAATAATAATTATAAAGTAGGTAAGTCATTACTATTTCATGCATGTTGTATGTTACGTTTTAAATGAGATTTTGTAATCAAAAGTATTTAGATTTGATTTAATGTCAATTTTAAATTTGAATAAAATTCAAAGCGTGTTAAAAGCGATTTTTTAATTTTTTTTCTTTTAGCTCATATATTTGTTTTAAAGATTAATATTTAAAATGGAATTTAAAAAAAAATCAAATTTTAAAACATGAGGAATATTTTTCTCTGTTGAAGACGTCTTATTTGGATGAAGGCATAAATTAAGATGACAATCTTTTTTCCTTCATAATGGGTTACATAATTGTGTGCAAGTGGTAGTGATTAAATAATTATTTTAAAAATTGAATCGAATTCTGCCGTTTTAATTGGGCTATAAATTAGTTGTATGTGTTTTACTTTAATTATAATTAAATAGTAATTTAATTCTAAAGTTAATTAATTATGTCATAAATTGAATATTTAGTCAATTTAGTCCTTTATTTAAATTTTGAACTGTTGAGTTACATATAATCTTTCTTAAAATAGCAATTTAAAATGTTGAGTTATGCACTAAATTAAATGAGATTTATCCATTAAAGATATTTAGATTTGATTGAATGTCAATTTCAAATTCAAAAAAAAAATAAAACATAGTCAAATTGATTTTTTAATTTTTTTAAAATCAAATATTTGTTTTGAATATTGATATTTGAGATATGAGATATGATGATAGTCAATTAAAAACAATTACATTATTATATTACAGTGATTTTTCTAACATCCACAATGAGTTCCGACCTCCGAATTGATTTCTAAGTTATGCACGAGTTCCGATCTCTGAATTTATTCCCAAGAGCTTTTTATTTCTATTGGTATTCTCGAGTTTCACCTATGACTGACTTCCGAGATTGAATTGGGAATTCCGAGATTATATAAGTTCAAATTTTTCGGTACATAAGGTTAATATTTTGATTCCCGATTTTTGGTGTTATGCTTAGAATCAATCTCCGAGATTGATCCTGGACCGAGTTTTAGAATTACATATAATAAGAGTTTTAAAACGTCCTAGTTCTCGACTTCCAAGTTTACGTTAACATCCCTGACTTGCGGGTTTAAGTATTTTAGGTTTCATATTCTTGTCCTTGACTTTCGATTTTAAGGTGATTTGTGTATTGTATGATTTCCGACCTCTGACTTTATGTTTCAATTAAATTGTACATGATTTTCGACATCCGACTTCATCTTCAATTCAAATGAAATGGACATGATTTCCGACCTCCGACTTTATGTTTCAAATAAATTGTACATGATTTCCGACATCCGACTTCATCTTCAATTCAAATGAAATGGACATGATTTCCGACCTCCGACTTTATGTTTCAAATAAATTGTGCATGATTTTCGACATCCAACTTTATTTCCAAGTTTCAAATAAAACAGACAAGATTTCCGATCTCTGATTTCATCTTCAAGGTTCAAATAAGATGGGCACGAGTTCCGACTTTAAGCAGAATCGAGACGAGTTTGAATTTCAGATACAATGGAAGCGAGTTCCACTTTTTAGGCAAAATGGAGAATAATTTGGCCACAAAAGAAGGAGACATGGCTGAACTTTATCCACAAAATTTCAACCAATCAAAACTCATAAAGTCAACTACCCCTTCAATGCTTAAATAAGATTTTTCTCTCTTATTCCCATATTGATTTGCGCCACTTTCTCCTCTGATTTCAGTCTTCTTTTTCTCTTCTCCTCTCAACTAACTCCATCAAACCTTCAAGTTTCACAAGATTCTATCAATTCAAACTTCAACACCTAGCAAAATCACACTCCAAAGAGGTTCAATTTTGTGCTTGTTATTCTGATTGAGGTGGCTGATTTTGACTTTATGTTCTCACTTTTTGATGTGATTAGGGGATGATTATGATGATCTTTGACCGGTTGTTGGCTATTTTTTTGTGTTTAATTTTGATTAAGGAGTAGAAAAGGGTGAGGATAGGAAGATGTGAGGGGCTGGAAGACCAAATTCCCTCGGCAGTTCATACGGTGAAGTGTACGGCTCCACCTACAGCTGATTAAATTTGATGAAACTATTTTTATATGAAATTAGACATTCATAACTTTCCATACATGTATAGTATAAGGCCATTGGATTAATATTGTGAGAGATATGAATTTTTGAAGTTTGACAGGACTTTCATCCAGGCAGTGTGAGTTGAGAAAGGCGTAACTTACCCTACACAACTCCAAATTGAGTGAAATGAACTTTGTTAGAAATGTTACACGTAGGAGAACATCCCATAATAAAATTCTGAGTTAGATACGGTCCCATTGCTCTTAGTGGTTCGAAGAAATTGCCCTATGTCCAAATCGGGGCAAAACAGAGCAGTTCAGCAAGGTCGAATTTCGGGGTTTATAACTCGAGCTCTACCAAAGCAAATGAAATGGAATTTCTTGCAAATGAAATCTTGTCCTGTTAGTTTTAAAATGATGTCAATTTCGTATGATTTGAACTTGTTTGTGATTTTTAGTGGATTTTTACTTTTAGGTGTATAATTCTAGCCAGCCACAAGGCAGGCCAGGATAAAATTTAAATAACTTAAGCCATATTTATCAAAATTAGATGGGACCAAAAAGGTTAGAAAATAGACATATAACACTTCGGCATATCCAAAATTGGGGTCCAGATGAGTTAAATAGAAATTATGGCCTGATTTACAAAAATCAGGTTAGATGCAAGTGTTGAGACAGCAACCATGTTATAATTACAGTAATTGTGCCATAAATTTTGATGTTTGAAATATGAATAAAGTGTTATGATTTTTCTGAAAATTTGATGTTCTGAGTACTGGCACTATTTATGAAAAGCGGGCACATTTCGTTAAGCTGTCAAAATTTTGGTAAAGCCTATGCATGAGTTATAATCTACATTCAAATCCATGTGCATTTGCAAGAAGTTCATAAAGGTCATGTTATGATGATATGATAAACCTAAAGGTTATATTATGATGAAAGTTCCATAATACTTGGGCCAGCCCCGGATTAAAGTTAAGGGGAATAGATCGGTGGGAAAGTCGGGGAAAGTAAACTCGGCATTCCTATATAGGAACAAGCTCGATCCTGAAAAACAAACTATTACCCAGGAGTCTAAATGGCCAAGAACTCCCAAGGGACCAAGTGATGGAAAAGTTTATGAAGACAAGTTCAAGAATGAGATTTTGCATGGTTGCATTGAATAGTCATTATATGCTGTTTACAGTTTGACTGTTATATTTATCTATTACTGTATGTTTGTTTATTTTGCTCATTATTCTGTGTATCACCGCTTAATAGTTTATTCTATGCTTAGACTGTCCTAAGTAAAACTGAACCTTGCCTCGGATCAAACGTTTTCTTAAACTTATTAAATATGGATAGTTCAATTTGATCCCATGTTTTCAAAATTAAACAAAAATTGAGGTAACTGAAAATGAATGTGATGTCAATTATACACCCTGTGTGAACCCTATTGAGAATTTCTTTAAATTCTCACCTCATTTTGCATTTCTGCATCATTCTCAGATGCTGGAGATGGACTCAACCGCCACCCTATTTATTGAGATTCCCAACTTGCAGCTCCACCATGATCCTATAATGGATTAGCTGTACATTGCCGGCTCCTGCAACTTCCATCTCTACCTTTTTAGTAATAGGGATTTTGTTATTCCTCTTTTCACCATGCCTTTGATCCTGTTGCTCCATATTTTGCGGTCTCGTTGCATATGGCACTCCCTCCTCTTGTACCTCCAGCGCCCGTAGCACTTGCCGCACTTGCTAGTCCTCCGCCCGAGTCCCCTCCACAGATGGTTCCAGACATCCCACTCAGCTCCGAGAGCGATCCTTCAGAGGCCACCAACTCATCATCCTCCTCCTCGGGACCTAGTATGGACTACTCCCCAGCCGGGCCTGGAGTGGCCAACGGCTACCTGACTGAGTAGGTTCTAGCTGTGGGTGGCAGTATACAGCATGACCCTCTTTAGGTAGTGTAGTATTGGGCCATAGACGTGGATCAGCTAGTTCGAGATGTCCTCGGAGGACCTTGTATGATTGTTTTTATTGGCACGGGCCCTATGTTCTTTTTGTTACATTGGCCCCACTTATGTATCCTACTTTGAGTCTGTACATAAGACATAAACTGAAGTATCGGCTACAAACATATATATATATATATATATATATATATATATATATATATATATATATATATAATGATGTATTACCTGTCTGTATCCTTTCTGTTGTGCCTTTCTGTAAATTTCGTTATGTTCTGCGATGTTGATCACATCTGTTATATACCGCGCACTGCTTCATCCGTTTAAAAAAAAAAAAAAAACAAAAAAGAGAGATGTGACATGATAAGTAATTAGTAAGCTGAGTGTCAACACAGTAACACAATCTACTTAATTTCATGCTATGATTTAAGCATAACATTAAATTGGTATGGTGTTACAATTTTTATTGCAATTAATCAACATTCTAAATTTAATTTTTTATACTTTCCAATTTAATAAAAATTACTAATCAATGGATATTATTTTCCAAAAATAATTAAATTAGATATTTATTTTAAATATTGTAATTGAAATTGAAATTTAAAACATGAGATATGATTTTCAATCCACAATTTTTTATTTTTTAATTCAATTTGATTTTTAGTGTAAAGATTAAAATTTGAAATATGTGCTAAGATCACTAATCAATGATTTTTTTTATCTTTCTTTTAAATCAAATATTTGATTTAAAGAATAATATTTGAAATATGAGATATGAGATATGACAGCCAATTAAAAAAAGTTATATTATATTAGAGTGATTTCCATTAAAATTAATCAACCTCCTAAATTTAATTCTTAATCTTTCCAATTTAATAAAAAAAGACTTCTTCCTAATACTAATATTAGAATAGGTTGTTACAGTCATCTAATAGAGTTATAGTGCCACTATAAAGCCGAAATAATACAAATTTTTTAATATTTGACTCTTTCAAAATGTATTATAACCATGTCTACATAAACTGTGCACAATATAAAAAATCTGTTAATGCAATCCATAAATATTCAAAAAAATTAAGTCATATAAACCTTAGCATATTAGCCATATATATCTGATAGAAGTATAACTAAATTAGTGTTATATACATGAAGAAAGCAATATAAAAATTTATTAATACTATGAATAAGAAAAAGAAATTAAAATTACTATAATAAAATTAAACCAAGAAAGAATGATAAGGTCAAATGAAGAAGGAAAATACCATTACAAAGAGCAGTATTAATGGCATATATTAAAAACAGTTATGAACATAAAAAAGAAATCCATTAGATTACTTAAATCATTTCAGACTGAATATTAAAAAAGAAAAAAGAAAAAAAGTTATACATTAAAGATAACAAACTCACCCGATAAAAATGTTTAGCAAAAATCCAAAAAAAAAAAAATGATCAAATATGTAGTCACTAAACAAAAGATATGAAATTGTTAGACAAACTTCCTATTTATCAAACAGAAATTGTTAATAGTGTAAAAGAAACTAAAGAGGCTGAAGAAAACATTTCATTACATGTTGAATCATAAGCTAAAAAAATATTTCATTACCACGTTTGTTAAGTTCTAATTATGAATATATGCTGAAGAGTCAAATTATCGAATAACAGTTTCCATTATATTTAGAAAATATAGGATTTGCAAATGGAGCACAAAATAGATATCAAATATTTTAGGAACAGGTAATACTGAAAATTATTCAAAAAGTAATCACAGAATGAAAAAAAAAAAAACTAAAAACCTATTGAAAAGTAAAAGTAGGAAGGAAGAGGTAAATATTATCAACCGCAAAAGGAATCCTACATGCAATGTAGTAGTGGCTAAAACAACATGAACGAAATAAGGAACAATATAAGATTATGCAAGAAATAATAAATGAGACCAAAAAAAGATTGAAATGCAAGAATAATATGAGATCAAAGGAGAAATAAAAAAAGATAAGGGCATAAGAAAGGATAAAAAATTTTATGAAGAAACTAACCATTTTCAAACTCTAGATCTTCTTGGTGTTATAGCAGTCACTGAATATGCAATATATATATAACAAAATAACTCCTCTGAAAAAACAATAAAAGAAAAAAAAAAGTTATTTGAACAACTTATATCGAAAGCTAGGAATATTCCAAAACCGAACAATTCAGACACGCATACACCATGACTCTTTTGCAGGATTTATTTGTGCAACATGGTCTATGACAACACCCATTAAAACCTGAAAACAAAGAATACAAAGATGTAAATATTAGAACACATAAATTTTTTGCAACAAATATGAAAAAGAGCAACGGTTAGAAACATGTGGAGATGGAAAGGAAAAAAAAATACTGAAGCAAAACAAGTAGTCGTGGGCAATATTGAACGTTCCTTACAACCTGTGGCTATGCATAGTACTGAATCTTCTACACAAAATCATGTACAACAATTAACGTGCAATGACTAATATAGGTGCAATAACTTTCAACATTTCGAGATAATAGCTAGCAAAAATTATGGAATAGAAGAGCGATTGAAAATCATACAGTTAGTGTGATTTCCAATTAGCAAAAATCATGCAATCAAGAGTTTCATTAATCATGATAAGAAATATTGAAAATTTAAAAGGTAGCATAATTAGCAGCGTTAAGATATTAACTTATCATCCTTTAGCATTTCACTCAATTACTTTATCGAAATTAACAATTAAAAAATTAAAAAAATCAGAATAAAAAAATAAAATATTATAATTAAAAGCAGAAATGAATAGTTTATAATCATTTAAGGAGATTAATTAGAGAAGAGAATCAAAATAATATGTTACTGTTAATTAATTTATGAACTTATTTAATTTTTTAATAAATAAAAATAAAAAATAAGCAGCAGACTCACAAGAAAATGACACATGGATTAACTTTCCTTGTTATGAGTCAAGTTTATTAGAAGTAGTAGATAGTAGACTTGGATTATGAGTTTTTAGTTCCATTGTGTAAAATATGCAGTTATTTATCATAGTTAATTGTGTCTACATTGTAGGTAACTCAAATTCAAAAAAATATGAAATCATTGCATTTAAATGTTCAAACATTATGAGATAGTTAATAGCAATAATTGCCTATTTATTATACAAATTGAAGCATTGATAAATTTATTCCTATTATTTACATTATGTGATTATGGCTTAATTAAATAAAAGTTGATGCAAAATCATTAACACATTATAAAAATAATTTATTATCTTAAATTTTATTTTACAATATAATATAACTATAAAATTATTAAAAAAAATCTTAAAAATCAGTTATACTATATGTGTCACGGATGATGTAGACCTTCATGTTAAGTAACGATTTTTAGCTCTACATTACATTTAGCATTATTCGAGAACCACAATCACTAATAATGAAACCATCAAATAAAAAAAGAATATACAACATCGTTGAATTAAAAGATTATTCATACAAAAAGAAGAAAGATATCAATAAAATAAAGCATGATTTCTATTTTTCCACCATTTTGTAAAAGTTATTATTAAAAGGATATATTTCAACTTTTTATTTATTAAAAAAATAATTTCTTAATTTAATCTACAATAAATATATGATCTTGATTCTCTTCTTCAATAAATCTTTTTAACAGATACATTATTGAAATATCTCTCCACACTTTTATTTGAGTCACACAAAAATTTTTTAAATCAATTTGAATTGAAATTGAAAACTTGCCAAGTGCTATATAAAATAGCATGTTTTTTAAAATTATTTAACTATAAGGCTAAAGAAAGGGAAAGGGAAGAACCTAATTTGATTTTTAGTTATTTAGTCTTTATTAAAAATTATAAGAATTCTTATAAAATAAATTATATTTTTAACAATGAACTAAGAGATTAATTTTTATATACTAATAATAAAAAACAATTTTATACTACAATTATTACTTAAAAATTGAAAATAGATATTCTTATAAAAGAATTGCATTTTTAATAATGTGTTGTTATATCGAATAATTTTTTTTATTTTTTTCAAAACTACTTTACTAGAGGCCAGAAAAAGAGTGGATAACAATTAAATGATTTTTTTTTCTACCCTCACTAAAATAATGTTATGGTAATATCTTTGTAAAATAAATTATATCTTTAATAATGAGTTATATAAAATATTTCTGTAAAATTTCTTTGTTAAATTTATTTTACTATGAGTTTAAAAATAGAGAAAGAAAAACAAAAAGAAATTAGTTTTTCAATTTTATTGTTTATTCCTCACTTAAAATAGGGAAATCAACTTTAAATTAATTAAAAATAAGAGATAAATTTCAATATAAGAAAATTATGATTATTAAGGAATATAAATTATATATTATATAATTTACACCTGCACATTGCACAGGTTAAATATGCTAGTGTGTATATATATAAACAAACTCAACATACAAATAAGTGAACAACCCAAATAAAAAAGAGAAACAAGTGCAAAAAAGGATACAAGTAAGAAGAGAGACATAGAGAGAGAAGATAAGTGCAAAAAGTGAATAAACACAAAAATTATATCAAAAGGACAAGGTATATTTGAATATCAATTGTTTATATTTAAATGGCCATAAAAATCGTATATCTTTATTTTTCTTGTATTACATAATTATTTTTTTAAATTATTTTTACAATATGTATTAATCATTGTCATAGTTTATCTACTTGGTGCAATGTACAAGTCTCATTTTAGTTTATATTAATTTCATTTCCTTAGTGAAAATACATCCAAAGACAATGTATTAAATAAAAAGAGTAATGTTATTTGTACCCATTTTACTTTAAATATTATGTCAAATTATCTATCATCTACTATTAAAATAGTTCACTTTCAATAATAGATAATAGATAAATTAATACGGTATCTCATATAAAATGAATATAAATAATATTACTTGACTAAAAATGCTAATTATTCACCACGGACCCAAAAAAACAAAAAAAAATCCGAGTATCCAACAATTCTTTTGTATTTAGTATCCGACAATCTCAAAAGCAATCCTATTGAAATTGGACAATTGTATCACTTGCGGACCCTTGTGTTGTTGGGTAATGTTTTCTCAGCGAAAGTACGTTCAGAGCTAAGTAATTGCAGTTTGAGGATTTAGACCTTTCTAATAACGGTCAGATACCATATAGCTTCAAAAAGTTGCAGAACTTACGGTACATGAGGTTGTCATCTAATATGTTGACTGGTGAGATTCCAGATTCCTTGTTTAAAATTCCCCAATTGGAAGATGTGAACCTGTGCAGAAACCTTCTCAGTGGCCCTATCCCAACCAATATTGGGAACTTGACTGAGCTGTTGGGGTTGTATCAACATGGTAATCAGTTATCAGGTACTCTTCCCTCATCCATTGGTAACCGCAATTAATTAGAAGCATCGTTTTTGAATGAGAACAGATTGAATGGGGAACTACCTTTGGAGATGGCAAAGCTCAAGTATCTAAAAAATATCTCATTGTTTGACGACCAGTTCTCTGGAGTCATTCCTCAAAGCCTGGGGATCAATAGCAGCTTAGTGAAGTTGGAATTTATGAATAATAAGTTCCTTGGTAATCTCCGACGAAAAAAACTTTTTTTCATAATAAGAAGTTGTTAAGTCATTTGGATGTAATAGATATATAAATATTTTTTTACAAAATTATAATTGATGATATGAAAAATTACCTCCTAGTAAAATTAAATAGCTAAAAAATATTTTTAATTTTTTTTAAATTCATAATTATTTTATATTCTTTATATTTTAATTACAAATGAAATTAAATATATAATTAATAAAAATTAATTAAAAATTTATTTTGATAAGGTGTCATGAATTTGTGGATAAAGACATTGCTAACTCACTTATATTTATGCAAAAATTATCTTAGATTCGTATACTTTTTAATATAATGAATATAAATTTATTAGCTATTTCAAGACAAAATGAAAAAGGTCGCTACAAATAATTCAACAGGAAAACATATAGAGTTTGTTTTGCAACTTATTTTTTTATTTTTTATTTTTTATTTTAATTCTTTTATATAAAATAGTAATAATGATAAATGACTTTTAAAAAATTAATATAAGTATTACTAAGAAAAATTATCACCATTTAAAGGACATATTAAACGGTTAAATTATTAAGAAAGACATTTTGAAAATATAAAGAAAATGAGCAAGAAGTGAAGCTGTGAAGTCAGCGCCGACACATATTCAATTTATAAATCTTGGGACCAATAAGGGTTTGGTGCAATGGTAAAATAGTTGCATTTCTAAAGAGAGGAACAAGGTTTAAACTTGGAGAAAGCAATTATTAGAATAGTTTCTTAGTCACGATAATGTGGGTGCATGGAGTGTTTGTTTCAAAAGAAAATGTGGGTGCTTTGCTATTTGCGATGCTATGCAAAGCAGTAGTACCAAGGGAGGTAATGGAGGCGGCGGTAGAGAAGGATTAAGGATGAGGAGGGGGAAGCAATGATGGCAAAGGGTGAGAGTGATAGTGAGAGTGAGGGAAAGGTCACAGTGGTGGCAAAGGGTGAAGGTGAGGGTGAGGAAGGATGGTAATATAGGGTGGAGGACGAGGGTGAGGGCAGTGGAGCTAAAGGTGGAGGGTGCAAAAAATGGGATTAGAAAGGAACAAAATAATGTCATTTTGGATATTCAATCCCTAAACAATGTCATTCAAGTTGAATGATTATGTAAAATTTTTTTATATCAACAATATAATAAAATTAAATCCATAAAGTAATTATCAAAATCATATAAATGATTGAAAATAAAATTTAATTTAAATATATGATAAATGCGAAAAAATTATATTTGAATTTAATGTTTTAGTATAAAATTTTACTCTTTAAAATATAATCTTACAAATTGTAATCACCCATAAGAATATTTAAAAATGGATCTTTGTTATTAGTTTCCTAAGAAATAGTCTTTTAACTATTGCAAATAAAATAACCATTCATTCACAATTTTGGATAAATAGTGGCAAATAAAAAATCATTTACGAAATAAAGCTAATGATAGGCGAAGGCTCTGGTGCATCTTATTTAACAGGGTGCATGACACATTTTGTAAACTAATGACTAGGATTTGATGGTGTATTTATACTTCTCATATCTGTGATATACCATAAAATTCTCTCCATTTGCCCCATTTCACTCCTGATAACTCTTTGGCAAGTGCACCAAATCGTTAAAGTAATAACCACGGAAAGTGGGTATCGTCCCACAAGGATCGAAGTATTAAGCAACACTTCACTAACAAAATTTCTATTCAGATTAAATCAAAGTAATTTGAATTGAAGACAGCTCTTCACAATGAAAAGAAATAATAAAAATAAACTATAAATGAGAAGATAATAAAAACTAAAGAAATACATAACAACTTAAACAGAGAAAATTTCAAGGCTCTAAAACACTAGAGGATTGAGGTGGTCTGATTTTTCTTAAGTTTTTATGAACTCTTATATCACTTGAGTTAGAGATTATTAGACTAATGAAGGGATTTTAAGTAGTTGATGCTAATTCCTTAGTTAATCAACTTTCCTCTTCCTATTAAACATGATAATTCCTTAACTATGCTCAACAAGAAAAAGGGATTAGGAATAAAATTCAATCCACAATTCATATAAGATTCTAGATAAATTCCTAAACCTTGAACATTATGAGGTTCATCTCTTAAGCTAGCTCAAACACAATTTTCCTAAATTATGCAAGAACCCTAAATCAATCCATGAACAATACTTCATAAATATTGGCAATAAAACAATAGATAAACCATTAATCTAATAATTCTATTAGAAATTCAAGAATTCAAACCAATTACAACAATCTCAGACTAAACCCCTAAACCCTAGCTATGGAGTTTAGCAACTCATAATAAAACAGAAAACAATTGAAAAGATAAGAAGAGAATCCATGTCAAGAACCCAAGAATTGGAGTGAAAGAGCCTTAAATCTCCCCTCCTCTTGTTGTCTTCCACTATTTGTCCAGAGCCCCCTATTTTTCTATGTTTTTCGAACTCCCAAAGTTGCCCAAAAGTCCCATTTCATTCTGATTAAAAACGCATTTGCCTGTTCAGATTTTCCACCACCGCCTAGGCGGTGGATTTTGAGTGCCTAGGCGGTAGCCTTCCCGCAGCAACTCTATTTTCACGTTGAGCGCTGGGCTATGGATTTTGAGCGCTCAGGCGCTCCCTGCAGGGTGACAAACACAAATTTTTTATTTATCTAAGCTACCTAATAACATGTAAATATGATTAAAACTCAAATTAAAATTAAAATAAACCCAAAATAAATTATTAAACATGCAAAACACAAAATAAAACAAAATCCTAATAAACAAAACATCATCAAAGGTTCAAAATATGTTAATTTTTGACAACTTTTCACATGCACAATTGCATGCATAGATGGCACATCACACCCCTAAACCTAAGATGTTGCTTGTCCCCAAGCAAAAGAAAAATCAAAAAGAAAAGTTCTCCGACAAGAATTGTGTATCGTATATGCTCTCAAAAAAGCTCCTCAACACCACAGTTCAAAAATAAGCACAAGGAATAAACAAAATCATACAATCACTACATGTATTCCTTATAACCTAACCCAAAATGCACAAAACCATGGATCAGTTCCAGATCAAATAATCCGGATTGGATTATACAAATACTCAAGAAATATCTCAAACTCAATCCATATTTTTCATCCCTATCTCCACTAATGTAGAAGTAATGCACCAAGGTGATCAAAAGGGTCTTTTAAAGCTTGTAATATCAGGCCAAAGGTGAAGGTTAAGAAATAAAAGGAAAGGAAAAATTAAAAACTAGGTCAGATATTTGAAATATGCATCACAAGTTATAATAGACTCTAAAGTATTGCCATCTGACATTTTTTTTTTACTGAACTATCTTCTTCTTTCTTTTTATTTTTATTTTTATTTTTAAAAACAATATACAATGCACAACCATAAGCATTTTCTCTTTTTCTTCTCTTTTTTTCCCTTTTTTTTTTGAAGAATTCATAAAAGAAATAAAATCATCAAAGATAAAAAATGTGGCAGACACTTTTGAAATGAATAAAATATGCAATGCATAACCTCAAACACCCAACAAATGTTATTGAAAGTAGAAAATTTTTTTTTTCTATCAGCTTAAAGAGGTAAGGTCGATATGAGTTAAACAAAAGAAAAGGCCTTTAATCATTTTTTTTTCAGCTTCAAAAAGGGACCTAGGGATATACATTATTGGGTTAGCTTGAAAGGCTCAAATAGTCCAAAGAATACCCTAATCATTTCACTAAGATACACTACCCTAGGATTTTGCCTCAATAAGGAATGAAACATGTCCTAAGATAAGAGTCAATTCAGGTATACCGCATAAGCTTTCTCTAGAAAATTAACCCGGTTCATCCCTAAGAGAATGCACATCCTAGATTAAAGCACTAATAGGTATGATGATTGAGAGCCTGATCCATTAAAATCATTGTGCTTATGCTACTCCAAGTTCATTAAAATGCATGCAATCATTGAGCACTCAACACAATTCTTAAAAGAAACTTTAAGAGACTCACTATTTTTTTTTTTTGTGAGTATTCTACTGACATGAAGAAAACTAAAACACAAAAGACATCTAAAACTTAACCAAAAAAAAAAAAAAAAGAAAAGTCATAAACTAATAACAATGAAACAAAACAAAATAAAGCAAAATAAAAGAAAGCAGTAGAACTCCCCTAATTTTCTTGTAGCGAACCATCACCTACTGCTCAGCATCATCATCATTATCCAAAGGCAGTGGAAAGGAAGAAAAATGGTTCACATCAACTCTGACAATCTAATCACAAGCCCAAATCTTTTGCTCCATTCATCAATGTCGCTTATTGTGAGTTGACATGAAATAAGGGTAAGGAAAATGTTTTAATGCATGCTAACAATTAAGAAAATATTTTTGTGGCCGACACTATATACATCCCCCTACAAAAGGCTCCGAACTCAGGGAGGCACTCAAGTCGACACAAGAAACACTAAATTACCACACCCATGAAAACAAAAAAAATAATAAAACTTGGGTTGCCTCCTAAGAAGCACTAACTTAAGGTCTTCAGCTTGACCTGTGAAATTTATCCTAGTCAAAAGTATTATAAATGTATGTTTTCCTTAGAAATAGCAGAGTTATCAAATATTTACCAAAGATATGCACAAGAGTAACATACAAGATATGAGGAATATAAATAAGTTCTTTGTGCATCATGTAAGGAAAACTGACAGCTATCGGTTTGCACACTTGCAATTCACGTTGAGAAATAGAGAAACTAAGCATGATTGAATTGTCCTCATCTAGATTTTTTCTATCTCCTAACACATATACCTCACATAATTCCTCATTGGTTGCAACTACCACTTCATTATCCCGACCATCATCCGATTTTGGCTCAAAATACGGGCATAAACATGTAGGATGCATACTACTTGAACAAACACAACATAAATCCAGTGATGACGTCCAGTTCTCAGGCTCATAAAATGGACAGAAATTTGTTTGATGCATGACACTTGAACATATGTCATAACAAGAAAAAATGATTGGGCATGCATTTGTTGGATGTGTAGAACTTCCACATATATCACAATGATAGCCATCCATCTAAGAACAAGTAAACAGAGACAAGAAATTTTTTTAAAAAAATTTTTTTATAAAAAAAATTATATACAAATCAGACAAATAAAAGAAGAATTTAAAATAGAAAAAAAATCTAAAATAGAAATTTATCAGCTACTAATGTTATTAATAAAACACTCAATCCCCAGCAATGACGCCAAAAACTTGATAACTCTTTGGCAAGTGCACCAAATCGTTAAAGTAATAACCACAGTAAGTGGGTATCGTCCCACAAGAATTATCAAGTAACACTTCACTAACAAAATTTCTATTCAAATTAAATCAAAGTAATTTGGATTGAAGACAACTCTTCACAATGAAAAGAAATAATAAAAATAAACTATAAACGAGAAGATAATAAAAACTAAAGAAATACATAACAACTTAAACAGAGAAAATTTCAAGGCTCTAAAACACTAGAGGATTGAGGTGGTCTGATTTTTCTTAAGTTTTTATGAACTCTTATATCACTTGAGTTAGAGATTATTAGACTAATGAAGGGATTTTAAGTAGTTGATGCTAATTCCTTAGTTAATCAACTCTCCTCTTCCTATTAAACATGATAATTCTTTAACTATACTCAACAAGAAAAAAGGATTAGGAATAAAATTCAATCCAAATTCATATAATATTCAAGATAAATTCCTCAACCTTGAACATTATGAGGTTTATCTCTTAAGCTAGCTTAAACACAATTTTCCCAAATTATGCAAGAACCCTAAATCAATCCATGAACAATACTTCATAAATATTGGCAATAAAACAAGAGATAAACCATTAATCTAATAATTCTAACATCAGAAATTCAAGAATTCAAACCAATTACAACTATCCCAGACTAAACCCCTAACCCTTAGCTATAGAGTTTAGCAACTCATAACAAAACAAAAAAACAATTGAAAAGATAAGAAGAGAATCCATGTCAAGAACCCAAGAATTGGAGTGAAAGAGCCTTCAATCTCCCCTCCTCTTGTTGTCTTCCACTATTTCTCCAAAGCCCTCTGTTTTTCTGTGTTTTTCGAACTCCAAAAGTTTCCCAAAAGTCCCGTTTCATTCTGATTAAAAATGCATTTGTGCATGCAAATTTTGAGCGCCTAGGCGGTGGCCCTCTAGCAGCAACTCTATTTTCACATTGAGCGCTTGGGTTGTGGATTTTGAGCACTCAGGCGCTCCCTGCAGGGTGACAAACACAAATTTTTTCTTTATCTAAGCTACCTAATAACATGTAAATATAATTAAAACTCAAATTAAAATTAAAATAAACCCAAAATAAATTATTAAACATGCAAAACTCAAAATAAAATAAAATTCTAATAAACAAAACATCATCAAAGGTTCAAAATATGTTGATTTTTGACAACTTTTCACATGCATAATTGCACACATAGATGGCACATCAACTCCCCATTTCCAACTATGCTCAAACTCCAACACCTTGTGTTCTGGGCCTTCTAGCTAATTAACATAGCAACACATGAGATTGTAATTGTACAATAACCATAATCCATGTAATCCTAACATGTCATCACTGAAATCTCGCTCCCAGCAAGTAAATAGGCATGCTGAAAAAATCTATGTGGATCATAGGTGAGGTAAGTGACCTACATGGGGCATGGTCTATTGTGATTTAGGCCTGTGAATCTGACCCAACATTTGACACATCGAAGTTACTCCTAACAGTGATCGATGCCATCCTCACCAGCAAGACGTGGATCAATGACTAGCAATGCAATTGGTACGAGATCCTCCGCTACACAACCAACATCAACCACATTGCCACCTGGGACCACTGCCTCGCCCTCTTCCTCGAGCCCCATAGCAATCCCTTCGCCTTCGTTGCCTAGGACTTCTCCCTCGTCCATGACGCTTGGTTCATCCTCTCCAACCCCGAGAAGAAGGCCATGTGCAACACTGATGGTACCAGAGGACTTGAAAAAGGCAATGTTTGAATCAAGTCCTTTGGTCCTTTTATATTTTTCTACATACTTAACCAACTTATAAGCAACGTTCACACAATGTCTATCTTGCATTTTGGAGATATCTCTTAAATTCGATATGCGTACAAAGATAACGTAAAGTATACAATGCAGATTACATTACAACTATTTTAGAAATATAACTCAGATTAATATAAAACAAACATAATAATATGTATATAATCTAAGAGAGAGGGATAAGAGAAGCTTGCACCAATGATTTTTATATTAGTTCGATCTCCATTATAGAGTTTATATCCATTCCCCACCACCTATGAGATTTTTCACTATAATGAGTAGTCTTTTATAACAGCCTCTCCAAGTTAACACTGAGTAGTCTTTTATAATAGCCTTTCCAAGCTAACACCAAATAGTCTTTTACAAGAGCCTCTCCAAGTTGGCAAAGCTCGAGTCCTCTTCTTCAATAACTAAGATTCACTCTCCTAATGGTTTTCTCAAGGTACTCTCTCTACTTCTTGAGTTACGCTCTAAGCTTTCACTAGCTATTCACTCACAAAACTACACTTCACCCTTATAGAGCTTCAATACAAAACTGAGAGAAAGATGAATAGAGAAATGACACTGGTTATAGAATGATATGAACAATAACAGCTCTCAAGTTTATCTTTTCTTGTCTGGTCTTCTCTCCACTTCTCTACTTTGTGCATTTGCTGCAACTCTTCATATATAGGCTGAGATATGACTGTTGAAACATAGCTGGTAAGCCCTTGCTAGTTTAGGAATGTGGCATATTTTCCTATCCTTGATTTGGTCTTCCACATAAGAGTGGTAACTTCTTTATTTTTAGACCATTGCCTTCCTTTCTTGCATTACTACTTTCTTCTTTAAAAGCTTTGCATATTTGCTCATTTGATTTCCTTTCCATTATTGTTTTGTGCTGTCTTGCATCATCTTAAGTGCAAATTTGTATTCCTTTTGTCGTTCTTTAATTAGTTGTTGAAGCTTTTCTTCTATGGTGACTTGATTGATTTCCTTTCCTTTTTTACACTTCATCATATCATTGGAGATTTTCATCAAATGTTAGCCTAATTGATTATCTTTCCTTTTCTTGTCATTGTTCTGATTAGGAAGTCTTCCTTGAGGAATGTTGATCTTATTGCCTTTCCTTTCTTGTCTATTATTCCTTGTGCTATCTTAGAATCTTTCCAAAATAGCCCTACAAAATATTCCTTCTTGCCAAGATCAAGTTATTAGTATATTATGTTTGTAATCATCACATTTATCAAAAATATTATAAAGCAAATAGACACCAACCTCCAATGGCTCGCTTCCACTTTGCTGTCGCCACAACATCACCACTAGCATAATAACCTTCCACCATAGCAATCTATGCAAAGTAGAAACCCTAGATCTAAGGATGGCACTGTGAGTGATCAGAGAGAGAAAGAGAGAGTTTAAGAGAATTTGGGGAATATCACAGGTGTGGAAAGTATAAACACACCATTAGAGATCCTAACCATCAAATTATAAGGTATATGATGCACTTTATTAATTAAAGTGTACTGGAGCCTTCAACACTTTAAGTGTAATTGGCAAAATAAGAGAGTAAAATGATAAAAAAACTACCCTTTGCTAAGATTAAAAAAAAAAAAAAATGAACAGAGCAAATACTCTTTGCTGGCAGTTTCATGGAAATCCTTCATTCATAAGTAAATGAAAAATAAAGAAAGTCGCATGCCGCGTTTCCCACATCGCTGACACCGACACTCGTCCAGGTCAGTCAATCTCAGACTACACAACTCAAAGGACAAAGAGAAGGATCTCATTCACTCCTGTTGCTTGGCTTCGTTGCTTGTAACTTGTAAGAACAAGGTAAGAACTTCGGCTTCTCGTGCCTTTGCAACCTCTTAAGTCTTTGCAATGAGAAGAGTGCTTATGAAAAAAAAATTCCATTTATCACTTTTTATAAAATTAGGAATATTCAGCTTAAAAAAAAGGGTAGAAGTAATTTTTTAATAAAATTATTTTTTAAAAATATGCCTTACTTTTGTTAATAATTATAATATGTATCTTTCTCTTTTTATTTTTTACTAAATTCTAAATTTCTTTTCTCTTTTTGAATTTTTTTTTGTAAGTTGGCTAAAAACAATACTTTTATGTTTTTTTTATTTAAATAGACATATAAAATTTTATAATAATTAAAAATACTTTTTATATATAATTTATTCAAATATAAAATAACTAGATGCTACCTGTGCGTTGTACGAAAAAATAATTTTTAAAATTATTATTTAATTTAAAATTATTTAAATTTGTTTAATATTTTATTTTATAAGATATTAAATTATTTTTATAATTTTATTTTTGAACATTTTTATCTTTATACATATTTGTTATTAGTTATTGAAAAATAAAAAAATAAAAAAATTAGACACCCTTCCCATAAAAGATACCATTATTATACAACTCTTCCCTTTTCTTCAAAATATATACTTTTAAAATTATAACTACAAAGGAAAGATATAAAACACTTAAAAGTAAAAAAAAAAAATTACATGAATAATATAGCAAAATTATATTTATTAAATGTATTTATACATTACTAAAAGTAAAAATATTTGATAATTTTATTAAATATATATATATAAATACTGTTAGAATTAATACATATGACTAAGGATATATTTGTTTCAATTTTTAAAAAAAGTTATTATAAAACATGAACTTTTTATTTCCTATGCAATATGCACTATGATTATTTAAAAAGAAAGTTTTATTTATTTCCTATTTACTATATATATAATATTGATAGGTATCTAAATGAAGCACATATTGAACTAAAATATTTTTCATTGCACATAGTTGTTTTATCTGTGCTCCTCCTCTTCTTTTATTTTCCTACAAATTCAATAAATACTTAAAATATGAATTCATAAATTTTTTTTAGCTATGAATATATTAATTTTTTTTAAAAAAAATCTATTCTTTGTTTTTAATCAATATACTCACAATATCTCATAAGAAATCTCAATATAGAAATTAATTGATTGAAAATGTATTTGAATTTATACTAAAAATAAAATAAGTTTGATTTTGTATTAAAAAACATATTTTGGAAAGGCATAAATTAAGAGAAAATTAAAAATTTAGAGTTTTAAAAAGCAAAACAAAAGGCTATTAATAAATGGATAGAGCAGCCTAAATTTGATATTGTAGGTATTTAATGCAAGTCTTAGAAAAAGATAAAAATAAAAAAAATTAAATTGAGAGTATTAATTAAGAGATTTTTGATATCTTGAGTATAAAAAATTATAATATTATTTTAAGATATAAATATATGATATGATATGGCATGATTTTTTTTAAAAATAAAATTTTATTGAAAAAATTGAGAAATTTTTTTTTAAACTTATCTAAACGCGCCAAAAATCGTGATTACCCACGAGGGCAACTTTTTTTTTCTCTTTGCTTTTTTATTTAGTATCCAACAATTCAATAAAGCAATCGTACGCAAAATGAATATTCAATTCTTCGATCAAGGACTATGGTGGTACCTAATGGGACCACTGCAGAATCCTCCTTCTTTCCTGGTATTTTCATAGAAATTCTTTGATAAAGAAATGAAAAGCAAATAATTAACAAAGACCCATCATAACTTCCGCGTTTCCCACATCACTGGTACTCATCCAAGTCATTCTCAAACTACACAACTCAAAGGACGAACAAAATCTCACTCACTCCTGTTGCCCTGCTTCCATGCCTGTATGATCAAGCTAATCTTTGTTCCTTTGCAACCTCTTACCTTTGTGCAGCTTGTTTGTTAACTACTTGTGTTCCCTTGTCTTGTCTCTATGAGTGTCACACTCCTCTTGTTGATTCTTTGCTTCTCTGCCTTATTGTATGGTGCTTATGCTCTTGTCCCCGATGGGGTGACTCTGTTGTCACTCTTGACACACTGGACCTTTGTTCCTTCCATCATAAACTCCACCTGGAACGCCTCTGATTCCATTCCATGCTCATGGGTAGGAGTCCAATGTGACCATGCCCACAATGTGGTCTCCCTTAACCTCACTGATCATGGGATTATTGGTCAACTTGGACCTGAAATTGGACAATTGTCTCAGTTGAAGACCCTTGTGTTGTTGAGTAATGGTTTCTCAGGAAAAGTACCTTCAGAGCTAAGTAACTGTAGTTTGCTTGAGAATTTAGACCTTTCTAATAACAGCTTTAGTGGACAGATACCATATAGCTTCAAAAAGTTGCAGAACTTACGGTATATGAGGTTGGCATCTAATATGCTGACTGGTGAGATTCCAGATTCCTTGTTTCAAATTCCTCAATTGGAAGAAGTGAACCTTCACAGTAATCATCTCAGTGGTCCTATCCCAACCAACATAGGGAACTTGACTGAGCTGTTGAGGTTGTATCTACATGGCAATCAGTTGTCAGGTACTATTCCTTCATCCATTGGTAATTGCAACAAATTAGAGGCATTGTTTTTGAATGAGAACAGATTGAATGGGGAGCTACCTCTGGGGATGACAAAGCTCAAGAATCTAAAAAATATCTCATTGTTAGACAACCAGTTCTCTGGAGTCATACCTCAAAGTTTGGGAATCAATAGCAGCTTAGTGAAGTTGGACTTTACGAATAATAAGTTCACTGGTAATCTCCCACCAAATCTTTGCTTTGGAAAGCAGTTACGTGTGCTGAACATGGGATCTAATCAACTTCAAGGTAGCATATCTTCTGATGTAGGAAGATGTGCAACTCTAACTAGGTTGATGCTCAGTGAAAATAATTTAACTGGGTCTCTTCCTGATTTTGAAAGTAATCTGAACCTCAAATACATGCACATAGGCAAGAACAAGATCAGTGGACCAATCCCATCAAGTTTGGAAAATTGCACAAATCTTGCTGAAATTAACATGTCAATGAACAAATTCACTGGGCTCATACCATTAGCACTTGGAAAGCTTGTGAATCTTGTGATTTTGGATATTGCACACAACAACTTGGAAGGTCCTTTGCCACCTCAGCTGTCGGATTGTACTAAAATGGAACATTTTGATGTGGGATTCAATTCCCTAAATGGTTCATTCCCATCAAGTTTGAGGAACTGGACAGGGATAACCACATTAATTTTAAGGGAGAATTGTTTTACTGGGGGTATCCCGGGCTTCTTGTCAGAACTTAACAAGCTTCGTGAATTACAACTTGGTGGAAATATGTTTGGCGGAAAAATTCCTCCCTCAATGGGAAAACTCCAGAAACTGTTCTACGGGTTGAATCTGAGTGGTAATGGATTGACAGGTGTGATTCCTTTTGAACTTGGGAATCTACAAGAGCTGCAAAGTCTGGATTTATCCTTGAACAATTTGACAGGAACCATAGATGTTCTTGATGAACTCCTTTCATTGACTGAGATCAATATTTCATACAATTTCTTGTATGGCCCTGCTCCAAAAACTCTGATGAAGTTTTTGAATTCCTCACCATCTTCATTCTTGGGTAACCCCCGTCTATGTGTCAGTTGTTCACCTTCTCGTGGCTTGAACTGCTCCAAAACTGGTTATTTGAAGCCATGTGTCTACAAATCAACCGATCACACAGGCATAGGTAAATTTGTAATTTTGATAATAGAACTTGGTTCCTCAATCTTTGTTTCAGCTATGCTGGTAGCACTAGTTTGCATGTATGTCTGCAAGAAATCAGAGCAAGAATTCAATGCCTGTGACGAGCAATGGTCAATGCCTTCTGTTATGGAAAGAGGAGCAGGATGGATTGGCTTCTTATACAAGGAAGAAATCAAGATCTTAGCAGAAAAGCAGTCATCTTCCATTCATGACATAGTGATGCAGGCTACAGATAACCTAAATGATCGGTATATTATTGGCAGAGGAGCCCATGGAATTGTTTATAAAGCACAACTAGGCCAACTGGTTTTTGCAGTAAAGAAGGTTGCATTTGGAAGGAACAAGGAGAAGCACTTAAGTATGATATACAAAGAAATTCAAATACTTGGAAAGATCAAGCATCGGAATTTGATCACATATGCAGACTACTGGGTAGGAATGGACTATGGTATAGTGTTATATGAGTACATGCAAAATGGAAGCCTTCATGATATTTTGCATGAACAAAATCCCCTACCACCCTTAAGTTGGAATGTTCGGTTTAAGATAGCTGTTGGAATTGCACACGTACTAAACTATCTGCATCATGACTGTGTCCCGCCCATAGTGCATCGAGACATCAAACCAAAGAATATACTTCTTGATGCTAACATGAAGCCTATTATAGCTGATTTTGGTACTGCCCTGTGCAGGAACCTGTCTGAGCATTCTGATGATTATTCTCAATCTAGGCAAAAGCTTTCGATGTATGTTGTTGGTACCGTTGGCTATATTGCACCAGGTAATTAAAATCTTTTTATACATTTACTATTGATTTGCAAACCACTTTAATGGGTGTTTTTTTTTTTTTTTTGTAGATGTAAAGTACAGTCTTCTCAATAAAAATTGAATCATAAAATAACCAGTTTTCTACCCTTTTTTTATGGAGGCATATAAAAGAATTGCTTGTTAACAGTAATTTAGTTTTCAGGAGTTACTAGTTCGTTATTGTAGTAGTTTCTAGGAGTTATTAGGTAGTTATTTTAGAAGAAGTTTCTCCAGTCTTTTATAACAATTAGCAGTGTCTATATATATGTATTGTACAATCAATAATGGTTGGTTGGTGCCTATTATGTTTCTGCACTTTTCTCTACTGCTATGATTGTTTATAGCATTGCTTCTACTTCTGATTCTACTTTTTATGGTGTGATGATACCCCTATTTCTTTACAGCCTGAAAGAGGAGTTGTTGTGTAAAGTAGTATATCTCTTAACATGGTTGCATTGTCCTGTGACAGAGAATGCATATGCAATAGTGCATGGCAGAAAGTCTGATGTATATAGCTACGGGGTTGTTCTGCTTGAGCTTATAACCAGAAAGAAAGCAGTGCTTGAGGATGGGGAGCAGGTGACCACTTTAGTGAGTTGGGCTAGATCTATGTGGGCGGAAACAGCCAAAGCAGAGAAGATTGTTGATTCAGACCTTGCAAGTGAGTTTCCCGATTCAGCAGCATTAGCAAAGCAAGTCACTGAAGTGCTTTTGTTGGCATTAAGATGCACAGATAGGGATCCACGTAAGAGACCAACCATGCGAGGTGTTATGGGTGTCTATCAACAAGACATATTTGAGTTGAGTTGTGATGATGCTCAAGTTGCTGGTGATGTAGCACCAAAACCGTACAATGTTCCAGTTGTCAGTTATAACTCCAAACTTGCAATACTACAGGGACGAGTACGGGAATCAAGAAAAGAACCATTTTGCTCCTCTTGGATTAGCTTGATAAAGAGTAAGTTATCAAAAATAGAATTTGAATCAGAAACAAGGATATTTTACGTTCAAATGTAATTGTAATAGTATTTTTATCAGCGATTAATTTTGAAGCACTGTCAGTGTAAAAAATGTTTTACACTATCATCCAATCATATGCTTTTATTTGTAACACTTTTAAGGTTGATGATTAAATCAAACACTTTTGCTGATATAACAATATATGATTGGATGTTTGTGTAAAATTTTTTTACACTAACAGTATATCAAAATTAAGTTCTTTTTATTATAATTAAAAGTTATAAAGTTATTTAGACGTGATAAATGAAAAATGAATCTATATTTATATAATTTTTTTAATTAATTACCGGGCTAAAAGCCCCGAAGACATAAACAGAAACTGACTACAGAGCTTAATTTTAGCACCAGAGAGAAATCAGCTAAGAAATTTAAACAAATGAAACTGGGCATCCAAGGCAAAATATGAAGAGAAGAGCATGATCATGTTTTCATACAATTTCTTGTATGGTCCTGTACCAAAAAACCGTGATCAAGTTTTTCAATTCCTCACCATCTCCATTCATGGGTGATCCCCATCTATCTGTCAGTTGTTCAGCGTTCAACTTCTCATGGCTTGAATTGCACCAAAACTAGTTATTTGAAGGAATGTGTCTACAAATCTTCTGATCACATAGGCATCAATAGAACTGTAATTGTGATGGTAGAACTTGGTTCCTCAATCTTTATTTCAGGTATGCCGGCAGCACTAGTTTGCATGTATGTCCACAGGACATCAAAGCGAGAATTCAATGCCTCTTGTGAGCAACAGTCTGCTATTGGAGGAGGAGCACGAGAGACTCTTATATTACCTGGGGAAGAAATGAAGTGCTTTGCTGAAGAGCAGTCACCATCCATTCATGACATAGTGATGGAGGCTACAGAGAACCTAAATGATCGGTATATTATTGGTAGAGGAGCCCATGGTATTGTTTATAAAATCCAACATCCACATCTAACTTGTGCTGCAAAGAAGATTGTATTTGGAGGGCACAAGAAGGGCTTTAGTAGCATGCATGAAAAATCTCAAGCCTTTCTAATGATTAGGCACCGGAATTTGGTCGCATACAAAGCATGCTTATTTGGCGAGGACTATGGTTTATTCCTTTGTGACTACATGGAAAATGGAAGCCTTCATGATATTTTGCATGAAAAATTTCCCCCACCACCCTTAACTTGGAATGTGCGGTTTAAGATAGCCGTTGGAATTGCACAAGGGCTACAACATATGCATCATGACCGTTACCCACCCATAGTGCACGGAGACATCAAACCAAAGAATATACTGCTTGATTCTGACATGGTGCCTCATATATCTGATTTTTGGAGTGCCCTGATCGGGAATCGGGTGTCTCTTGGTGATACCGTTGGCTATACTGCTGCCGGTACCTTTGGCTATATTGCTCCAGGTAATTAAATCTTTCTCTACACTTAAACCATTAGCACAATGTCTTAATGAGTTTTTATTTTTATTTATTTATTTATTTATTTTTAAGATATGAAGTACTTTTTTCATATAAAAAACAATATTTATGAACTAATATATGATCGGTGGAGTAGTAGATGCTCCTTTCCCTCAACCAATGGTCTTAGGTTTGAGCACTGAATATCAAGTAACCAGTGTTGACAAAGCCATATTCCCTATGATTCTGCTTTTTATCTTGAAATTATTTCTTGTTAAAAGTTTAGCCAAACTAACAGTAACGTATGCCTTGCTATGATGGGGTGATAAAATGGTATCTCTCTAACGTGGTCGTATTGTCCCCTGTGACAGATTGTGCATATGAAAGGGTGCCGAGAAGCGAGTCTGATGTGTATAGCTACGGGGTAGTTCTACTTGAGCTTTTAACCAGAAAGAAAGCAGTCCCTATTTATGGGAGGAAGATGAACACTTTAGTGAGTTGGGCGAGATCCATGTGGGTGGAAACAGGCAACATAGAGGAGATTGTGGATTCAGACCTTGCAAGTGCATTTCCCAATTCAGCAGCATTAGCAAAGCAAGTCACTGACGTGTTTTTGTTGGCATTAAGTTGCACAGAGAGTGATCCATCTAACAGACCGACCATGACACACGTTCTTGTTGGCTTGTCTCAAATATTGCCTATTCCAGCTTCAGTTGCAACTGACCAAGTGTTCCTACTTCCTAAAGTAACCTAGACTTGGCCTTATTTGATCTTTCTTCCATCTATAGTTTGTGCAGTAGCTACTCAACCCTTCAACTGGTTTTTCATAGCTCGGGTAGCTCAATATATGGACCAGCAGAAACACCTGAAATCAATGCTCAATTCCTACTTTATAACACCAATCAAGGACTTCAACTTGGTGTGTGTAACCATGAAGAATTTGAAAGGGCCTATAAAGCCAATAATCTTCAATAGCTGGAACATGGAGAAATAGATGGCAATACATTGACCTTTGGTTCTGCTCTAATCAGAAGATAGCAGAGGAAATAGTTATTGATGTTATCTCATTTCTCATACAAACCTGTTGATGGTGTTATGCATCAACATTTCTGGACGGTATTCCTGAATTCAGTGATGCCGAGTTTATGTAAATGGGATAGGGACTGTGCATCATGATGTTTTAGCTTTGGTTTTCTTTATTCATATCTGATCACAGTATGGTTCACAATTGCCGAGGTGAATATTCCAAAGTGTATTATACACCAATTATATGTGATATATATATATAGTAATTTTCTAATTTTACTCCAGTTTAAAAGATGTAATTAAATATATTTTAAAAATAATTAAAATTCATCTGCATGATTTTAAAATTTAACATTTTTTTTAAATATTCTAAATAATTTTAAAGTATTATAAAATATTTTTATGATTTATTTGCATAATCATGAAATTAAACAAAATTTTTGTGAAATATTTTTTATAACTTCAAGATTATGCTGATAAATTTTGATCATTTTTAAATTATATCTAATCACATTTTTAAAGTATGGTTAAAATTTAAAAATTACTAGTGCACTAATAATTGATGCATCAATATATCCTGACTAACGAAGCATGCCATAGCACTCGCCTCAAACTTTATTGTTAGTGATGTAGCAAAAATTGATTCATGGTCAGGCATTCAGATCAATAATCTATTCGTTGTCAACTATTGCATATATATGGAGGCATAATGGTGCGAACATGTGGCAACTTACAGACTAAACGTAATCATCAGTTAAGTAATAATTAATTATTCAAATATCAGTTTATTTTCAACAAATAATCTATTCACAATCAAATGCATGGTAAAATAAAATAAGAGATTAATTTCAATGTAATATAAATATAAGAAGTTAAAACAATTTTGTTAATCTAATAACACATAAATAAATGATTGTATAAAATTTTGTTACATCAATAGCGCACCAAAAATTAAATCCATAAAATAAAATAATTATCAAGTCCTGTAAATGATTGAGAATAAAATTAGTGTATTTAAAATCATATAAAAAAAGTGTATTTAAAATAAAATTTAGCTTTAATATATGATGAATGTGAAAAAATTATGCTTGAATTTAATGCATTGTTATAAAAAAATTATACTCTTTAAAATATAATCTTACTAATTGTTATTATCATAAAAATATTTAAAAATAAATCTTTCTTATCAATTTTCTAAGAAATAGCCTTTAAACTGTTATACAAATAAAATAACCATCAAGTCATTTTATTCACAACTTTGGATAAATAGTGACACGTAAAAAATCATTTATTTACGAAATAAACCTAGTAATATACAAAAAAAAAAAAGGGGAAAACTTTTGTAGGAACAACTTTGGATATCAGATCTCAAAAGGACAAAAAAAAATCTTTGAATATAATAATCGACAAAAATAAGAGAGTATAAAAAATTTTCGTCGAACATGAACTCCCCCAAAAAATAAAAATAAAAATAAAATTTCCCTGTCTTTGCTGGGGTGCTGGATAAAATGGTCCGGCATATGTTTTGGACCATGCAATGGTCCGACCCTTTCAATCGTTAGATTAAGCCAAATAAAAATTCAACGGCTGTCATTTGAGCGGCTCCTTATTCTTTGAAATTTACCGTTTAATCCAGCAAATATCTAGTTTTTGCAGATGAGTCGTTCTTGTTTATGTTCAAGCGAGGATGACCCAACCATGATATTGTGATAATGTATTTGGTCTTGCTCTCCCCAACATAAACTGCAAAATAGGAAACTGATAAACACCGATTCTGTTCTCCCCAACATAAGAGAAGCCGTAATAAAATTTAACAATTATGTGACAAAATTATGCTAAACTTGTTGGTAAAAATAGTTTGCTACTTTTAGCTTTATATAATTATTAAAAATGAAAATATCATCTAGAAAAACATAAATAATGGCAAATGTAAGTAACTATTAAGTAAATGTTTTTTTATCTGAACTATTAAGTAAATGTTAATAGTTAAACATGTAACAAATTTAGTTTGTAAGTATTAATGTTATTTGTTTGTGTTGTATTTTTTATAATAGAAAAAGTTTAGTTTGAACAACAATTGAGATGATGCATGCAGCTTGTACCAGAATTTATCTTAGTGAGATGGATACCATCTCGATTTGTCAACAAGTGAAAAAATTTAACCAGCCATATAGGATTTCATATGCACAATTAATCAGACCACAAAACATATTCAAAAATAAAAAATAAAAAAAATTTCTCCAGATTCAACATGACATAGCTTGCAGATCCAAATACATACAAAGTATAGCAAAATTACCTTCCCATGATTCTAAGCTCTAGTCTACCTCGCTGCACCTCGCCAATCACCCTCCTTCCCTGGTCGCTTCCACAACTGTGTTGTCATGATATGCTCAGCCGCAATGACTTGGGTTTTTTCTAAGTCGAAAACAAACTCTCGTCTTCGATGTTTCTCAAATTGCATAGCATTTACTATCTTTGAGATTTCCTGGCCCGCAACACTATCTTATGGGACACACTGTATCTTAGCAACTTCCATTTTCACACAATACAAGCTCAAAATACACCATTCCTTTGGCAACAAGCAGCTGAAAATGCCCTGACCCTTTTTGTAAATAAAATTCAAAATGACTTGAAGTGCAATTTTAATTATGAAGAGGCGGTGGTAATTTTGTAAATACATTGGAGGACCATCACAAAGTCCAAAACACACAGAGGTCCATGCTACACGCACCCTTTGCTGGTAGTTAAAATTCTTTCACAAAGAAATAAAGAACAAACAAAAAAACATGCCGCGTTTTCCCACATCACTGACACTGACGCTCCTCCAAGTCAGTCAATCTCAAACTACGCAACTCAAAAGGACAAAAAGAATAATCTCATTCACTCCTGTTGTTTGGTTTTCTTGCTTGTAAGTTGTAACTTGTAAGAACAAGGTAAGTGCTTCTTGTTCCTTTGCAACCTCTTAAGTCATACCTTTGTATCCGCTTGTCTGTTAACTACTAGTGTTCCTTTGTCTTGTCTCTATGAGTATCACACTCCTCTTGTTGATTCTTTGCTTCTCTGGCTTATTGTATGATGCTTCAGCTCTTGTCTCTGATGGGTTGACTCTGCTGTCACTCTTGACACATTGGACCTTTGTTCCTCCCATCATCAACTCCACCTGGAATCCCTCTGATTCCATTCCATGCTTATGGGTAGGAGTTCAATGCGACCATGCCCACAATGTGGTCTCCCTTAATCTCACTGATCATGGGATTATTGGTCAACTTGGACCTGAAATTGGACAATTGTATCACTTGCAGACCCTTGTGTTGTTGCGTAATGGTTTCTCAGGAAAAGTACCTTCAGAGCTGAGTAATTGTAGTTTGCTTGAGCATTTAGACCTTTCTGAGAACAGATTGAATGGAGAACTACCTTTGGAGATGGCAAATCTTAAGAATCTAATAAACATCTCATTATTCGACAACCAGTTCTCTGGAGTCATACCTCAAAGCCTGGGAATCAATAGCAGCTTAGTGAAGTTGGACTTTACGAATAATAAGTTCACTGGTAATCTCCCACCAAATCTTTGCTTTGGAAAGCGGTTACGTGTGCTGAACATGGGATCTAATCAACTTCAAGGTAGCATATCTTCTGATATAGGAAGATGTGCAACTCTAATTAGGTTGACTCTCAATCAAAACAATCTAACTGGGTCTCTTCCTGATTTCGAAAGCAATCTGAACCTCAAATACATGCACATAGGCAAGAACAAGATCAGTGGACCAATTCCATCAAGTTTGGAAAATTGCACAAATCTCGCTGCAATTAACATTTCAATGAACAAGTTTACTGGGCTCATACCATCTGCACTTGGAAAGCTTGTGAATCTTGTGATTTTGGATCTTGCACACAATAACTTGGAAGGTCCTTTGCCACCTCAGCTGTCAAATTGTACTACAATGGATTACTTTGATGTGGGATTCAATTCCCTAAATGGTTCAATCCCACCAAGTTTGAGGAATTGGACCAGGATAACCGCATTATTTTTAAGCGAGAATCGCTTTACAGGGGGTATCCCGGGCTTTTTGTCAGAACTTAAAGAGCTTCGTGAGTTACGACTTGGTGGAAATTTGTTTGGCGGAAAAATTCCTTCATCACTGGGAGAATTGCAAAACCTGTTCTATGGGTTGAATCTGAGTGCTAATGGATTGACAGGTGAAATTCCATCTGAAATCGGGAAGCTAGAATACTTGCAAAGTCTGGATGTCTCCTTGAACAATTTGACCGGAAGTATAGATGCTATTGATAGACTAGGTTCCCTGTTTGAGGTCAATATTTCATGCAATTTCTTCTATGGTTCTTTAGGAGAACATCTGAAGACGTTATGGAATTCCTCACCATCTTCATTCTTGGGTAATCCCTGTCTATTTGTCAGTCGTTCACCTTCTCATGGCTTGAGTTGCCCCAAAACAAGTTATTTGAAGCCATGTGTCTACAAATCAACTGATCACATTGGCATCAGTAGATTTGTAATTGTGATGATAGTACTTGGTTCCTCAATCTTTGTTTCAGCTGTTTTGGTAGCACTATTTCGCATGTATCACCACCACAGGAAATCAAAGCGACAATTCAATGCCTCATGGTCAATGTCTACTGCTAATGCTATTGAAAGAGGAGCAGGAAAGACTGGCTTTTCATATAAGGAAGAAATCAAGATCTTAGCTGAAAAGCAGTCATCTTCATTTCATGAGATAGTGATGAAGGCTACAGAGAACCTAAATGATCGGTATATTATTGGCAAAGGAGCCCATGGAATTGTTTATAAAGCACAACTAGGGCAACTGGTTTTTGCAGTAAAGAAGGTTGCATTCGGAAGGAAAAAGGAGAAGCGCTTAAGTATGATGTGGAAAGAAATTAAAATCCTTGGAAATATCAAGCATCAAAATTTGATCGCATATGTAGACTACTGGGTAGGAATGGACTATGGTATAGTCTCATTTGAGTACATGCCAAATGGAAGCCTTCATGATATTTTGCATGAAAAAAACCCCCGACCACCCTTAAGTTGGAATATTCGGTTTAAGATAGCTGTTGGAATTGCATGCGGCCTAAGATATCTGCATTATGAATGTATCCCACGCATAGTGCATCGAGACATCAAACCAAAGAATATACTTCTTGATGCTAACATGGAGCCTATTATAGCTGATTTTGGTACTGCCCTGTGCAGGAACGTGGCTGAGCATTCTGATGATTATTCTCAATCTAGTCAAAAGCTTTCAACTAATGTTGTGGGTACCGTTGGCTATATTGCACCAGGTAATTAAATCTTTTTCTGCACTTACTTTTGATTTGGACACACTTTAATGGGTATTCTACCTTTTTTTGGAGGCATGTAAAGAATTGCTTGTTAACAGTAATTTAGTTCTTAGGAGTTACTAGTTCGTTATTCTAGTAGTTTGTAGGAGTTACTAGTTCATTATTGTAGTAGTTTCTAGGAGTTATTAGGTAGTTATTTTAGAAGAAGTTTCAGTCTTTTATAACAATTTGCAATGTCTATATGTATGTATTGTACAATCATGAAGGTTGGCTGGCGCCTATTATGTTTCTGCACTTTTCTATACTGCTGTGATTCTTTATAGCATTGCTTGTAATTCTCATTCTACTTTTTATCTTAAATGTACGTTTTGCTAAAAGCTTATCCAAACTCACCACTAATAGTAACTTACGCTTGTTATGGTGTGGTCATACCTGTATTTCTTTACAGCTTGAAAGAGGAGTTGTGTGAAAAAGTATATTCCTAACATGGTTGCATTGTGACAGAGAATGCATTTGCAATAGTGCAGAGCAGAAAGTCTGATGTATATAGCTACGGGGTTGTTCTGCTTGAGCTTATAACCAGAAAGAAAGTTGTACTTGAGGATGAGGAGCAGGTGACCACTTTAGTGACTTGGGCTAGATCTATGTGGGTGGAAACGAGCAAAATTGAGAACATTGTTGATTCAGACCTTGCAAGGGTATTTCCCAATTCAGCAGTATTAGCGAAGCAAGTCACTGAAGTTCTTTTGTTGGCATTAAGATGCACAACCAGAAATCCATGTGAGAGACCAACCATGAGAGATGTTACGGGCTTCTATCAACAAGACATATTCAAGTTGAGTTGTGATGATGCTGAAGTTGCTGCTGTAGCACCACAACCATACAATGTTCCTGTTGTCAGTGATAACCCCCAGTCCCCTGCCTTGCAATACAACGGAGACGAGAATGGGAATTGTGAAAAGAACCGTTTTGGTCCTTTTGGTCAAAATTGATAAAGAGTAAACAATTGAAAATAGAATTTGAATCAGAAGCAAGCATATGAGCAAGAAGATATTTAGCTGCCATAAACCCCATTTTGCCTTTCTTTGACTTCATGATATATACCACCTCTTGGGCTATGATAATATTGTTTGCACTTTGTCTACCTGGTAAAGAGCTACACAGTGTTGGGTTGATCAACTTATTCATCACTGATTTCAGTCTGGTAGTCTCAATTTTGGTGACTAACTTGTAGATCACATTGTAATGGCTTATAGGTCTGAATTAGGCAAAATTCTCTGGTCTATTCACCTTTGGAATTGTCAAAACTGTGCTGCTCATTGTGTATTTTAGGAAGTTTTATATTTTATCCTTTCTGTAATGTTATCACAGGTGTATCTTGCTATTAATATTAGGTTTATGTATTTAGAATCAATCCTATAATCACAGGGATTTGTTTCCTTAGAATTAACTACCCATATTTCCTAAAATAGCCAGCATGCTCATGTATATATAGGTCCAATGACCTCATAATTCAGTATGAAAAATAGAGAATATTATTCCTTCTAAATCTGAGATGGTATTAGAGCTCCCGATTTGTGGAAACCTCTAACCGTGCCTCTAAAACCTAAAGTTGCAGCCTTCATTCTTTGCAAGCAACCTTACCTGTAACCACCCGAGTTGCACCTTCATTTTGTCTGCGACCTTGAGCCTTATCGCAGCCTTCATTGCAAAGGTCAATAATGGTGAGATCGTGAATCCTGCTCGAAACCTGGGACAGATCCTGCATCGCTGGAGAATTGCAGAATGTTCATTCTGCCTATCGATTAAATGGAAAGAATTGGTCTCAACTCATTAGGACCATCTTGAAAGGAAAAGGAAAGGTTAGTCACCTAACTGATAATGCCCCTAATGAAAAGGATGCCAAGTTCAAACCATGGGATGAAGAAGACTCCATGATCATGGCGTGGCTGTGGAACTCAATGGTCTCAGAAATCAGTGATACCTGCATGTTCCTTAAATCAGCAAAGGAAATTTGGGAGGCAGTAGAACAAACCTATACTAAGGCCAAGGATGCTGCTCAAATCTATGATGTAAAGGTGAAAACTGTGGCTGCCAAACAGGGAAATAAATCAGTCACAGAATATGCCAATCAACTCGAGTCCCTATGGATGGAATTGGATCACTATCGAGTTATAAAAGCAAAGTGTTTAGAAGACTCGGCAATCCTTAAGGAGTATATTGAACAAGATAGAGTCTATGATTTTTTGGTAGGCCTGAATCCTGAATATGACCAGGTCCAAATCCAAATCCTGGGAAAAGAGAAAGTCTCAAGGCTTAATGAAGTGGTAGCTATTATCCAAAGTGAAGAAAGTAGGAGAGGACTGATGCTGGAGAACCCAACTACTGAAAGCTCAGCAATGATGGTTGAAGGAGGAACAGCCATGGTTGCTAACCAGAGGAAACGCAGGTTTCCTAATATGGAGAAAAAACATGAGGAGGTCTGGTGTACCTACTGCAACAAGCCGCACCACACAAGAGAGAAGTGGAAATTACATGGAAAACCCTCAAGCCGAGAATGGGGGTCGAAAGGAGGCCCCCCCAAAAAGGAGGGCAAGGGCAAGTACACATTGTTAATGGACAAGGTGAAGAATCTGTCGAGCTGAATCATGACAAGATAGAAAGGGTAAGATCCTTCCTTAGTAAATTGGAGAAGCCCACAGGTACGTGCTCCTTAACATATTCTGGTAAGTTTCTGGACTTAATGTTTCCATTTTCTTTTGGACTTAATGTTTCAGATACACCCTTTACCCATTACTGGATATTAGATTCTGGAGCCACTGATCATATGACCCCTCTGCCCAAATACTTCTCCACATATTCTCCATGTCCTAGCAACAAGAAAATTTCCATAGCAGATGGAACCCTTATAACTGTAGCAGGACAAGGAGAGGTCCAAATAAGCCCATCCATAACATTAAAAAATGTCCTTCATGTCCCTAAACTGTCCACCAATCTGATTTCTATACAAAAACTCACAAAAGATCTCTCATGTAACGTTGCTTTTTATAGCAACTCTTGTATGCTGCAGGACAAGAACTCGGGGAGGACGATTGGACATGCTAGAGAATGGAATGGCCTGTACTATGTGGAGAACCCTAATCTGCCTACCAAGAGCCACTCTCTCATATCTGAATCCACCATGATTGATAAAGAGAAAGCTCAACTATACCATTGCAGGCTGGGACACCCTTCATTTCGAGTTATAAAAGTGATTTTCCCTTCGTTGTTTAAGAATTTAAATGTGGAGAGTCTCCATTGTGAGATGTGTGAGCTTGCTAAGCACAAGCGTGTACCTTTCCCTATTAGCAATAAGATGAGTCCTTTCCTTTTTTTTCTTATTCATACTGATGTATGGGGCCCCGCTAATGTCCCCAATATCTTAGGTGCTAACTATCATAGATGATTGTACCCGGGTGACTTGGGTTTTCCTATTGAAACAGAAATCTGAAGTTAGCTCCGTATTTTTTCAGTTTGTTTCAATGATTAAAATTCAATTTGGAGTCGGTATCAAGAGAATTAGGTCTGATAATGCCAAGGACTACTTTAATCTTGTGCTCAACTCTTTTTGCCAAAAGAAAGGGATAATCCATGAGTCTTCATGTGTGAACACACCCCAACAGAATGGGGTTGCAGAAAGGAAAAATGGGCATTTATTAGATCAAACTAGAGCCCTACTTTTTCAAAATCGTGTTCCTAAGAAATTTTGGGGGGAAGCCCTTCTTACTGCCACCTACCTAATCAATAGGTTACCCTCTAAAATCTTAGAATCAAAAAGCCCCATGGAAGTCCTATCCTCATTCTACCCACACCTGTACCCTACAAATAAACTCCAACCTAGAATATTTGGGTGTGTATCCTTTGTGCATGTTCATAGTAATGAAAGGGGAAAACTGGACTCTAGGGCTGTCAAATGTGTATTCTTAGGGTACTTAATCACACAAAAGGGATACAAATATTTTCACCCCCCATCAAAAAGATTCTGTGTCAAGAGATGTCACCTTCAACGAACAAGAGAGCTACTTCAAGCAGCCTCATCTTCAGGGGGAGAATATAAGAGAGGAAGATGAGACTTTCATGGTTCCCAATATGGCATTTGGACCTGAAATTGGGACAAATAGCGCTGCTGTCCCTAAAACCGAGAGAAGAACAGAACAAGCAACTGAACCAATAGCAAGACCTGCACTTGATGATGGAAAATTTGGGAAAAATTTGGTATATTCAAGGAGAGAAAAGGCCATTCCAGAATCTATCCATGTCCAAGAATCCAACCCACCATCACTACATGATGTAACACCTTCTAATCCCATAAACTCCAATAATTCTAATGAGTTTGTTTCTGAAAATCCAAAAGCACAGGTGGACCAAAACCTGGACCTTCCCATTGCCCTTAGAAAAGGAATGAGAACATGCACCCAACAACCACTTTACCCTCTATCAAATTTCTTGTCCTTTGAAAAATTCTCTTCTACCCATAAAACCTTTCTCACAAACCTAAACTCCACACCCACACCTTCCTCTGTATTTGAAGCATTATCTGACAGGAAATGGAAACAAGCCATGGATGTGGAAATGGAGGTGTTAAACAAGAACAGGACCTGGGAACTTGTCACCTTACCAACTGGAAAAAAATCAGTAGGGTGCAAGTGGGTATATACCGTAAAGTGCCGGGCTGATGGGACCATTGAATGTCACAAGGCAAGGTTAGTGGCCAAGGGATTCACACAAACCTATGGAGTGGATTACTTGGAGACATTTGCCCCGATTGCTAAGATGAACACGGTCAGAGTAATATTGTCCTTAGCAGCAAATCATGATTGGGACTTGCAGCAGTTTGATGTGAAGAATGCATTTCTACATGGAGACCTTGAAGAAGAAATATACATGGAGTTGCCCCCTGGTTATGATGGACAGGTTGCTGCTGGAACTGTTTGCAAGCTAAAAAAGGCTCTATATGGGCTGAAACAATCCCCAAGAGCATGGTTTGGAAGATTCACCAAAGTCATGACAGGTCTGGACTACAAACAGAGCCAAGGGGATCACACCTTATTTATCAAACATTCAGTTTTAGGGTGAGTAACAGTTTTATTGATGTATGTAGATGATATTATAGTAACTGGGGATGACAAAAAGGAGCAGCAAGTGTTAAGTCAATGCCTTGCCACGGAATTCGAGATCAAGACATTAGGGAGACTTAAATATTTTTTCGGAATTGAAGTGGCCCATTCCAAGAAAGGAATCACCATATCTCAACAAAAGTATATTACTGACTTGCTTAAAGAAACAGGTAAAACAGCCTGCAGACCAGCAAGTACTCCAGTTGACCCAAATATAAAGTTGGGAAGTGCGGAGGAGGATATTGCCGTGGACAAGGAGATGTATCAAAGACTCATGGGCAGGCTTATTTACTTATCTCACACTAGGCCAAAAATTGCTTTTGCTGTGAGTCTAGTCAGCCAGATTATGCACTAACCGAAGGAAGCACATTTACAAGTTGCCCTTAGAATTGTCCAGTATTTAAAAGGGACTCCAAGAAGAGGGATTTTGTTCAAACGAAACAAGAGTGTGAGTCTTGAAGCATACATGGATGCAGATTATACGGGGTCAGTTGTGGATAGAAGATCAACTACTGGATACTGCACCTTCCTTGGTGGAAACCTAGTGACTTGGAAGAGCAAAAAACAGAGTGTAGTAGCTAGATCGAGTGCTGAAGCAGAATTTCAAGCAATGGCCCAAGGAATATGTGAACTTCTATGGCTGAAGATCATATTGGAAGACTTGAAGATAAGGTGGGATGAACCGATGAGGTTATTTTGTGATAACAAATCTGCAATTAGTATAGCCCACAACCCGGTGCAGCATGATAGAACTAAACATATCGAGGTGGACAGACATTTTATCAAGGAAAATCTAGACAGTGGCATGATTTGCACCCCATATGTGTCCACTTAGAATCAACTTGCAAACATACTCACCAAGGGACTGAACTGCAGTAACTTTGAAAGAATTATATCCAAGCTGGGAATGGAGAACACTTACTCAACAGCTTGAGGGGGAGTGTCAAAACTGTGCTGCTCATTGTGTATTTTAGAAAGTTTTATATTTTAGGAAGTTTTATATTTTATCCTTTCTGTAATGTTATCACAGCTGTATCTTGCTATTAATATCAGGTTTATGTATTTAGAATCAATCCCATAATCACGGGGATTTGTTTCCTTAGAATTAGCTGCCCATATTTCCTAAAATAGCCAGCATGCTCATGTATATATAGGTCCAATGACCTCATAATTCAGTATGAAAAATAGAGAATATTATTCCTTCTAAATCTGAGAGGAATCAAAGAAATAAATGTGTCATTAGCATAATGGATATTGCTTGGCTTGTTAAAAATACTTTTAACCCAAGAAATAACCGCAGGCTTCACATGGTCCTAGTTACAATGTAAGAACATTGCTTGCAAACCATTCGGGCCAGGGGCTTTCCACCCACCCAGTGAAAATAAAGCTGATTTGGTTTCCTTCACAATAACCTCCCTGATCATCAAAGCCAAATTGGCTGAATTGAGGGGGCAGGAACTTAGTGATGCTAAATTATTAGTTGATGAAGCAATAGAGCAGCTTAGAGGTGAGACTATCAATCAATCTTGTCTTTTATCAATGTTTTGAAGAGCAAATTATAATTCCTCAGTTGACCAAATTATCTCTCTCAGGGGTCTCTGAAAGTATAAATGATCGGACAAGGCAAATTGAAAAGATCAAAGATGAAATGAATAAGTTGACAGTAGTACTCTTATAGATTGTTTGCCGGTTATATTTGTTTTTGCTTCATCAGTGATGATGACTTTTGGCTGCAGTCTTTGCAGGACGAGTTTGAAAGAAAACTTCTGGAAGATGCAAAAGAATTAGAGCAATGGCTGAGTGAAAAAAATATATATTCTGCTAAAGAAGAGGAGTATACCAAGAAAATAAGGGAACTGGGCCCATTAACATCAGATGCTTTTGAGACGTAAGGCTTTTCCTGCTGCTTAAATTTTCCTTTCTAATTTTTTGGGGCAGAAGATGAATTTTTTTCAGACAGAAAAGAAAGCTACAAGATATTCTAGAATGATCAAGAAATGACAGTTAAATTATATGGAAGCAATTTATATATATTTCAGTAATTCTGTAAACACACAATTAGCAATATTTAAGAAAAGGAAAAACGAGAATCTTTTCTGACAACAAATTGTTGGCATTCATGTCTTAAATAAGCCTTAAGCTTTTCTCATATATTCCAAACTTTGCATTGGCAACGTCATAAACTATCTCTTCCAAAATTTTAAGCCAGTAGGTAGAGGTATATCAATGGTTTTATATCTTAACACCTACAGTTTCATAAAATATTTGTTTGTTCTCACACCGTAGGCTTTCTGTATGGTGTTGCTAACTTTTGCAGCCATGCAGAGTGTTAGGACCCTGTTAGTTAGGAGTTAGCTAGGGGAGTTAATTGATGACTATAAATAAAGGGAAAAAGGGATTAGTTAGGAGTCTTTGATCATTTGTTAGTAAGTTTTGGGAGAGTTAAAGGACTCTAGAATTTCCTCCGTATCTTGTAACATTGAATAAACACTAGTTTCTGATTCCAGTCCTAACACTAGTATCAGTGCCCTAACCCATCCAGGGAAGGGCTTCCTTAACATGCTATGCTTAGTTTATTGTCTGCAGCACTTTATTACGCATGGTTTTCCTTAACATGTTATTCATATCTCAACTGTGTAAATAATTTGGCACTACTATCAGTTCTTTTTAAAATATATATACATAAGTATTTTAGTCTTCTTTTGGAGGATGTATTTGATTTTTACCATGCCATGATAGTTTAAATGATTCAGAAGATATGTGCTGTTACAGTTACAGCTCGCTGCCTTGCAATTTTCCATTTTCTCTTTAGTTTGGTTTTATCTAACTTTGTTTTACCACTTTCTTTTTGTTATTGGAAATGGTAGGGACAAAAAGAGGAACATCAAACATTTGCATAAAATGTTGCACAGGTGCAATGACCAACTGCAGCAGTTCAGTCATGTAAACAAGAGAGCACTTGACCAGTATATCAATTTTACAGAACAACGAGAAGAACTTCAGAAAAGGCAAGCTGAACTCGATGCAGGAGATGAGGTAATTATCTGGGCTTTTGGTTGAGATGGTTCTTTAAAATTGCTTTTAAAGTAAAATAAATAAATAAACAAATAATAAATAAAATCTTTGACGGCTAAATTGCCAATGTACATTGCTAGTTCTGCACCCTTTCATGGCATCTGAACATTGATGTTATTTTGATTTGTCCTTGAAGCAGGTGCTGTTAACCCTCGCCTATATATGGAATAACCTTTTTTTTATTTATTTATTTATTTTTTTATAGTTGTTATTGCGTTGAGTTTTCGTTTTCTGATGTGTGTAATGGAGTATTAAGGTGTATTCTGGTATTAAGCTTCCTTTTGAATGTAAGACTGATCTAATGCCAACTTTTGCATTCATGAGCATGACAATGCTGTATCCAACCAACGTCACTAACTAGTTTGAATTCTCTGTCACTGTCACTGTCACTGAGTAATTGCAGAAAATTAGAGAGCTAACATCAGTACTTGATCGACGGAAGGATGAATCAACGGAACAGACTTTCAAAGGTGTCGCTAGGCATTTTCGAGAAGTATTTTCTGAACTTGTACCGGGGGGCCATGGTCATCTGGTTATGATGAAGAAGAAGGTTTGTGATGGTTACATAATATATTGGCTTCTCTGTTCAGTTCTTGTGATTGCATTGGCTGAAAAAAGATGGTGCTTTCCAGCATGTTATCTAGGTTTTGTGCTTTAAAATAGCTTTAACATTATTGATCTATTCATGTTTACAAAGTGATTTCTTACTTCTGTTTTTATGTGGTGCTGGATTATCAATTTATTTTGCATTGTATTTGCAAAATTTGTGTGAGGACTGAGGAATCTTGATGGAAGTTATTTTTATATTTAGGTTATTGTTATTGATATGTAATTGATATTTTGTATTCTGATTCCTTGCCCTCAGGATGGTGATCATGATGATGATGATCAAGACGAGGATGGTCCTCAAGAAGTGAATCCAGAGGTGAGAGAAGAAAAGTACATTGGAGTGAAAGTGAAGGCAAGTGCATTCCTGCTGTGCCTCTTTACTTTTGATGTAATGTTTGTGCCAGAATGCTTGAGGTATTGTTTTGTTTTGTAAGTTAAAATAGTCATAGAAAATGGCATGCTGTAGTAAATATTGTTACTCATATGATCACATCTAAACATATATATTCCTTTCTTTCATTTTCTGGTTGCTATTTAGACAGTTATATTCATTACCTGGCACAAATGAAAGCAAAAATTTATATCATCTGACAAAGCATCTTTCATTAAAATGGCTGTGTCCTGTTCTCTGACCCTTAACCTGATTGTAAGCCGAGTAGCCTATGCATTTTCTCTCTGCGACATTTTGTTGGGAGATGCAGGCTTCTTCAGTTGGTCTAGCATTGCTCCAAGTCAAACCTGGTGGTTTGCATTTCTACCACACAATTTAATTATATCATTATGTCCGACATTCGTGGCATGTTTATTCCTTACAGGTCTCTTCTGCTGGACAAGGAGAGACACAGTCTATGAAGCAGTTGTCTGGGGGTCAAAAAACCGTTGTTGCCCTTACACTTATCTTTGCCATACAGCGATGTGATCCGGCTCCCTTTTATCTATTTGATGAGACTGATGCGGCTCTGGATCCACAGTACAGAACTGCTATCCATTTTATTATGCTTGCTATCTTCTTGTCATGCCAAATAACTGGTCGCATGTAATTCTTCCATCACTTGTACTGCATCTGCCATTTTATAAAATTTTGTAGTGCATATATAGAAGTCATCTCATTGCTATCTCCTAAAAATTCTCTTACGTATGTGGTTCCTTAATCTCTATTACCAAGTGGTCCATTTTCTAGATTTCACTCATTCCCCCCATTTTTAATTGTTAATGCAAAGAATTTTTCTTATACCAACCGATTTATCATGTGCTCATTTCATTTAAGGTTCAAAGCAGAAGTGCCTAGAGGCATTCCTTCATTTTTATTTTCTTTCCCTCAAGTATTGCCGTCAAACATACCTCAGTGTCATGGTACAAGTTAGTTTCTTGCATTAAGTGCTTCTAGTAGGAGAGAATGCAGGCACCTGCTCATGAAAATAGACAGTTTTCCATGAGAAATATAATTTCTAGTGAGTTTCAACAGCCAATGTTGCATCTTTTATTGGGAGTATATTTTTGCTTCAGTCTTGTTCTCTTGGTGAGGATTTACCACTTTGTAAGATACATGTTTTTCTGAAGAGAAAAAAAAATCTTTTATTGAAGATACATAAAGCTTGAGTTTATCCATGCTTGTAATCTGTATGCTTCGAAGGAGAGGGTTGGGAAATATTTAGATTCAGATATGGGCTTTTGGTGATATTTAAATTGAAAAATTATTCATGCTTACTATATTTCTGAGTGATATCGAGATTTCCTTTTATACTGTTTGTGTTGGGATTCTTAACTTCTGTAGACATGATCCGACGTCTGGCCGACATATCAAACACACAATTTATCACAACAACAATCCGCCCAGAGCTTGTGAAAGTTGCTGACAAGATATATGGAATGACATAAAAACAGGGTCAGCCATGTTAATGTTGTATCGAAGGACGATGCACTGGATTTGTTGAGCATGACCAGACGCATAATACTGAATAAGGTTACAGAACCTTATAACTTTCCCACTATTTCTTTTCGTGATGCTTATGTGCCCCCTCCTACATGGGGCCAAGAGAAAAGAAAGCAATTAGAGTGAAAGGAGTTAAAAACAATATGGAAACATGTTTTACAATAGCTGCGGTTGTAGGCCTTGCTAAGACATTTGAGGAGCAAGGAAAAGGGCTGGCTGGGAAGTTGTCCACCCGGTGGTCGTGGTGGCATTCTGCTAGGCTGAGTGGACTCTTTATTTTTCTATTTTTTATAAGAGAGAGAAAATAATAATGGAACTGGACAGTCTGGACTTCATGTTTAGTTCAGAAAGGAGAAAAAACTTGTTTCTAGGTTATTCTATTGTATGGAATTAGAAAAATGGTTTATCGTTATCTCACAATATTTGTCAAAAATGTTACAAACATCTTATGTCTATTTATGAATACTTTCAATTTTCTTTTTCCCTTCTAGTTTGTGATGTTGGAAGTGCATAAACTTTTAACTTATTGATGTATATATAAGAATTTAATTTTCTTGATAAGAGTTACATACTTCTCAAAATATCAGAAGTCTCTAGCTTGTTTCGCAAAGTGTAAATGACCTGCATACTACTGGTGTGGTGTGTAGTGGCCCCGTTGTGCCCATTGTATATGTTTTGAAGTAATATTTGTATTGTCAGGTGCATCTGACTTCCATGATCTGATCTAGCAATTGGGCGGCTGCGAGCACTCTTCGATGTCAACAATGTAAAGTATATTTGCAGCCTGCTGTTCATTCAAATTCTATGACCCGCACTTTGTACGATGTTCGTTACCTGCTTTGACGCCAACCTGGGTCTTGGAGTAATCCAAAGGCTCTGCTCACCCTCTATTTCTGCAAATCCTTGAGTTTGTTTATATGTCTATCCTGTGCTGACTGTAGTAACCATATCCATGGGGAATAACTTGGAATTCTGTTTGATAATATAAGCTTTTTAGGTTGCGTTTTATATATGATCTGATCCATTTGGGAGTATGTTTGCATTAAGTTATCTACGCTCTATTTCCCAATTGGCCCTCGATCATAGTGTATTATAATGTACTAATTTAATTAAGTTGTAGTGGGTGTGAAAGTTTAAATATTTTTATTAACGTGGTAATATATTATTAGATATCTATATAAAATATTTATATCTGCAGTGCATTAAAATTATATTTATATATATGAATATATGAATTAGATTAATTTTTATATGTTGACAACATAAAATAACTTTATAGTTGGTCAATAGAATTTGAAAAAAATGATACTTTATGATAGTTGGCATTTTCCTATAATTTGGCATATTTTTTAAATTTTATTGGCTGATCATGTAAAATTATTTTATATTATTAATATATAAATATTTATCATCCAATCATATATGATTATTTGTAAGATTTTTAATATAATAAATAATTAAATTAAACTCTTTAACTGATGTAATAATCTATAATTAGATATTTGTTACTATTAATCTATTATCTATTACAGTTAATAAAGAGGATTCATGGAAGGAATTGTTATTTGGTGTCCAAGTCTTTTTTTTTCTATGATACGTTGAATATTTTTTGTTGGATTGTTTGCTTATCTTTTGATAACTTTCAAGTTTTGATGTTATTTTTAAATTTTGAAAATTGCAGTTTTAAAAGTAAAAATAGAATTATGTAATTAAAGTAATTTATTAATAATAAAAAAATCTATACTAAAATTAAACAAATATGGTTTGTAAAGTTTTTTAACACACACATTTTAGTTTTAAACATGATGAATGTATAAAAAAACAACAAAAAAAAAACCCTTGAATTTTCGTTATTATAATTAAAATTATTCTCTTTACAACATAATCTTACAAATTATAATCGCTATATCCCTCATATATATATATATATATATAAAATCACCATAACAAATATTTAAAAACTCTGATGAGTTTCCTAAGAAATAGCCTTTAAACTGTTACGAATAAAATAACCATCAAGTCCTTTCATTCACAATTTTGGATACATAGTGACACGTGAATATTGTTTGAGAAATAAACTAAATAATTTAATGAAAAACTGCTACAGGAACAACTTTGAATATAATACAATCGACAAAATGAGAAAGTAAAGTGATAAGATAGTAAAAAGTTAAATGAATAAAGCGAATACGTATGGCATGAACTCTATAGAGAGTTCTCCCTTTCTTTCCTTGCAGTTTCCCAGAAATTATTTCATAAAGAAATGAATGACAAAGAAAGTCGCATCAAAGGTGTTATCCCTATTATGAGTGAAACTACACAACTCAGGGACAAAACAATCTCATTCACTCCAATTGTTTGGTTTCCTTGCTTGTAAGAAAAAGGTAAGTGTTTCTTTTTTCCTCAGCAACCTCTCACCTTTGTGTCAGCTTGTGCTTTAACTACTTGTGTTCCCTTGTCACAATGAGTACGAGTATCACACTCCCCTTGTTGATTCTTTGCTGCTCTGCCTTATTGTTTGATGCTTCTGCTCTTGTCTCTGATGGGGTGGTTTTGCTGTCACTTCTGACACACTGGACCTTTCTTCCTCCCATCATAAACTCCACTTGGAATCCCTCTGATTCCATTCCATGCTCATGGGTAGGAGTCCAATGCGACCCTACCCACAATGTGGTCTCCCTTAACCTCACTGATCGTGGGATTATTGGTCAACTTGGACCTGAAATTGGACAATTGTATCACTTGAAGACCCTTGTGTTGTTGAGTAATGGTTTCTCGGGAAGAGTACCTTCAGAGTTAAGTAACTGTAGTTTGCTTGAGGATTTAGACCTTTCCAATAACAGCTTTAGTGGTCAGATACCATATAGCATCAGAAAGTTGCAGAACTTACGGTATATGGGGTTGTCATCCAATCTGTTGACTGGTGAGATTCCAGATTCCTTGTTTCAAATTCCTCACCTGGAAGAAGTGAACCTTCACAGTAACCATCTCAGTGGTCCTATTCCTACCAACATTGGGAACTTGACCGAACTGTTGAGGTTGGATCTACATGGTAATCAGTTGTTAGGTACTATTCCTTCATCAATTGGTAATTGCAGTAAATTAGAGGCATTGCTTTTGGATGAGAACAGATTGAATGGGGAACTACCTTTGGAGATGACAAAGCTCAAGAATCTAAAAAATATCTCATTGTTTGACAACCAGTTCTCTGGAGTCATTCCTCGAAACTTGGGAATCAATAGCAGCTTGGTGAAGCTGGACTTTACGAATAATAAGTTCACTGGTAATCTCCCACCAAATCTTTGCTTTGGAAAGCAGTTACGTGTGCTGAACATGGGATCTAATCAACTTCAAGGTAGCATATCTTCTGATGTAGGAAGATGTGCAACTCTAATTAGGTTGATTCTCAGTGAAAATAATTTAACTGGCTCTCTTCCTGATTTTGAGAGTAATCTGAACCTCAAATACATGCACCTAAGCAAGAACAACATCAGTGGACCAATTCCATCAAGTTTGGAAAATTGCACAAATCTCGCTGCAATTGACATGTCAACGAACAAATTCACTGGGCTCATACCATCAGCACTTGGAAAGCTTGTGAATCTTGTGATTTTGGATCTTGCACACAACAACTTGGTAGGTCCTTTGCCACCTCAGCTGTCAAATTGTACTAAAATGGATCATTTTGATGTGGGATTCAATTCCCTAAATGGTTCATTCCCATCAAGTTTGAGGAACTGGACAGGGATAACCACATTAATTTTAAGAGAGAATCATTTTATAGGGGGTATCCCGGGCTTCTTGTCAGAACTTAACAAGCTTCGTGAGTTACAACTTGGTGGAAATATGTTTGGAGGAAAAATTCCTCCCTCATTGGGAAAACTGCAGAAACTGTTCTACGGGTTGAATCTGAGAGGTAATGGATTGACAGGTGTGATTCCTTTAGAACTTGGGAATCTACAAGAGCTGCAAAGTCTGGATTTATCCTTGAATAATTTGACAGGAAACATAGATGTTCTTGACAAACTTCTTTCATTGAACGAGATCAATATTTCGTACAATTTCTTGTATGGTCGTGTACCAAAAACTCTGATGAAATTTTTGAATTCCTCACCATCATCATTCTTTGGTAATCCCCATCTATGTGTCAGTTGTTCACCTTCTCATGGCTTGAATTGCACCAAAACTAGTAATTTGAAGCCATGTGTCTACAAATCAACTGATCACATAGGCATCAGTAGATTTGTAATTGTGATGATAGAACTTGGTCTCTCAATCTTTGTTTCAGCTATTTTGGGAGCACTAGTTCACATGTATCTCTGCGGTAGATCAAAGAGCGAGAATTCAATGCCTCAGCGATGGTATGATGTTGAAGGTGAATCAAAGAGTGTCATTGATAGTGAAGAACCGAAGACTGTAGTATTACACTTCACTGAAAAACGTCTGCCTTCCATTCATGACATAGTGATGAGGGCTACAGAAAACCTAAATGATTGGTATATTATTGGCAGAGGAGCCCATGGAATCGTTTACAAAGTCCAACTTCCACGTCTAACTTATGCTGCAGAGAAGATTGTGTTTGGAGGGAACAAGAAGCGCTTAAGAATCATGCACACACAAACTCAAAACCTTCAGATGATTCAGCATCCAAATTTGCTCGCATACAAAATATGCTTATTTGGCGAGGACTATGGTTTAATCCTATGTGACTACATGGAAAACGGAAGCCTTCATGATATTTTGCATGAAAAAAATCCCCCACCACCCTTAACTTGGAATGTGCGGTTTAAGATAGCCGTCGGGATTGCACAAGGGCTAAGATACCTGCATTATGGCTGTAACCCACCCATAGTGCATCGAGACATCAAACCAAAGAATATACTCCTCGATGCTAACATGGAGCCTCATATTTCTGATTTTGGTACTGCCCTGATCAGGAACCTGGCTGAGCAGTCTTATTCTGATGATGTCTATAACCAAAATCGTTCGGCGTACGTTATTGGTACCGTTGGCTATATTGCGCCAGGTAATTAAATCTTTTTCTATGATTAAACTATTGATTTGCACAACAAGTAGCTTGTTTGGAAACCAATAAAGAGCCTTTTTTTTTAGAAGGACAAAAAAAAGCTGTTTTGCAAAAATTTAACATATTTGGCATATTTGTGAAAATATATTGTACTCAAAAGCTAATAATTTTAAGATGAAATACAGTTTATAAGCATAAGCAACTTTTGAAGTTTATGATTATAAACAAAATTATTATATTTTTACCAAATCATAAGCAAGTTTATAATTATTTCAGAATTGTTATATTTTTACCAAATTGACCCTAAATATCAAATATTATATAAAATAAACAATTATTTCATAACTTTTTTAGTAATTTTATCATACAATCTAAATAAAATAGATTATTTTAAAACTGCTATTCAGCTAAAATATCCGAACATAAATTGATTTTCACATAATCGATTATATAAAAAAATAATTATATAAATAAATGATTGTTGAAATTTTTTTTTTTTTTTATAGAAGAAGAAATTTTATTAGAAGATAATAGAATATACAAAAGAGGATGAGTCATCCTCACATAGATATAAAAGATATGACGACAACCTAAAGGGATAACTCATATAATAAAGCATGCCAATCCCTTTGCATGTCAGCTAAAGAAACACCATTAAACAAACCATGAGCTGAGCACCAAAGGGAGGCCAAAAAAGTAATCCTATTCCACATAAAATCAATAGATGAAAAGGAATCATTATAAATCCTAGAATTCCTTTCCAACCAAATATACTAGAGCACAACAAAAATTGAGGTTTGCCATAGAATCTTAGCTTCTTTATAAGAGTCAAAATATTTGAACTTAATGTGAAGAAACTGATGAATATCCTTAAGGCAAAATTACGATTCTTCAAAGATCCCAAAAAGCCTAATCCAAAGAAATCTCGCCATAGGACAATACAATTGTTGAAATAATTTTAATCTTATAGTTTTCTCAAACATACACTTAATGAGTGTTTTTTTTTTTTTTTAAGATATGAAGTACCATTTTTCATATAAGAAACAATATTTCTTAAGTTTATGTAGGCTTCTAATAAAAAAATAGAAGTAAAAAAATAATTAATTTATTATTATTATCATTATCTTTGAAAGCCAGGTAAAGAATTGTTGCTACTTTGGATGCTGCCTACGATGTGGTGATAAAGTAGTATCTCTCTAACGTAGTTGTGTTTTCCCCTGTGACAGAGTGTGCATATGCAATAGTGCCGAGCAGAAAGTCTGATGTATATAGCTACGGGGTTGTTCTTCTTGAGCTTATAACCAGAAAGAAAGCAATACTTGAGGTTGAGGATGAGGATGAGGAGCAGGTGGTCCCTTTAGTGAGTTGGGCAAGATCTGTGTGGGTGGAAACGCGCAAAATTGAGAACATAGTTGATTCAGACCTTGCAAGTGCACTTCCCTATACAGCAGGATTAGCAAAGCAAGTTACACAGGTGTTTTTGTTGGCATTAAGTTGCACAGAGAGGGAGCCACGCAACAGACCAACCATGATGGATGTTATTACGCGCTTCAATCAACCAGACATATTCAAGTTGGGCGGATGCTATGGCGTATCTCGCAGTCACCCGATGCATGACACACCCTTTCATCTAGTGGTGAGAATGTGATTGTCTATGGGTGGGATTAATTATATGTAATGCATTATAATATTTTTTTTTTAATTCTCTTTCTTTCTCAGCTTAGCCCCACCAGGGATAAAGGATGGAAACAGAGCACGCTAGGCCAAGCCATGCTCTAAACAGGCCAAATCTGTGTTATAATCGTTGACCTGATCTGATTGGATGGCCAGAAGTTAATTAACAAGCATGTTACAAATAAAACTCTTAAATCGGCTCAGATCTAAGCCAGCATGTAGGCTTAAACAGGCTAAGCATTCACATTGCCACAAAAATTAAAAAAAAAAAAATTGCTAGAATAAAAAAATTGAATGATAAAAATGATGGTGTCATTATCTATACTATGCCGCCAGCTCAACACTCAAAAGGGAATAATCAACACCACTAATTAACAGTTAGTGAAGAAACAAAAAATAATCAAAGAACAGTCCGACTCCAGAGTAGATTCTCAACAGGATTCACAATAGTCTAGAGCGAGTTCATCACAAAAGAGTTTCAAAACTCAAAAGAGAAGGACACTAACTTGATATGAGTGGTGACAGCAAAGGCAAAGGTGCTGCCATGCATGCTGGGGTCGCGATGCCGAGGTCGATGTGGTGGCAGTACTAGCGGAAGTCGACACGGTGGCGCGATGGCAGAGCGTACTACAGTGGCCACTGGCCAGTGGACGTGGAGACTAGAGAGCGGTGTCCTACAGTGGACGGGGTGGCGGAGCTACAACGACTCGCAACAAATTAACCGAACTAGATTGGGGAAAAAGAAAACAATTGTCAGAATTAACAATATTGTTTGACAATGATTAGAAGAGTCTTCCCTTGGACAAGGACCTTCTCAACATTTGAACCTGCTTCAAGAAATAGGGCGAACCAGAAAGCCCTTGTATTTGTGTTTCACTCACTTTTGTGAATTTTTATTTTTACTGGTGTTTTTGTTATCCGTACAATGCATAAGGTAAAATAATTTCTTTTATGTAAATAATTACTATGAAAGGGATATATTTTTAAACATAAAAAACTAAAATACTTATGTATTTTAATTAAATCTAACTAAATAAGTTGATAAACAAAAAATAAAGGAGACAATTTCATTATAATTTTAATCTATGATATGATAAAACAAAGTAGAATACAACAAATTGATTACAAAACATGGAAAATGCTTTTTTAATGATTAACATATAATTCAAATCCTAGATTGATCTAGTTACCTGCATAAAAATAAAATAAATTATGAATATAACTGTATTAATAGTTTTAATTTATGAAATAAAATAGTTTACCATAAAAAAAACATTTGGAGTATAAATAAAATATTTCTAACCTCAAAGTTATAATTACCTAAATATTATATCATTTAAAACACCTTTTAGTAGACAACATTTTCATTATACTACATACATTTTCATTTTCATCTAAATTAAAATCTTTAACCCTTCCTTCAATTGACTATTGATGCAATATAGGCTTTGACAAAAACAATTTAACATAAGACAAAGATTGTCCTTAAAATTTATTAATAGTCATAATAAAGGAAACTATTATTAAAAATATCCTTCTTTAAAACCTTAAAACATTCCTGGATCAGAAGATATTAAATTCATTTGAGGAATGTAAACCTGCTCACCAATATGATAGCCTATAACAACTCTAAAACTTAAGATATCTTGTCTATAGATATTTGTAAGACCTACAATTGGAATGTTGTAAGAATAGAAGAAATGAATTAATACAATTTAAATCGTTTATATTTTCTTGCCAAAGTTAAAATTATTTATTATATGATTCAAAATATATGTGAATAAAATTCATTAATTTAAATTTCATATTATTTTTATTAATGAAAAAGTAAACAATATTGTTTACCAAAGTTCAAAGTATCTAATATAATAGATATAATTGTAATTTGTAAATAAAAATATACAATTGTAGTGTTGTAAGACTAAAAAATTAATTAAAAATTTTTTTAATTGTAATTATTTATTAAAGTTATAAAATTATTTAATATAGTTTAAAAATACATATAAATATAATTTTATAAAAATACATATATAAACATTAGGGTTTAGACTTTAGGATATTCATAAAATTATTTATTATAATATTATTTGATTATCAATTTTACCAATGTTGCTTAATTATGGTGCATGTTCTCTTTTCATAAATAATGCACTTTTTTTTTACTAATTTTTTTTTATATCCATTGTAGAAGAATTGAACTTCAACTACAAACATGCATATAATTATAATTCAGAACACAGTTGATTACTCAAGATTAAAAGATAAATGTGAAAAGTTAGCTAATTTAGCAAGAGTGTCATTAATATAAAGATTAAGATATGAATATTATAAATTTGAATTACTCATAAAAAATATATTTTATTTTTTATGAGTGAAGGTAGACTTTGACAAAGACAATTAAACATAAGACAAAGATTGCCCTTGACTTTTATTGATAGTAATAGGAAAGCAAACCATTGTTAGAAATTTACTTCTTTGAAACCTTAAGGCATTTCTAGATTAAAGGAAATTAAATTCATATGAGGAATATAAACCTTCTCACTAATATAATTGTATGTAACAACCTTAAAACTTAAGATACTTTATCTATAGATATAGTTGTAAAACCTACAATTGGAATATGGTAAGAATAAAAGGAATAAATTAATACAATTTTATTTATTTATATTTGCTTATCAAAGTTTTAAAAAGTATTTGTTATAAGATTTAAAATATATGTGAATATAATTCATTAATTTAAATTTTATATCTTAAACCCATGGTACTTTTATTAATGAAAAAGTAAATAATACTGTTTATCAAAACTTAAAGTATCTAATCTAATAGATATAATTGCAATTTGTAAATAAAAATATATAATTGTAGTGTCGTAAGACTAGAAAAATTGATTAATAATAATTTTAATTGTTAATATTTTCTTATTAAAGTTATATAATTGTTGGTTATAATATTAAAAATACATATAAATATAACTTTATAAACATACATACATAAATTTTAGGGCTTAGGATATTTGTAAATTTATTTATTATAATATTATAATATTATTTATTTTTATCAATATTGCTTAGTAGCGGTACATACTCTCTTTCCATAATAATGATAATATTTTTATATCCACTATAAAAGAATTGAGTATCAACTACAAGCATACATGTAATTACAAATTACAACAAAGTTGATTATCCAAGAGTAAAAGTTTTTGTTTGTGATTTTTTGGATAAAAAATTACTTTTTGAATTAAAAAAAATTAATTTTCATATATTTGAATAATTTTTTAAAATAATCAGAATCTCAAAAAAATTTATTTTCAAACTTTTTGTAAAAACTGAAAAACATAGCTTTTGAAGAAAAAAAAAATCAATTTTTAACTTTTTCGGTTATAGATAAAATTTTAATTTTCATAATTACTTTTTTTAAAAGTTGAAATAAATACATTCTAAAAGATAAATGTGAAAAATTAACTAATTTGGCAAGAGTGTTATTAATGTAAAAAATTAAGGTATAAATATTATAAATTTGAACTACTCATAAAAATATATTTTATTTGTCTAAATATATATTTTATTATTTTATTATTTTATTTATCTAAGTAAACTAAATGGTTAAAATAACAAAACACTAACCAAGCATCAATCAGAAAAAAAAAACACTTATATTACCGGTCATAATCATATTAATTGTAGTCAATAAAGTAATTATTTATCAGATCTAATTCACAATTTTATGATTATTTATTTTAATTAATTTGAATGCTTCATATGAAATCTTTGTTTTTTTTTCAGTCATTTCACCTCTCTTAATTTGATTTTATTTAAATCGAAAATAAAAAAACAACATTCTTTTGTAAATACCAAAAAACAAAAATCCAGATTAATGTTGCTAAATTTAAATAAATAAAAAGGATAAGGCTAAAACTAGATTTTGGTTGCTATACATATTCTAGATTTTGGTTTCTATACATATTTTAAATTTTAGTTTTAACCTTTACACTAAAAAAATTTTGGCTCAGATTCCTATATAGTAAAAAAAAAAAAATTGGTTTAAATTTCTATAGTGATACTAAGTTAATTCCTATTATTAGAAAATTACTAAACAATATTAATTTTTGTTAACATAGCTAATCGAAGCTAACATGTGATATGTTGAAACTTAGATAAGGTTGTTTTGGCCCCCCAAAAACATGTCATTTTAATATTATTTTAATCATTTTTCTATTTAAAAAAAAAAGAGTATTTCAAGCTTAAAAAAGATTGTTTGAGGGCTACATTAACAACATAATATAACTATATCAAATCTTGTTGGCAATGCTAGCAAAAATTGACGTTGTTTGATAATTTCCTAATAGTAGGGACATATGTAAAAAAATTTTATATTAATAGTATATTAAAATTAAATTCATATAAATCTGTATGAAATTAATTTCTATATACTGAAAATATTTTTACATTGCTAGTTAATAGAATTTCAAAATAACAACAAATTATGATCGACCATTTTTTTCTATTGGCTGATGTAGACTAAAAGTAAAACAAATTATTAGATAACTAATGCATAATTATTCAAATAACAGTTTAATTTCAAGAGATAACCTATTCAGAACCAATCAGTGCATGAATGCGTGGTAGAATAAAATAATTATTAGGGTCTTGTAAATGAATGAGAGAGAGTAAAATTGACATATTCAAAATAAAATTTAATTTTAAATATGATAATGTAGACAAAAAAAATACTTAAAGGTGCTTTTTTGAAAAAAAAAATGATTACTAATTTTAAAAAATAATATTTTTTTTTGCTGCTTCTATTTTTGCTAGAAGCAATTCTCTATTTATTTTTAAGAAAAAGTAACACTAAAAATTTTATAAATAATTTTTTTAAAAAAATTATAAAAAAAAGTACTTCTTTTATGTCAAATGCACAAACAAACGCACCAATTCTCTTTAGAATATAATCTTAGAAATTATAAATAATGTAGTAAAATAACTATTTTCATTCATAATTTTGGATAAATAGCGACACGTAAAAAATTATTTATGAAATAAACCTAATAATTTAAATCAAATTGAACAACTTTGGATATAATCGACAAATTGAGAGAGTAAAATGATAAGATCAAAATTAGCAAATACGTGGAGCATAAACTCGGCCAATAATTCTCCCTTTCTTTCATGGAAAATTCATAGAAATTCTTTCATAAAAGAAATACTAAAATACAGTTAACACTCTTGAGGTATTAAGAAATAATATTTTATCCCATTTATTTACAAAATATGCACTCTACTCCAATTCACTAAGAGTGTATTTGGATTGGTTTTCTTTTGTTTTTTTAGAAAAAATAAACACTTTTTTAAGTGTTTTTTTGTTAAAAAAATACTTTTATATGTTTTAAAAAGTGTGTTTCGATATAATTTTAGGAAAAAAAAGTTACGTATAGCAAAAAATTAATTTATCTTTTTTTTAAAAGTTAATAATATGCAACTTTTAAAAAAAATAGATGTAATTTTGAAGAATAATTTTAGATACATTTATTTATATTTCTAGCACAAAAATTTTTTTTATTTCCAAATTTTTTCAAAAAATTAATTATAAAATTTTTAATATTATTTGTTTGTTCTTTTTCAAAAAAGTAGAAGTAAAAATAATTAATTTCTAGCTTTTTTAAAAAAATAGATGGGAATTTGTTTTTCTCAAAAGAAGCAATAAAAAAAGAGAATTTTGTTTTTCAAATTTTGTTATCCCAAAAATTTAGTCACGAGATGTGAATTATACCATTTTAAATTAGGTAAATTACAATGATGTTCTATAAATTTTATAAAAAGTACACTTATCCTTTTTAAGATTTTAAAATTACACTCAACTCTCTTAATTAATCAAAAGGCTATACAATAACATCCATTGTGCATGACTTTCAAATGACTATAAATTTAAAAAAATTAAAATATACATAAAATGACTACCTTTCCTTAGTTGTTTGTCTAGTTCTATTGAGTGCCACCTCCTCTCTCCATCGTTATCTTCCCTTGCAACTCATCTCTACAAGAATACACAATCTCATCCCCTACAACTCATCTCTGCCAAAATGCTACTATGAGGCTCTATCATCCTTTCTTAGATTCTTGTTCTTCCTGTACTTTAGTTACTTGTTTAAGTAATTATCATTTTTCCCCCTTATTTTAGCAAAATTATCTCCTATAAATGCTGCACCTGTAGCTGCCTATATATACACTTACAAGTCTCATTTAATCACATGAACTTTGAACGAGTAAAACATTGAAACAGAGTTATCATAAAAGCCATCAAAATTAATTAAAGGCAGCAGATGAAGCAGGAAAGGATAAATAACATGAGTACCGAAGCCCTACTTTTTCAGACCAAAAAGAAAATAAAGAGTAGATGCATTTGTAATTGGGTTCAAAATTTTCTCCACTAGTGCTTCTCTATTGGCAACGAATTGGTCTTCTTAACCAAGCAGTCACACCAAAGAGAACTAGAGTTGAAATTCCAACGAAAATAATATGCTAGGGGAGAAAGAAAGGGGAAAATTTTTTCATAGAATTTTTTATTATTAAAGATAAATTAAAAATTTTATAAATTATGTTAACACAATTTATTTTAAGGGGTCAAATGTAATTTTAATTAGAATGGGGTAAATATATTTTCAATGAACTTTGGGGGGAAGTCATTGTAATTTATCATTTTAAATTTTATAAAGTAAAAGACACATCAATTAGACTTAAGAAAGTGTTTTTTTCAATATTTAGCAACTTATTCGTGAGAATAATTACTCAGAAATAATATACTCTCTTATTTGTTACAAGTGTATAAATATATTTTTGGGTATCAATAATTTTTAGGAAAGTTAGATTTTCATGTTTTAATAAGATTTTATTCTCATAATAACGATTAGAAACGAAAGATTCCTATAATATAGGCATGAAAATTATTAAGCAAAAATATCAAAATATTACTCAATTAATAATAATAGATAATACAATTAAATGTGTTAGGTAATTTTGAGAATTATAACATATATTACTAAGAATATGCATTAATAATCAAACAAATTTTTATTTATTTTTCGGGAATCTCTAAAAACATTCCTAAGAACTCTTGATGCTAAACAAACAAGATTTACAAAATAACTGGAAATGTTGTTTCTGATATAACATTGCTAAGATTATGGTTCATTTTTAACTCATTATCTAATTAACTTATAACATTGGTTAACAAATTTATAAAAAATAAGGCTGAATTATGAAAATGAGTGGAAATTCATTTATTAAAACGAATGTGTGTGTGTGTGTGTGTGTGTAATATTAATAGTAGTGGCTAAGCCCAAAAGCAGGCGCATTGGATAGGGCTCAGGCCAAGGGAAAAGGCAAGGGAGCTCGTGCATCGCCGTCTTGCCGGAGCCGCCGTGTCTGGTTCGATTTCCGGTGAACATAGCACGCATTCCGGTTGAGGTTCTCAAAATCCATACGATTCGAAAGAGTTCCGAACCGATCCTGATTGTATTCCTATTCCTTTTCCTTTTGTTGAGTACAGCTGGTATGGTATTCTCTTAGTTTTACACTATATTCTGATTTCTTGCCCTGATTCCCTTTTCCACACTCATTTCAATCATCACTTGTAGTTCACGCTGCGTGTGCTTATGAAATTTGTTATTGAGTACTATGAGTTGAGCGTATGGCTTTTACGTGTTTGACAAAATGCCTCGCATGATTTTTTTTTTTGGGGGGTGGGAATCGTGTGTGTGTTTGCCACTTCTGTGTTTTTGGGTACCATGAACCAACCACTGTTACCCCTTTGGTTAAAGTTAGGATTTTGTGCATAAGGGTCACTGGCCATTGGCCATTGCATGGTAACATTGTGTTCTAGTTTTCATAGTGTAGGTAGGTAGAGCACTGTCTGATAATGGGATTCTTAATTAATAGTTTGGTTATCCCCTTAAAAATTGGGTGGGTTTTCATATAAATGTGATTAGTAAATTTTTCATCGTTAGTTTGGAAATTGGTTTTCTTTTTTTTTTTTTTTTTGTGAATGATGAAATTGTGATTGCAGGGTAGGGAGAACAAGAGAAGAAAATGAATAAGGATAAGATCTTCAAGCTTGCAAAGGGCTTCAGGGGGAGAGCCAAGAATTGCATAAGGATAGCAAGGGAGAGGGTGGAGAAGGCCTTGCAATATTCCTACAGAGACCGCCGCAACAAAAAGCGGGACATGAGATCCCTTTGGATACAAAGGATTAATGCTGGCACCCGCCTTCACGGTGTATGTGTTCAAGTCGTTTTGTTCTCCAACTAATTAATAACATGCAGATGATTTTATCTTTCAGAATTCAATACTCAAGAAGGCAATATATTGTTGCTCCTAAAGTGATCATCTAACATTAGTTATTGATTCAAATCCTTAGTGATGGAATTGTTATGGTAATGAACCTTGTTGTAACTCTTTTGTCTACATGTCTTTTTATATTCATATTTTTCTCTTGTGAATTGAAAAGCTTAAAAATGCTAGTGTTTAAGTCCATATTTATAGAAAGGTATTGGTTGGCTGAGGGAGTACCCTGGGTTTAGGGTTGTAGTCAAGGGTGTGGATACTCAGAAACTCAAAAGCAAAGATTTAATCTTCTGTCAAAGGGGAAGGAATTAATAAAGGACTAAGTACAAAGTGTGTGAGGGATTCATTTTTAACCTGAAATGGACGAGAAATACTTACATGGTCCGGGAGCATCATCATGTAAGTGTATTTTACATGGGATCCGCCACTAACACATAATCCTATGAAAATGCACTTACATGATTGATCGGGAGCACAGCCATTAGGACCTGCATCGGGAATCTGCTCATTTTCTCTTATGCATTAGCAACATTATTGATCCTCTTTTTCTTTTCTTTTGTTCCCCCCTCTCTTCTCAGTTTTATGTGGAGTATGGTCATATTCTTCTGCATGCACTATGGGTTGTCTAATCTTCTGCCTTTCCTCTGTCAATCGATTCTTGCTTTTATTTTTCCAGGTCAATTATGGAAACTTCATGCACGGGCTGATGAAGGAGAATATCCAACTTAACAGAAAGGTTCTGTCTGAATTGTCCATGCACGAACCTTATAGCTTCAAGGCACTGGTAGATATATCAAAAAACGCATTTCCAGGAAACAAGAATGTGGTGATTCCTCCAAGAAAGGTGGCTATCTAGATCATTTGGCACTTCATCAAACTGTTAGCTAGTTTCTATGAGAATCATAGGATCTTTGAGGATTTTGGGTTTAGTACACTAAAAATTACTGTCAAAGTTATATTCCTGTAGTTCTTGAACCATTTTTTTTTTTTTTTTTTTGGGGTACTCTTATCTTCATGATCTTACTCCTCCGATCTCCATTTTGAATGCTTCAGTGTCAATAATATTGTAAACTTAACAACCAAGCATATCCGAGTTGAGGCGTTTGGTTTGTTCCTTATATCTAGATCAATTAACAACAGCTCAAAAGAACTATGTTGGTTGACGTCAATATATTGTTACCATATGTTACCATATCTAGATCAATTACCATATGTTACTTTTCTTGTGGAGTAAGTAATCATTCATCGTTGAGGTGTAAGCCTGTCGATCTAATGGAGTAAGAAAAATGTTTGAAAGTCAAATTTTTTGTTTGAATTTATTTATCAAAATGATGCAGTGTGTATACTAACCTTTGGATAAATAAATGGGTTGTGCTGTTTTATTCTATCCAACAATCACTTATGTTTTCTCTCAACAATTCTAGTTCAAAGATCTAATTAAAGATTTAACGTAAGCTAAATGTGGAAATTGTGTGACACAAGTAAAATGCCCCTACGTACCATATTACGAGGCCATTAGCAGCCATCACCATTAGAATATTAAAATTTCATGCACCGGCATGAGAAAAAGAAAAAAAAATTGCGAAGGAACCAGAGTAAGTTTTTCTATTATTAATCTCATAATTGAAGTTTGTGATACATTCAATCATTCATGATAAAAGCTAAACAAGTTAATGATAAACTAGGTGTTTCTAGAGAAATTATCTCATACAAGGTTCTACCGTTTTAGTACTTAGTGAGGTTTGTGGTCAACCCAAATCCAAATGGAAATAGAGGATCATAATGTTTATCACCAACATTCATTGGAAGCTGGTCAACTGTCTTGAACCATGTTCTTGCCAGCTTGCCGGTGAATCCATAGTCACCAAAGAGAAGGTCAACAACACCTTGGCCTTCAGTTCCAGGAAGCCATGCAGCCACAAGTGCATCTATCTTTGATAGATAAGGCTGAATCACAACTGGACGGCCAGTCATGAGAACTACTACACATTCGACGGAACCACATATATTGGTGATGGTGCTTGGACCTGGCTCAGCTATAGTCAGATTCAAACTGTCACCAAATGTTTCTGCATAAGGGTGTTCACCTACAACCACTATGGCATATGAAAATTTGTTGGACTTGACAAAGTTTGAGTCAGGGTTTTCATTGTAGACAACTTGAGTAGCTGGATCAACTGTTTGTTTCACAGCATCAAGGATTGTTGTACCTGTTAGGAAAAATGGAATTTTATCAGATATTTTGTAACTATACTACAAAGGGAAACCATGAACAAACATCTTAAGTTGCTGTATATATGAATGTTTTTCATGTTAACCCATGCAGGTTTTAGACGGTTCAAGGTTAATGTTTGTAGCATGTAAATAGTAACTTCTATAAATTATGAATTAGATCAAAGATTTGAAGTTAACATCCAAAAGTGGTTGGTCACAATGAAAGTATATTACAACACTAGGCGAACTTTATCTATGATGTCAGAGGTTTGACTCTTTGAGTTGCTACTTTGAAGAGGATTTTACTTAACTACCAGACATGCCCGAAATTGTGCGAGCAATTCTTAAAATGAAAAAAGACTTGAAGTTAACAATATATACAGCCACCCTTACAGAGCTTTCTATAATGGTAACTTCAACAGTAATCTACACGAGAGACCAAAATTAAGCATGTTGACTTACCCTGTGTGAGATTATTGCCACCAAGGCCCTGCCAGGTTATTGTCCATCCTCCACATTGATAACCCAAATTGTCAGCATGACTTCCTGCCACCAATATTTTTGCAGTTTTCTTGGGAAGTGGAAGCAGTGGCTTCTCAGCAGATTTACCATTCTTTAGCAGCACTAGTGATTTCCTTACAGCTTCCCTTGCTAACTGTCTATGTTCCTATTTAAGGGACAATACTTGGATCAATAAATAACCTCTTTCCATTTGAATGATATCAATCGAGTATATCCAGCATACATTAACATGACATCCTTAAGTAAATGTACCTTGCTACCCAGTTGGTTCGCCAGGCTAAAATCAGCTAGTGGATTTTCAAATAGCCCCATGATAAATTTTACTCTTAAGATTCTGGTCACAGCATCATCAATCCTACTTACTGGGATAATGTTCTTCTTCACTTGATAGGTTAGGTCATTAAGGAACTCGGTGAAGTTATAGGGAACCATAATCTATAAAACAATGTATATGTTAAATAAAATGAAAGATCATAATGTTAAAATATCAGTTTCAAAGAGCATTATATATATATATTTCCCCTTTCTTTCATCTGTTTCATACAAAATGACATGAATATTTACCATATCAATTCCAGCACTAACACCAGCTTGAACAGAATATGAATAGTTAGCATCCGGAGGAGAAGTGATCCTGTCAATACCCATCCAATCTGATATGACAAAACCCTGAAAGATAGATACCAAAAAAGGTACATCACATGATACATATTTACTGATCTTCAAATTAATTTTTTATCTGACTTGTTCACTTCAATTTCTTAATTTGAGAACTAGTCAAACAAATTTCATTACCCTGAACTTCAGTTTGTTCTTGAGGTAATCAGTGACTAGAAAATGATTAGCATGCATCTTCTCGCCATTCCAGCTAGAGTAGGAGACCATTACTGTTGAAACACCTTTGGCGATAGCGTCTAAATATGCAGGCATGTGAATGCTAAGCAATCCATTGTAACTGATCACAGTATTGTTCTCATTGATGCCTTTGTTTGTGCCGCCATCCCCCACATAATGCTTGGCACAAGCTGCAACCTTGTTCCTGGAAAATCAATTCAACAAGGAGGATCAATTAATATACTGATTCATATCGAACATTTCTTTTCATGCAAAACCAAACCACTTACAAAAAACTTACTTTCCAGCAACAAAGGGAACTCCCTTTTTGGAATTGCTACTGATGTCTCCTTGCAAACCAGGAATAATTTCAGTCATAGTTCGAACTATTTTAGGATCTTCACTGTAGCTTTCATAGCAACGCCCCCATCTTGGATCTCTGCAAACCTGTGGATGAATAAGCAATCAACATAGTAGGACACTTGATCAAATGTTTTATGTGATTGAAAAAAAATAGAATTATAATGCTGCTTAATTACCGCAATACATGGAGCAAAAACATATTGAATTCCAGTAGCTCTAACTTCAAGGGCAGTTGCATCCCCAATCTTCTTTATCAGCACCGGGTCCCTAATATCCAGCAGAATTCATTATAATTATGGTTATTTATTCAGTCTAGCAGCTGGATAGAGCTAACAGATATAAATGAAAGGATTAATTTTAAAGATCCAAAACCACTAAGGAATGATCTTAATGCTTCAAATTGGGTTAAACAATTCAATTTGAATACTCATAGTTAAGGGTATTCTGAAAATGTTGATATATTGAAAGGTAACATGACTTCTCATTCCAGCACATGTATACACTTGCCTGGTAACTCCAAGCCCAACATTGTGTGGAAAGATAGTGGCTTTGTAGACATTATTGTGGCCATGAACTGCATCTATGCCATAAATCATTGGAATCCCAAGGCGGGTAGACAAAGATCCATTTTGGAGCTGATTCACCATTTGGACCCAAGCCTCAGGAGATGCCTTTGGGGCTGGAACACTCCCTCCTCCACTCAGTACACTCCCTGTCCATCAATGATCAGATTCATAGCCAAAAAAAAAAAAAAAGTATGCCCTTAATATTAAACAAATAATCATCATAATTCATATACTTGGATAAGAAACAGAGACGGTTATTAAGCAAGTAGTAGACAAAGCACTAGTATTTGAGTAGAGATCGGATGCTAACCAATGAAGTACTTCTTCATTACATCTGCGGTAGCAACACTCCTCTCAATCTGTACCATTTGGCCTATCTTCTCCTCTAGGGTCATTCTTTTCAGCAAGTCCTTGGTTCTAACATTCAGTGGCTGTTTTGGGTCCTTATACTTCAAATATTCTGCTTCTGAAAAAGAAACCAAGCAACACAATAGCAGAATCCCCACAATGGGTATTGAAGATCTTCCCATTTTAAGACCTGAACCTGTATGTGATCTGCAAAGTACAAACACAGCCAGATAAATGGATATGACAAAAAAATCATTTTCAACACCTGGATCAGACAGTAGAATGGCATAAAGGGATTCTGTCTGTCCAAGAAAAGCATGAGAGACACACAGGTGCTGAAATCCTTGCACAATAACAATGACATGTGAATCACATTAATTAACATATCAAGGACCAAGCAAAGAGAAGGCAAGAGAAAAACATGTCACTCTAAAAAACACATGACAATGGAGCATAGTATATGGCATTAAAGAAGGTTACTCAGACATTGAGCTTAGCTTAGATGAAACACTTAACTTGACTAGCTTACAGAGAGAGAGAAGGAGGAGGGAGACAATCAAGTAGATTTGAGAGTGAAGAGTTCTATCTGTACTGTGTTGAGAGAGGAGGGGAGTGGGAGCTACTTTCTTAAATTGTCAGTGAACAATGACTGGTTCCAGTGGCATACTGTCCATTCCAACTTAGATAATCTTAAAATATGCACATGCTGTAACATTTTTTCAATGTTATTTAGACGTGAAAATAAATGTGGATACTTAGATGATGAAAAAGACATAAAATATATTATAATAGTAAATGGGATTTACATTTTGTATTTTAGGCTCTTTAAAGGTCTCTATTTTTTTATGTTTAAGTTACATTATTTTTTATATTGTATTATTCATCATTTTAGTTATATGAACTATTATCAATAACTTTTTCCCATAGAAAAAACTATTATTAATAACTTTCGGTATTTAAATACTATCAATAGTTAACATTAAAAGAATAGTTTTGTTAATAACGTGAAGAAAACAATAACAATAAGGCACGCCATTTAACACACGCTTTCCTTCAATAAAATATACAATAAAAAAGAGATATTCTTTTACTTCATTATTTATATGTATAAATATATAAATTTCTCCTCATTAGTTTATAAAGTATAGTTCTTTTATTCATGGTTGTTTTCAGGAGTCGGTGTGTTTTTGGACACGTGGAGCCGGTGGATCTAGAAAAGAAAAATGACTTTCGAAAGTTGTCGAGGGGAAGGGTACTTTTCATTGAATAATCAAACAGTTACAGGGTGGGATTCCCGGTTTAGGGTTTAGGGTAGCGTACTGCCCTTTTTCCCGGTTTGTTATTCTTACTGTTCGGCCAGCCATTACTTATTTTAAGATAGAGTTAAAATTTTTCAATTGGAGTTTTAGACCAGAATAATAAAAAACAACTTAATTTTACAAAACTATTTTCATATTAAAATTATAATTTTATTTATATATTTTATATATTACGTAATAAACGTAGTTAATACAAGAATACAATGAAATAAATATTTCAGAACATTAAGAAAAATTAAATGGACATATATTTAAAATGGTGTAGTATATTGTTGCAGATGTGAGTTTTCGATATTTAAAATTTTTATTTGCGCAGGTTGCTCTCTGTTTCAGTGGAGACAGACAAGTTCTCTTGGAATGCTAATTGATAAAGGTGGCACGAATAATGATGCTACATAAGTCATATTTATCAATCAAGAGTAAAGTCTACCAATGTATGCTACACCAATTTCGCCTTTGAATTGGGGAATCGTTCACAATCTTACCTAAATTCAGTCAATTCACCACCGCTACATTTTGTTGGCAAGTTGTGGGCGTGCAACTTTTATAAGCTACAGCGCAACTCATTTGCAAAGGATTTAATTGAGCATGAAACTGTAATGAACTGAACTGAATAGCTGAACTTGAATTCAACTGCACCCCAAAATTTAAAACTGAATTGTTTAAACCAATTTTCATAATGAACCGTTTCTTTCTATTTTTCAAATAGGTGTGGTTTATCATCAAAACATATATATGTCATTGGAGCATTCATGCAAGATGGACATCACTTTAACCATTTTAAAAGTATTCCAATTGCTTTTCTTTTACTTATGCATAACCAAAGAACATAATTATCTACCAACACTTAATTAATTTAAGTGATTCGACAACTATACCTTTTTAAGTAAGTCTTGAGTTCAAATATTTTGGATTAAAAAAATTTGTAATGAGAAAATTTACCACCATTATATGCCAATATTACATCAGTTAGTTAGAGTCTTATAGACTCTAAATACAATAATTTAGACCCCCCCCCCCCCCCAAAAAAAAAAAGGGTACACAACTGTCTAGGTAGTCCTTATGATTGTTGCAAAAATCACTAGCTGCACTGGCCCTTGTGTTTCTTATTGTAAACATACATCAAAATTTCAAAATATTCCACTAGCATGATCATTATTTTAAATCAAACACACCACTTACTTTTTTTCTTTTTACCAAAAAGAAAGAACATCAACTGCTCTCATTTTTCCAGGACAATCAGCTCCTTTACTTCCTACTCATTTTCCATTTCAAGTATCTTTCTACAATGTCTAGTCCAATGAGTTCCTTAACCACAGGCATGGTTGCAGGGACCTCCAACTGAAATGTTGAATCTGGTCCATCAAAGGTACTCCATGACAGAAGCTGTTTCCTGGCTTCTTTGATAGCTGCTCTAGTGGCACAGTGAACTGAAGCTGCTAGAAGCAAAGGTGGCTCACCGGAAGCTGCAGCAACAAATTTCAATTTTTTCATTCAAGAATTTTAGACCAGAATAAGTGAAATTTTCTCAATCTTATTAATAGTATAAAATAATTAATATGCTACAACATGCCTTATGCCTACAAGCACAATCTATTTTTTCCAGCTAACTATTCAGAGAAGGTTGAATTGATTTTTACTCGTTCCAAGTTCCAACCACTTACATCCTTAGGCTTGATACCAAAATATTTGGTTCACATCAACAGGTAAATAAATGCTATGCTAATTTTAATTTATTTTATATTTTGGTTACATTGGAAGCTGCAAACACCTTGGTAGGGGAGGGGAAGATAGCCAGATGGCGGATCAAACTTCTGACATCAACATCACATCAATTGCATTGGTCTTATTTTTGTATATTTGATCATAATATTCTCATTCATCCTATCATTTTCTAATTTAAATATCCACCCTTTATGTTTTTAATTGATCTCCATATGATTTCATGTATGTTTAGAATTGACTTCATTGCATCAAGTCAAACCACTCATAAATCTATAATGAACCAATGGAGGAGAATGCATAGAACTCCTTGTTTCGAGTACAAGTGATATAAACTTATGAGGAAAAAGCCAAAAACAAAACAAGTATGCAGACATAATTAATACGTAGACAGAATTTTGAGAACTCCTTGTCATACCCTTTGAAGAGAGAACTCGCTGCTGGTGATGACCACTATTGAGGATTTGAACATTAAACTGTTTAGGTATGGTGTCTATTGTAGGGATTTTGTAGTTCCATGTGCCATCTGCTAATACCAAACCATCAACATTTGTTTCATATTCTTCAAGCATGAAAAACCCCAACCCCTGGACAAAAGCTCCTTCAATCTGCAAGATGCAATTATATTGTTATAAGGTGTTTTTCAGATTTGATAACTTAATAAGTTGACAACTTCAGGAAACACAAACCAATCCGGTCCATCCCTTGTGCATTTCACATAGGAAATTTAGAACTTTTTGCAACTGAATAGGTGAATATATAGGATCACTCTAAGGGTGAGTTTGGTATGGGGTTAAAAAATGGGGGAGAAATTTTCATGAATTAGATTTATGTGTAAATGTATGTAGTCAACTTACCTGTCCTAAATCCACAGCAGGGTTTAGAGACTGTCCACAATCATAGATAATATCTGTTTGCAGAAATCTGGTTTCTCCAGTCAGAAGATCAACTTCCACCTGAGAAATGACTTCCATTATTTAGTATAGCTTTATATGATAATTTGGTTCAATTACTTCAGTAACATGGCTTGTGTGACAACATGACATAGGTCCTTAACATTCAAGAGAAGTAGCTTTAAGTGAACTTGAGAGAGTACAAATTTGATTTGAGATATGCATAGGAAACAAACTGACCTCACTTATTGCAGCACCATAATTAAGGTACATCATGGAATTACCACTGGGCACATAAAATGAAGATGCTGATAAGTTCACAGCTTGCATGTATGCCTGAAGAATAAGTGTCTCCCACTTGATAGAGCCCATTTGCTTCTGCAGCTTTTCCTTTAGAGGCATTAACCTCTCGACCAAGATATTGCAGCAAAGCCTAACTGCTTCACAGCTTGACTCTGATGTAGTGCTGCCGGCAGTGAACCCCCCTTGAATCATGCTCACGGTATCAGATTGCACAACTCTTACATTGTCCAAGAGACCTTCAGTTCCATCACATTGAATTGCACTGAGAGCAAATGCAGTCATCTGTTTCACCTTCGTCCATAGACCTTGACCCAATTCAATTCCTCCAACTTCAACAACAACAGACCCATCTGAGAAAATACTTACTTTTCCAGGAGTTGGTCTTAGAGTCAGTTGAAACACAACGGGTACTCGAGAAATCCCCCTTTTTTTCCAAGTGTTAATCTTGTTAAACTCTCCCACCATTTTGGTTCTCTGATCATAGTTTGCAGAAACAGCTAACTTGCTCCATATTGAAGGCAAGGTATACTCACAAGGTTCGCCAAAACAATACTCATAGAATGATTGAAGACTTTTGTGTGTATGAAGATTAACGCTTCTTACAGAATCTACATCCATTGAAAGTGTAGCTGCAACATTTTCTATTATAGCTTCTGCAATAAATGATCCCTGCACCTCCCCAGGGCCCCTCATTGCAGATCTATTAGGATGATTTGTTCTGCATACCTTTATATCAAATGATAGAGCACCCCAGTCATATTTTTTAAGTGCACCGACTATGTTATGTGGCATTACTGCACTTACATCCACATATGTCCCTGCATTGACCAATATCTTAAGGTCTAATGCAGTAATTTTCCCATCATTCTTAAACCCCACACTGTAAGTTATCTTCATGGGATGCCTTCCCCCAGCCATTATCATATCTGTCTTTCGATTTAGATAAATCCTCACAGGGCGGCGTAATTTGTGTGCAGCAAGTGCACATGATGCAGCAACCTGCAAGATCTGATTGTCAGTACTTGGGTTGTGTTACGTGTGTGTGTGTGTGTGTGTGTGTAATAGATATATTAGGAGTTTAGGACAATATAGTGATAACATCCTGGAGTACAAACATTAGACAACTTAGATCTGAATTTAAATCATGCTGCATGAGAAAATGATAGCTTGAATAACCAGTGAACAGCAACGTAAGCAAGTCAGAATAAATATGCCACAGATACCACAAGGATCCATGTAAGTCAAAACTAGAACTGGATTGTTCAGATTACTGAATATTATAGAGAACAAAATGATCATGACAATAAAGGCTTTTTGTTAAGCTTATTAGTGACTTATCCAAACTACAGAAAATCCAAAGGTTCATATCTTCACACTAAAATATTTATTAGTTAGTCCTACTTAAAAGAGTGAGAGATCTACTAATGAAGTGGAAATATTTTCAAAAATAAAAAATAATAATATACAACTACATACTTACAGGTATGCTTTTTATGGCCTTGCCACCAAAACCTCCCCCAACCCTTCTAGTAATTACGCGAACATTATTTTCAGGAATACCTAGGCATCTTGCTATAGTAGCATGTGTATACTCAGGGCATTGGCTTGAAGAGTAAACTGTAATGCAATTGTCTTCATCTGGAACAGCAAGTGCAGTTTGTGTCTCCATATAGTAATAATATTGAGATCCAAGCTTCATCTGGATATCAAATTGAGACGACAATGACTATGTTTGATCAATATAACCATTTCAACACTCAATGTTCAGAAGCAACTTAAACAATCACATCCGAAGCCAAATAGATAGCCACAATGTTGTGAAATGAGAGGAAGAGAAGAAACAAGGAGAACAATAAATATAGCCCATTCACCTCTGCAGAAAGAATTTTGTGATCTGCTTCAGCCATTCCTTTTGATATATCACCAACATGTTTTGGATAGAGAAATGGAGGAACTTCAAAAAAGCTAGATCTTTCAACAGCATCTTCCACAGATAGAATAGGTGGATCAAGATTTTCAAAATCATAATCAACAACAGCTGAGTTTGCAGCCACATCTGCAAGTTTCTGAGTATCTGCAACCTAAAGAAGCTGTACAGTGACTAAAGTGGAATAATTTCCATGTATCAATCTTCAAAGAAATGAAAAAGAAGCTCACATATTGTTGGATCAAAATAAGAGATTTACAAACTCACCACAAAGGCAAGACGATCACCAATACATCTAGCAATCTCTTCAGCAAACAAAGGTTCAATACCAAATATACTCTTTGCTCCAATGTTCTCCCCACCAATGTCTTTATTTGAAATGATGTCCCTGACACCATTCAGTAGCAAGTCAGGCCTGAGTTTTATACTCCTTACCCTTGCTAAAGGTTTTGCACTATATATATAAGCTCCATGTAGGCAATTTGTCGGCGACGGAATGTCATCAGTAAACACAGCCTCACCTGTATATGATTAATTCATAAATACGTACTTGGTACCGAACAGATAGTAAAAAAATTAATTACGAAAATCATAATTTACAGGCAACAAAACTGGATAAAATAACACTGACAGACAAAAGGCTAGTCCAAAGCAGGTGAGAGATATGTCAACTCTCCTGTTGCTGTTATCTAAACTTCAGCTAGATGCTAACCAGTGAAGGAAAAAGGGGGAAGGTTTCTGTAGCAGAAAATATAATAGCCTTGCAACAAACTTCTAAGGAGAAAGAGGGACACATTAATCTGAACTTGACAAAATGGTTGGTGCCAAAGATCAAATGGAAGTTAAAAATGGGCAGCCCTGAGGGTGTCAGATGTATGCAGCCTTATACCATAAGTGGTGAGGCTGCTTCAGTGACTAAAACAATTTGAACACCAGTTCATAATGCAACAACCTTACCATTTTTTTGGAGGCCAATCATCTATTCAAATGTAATTTAATAGGAATAAAATTAACAACATCTGTCACATGGAAATTTAAGCTCACTGCTTGGAAATGTTAATAGAAATGCATAAAAAGTAAGCTGTCAGTAAATTGTTTCAAAACTAGTTGGTACAACACAAACCTGAAGCTTGTAGTGCAGCTCCAGATTTCGCAATTGGCTCACCAACAGGGTGATACTCGCTGCCTGCTTCAAGAACTTGCTTGCCAGATGACAGTAAAGTTGGAACTTCATCATGATGAACCTGGTTCTGATTCTCCATTAAGTCAATGGACCTCTTGAAAGGCAAACTAGTATAGCCATTTAAATAGCCATTGGTTATCTCAGCAGGACTGTCAATCAGAGGGTTAAAGAACTTAAAAATAAAACCAGCTGCCAAACTTGAACGGTAAGCAGCTTTTGATGTACCACCTTCAGGTACAGTAGTGGCTCTAAGCAAGTTGACAGCTTCATGCAGAATGCTAACACTTAACAGCTTTCCTCCTAAAAACTCCTCAACATTTTTAGCTCTAATTGCATGTTTAGTCCCATAAGCACCAAAAGACAACCTACAAGTATCTATTATGGTTCCACCTGAATCTTTGCATAGGGACACCTCAACCAGGAATGCAGCATTTAAATAGGGGAGGGCATTTCCAAGGGGTCGAGGAGAAGCTCGGTATGTTTCAAAAAGGAATTTACTTCTTCGATCTGAAGATTCATTTCTATTAAGCTCCAAACTTGGGATTTTAATGCTTAAAAGTAGAGTCTCCAAACTTAATGGTGGTCTTTCCAGAAATTCCTCCAATGCAAGCCACTCAAGTTTTGTACTGGTCATTATCTGAACCATAGAATCCACAGCAAGAAGTATTGTAGCAATGTCTGAAGGAAAATTATTCTTTTGTGCCATCACTAAATTCCCACCTACGCTGGCTGTGTTCCGGATAAACCCTGAGGCAACTTTGCTCATATGGTCAGCAATCTTTTCTAGTACCATTACAAAATCTGAGAAAAAGTCACTTCTAGTATCTTCCTTTAGTACTTCAATAGCTTTAGATATTGTCACCACTGCTCCAATTTCGATTCCAGTTCGATCCTTCCTGATCTTTGAGAGCTCAGGAATGCTCCTTAGATCAATATACTTGTCATAACCTTCATTATCTTTGTAATATCCCATAGCTGTATTACTAACAACAAGTTTTATCCGGGTTCCATTGGCTTGGTTTAATTCCAACAAGCTTTGAATCTCCTTTAAGCTAGTAGGACTGTGCCAACTACGCGTATTGGAAGCCAAGAACACATCATGCTTGATTTCCTTCAAAAACATAGGAAATCTAATGTTTTTATGATTTTGTTCATATTGAGGCAACCTACTAAGCTTTAAATCCTTGCTTTCCACCTTTCTCCAAAAGGTGTTGAACCCCAAATCCTCCATATCAACATTAGCTGCAAAGCTTTTGCAGGCGTCAGCGATGGGCCGATACCCAGTACAGCGACAAAGGTTACCTGCAATAGCCTTTTCAGCCTCAGTAACAGTCATTTTTGAGAACCCAGAAGGTGGCTCCGGACGGTTGGTCTTTTCAGCATTGACAAGAGTCCCAACAAGTGAGACACACATTCCTGGAGTACAAAAGCCACATTGAGAAGCATGGAACCCCGCAACTCTTTTGTGAATTGGGTGGAACCCATCTTTACTATTTCCAATGCCTTCACTTGTTGTAATTGAACAACCGTGTATGCTGCAAAGTAATGTGAGACAAGAACTTGCTGTAAAATCCTCAACTCTATCATGCACGGCATCATATTTGGAGATTAAAACTACACAAGCACCACAACCACCTGAAAACAACCATTTCAAAACATGAAGTACCAAGTTCAAAAAAAAAAAAAAAAATTGAGACAGTATCAAAAAAGCGAACACGTTCTCCACTTTAATGTTCATCGCAAACCATCAGAAGAATAAGAGTAAAGTTTCTTTTCTTGTTCACAAATAAACAACCTTTATTTTTTCATACGAACAAGAAAATTATTCATAAGCTCAAGAATAATTGGAACCAGCACAAGCTCGTATTTACTTAAGCCCCAAACTATTATCATAGTAATTCAATTTTCAATAGGCAACTATTCTGTTATCTCTGCTTCTTAGGAGGACAAAAAAAAAAAAAGTGTACCAACAGGAAACACAACTAACAGCAAAAATCGAAGAAAAATCCTACAAAAGCATACCAGATTTCAATTAACCAGTTCTCTGGAACTGAAAAATCATTCCAAAACCACAGAACCATTCGGAATTTCACCTAGTTAACATTAAGGGTGTGTTTGATTGAGGATAAAAATAAGAATGAAATTTACACATGGAGCTTATCTATAAAATTTTCACCTTTTTTTTACTTTCCAACCAAACACACCCCAAAAATCATAGAAGTATGAGATTAAAAGCAGCAGAAAAATAAAAAGCCAATAATCAATGCTCCAGATTTATTCCTAAAGGACCAAAACCAATACACAATACATACAAAGAAAAGGTGATGCCCTATAGTCAGCAATCAGCATAATTTCAAGCTTATTCAAAAAATAAAAATAAAAAAATCCAAGGAAACAACAATAAAAACTAATTAATTCAGCAATCAATTGAATCAACTAATTGATTAAACCAAAAAAAAGAAAAAAATCTTAAATGCTTCAACACACACACAGGCTTACCTTCACCACAGCTGAGCTTGACACTCTTGAACCGAGTCTCAGTACGCAAGAACTCCAGCAAAGTGGTTGATGGGTCTACTTTGGAGAGCTCAAACCTCTCACCATTAACAGCAAAAACCAAACTTGTTGCTGTCCCACTGTTCACTTTGACTTCCATTTCTGAGTGGTGCACCCAAGTTGCTTATTAGTTTATAGTTTACGGAGAGAGAAATTCCTAGTTCAAAACAAACTCTGATGAGGATTGAAACAAACTCTGATCATGCCTTGAAACAGACTCTGATGATGTCTTGTGATTTGTCTGTTATCATTTTATCATTGTAACTCATTACGGCACGGATGTTCAACTGATTTGAAACAGCGACGTGGGAACATTTAGTACTTGACACACCATACAACTAATCTCAGTTTATTTTTTATACACTTATTACTGTGATTCTGCCTCGTATCATGTGAGAGATGTACTCACTCAACTGAAACAATTTTATGGCTGCTGTCTCAATTGTTAAAATTCCTCTATTGAGTAGTGAGTGATATATAGTTGTTATCGACGGTCATTACTCACATACGACCGGTTAATAAAAACTACACCTGCCGTTCAATTTATCTATCAATTTATTCAAATATATTAATTTAAAAATATATCACATTATTTAAATTAATAGATAAATTAAAAAAAAATATTTAATAACTTTGATTATATTTTTAGGAGGTTTAAAAGAAATTTTATTGGAATAAGAATAAAAATATATAATAATTAATATATTTATATATGTAAAAATTATTTAAAAAAATATTATTGAGGTTATTTTTTATTCTAAAAAAAGGTATTTCAAAAAGGAATCTTATTATTACTCTCACATCAATAATCAAAAATAATTTTACTTTATCCTATCCAAATCAACAATAAAAAATAATTTTACTTTATCCTATCCAAATAAAATTCATTCTCCTAAATTTATTTTTGATATATTTAAATCAAATAAATATTATTATTTTAAAAATAATTCCTCTAAAAAATTTTTTTTTAAAAGATAATTTTTTAAAAAATCTTCTCTCAAAAATTAAACTTAACATACCCTTAATTTGGTCAATAACATTAATTATATAATTATTACTCTCTCCAATTCAAATTATCAATCAGTTTAGTAATTTACACACTAATTAAAAAACTAAAAATCAATAGTTAATTATAAAAATATTTATCAAAATATCTTTATTTAATAATTAATTTATTATATTAATATTTAATTATTTATTGTGATTAGTATTATATATAGAGAGAGAATAGAATTGAAAAATAATAATAAATATTTCATTAAAATGTGATAGTGATATATAAAATGAATTTAAAAAATTTGACTAAAAAAAATAAATATTTTGAATAGAAAGAAGTACATAAATAATTGATTAATAATAGTAATTGAATGGTTAATAGATAAATGTGTTATAAATGACTTTTTTTTTCCTTGAATTGTTGTAAATGACTCTTACTCATACTTAAATGGACAATAATAACAATTAAATGCCAATATTTAATTAATTTAAGTAATTTAATATTTATTTTCTTTAAGTAAAGTTTTATAGATAAAAAAAGTAGCAACTTTACTTTCATATTTGCCAAACTTATCTTAAGCCAAGTTAATTAAAATTTAATAAATTCTCCATATTGGTTTAAACAAAAAAAAATATTATATGAATAAGTATTGCTCATTTTTAATAGTCAACTATAACCCTTGAGTGATAATAATTTGATAGTTATTTTTAGCAGTCATTTAATTATATTTGATTGATAAATAATAATCACCCAGTGACTATAATATGAATGATTCTTATTTAGCGATCATTTAAATGTAGTGCTAGTTCATTAGAGGTAGCTATTGTCAAAATCAGCCTTTGGAGTTGAGATTGTATTTTTTTGTACTGGTTCTCGACTACTTATTTGGCGGGTTGAGATTGTTGAATAATTATAAAAAAAAAAGTCAATAATAATCATTAAGGTTCAATTTAAATAATATTAACTATTAGGTAAAATTAAATAATTATTCTCTATAAGTAAAATTTATACTATCTTCTTAATAATTTTCATATTTTTATCTCTTTAAATTAGATATTGTTTCTTAAAAGTCAATTACATTTTCCGTTTAAATAATTCAGTATAACACTAAATTATTTCTGAGAGCACAAACGGTGAACGGTGCATTTGGATGTACATAATAATTTATACTAAGCTCAAGCGGCGCATCGACATGTATTATAATAATTAAATACACAACAACAAATGAGGGAAAGAAATATAATTTTTTTCCGATATAAAAAAAAAAAGAAATATACATATTTTAGAAGCGCATTGTCACATGCTCTTCGAGCATCGTTTTATTTGAACCATCTTTTACATCTTTTAAATTTTTACATTAAAAATTTAGAAAAATATTAAAGTTTTTTTTTTTTGGGTACAATATTCCTTTTTTTGTTCCGATATTAAAGTGTATTTGACTTCAGACAACAATTTTTTTTTGTTTTTATCTATTAATTTTTATATTAACTACAAAAATTTCATGTTATTTACTTTTTAAAATATCTTGAAAGAAATAACGAAAATAACTTTTTTTCCCAAACTAAAATTTGTGTATTTGGTCTCTTCATTGTGCAAAGAATCTAGTTTCGGTAATTGCTTGATAGACACATCTAATTCTCGTTAAAGAGAGTAAAGATAGTGGCTTAAAATATAAAGTTCACATATTTGCTGAACATAATAAATATAGAAATATAAGGTTACATATTTGAAAAAAACCTAACAAATATCATTAGTTTATATTTGTTAGCTAAAATAGAATAGATACAGATAAGTTACTGTGCAGCCAGCCAATGCATACAAAGTAGTGACTACACTCCTTGTAGTTTTCACTTTGCCTCTTTGATATTATCTGTACTTGTGTCGGTATTGTTAAATTTTAATAAGTTATTTGTGATGTAAAGTTTTAAATCAGACCGATATAACACATATAAAAAGAAATTTTCTTTGCACTATGCACAAACATGTACATAACTGTCCGGCTATTCCTTATCCAGCTGGACTGGCCTTTGTGTTTCTTATTGTAAACATATCAAACAATTTCAGAATCTTCCACTAGCATAATTGTTAGGTGTAATCAAAACACATCACTCATTTTTCACCAGAAAAGCTTCTTTTTTAAAAAAAAAAAAAAATCACAATTCTATTTTCCAGGATAATGAGTTCCTTTGCTTCTTGCCCATTTTCCACTTCAAGTATCCTTCTACAGTGTCCAGCCCGATGAGCTCCTTTACCACAGGCATGGCTGCAGGGACCTCCAACTGAAATGTTGAATCTGGTCCATCTAAGTTGCTCCATGATCGAAGCTATTTCCTGGCTTCTCGAGCAGCTGTTCTAGTGGCACAGTGAAATGAAGCTGCTAGAAGTAAGGGTGGCTCACCGGAGGCTGCAGCAACAAATTTCAACTTTTGTTCATGCAAAACTTTCAAGGCAGATAGGTGAAACTTCTCTCAGCCAAAAAAAAAAAAAAAAAAAAAAATTAGTAAAGCTTTCTTGATGTTATTAACAATCTAAAATACTCGAGTGGTTGGTCGCATTAGAAATAGATTGTGGCCATTGGCAAACTTTACATGCAATGTTGGGGGTTTCAAATTCAAGAGTGATCACTTTAAGAAAGGTGTTTCCTAACCATCTCTCAGTTTCAAATTGAGTGAGTAATTCTTAAGAATAAAAAAAAATACAAATAGAAAAAAAAAATGTAAAATAACATATATGTTGCAATATGCCTATATCCATGATCCAATTCTTGAGACAGTGATTCATAAAAAGTTGAATCCATTTTTACTTGCTCTAACCACTTCCATCCTTATGCTAGGTACCAAATAGCTCCAAAGGTCCTTTACCCCTAATATAATTTAATGTACACAAAATTGATTTTTCAAATCATTATCAAATATTTCAATTTTTTGCTAGACTGGATTTAGACTTGCGCATTGCATGGGCATCAAAATGTATATGTTTTTTGTTAGAAAAAAAAAGATAAGTGATATTAATTGAACCAATATAGAAATGATTTAGTAGATTTTATCTTAATGATTTGAAGTCAAATAATTATGTAATGGAAGGAAAATATTCTTTATTTAAGCTTAGATGATAGTTTGGTAAAATAAGTAAAATAAAGATATCAATCCGATATAATTATTTTAAACATAATGAAACTATATACATATATGATATTCAAATGAGTTTTATCTTTTTAATATCATCTTTGTCTTTACTCCCTATTTTTAAGATTAGACGATATGTGCTTTATTTCTATTGATATCTTTCCTGTTCCTTTATAATGGCCTATTCATATGAAGATGTTGTATCTTATGTTTGCTTGTGATGCTTTTTCATCGATATTTATACAGCTATGGTCTTCTCATTTGATGATGTTGTTATTGGTGAATGTGGTTTCTAAATTATATTAGAAATAAGAATTAAGAGTTAAAGATTAATTTATTTTATGTGAAAGCAATTATATGCTTTCCATTTATTTTTGTTTGATTTTGTTATTTTGGAATAACAAAGAGAGGTTAGGGTTTGAAGATATCATTTAGAACAAAAGTTTTTGTGATAGTGTAATTCTTTTAAATTGTAATTGTTTATCTTTATTTAGAATATAAGTGCGTGATGATAAAGATTTTACAATATTGATGGTATGCCAGAGTTAATTTATGTGGTATTTCTTATTTATTTAGGCTCATAGTTTTATTGATTTGTGATGTTCCATAGACTTATTTTTATCTTATTTGATAGTGAAACCATTAAAAAGATAATAAAAGAAAAATGTTAAACAATTGATTAACAGTTGATAAGAAGTTGATATTTTTGTAAAATTATTTTTTGATATTTAAAATAAATATTTAATTGTAGTGTGTGTGTGTATATATATATAGCTTTATTGAAAAATCATTAGAAATTAAAATTTGGAAACTATTAACTTCAAATAATTTCGAATAAGGAGTTAATTAGTAATGACAAATCCGCCAACCCGCCTCGCCAGTTAGTCAAGTTACGGCTTGGCTTGCCAAAAAATGGAAAATAAAGAAAAAAATTTTTTTATATACATTAATTCATCTAAATTTTTTTAAAAAATAAGGAAATTTTTAATTAAATTTAACAAAAGAACATTTATACAAAGAAACTCATTTCAGTTACTCAATAAGTATTAAATTATTTACTCAACTTTAAAATGGTTAAAAATTATAATTCTCAATAAGAATAAAATGAAATTTCTAACCAAAATAACCACAGCAGAGAAGCTCACAAGCCAATATTCAAACCCAAATATGTTAAAAAATTCACACTTTACAAATTAATCATATTCACAATAAAATATAATTTATAATCAGTAAGACAACAACATAGTTCATAAAAGCATAAATATAATCAATAACATAGTAAAAAAAAAATTATAGAGTCTACCAATATGACATAAATAACAATAAAAAATGCTTAATATTGTATATACTGTGTGGAGAAAAAAAGGACAAAATTTAAAAAAATTTGACCTGAGGGCCAAACCCGCCCCACTTCATCCCGCGGGTCAAGCGTGGCAGATTATGCGGGTTGATTTTTTTTTTGCGAGTTGAAAATGCCAACCCACCCAACCAAAATTTGCGGGTTATGTTGGTCAACCCGGCGGGTCCGACCCGTTTTGCCATCATTAGAGTTAATGGTGTATAATTAATTTTAAGTATATATAACTAATTGTATTAATATTGATGGCTTAGTGCATCTTACCATAATTAAGTAGTAGAATGCTAAAGTTTAGCATAGTTGAATGATAATTTACATAATAAAATGATATGACAATATTATGAGATGCGAGATAAATAAAGTGTCAATGCCATAGCTTGCACTTTACTTATTCATGATATTATATAGATTTATTCTTTTCATATTTGGTTGTCTTATTGTCTTTAAAAGGATAATAATGTTAAAAGGAATATGTTAAATACTTGATTAACTATTGGTGGGAAGTTGATATTTTTGTAAATATTATCTTTAGTATTTAAAAAATAAATATTTAATTGTATTATTGTTTTTGTTTATTGAAGTATCATTAGAAATTAAAATATTGAAAATGTTAACTTCGAATAATTTTGAGTAAGAAGTTAATGATATATAATTAGCTTGAAGTATATATAATTAATTATGTAAATATTGGTATCTTAGTACATCTTGTCATGATTAAGTAATAGGAACTAAAGATTGACATGGTTAAGTTACAGATTATACAATAAGATGATGTAACAATATTATAAGATGAGAGATAAATGAAGTATCAATACCACAATTTGTATTTCAATTCTTTAATTAGAGTATAAAACTTGATTTAAGAATTAGATAATAAAAATGTAAAAAAATGAGCCTAATTTTTTTTTTTTTAGTTTGATATGATTTGATCTGATCTGACCTGGTTTGATTCAGTTCGGTTAGGTTCAGTCCGATTTGATTTGATTAAACGTAGTTAGATTTGGTTCGGTCTGAATCAGTTTGGTCTAATTTAGTTTGACCCAATCCAATCTGGTTTGATTCGATTTGGTTCGGTTTGGCCCGATTTGGTTTGATTTTGTTCAATCCGGTTTGATTTTGTTTGGTAATTTGGTCCGGTCCAGTTTGGCTCAGTCCGGTCTGATTTGCTCCAATTTAGTTTGATCCCGTTCGGTCTAGTTTAGTTTGACCCAATCAAGTCCGATTTGGTTTGATTCAGTTTGGTCTCATCCGGTTCGGTTTGATTTGATTTGGTTTAGTTCGGTCTGATCTGGTTTGGTTTGGTTTGATTCGGATTGGTTTGATTTGATTCAATCTGGTCTGATTTAGTTCAAGCCAATCTAATTTACCATGAGAAGATGTGGTTTTATAAAATTAAAAGGATTATATAAAAAAATAACATTTTTAATAAGAAGTTGATATGATAATATTATAAAACATGTAAGTATCAACCTCTTAATAAGCCATAACTTGTATCTCAGAATTAATATATCATAAAAAGAAAAGAATGGTTCTCATTATCATACCATCTTCTCTACAGCACATTGTACAATAGTAGTGATCTCAGGGGAAACCGCAAATTAAATGACAGTGATTTCAAGTTGATGGCATGGAAGATAAGAACAAGAATTATGTGTGTCGGAAGAGGAGTACAAAATAATGATTAAGTCAATATTAAAATCTACTCAGCAAGCCAGATCAAAAAAATAAAATCTAGTCAGCCAGAAAAACTAACATTAAAAATGTGACAACTACAAGGGAAGAATTCGAATATATTATCTAGCAACTTGATCATGATCAGATGGATCTAGCTAAATGAGATTTTATTAAAATTTGAGAGTTACAGCATACACAGAGAATATTGAAACTATTAAAGTAATAAAATAATAATGATTCAATTCAAATATTCCATTCTTCAATTGTATGCGTGCAACTAACTCACCAATTATTAGCAGCAATCATTAAGAAAGAAGTTATTTCTTATTTGGTTCGTTTAGTAATAAATAAAAATTGCTATAATGTTGTTTTTATTTTATTCTTTTGTTAGATTGGAAGGAGCAAAAACCTGGGTCAGCCTGGCGGAGGACTGATTTTCCCGACATCAACATCACATCAACTGTGTTAATTTTATTTTAATAAATATTTTATCATAAGAGAATGTTCTCATTTATCTTATCATTTTCTAATTAGAATATCCGTCCTTTTTGTTCAAGAAAGTTATTTAAAGCTAACTATCAGAAAAAAAAAAAAAATGGGAGATCAAGAAGACTTACAGGTCCTGGCATGAGGAATCCAGAGAAGGGATTGAATATGGTTTACACTGCTGTTGACAGTACGGAAGCTATGTCCAGATTTGTGCTCAATGAAATTATCAGCATTCCAAGATATACAAAGTATAAAAATGTACAAAATGTGGTGTAGAAGTAACAAAAGACTTTTGCAACAGACCATTAGAAACCTATCATTGGATATGTGAAGCCACAGATAAAATTGCTTGCGCTAAGATATATGGTATCTCAATGGCCACCTACAACAAAAAAAAGAATATAACTGAGTTCAAAACATCACTGGTTTTCCTATTAAGTAAATGCCACTTGCATTAGATTGAGGTAACGACGAACCTGTGCAAATGAATAAGCCATGGAAGAAATGGCAGAATTGTTGAACAGTAATTTATGCCCAAGAATATTACAGCAATATACATTATCCAGGTATATTGAACAAGTCTTGCTCATTGTTTTTGTAACCAATAGAAAAATAATATGTGAGTTATTTCATCTTTACAACTTGCAGTATCATGCTAACACCAAGAAATGACATCCACTTCATAAAAAGCAAGAATCATGGCAGTTATAATTAATAATTTTTTATCCTGATTATGCCTAACATGCTTTTTACATAAAATATCCATTGTCTTATGTTTTCAAAATGTAATCATAAGACATGTTATGCATTGAACTTAGTGGAGTAATCTACTTTTTTCTATCTGTTGTTATCAAAATGAAGGTGATGAAAGTACTGTGTTATGGATTCTGTTTTGAATGAACTTATCAAAAATAATAATAATAATAATAATAACCTTGGAGATTCTTTGAAAACACGGTCTGGATGTATTTTGGAGATTCTTTGAACATACATATTTATTTTCCATATTGAATGAATGCGTTTGATTTCTGTGCAAATTGTATTTATGTATCTGAAGACAAACTTACATTTCCTTTCCTTTCTGCCAAAGTACTGCCCCAAATACTGCTGCTGCAACAATCATGAAGATGAAACCTGTTAAGTTGTACTAAGGGCTTCTCCAGTAGGACAAGTGTTGCTTCCATTGGCATCCCATGAAGTGCTCCAAGGCATTTTGTGGGAAGCGAGTTGAAAAGTGCAAGTCTCTTGAACCTGGCAATGGTTTACTTAACTCTCCCACCATACCGACAGTATCCCTAGGAGCAGAAATAGCAATTCAAAACTTGGGATCAGTGCTCTTTCAAATGTATGATCATTAACATTACAACTGAATCTAGTTAGGTAGTGCACATAAAACATGCAAAACAAAAGCTGATATATTTTTTTGAAAACAAATGACATTCAACAGGATGCTCACCTATAAAGGTGTGACTCTTTATAGATTTTTGCAAAATCTATTTGAAGTTCTTGTTCTACAGTTGCAGAAGTAGCTTCCAACTTCCAGGTTGCAGGATTATAATTGTCTTTGATCTTTGGCACTCCAGGTACACTCTGATAGACAGTGCAATCACTTAGATATAAATTACAGACTCCCCCAAAAGTAGTTTTGAGTCCTGACCAGTTTTTAACTCTTTCCTTTTTATATATTCTCCATTTTTAAGAAAAGAAAAGATCTATGTATAGTACTTGTATAGTGCCCAAACCATTTTCAACTTCACAAATATGTTATACACTAAAATCCAAAATCTAAAATCACTTGCTTCAATTTTTAAAATACTGAAGAATCTTCTGTTTCCCACTGCTTTATTAAATAACACTTTTGACTTTGAAAAGAAAATCTATTGAACTTTATCCGCATTGCAGTCATACATACATCACTGTTGCCTTTTCATCATCTGCATCATCATAGTATATGACACTCATTGAATGCCAATTTATCGGTCACTACATCTTTAAAGACTACTGCAAGAAAAGAAAAATAGAAAATAAGATGATCATTGATCTGTCCAGAGTAAAATGTAAGTACTTCGCTGCTGGCTTGAGCGTACCTGAAAATATTCAATTAGTTTATTTGAAGGATGGCCTTCCACTATAAATAATCTGTACTCCGGCTTTCATCAGAATCAACTGCATAAAAAAGGGCTCATTTTAAGTCTCAAATATTATATTACATAGGAGGAATTAGAGACATATTATATATTTTAGATGTAAATGCATGAATATTACCAACAGAAGGCACTTCTGAATGCCTCATCAAAAGTCTCAAATATGCCAATGCTTGGTTGGTGTATGGTGCAACAACATTCTTCACTGCACTCATAATAGCTGCAGCTGCTCGGGCGTCCAAGCCTGATGTAGGTTCATCCATAAAGATTATTGATGGATTGGAAACAAGTTCCACTGCAATGGTTAGTCTTTTTATGCTGTTTGTTTGATAAGCCACTTTAGCCAGGGATGCCAACTAGACAGTCCTTTATATCATCAAGTTCACTTGTTTCAAGGACTTCTTCAACAAATTTCTGCTCAATAGATACACAGAGAAAGCTGTAAAATGCATCTGTTATCTGAGAAAGACAAACCATGGTGCAAGTAATAACGATGTCATACCCCTTGTGACTGAATCAATCTCCATTGGCAGCCGCAACCAAGCCAAGTATGTGACAGATTCTTCAACTGTTATATGTGGAGAATGTATGTCATTCTGCTCACAGTAACCCAATACTCTTGCAAATGTCTTCTGCACTTTGGGGTATCCTCCAATTCTTATGTCTCCTTGAATGACACCTCCAGTTTTTCTTACTGAAAGGACATCCATGAGGGCTGTCTTCCTGCTCCACTGACTCCCATCAGTGTAGTAAGAATTCCCGGCCTGAAGGCTCTAGTGATATTGCAGAGCAATTGTAGACTTTTCTCATTGGAACCATGTTTTCTCATCTCCTGCTCAGCAGGACAATGTTAACATTTTTAATTGGCAAAGTATACATAACCACGACAATAATATATATAGTTGTGCTTATTACCGGTGGGGTCTCAACAAAATATTGGACGTCCTTAAATGCTATTGTCAGTGGCTGAAAGGGCAGGACCATTTTCCCTGTATAACCAACCATGCAAAAGATACCAAAATTACTTACTACTTGTTTGAATGTAAGAACTCGCTTTGAGATAATTTATCATATAGTAGCTTTGTTCACCTGTGCTTTGAGTTTCATTTGATGTGTGCCTAATATCAGCCGTGACTAATTTATTCAGTTCCACGCAATTGCTGTTTTCTCCTCCCTTTAGTTGAGAGATCTTCTTTTTTGAAACTAGAGCTCGAGATGCCTTAGGCTCTGAATAAATTTCCCATCAAATGAGTGAATTGAGCATAATAAAATGATTGTTTGACTTTCTTTTTGTAATAACTTATATATCACTCACATTTTTAGCAAGTTAATGGCAAGACATATCCAAAATCAAAAAATGCTGTGAAACCAAGTAGGTCTCCAATTGATAGCCAGTAGAAGTTGTTGTCAAAGTCTAAACCATGACTACTTAGATCCTCCCTTCCTACAGTGGTGTTTCCCTCTTGGATCTGCAAATAAAATAAATAAATAAATAATAATTTAGATATATACATATGACTGTGACCAATCATGAACACAAGCAGATTGTCTTGGAAGATACCTTCTGCCAGCGAGGAGAAAGAAATTCATATAGCGTTATTCCTATTTCCCCATATGTCATGGGAGAAAGCCAAAATCCCCACCTCAACCACCATGGTAATGATGCTGCAATCAATGAACTCCATTAGTTAACTCTGTAAGCAATACTACATCCTATAACTTAAAAGACTTTAGAATGGCTTACGTCGATGAAGAATAAGGCGTCCAAACAAGAACATCATTGCTAAAACCAAGGAACCAATGGTTGTAGCTGCAAAATCAGTTTTGAAAACTCCGGCACGGTTGATGACATACGAAGAGCAAAAGAACCTGGCGGAAGAACCTAATAAGTTAAGAAAAATGAATGATCAGAAAAACCTCATAAAATAAAGAGAAAAGCCATGTACCAAAATAAATAAACAGAAAAGAGGGCTATTTTGTTCATGCTCGCCTTGATATTTCAGGGCTGTAGCCTATAACATAATATGTTACTGATGTCCAGACAATCGCATCCAGAAATGAAAATGGAATCTTTATGATCGAAGCCAGAAGACAGTAATCCCGTGCTGGATAAAGATAGAATGCCTTCTGCTTATAAATAACAGGGAGTCTAGTAATAGTCATGATCAGCTTAGCAACTCCATTGGTCATGAGGCGGACGAGTGTACAGTACAATGATCCCAATAAGTAGTTTGCACTTGTCAAGTCCACAGCATGCTGAGTACGTAGGAAGACTGTCATTGTTATGATTACAGTGATTGTAAGCTGCAGAATAAGAAAGAGAAACAAGTAAGACTAAAGTACTTGAGTGAAGTGTTCAAGTGCCATTTAAGACTTAACTGAGTTGAACTAGGTACTAGCATGTGCAGTTTTGAATACATAGTAAATGAGTTTCGTTTCATGAGAAGAAGCTCCCTCCTCGTACATGCTTTAAACAATTCCCGTTTGCCCGAGGAGTACTTGCTATGTGATAGAGCATTTTTATGGGATTGAGACTTATATGGCTGTGAGAACTTATCATTTAGTATTCATCCCCAGTAACTTGTTTTGAAGATTTCAGCGAACTGATCCACCGATATATAACTGTAAGGAGTATCTGTGCGGTACCAGTATTGCCTTTGATCCTTCTTAGATATTACCTGTACACAGTTCAAATTTTGACTTGTGAGTTGCGAGGCTATGAAGCTGGATTAGGCAACAAGGAAAGTTCATTTGTCATCTCACCTCTTGAAGAAAGTCTGCCACTCCTTTTCTTTCTGGGCACCAGAAGCCACAATCCTTAAAGAATTGTAGTGCTTGACTGCGGGGGCCATGGTATTCTATCTTCCCCTCTGCCATCAACATAAGATCATCAAATAATTCAAAGGTTGCAGGTGCTGGTTGAAGGAGTGAAAGCACTGCAGCTGCATCTGTGATGTGCACCAATTGCTAGAGACAGGTGACTATTTGAAAGGTTGTGGAGCTGTCCAAGCTAGTTGATATTTCATCCATGAAAAGAATTTTTATGGGACCAACAATCATCTCTCCTGCCCTATCATTTGGAAGGATATTAAAATGAATGCATTATGGTAAAAAATATTTAAAAGAACATTGAGTTCTTGATTTTTTTTGGATTGCAACAATATGGAGAGAAAATATTATTTCTTTTTCTAGTTACTTGTAGTTAGCGTTTTCTTTTGTCCACCTGAAATGCCTCTATCCAATGCATCACCAACCAGTACACCAGCACAGATATCCAGTCCCAGAATCTAGGATGTCAAAAGTTTGCACTATGTACTCTTAACCCTTCTAGAAGCTGAAATACCTTGAAAACATATTCTGTCTGAAGATTTTCACTTTGTCCTTCAACTGAAATTGCCTGCAAAAATCTTGTTATTTCCTTTGTCAACTTTTTGCTTCCTAATTATGACATATAAGTTTTTTCTATTACCTTCATATAGGTGTCAATATCTGGGCCAGGGATGATTCCTTCTTCTTTTTCTCTCCTGGTGAATTCAGCCACAATATCTGCAATACAAAGGATATATGTGAATACCATTGATATTGCATTAGTTACAATTTGTGGATAATCTAGGCTTGAATAAGTGGAAACCTTACCAGCTCTGCTTCCAACTCCCTGAAAGCGTGCTGAAAAGTCAATTGTTTCTCTCACTGTCATCTCAGGAATGTGCAGATCATACTGGCTTAGGTAAGCTGATGTCTTTCGAGGAACAAATTCTCTAGACTGTGGCCATATTAAGAGATTTCTCCAGAAACCTGAAGATAAGGTAAAAGCAGTAGGATATCATTGGGATTGTAGTATGGTGCAATTCAGCTGGCTCAATGCCTTAAGTTGGTTTCTAAAGGACTTTAATAATTCTATCAAGGATGAAGAAGCATCAATTGCACTGCTAGTCATATCCTTGGTTGTTTCAAGTTATTCTCAAACATATTTTCTATATAATTATGATAATTTAGTGACAAAATGTCACTTGAACTTAATGACTTTGGCCAATGATTTCACTCTATAATCTATATTACTGTGTTTAGAATACTGACCTTGAGAGATTTCTCTAGTTTTCCAGTCAGTGCCATTGACCAGGTCATTTTCCCATTGCCTGGTGGACCAAGAAGAAAAGAAAGCCTGCACTCAGAACTATCTTTGATGACTTAGCAATTCCGCCCCATTTATTGTAAGTTACATTTCAAATTGATTATTATTAGATTTCATCTGTACTACCTATGGATTTTAAGGAACGGCATTTTTAAAGGATCTGCAGATGCACAAAACAAGTATTGGGCACACATTATGTGCACTTGAATACTTCCTTATTATGTCAATGAGTAGCTTAAAAACTTACAGTGCATTAAAGTGACAAAAAATATAGCATATTCACTCACCTTGATGCCTTTATGATGGCACTCACATCATTTAGAGTGCTCATATTGGCTACCTGAGAATTATATGATATAGTCTTCACAAAATGTTGTTCAAGTGAAAAACTTAGCCCATTTTTGCATGAACATATGCAAATATTTCTTTCTTTACTTCTCTTTTTTCAATATGTATCTCATGCATTGCTTTATATGCCAAAAACCATGATATATAATTGGAGCAACCTTGCTTAAGTGTCTTCATCATTTTGCTTTATGGTTTATGACTTTGATCCATACGCTGGTAACTTCTTCATAATTTGTTGGCAACTTTTGTAACTTACTGGTAACTTTTTCAAACACTAACCAACTTCCAAGTTCTTTTAGTATTTTGCAAATATATGTCTCCCAAGTATTGAAAATCATGATATATGACTAGAGCAATCATGTCTAAGTGTCCTCTTCCCTTTATTTTATGGTTTGTGACTTTGTTTTATATACTGGTAACTTTTTCATAATATGCTGGTAACTTTGTCACAATTTGCTAGTAATTTTCTCAAACACTAACCAACTTCAATATTATTTTAGAATTTTGTAAATACATATCTCCCAAGTGCCCAAAATTATGACATATGACTGGAGCAACCTTGTCAAAGTCTCCCCATTTCTTTATTTTATGGTTTGTGACTTTGTTCTATACGCTGGTAATTTCTTCATAATTTGCTCGTAACTTTTCCAATTTGCTAGTAATTTTCTCAAATACTAACCAACTTTCAAGTTATTTTAGAATTTTGCAAATACATATATCCTAAATGCCCAAAATCATGATATATGACTGGAGTAGCCTTGCTTAAGTGTCCTCATCCCTTTGTATCATGGTTTGTGATTTTGTTCTATACACTGGTAACTTCTTCACAATATACTGGTAACTACTTCACAATTTGCTGATAACTTTTTCAATTTGCTGGTAACTTTTTCGAACACTAACCAACTTCCAAATTATTTTAGAATTTTGCAAATACATATCTCCCAAGTATCCAAAATCATGATATATGACTAGAATAACTTTGCCTAAGTGTCATCATCCCTTTGTTTTATGGATTATGACTTTATTTCATATTCTAGTAATTTCTTCATAATACGTTGGTAACTTTATCACAATTTTTACTAGTAACTTTTCCAATTTCCTAGTAGCTTTCTCAAACGGTAACCAACTTCCAAGCTATTTTAGTATTTTGCAAATACATATCTCCCAGTACCGAAAACTATGATATATGACTAGAGTAACCTTGCCTAAGTGCTCTTATCCCCTTATTTTATGGTTTGTGTCTTTGTTTCATATGCTGGTAACTTTTTCACAATACGTTAGTAACTTTTTCACAATTTGCTGGCAACTTTCTCAACTACTAATCCACTTCAAATTTATTTTAGAATTTGGTAAATACATGTCTCCCAAGTGCTGAAAACTATGATATATGACTAGAGCAAACTTGCCTAAGTGTCCTCATCTGTGTTTTATGGGTTGTGACTTTATTCCATATACTAGTAACTGCTTCATAATATGTTAATAATTTCTTTACAATACATTGGTAACTTTCTCAAGCATTAACCAACTTCCAAATTATTTTAGAATTTTGCAAATACATGTCTCCCAGGTGCCCAAAACCATGATGTATGATTGGAGCAACCTTGCCTAAGTGTTCTCATCCCTTTGTTTTATAATTTTGTGACTTTGTTTCATTCACTGGTAACTTCTTCACATATGCTGGAAACTTATTCTCCATTTGTTGGTAACTTTTCCAATTTGATGATAACTTTCTCAAACATTAACCACTTCCAAGTTATTTTAGAATTTTGCAAATACCTATCTCTCAAGTGTCTAAAACCATGACATATGACTTGAACAACTTTGCCTAAGTGTCCTCATCCCTTTGTTTTATGGTTTGTGACATTATTTTGTATGCCGGTAACTTCTTCACAGTACGCTAGAAACTTCTTCTTCATTTGTTAGTAACTTTCTCAAACACTAACCAACTTCTAAGTTATTTTAAAATTTCGCAAATACATATCTCCCAAGTACCCAAAACCATGATATATGACTGGAGCAACTTTACCTAAGTGTCCTTATCTCTATATTTTATGGTTTATGACTTTGTTTTATATGCTAGTAACTTTTTTATAATTTGTTGGTAACTTTTCCAATTTGTTGGTAATTTTCTCAAACACTAACAAAATTTGAGGTTATTTTAGAATTTTATGAATATATGTTTTCCAAGTGTCCAAAACTGCGATATATGAATGGGGCAACCTCACTTAAGTATCTACATCCCCTTGTTTTATGGTTTGTGACTTTTTTCCATATGTTGGTAGTTTTTTCACAATATACTGGCAACTTCTTTATAATTTCCTGGTAACTATTCCAATTTCCTTGTAAATTTTTCAAACACTGACTAACTTACAAGTTATTTTAAAATTTTGCAAATACATGCCTCTTAAAATCTCAAAATTATGATATATAACTGGAGCAACATTGCCTAAGCATTCTCATCTTTTTATTTTATAATTTATGACTTTGTTCCATGTACTAGTAACTTTTCATAATATGCTGGTAATTTTTTCATAATTTGCTAGTAATTTTTCCAATATACTAGCAACTTTCTAAAACACTAACCAACTTCTAAGATATTTTAGAATTTTACAAATACATATCTCTCAAGTGCCCAAAACTATGATATATGACTAGAGTAACCTTGCCTAGGTGTCCTCATCACTTTGTTTTATGGTTTGTAACTTTGTTCCATATGCTTATAATTTCTTTACAATTTCCTGTTAACTTTTCCAATTTGCTGGTAACTTTCTCAAACACTAGCCAACTACCTAATTATTTAAGTATTTTGCAAATACATATCTCTTAAGTACTGAAAATCATGATATATGACTAGAGAAACCTTGCCTAAATATCCTCATTCCTCTGTTTTATGTTTTGTGACCTTGTTTCATATGCTGGTAGCTTTTTCATAATATACTAACTTCTTTACAATTTACTGGTAACATTCTTAAACATTAACAAACTTCTAATTTTTTTTAGAATTTTACAAATATATGTCCTCAAAGTGCCCACAACCATGATATATAAATATAGCAATCTTGTCTGAGTGTCCTAATCTATTTGTTTTATCGTTTGTGACTTTGTTACATACGTTAATAGCTTCTTTATAACACACTGATAACTTCTTCAAAATTTGCTGATATCTTTTCTAATTTATTGGTAACTTTCTTAAACATTAACTAACTTCCAATTTGTTTTTGAATTTTGAAAATATATGTTTCCTAAGTGTCCAAAATCATTATAGATGACTAGAGTAACCTTTCTTAAGTATCCACATCTCTTTGTTTTATGGTTTGTGACTTTATTTCATGCGCTGATAACTTATTCACAATACACTAATAACTTATTCACAATTAGCTGGTAACTTTCTCAAATATTAATCAACTTGCAATTTGTTTTAAAGTTTTCTAAATACATATCTCCCAAGTACCCAAAACCAAGATATATAACTAGAGAAATCTTGCCTAAATGTATTCAGCTTTTTATTTAGTGGTTTCTGATTTTATTCTATACGCTGCTAATTTCTTCACAATTTGCTAGTAACTTTTCTAATTTACTGGTAATTTTCTTAAACACTAATCAACTTCTAAGTTATTTTAAAATTTTGCAAATATGTGTCTCCTAAGTACCCAAAATCATAATATATGACTACAAAAACCTTGCTTAAGTATCCTCATCCATTTTTTTTTAATGGTTTGGGACTTTGTTCTATACTCTAGTAACTTCTTCGCAGTACGCTCGTAATTTCTTCACAATTTGCTAGTAACTTTCTTAAGCAATAACCAACTTCCATGTTATTTTTAAATTTTGCAAATACATATCTCCGAAGTGATCAAAAACATGATATATAATTGGAGTAACCTTGCTTAAATATTCTTATCCCATTGTTTTATAGTTTGTGACTTTGTTACATACGCTGCAACTTCTTTACAATACGCTAGTAACTTCTTCATAATTTGCTTATAACCTTTTCAATTTGCTGATAACTTTCTCAAACACTAACTAACTTTTAATTTATTTTAGAATATTGCAAATACATATCTCCTAAGTGTCCAAAACCATGATATATGACTAAAGAAACCTTGCTTAAGTGTCCTAATTTGTTTGTTTTATGGTTTGTGACTTTGTTCTATATGCTAGTAACTTTTTCGCAATACGCTGGTAACTTCTTCACAATTTGCTAGTAACTTTTCCAATTTGCTGGTAACTTCTCAAAAACTAACCAACTTCCAATTTATTTTAGAATTTTGCAAATATATATCTCCCAATTGTCTAAAACCATGATATATGACTTGAACAACTTTGCTGAAGTATCTTCATCCCTTTGTTTTATGGTTTGTGACTTTGTTCCATACGTTGGTGACTTCTTGACAATGCTCTGGGAACTTTTTCATAATTTGCTGATAACCTTTTCAATTTGCTGATAACTTTCTCAAATACTAATCAACTACCAAGTTATTTTAGTATTTTAAAAATACATATCTCCCAAGTGTTAAAAACCATGATATATGACTAGAACAACCTTGCTTAGGTGTCTTCATCCCTCTGTTTTGTGGTTTGTGACTTTGTTCGATATGCTAGTAACTTCTTTACAATACGCTGATAATTTCTTCATAATTTGCTGATAATTTTTTTCAATTTTCTATTAACTTTTTCAAACACTAACCAATTTCTAATTTATTTTAGAATTTTACAAATACATATCTCCCAAGTGCTCAAAACTATGATAATGACTGGAGCAACATTGCTTAAGTGTCCTCATCCCTGCATTTTATGATTTGTGACTTTGTTCCGTACGTTGGTAACTTCTTCACATTATACTGGAAATTTCTTCTCCATTTGCTGGTAACTTTCTCAAACACTAACAAACTTCCAATTTATTTTAGAATTTTGTAAATACATGTCTTCCAAGTGCCAAAAACCATGATATATAACTAGAGCAACCTTGCCTAAGTGAACGCATCCCTTTATTTTATGGTTTGTGACTCTGTTCCATATGCCGATAACTTCTTCACAAGTTGTTGGTAACTTTCTCCAACACTAACCAACTTCCAAGTTGTTTTCTTCTTTTGAAAATTCATGTCTCCCAAGTGCCAAAAACTATGATATATGGAGCAACCTTGCTTAGGTGTTCTTATCTCTCTATTTTATGGTTTGTGACTTTGTTTTATACGCTGATAACTTCTTCACAATACATTGGTAACTCCTTTACACTTTGCTGGTAACTTTCTCAATACAAGACACATATTATGAAGTAAATCTATATTTGATCAAAAGTAAATTTGGTGTGTCTCAATTTGGTTTGCTAAGTCAGGGCTAAGCTTCAATAAACTGTTCATAGAATTAACGAAGTGGAACTGCTAACTTCCTCAATCTATCCAAAGCACCGCTGGTGCCGAAAGTTTCATTTCCCTGCTCATCCATTGTAACAGCAGCAAGCTTAGCCAAAGTCACACTTGAAGAAAATGGATGGCTTGGATTAGTGAACACAACACTTATTGGCGCAAGCAGATGGAAAACAAGCCAAAGGAGAGTCCCATTGACATAAAAGCAAAAAGGGTTGAATTGAATGCTTATTTGCATAAGTAGATGGAAAACAAGCCAAAGGAAAATCCCATTAATCTAAAAACAGAAAAACCTAAATTAAATGCCAATATACATGCACACATGTACACACCAAAGGACTTCGAATGGCACTCATTAATATTAATCAGCCTGACTGAATCTTCATATCTGATATGCACATTGCTGATAGATATTTTGAGATTTCCAATAATTGTAGAAATTAGGGAACTCAGTCATGAATTTCCAGGAGATGACTTATTTTTCACCAGAAGAAGTTTCTTTTTTTTTTTTTTTTCTAAAAATAAATTACAGTTCTACTTTCCAGGATAATTAGTTCCTTTACTTCATGCCTATTTTCCATTTCAAGTATCTTTCTACAATGTCCAGTCCAATGAGTTCCTTAACCACAGGCATGGTTGCAGGGACCTCCAACTGAAATGTTGAATCTGGTCCATCTAAGTTGCTCCATGAAAGAAGCTGTTTCCTGGCTTCTCTAACAGCTGCTCTAGAGGCATAGTGAACTGAGGCTGCTAGAAGTAAGGGTGGCTCACCAGAGGCTGCAATAACAAATTGCAATTTTTGTTCATGCAAAATTTTCAAGCCAGAATAAGTGAAGCTTTTCTCAGCCAAAAAAAGAGGGGATGCTTTCTTAATCTTATCAACCGTCTAACATAACATATATGCAGCAACATACCTATAACCATGATCAAATTTTTGAGTCAGTTAGTTGAACCCCTTTTTACTTGTTCTAACCACTTCCATCCTTAGGCTACGTACCAAATAGTTCCAAACTTCTTTGTGATGTAATTTAATGTACACAAAATTGATTTTTCAAGTCATAATCAAATATTTTGATTTGTCCTGATTGCTAAAATGTTCTCTTCAATTATCATTCCATCTTCGCTAATGCCCATTGTACAATGGTAGTGACCTTAAGGAAAAAAGCCCCGAATCAAAAAACAATGATTTCAAGTAAATAGCATGGAAGATAAGAACAAGAATTATGTGTGTAGGAAGAGAAGAGTACAAAATAATGATAAAGTTAATATTAAAATCTAGTCAGCAAGAAAAATTAACATTAACATATCTAGCAACTTGACCATGATCAGGTGGATCTAGCTAACGAGGATTTTATTAAAATTTTAGACAGTTAGTGCATAAACGGAGAATATTGAAACTATTAAGTAATAAAATAATAATGAGTCAATTCACATATTCCATTCTTCAATTGTGTGCGTGCAACTAACTTACCAATTATTAGCAGCAATCATTAAGAAATAAGTTATTTCTTATTTGGTTCATTTAATAATAAATGGAAAAGCTATAATTTTATTTTATTTTATTCTTTTGTTAGATTGGAAGGAGCAAAGACCTGGGTAAGGGGAGGGGAAAGGTAGCCTGGTGGAGGATTGAACTTCCAACATCAACATCAATATCACATCAATTGTGTTAATTTTATTTTGATAAACATTTTATCATAATGTTCTTATTCATCTTATCATTTCCTAATCAGAATATCCGTCCTTTTTGTTTTTAATGAATATCAATTCTCCGTATGATCTCATGTTACGTCTAGGTTCTATTAAATTGCATCAAGTCAAACCACTCATAAACCTATAATGAATCAACAAAAGTGAATGCATAAAACTCCCCCATTCAAGCAGAAGTGTTAAGTGATATGCATTTGAGAACTTTGGTCATACCCTTTGAAGAGAGAACACGTCGCTTGTGGTGCCCAGTGTTGAGGATTTGAACATTAAATTGTTTAGGTATAGTGTCTAATGTAGGGATTTTATAGTTCCATGTGCCATCTGCTAATACCAAACCATCAACATTTGTTTCATATTCCTCAAGCATGAAAAACCCCAACCCCTGGACAAAAGCTCCTTCAATCTGCAAGATGCAATTATATTGTCATAACGGTTGTTGATACACCAATTTTCTAGACATCATTTGTACATTTGGGTAATCACGATGACAGAAATTCAAATCTATTATTAATTACCTTACCACGCTTACCAAAAATATAACTAGACAGCTATTTATACGTATGAGTTCAAAGAACATATCTCTTGTTATAAAAGGTGTATTTCAGATTTGATAGCAATATTAAAATTTCAGCATAAAGCATGGTGTGCCTATGCTTTGTCCACCTTTTAAGCCCATAGGGCTTTTACGTGAGAGACTGTGTTAATAAAAACCATTGTAGAGCTTCTAAATAAAAGCTTAAAACTCATTAGATTGTTTATTTGTTTTGGTCCTTAACATTATTGCTGATCTTGCATAGCAAATGTAAAAATGTATATGGTCAGCATACCTGTCCTAAATCCACAGCAGGGTTGAGACTCTGTCCACAATCATAGATAATATCTGTTTGCAAAAATCTGGTCTCTCCAGTCAGAAGATCTATTTCCACCTGAGAAATAGTTTCTATTACTTAGGGAAGCATTACATGATAATTTGTTTCAGTTACTTAAGTAACATATCTTTTGTGATAATATGGCATAGGTGCTTAACATTCAAAGGAAGTGAGCTTTCACTGAATATCGGAAAACACCATTTTGATTTGAGACATTCATAAGAAAGAAACTTACCTCACTCAGTGCAGCACCATAATTAAGGTAATTCTTGGAATAAGTAGTTGGTACAAAAAGTGAAGATGCTGATAAGTTCACAGCTTGCATGTATGCATGAAGGACAAGTGTCTCCCACTTGATAGAGCCCATTTCCTCCTGCAGCTTTTCCTTGAGAGGCTCTAACCTCTCAACCAAGATATTGCAGCTAAGCCTAACTGCTTCACAGCTTGATTCTGATGTTGTGCTACCAGCGGTTAATCCCCCTTGAATCAAGCTGACGGTATCAGCTTGCACAACGCGTACTTTGTCCAAGAGACCTTCAGTTCCATCACATTGAATTGCACTGAGAGCAAATGCAGCCATCTGTTTCACCTTTGTCCATAGACCTTGACCCAATTCAATTCCTCCCACTTCAACAACAACAGACCCATCTGAAAAAATACTTACTTTTCCGGGAGTTGGTCTTAGACCGCTTTCAAACACAACTGGCACACGAGAAATCCCTCTTTTTTTCCAAGTGTTAATCCTGTTAAACTCTCTCATCATTTTGACTCGCTGGTCATAGTTTCCAGAAACTGATAACTTGTTCCATATTGACGGCAAGGTGTACTCATTAGGTTCACCAAAAGAATCCTCATAGAATGACTCAAGGCTTTTGTGTGTGTGAAGATTAATGCTTCTTACAGAATCTACATCCATTGAAAGTGTAGCTGCAACATTTTCTAGTATAGCGTCAGCAATAAATGATCCCTGCACCTCCCCAGGGCCCCTCATTGCACATCTACTAGGATGATTTGTTCTGCATAACTTTATATCAAAAGATAGAGCACCCCAGTCATACTTTTTAAGTGAAGAAACAAGTTTAAGCGGCAGAATTCCGCTTACATCCATATGTATCCCTGCATTCATCAATATCTCAAGTTCTAATGCAGTAATCTTCCCATTATTCTTAAATCCAACACTGTAAATAATCTTCATGGGATGCCTTCCTCCAGCCATTATCATATCTGTCTTCCGATCTAGATAAATCCTGACGGGGCGGCATAATTTGTGTGCTGCGAGTGCGCATGATGCAGCAACCTGCAACATGTGAATGTGAACAGCAATGCATGGGAATCACAACAAAAGCAATAATGACATGGCAATAAAGCCTGTTTTTCGAGTTTATTGGTGACTTCTCCAAAGGTCTACAATAGGACACAATGATATCATTTGATCTATGTAACTGACTACACCTAGTGGCAAAAGATTTTGTTGCTTTTGTATTAGTGACTTCTTCAAACTACAGAAAATTCAAAGGTTCACGTTTACACTATATTTATTAGCTAGTCAAACTAAAAATGATAGAGTTCTAATAATAGAGAGATTGTACAAAAGAATAATACACAACCAAATACTTACAGCAATGGCTCTCATGGCCTTTCCACCAAAACCACCCCCAACCCTTCTTGTAAATACACGAACATTATTTTCAGGAATACCCAGGCATGTTGCTATTGTAGAATGTGCAAACTGAGGGCATTGAATTGAACTGTAAACTGCAATGCAATCGTCTTCATCTGGTATAGCAAGTGCAGTTTGCGTCTCCATATAGAAAAAGTATTGTGACCCAAGATTCATCTGGATTTCAACATTAATTGTTCAACAGCAAACTTAAACATCACTACATGAAACAAGAGGAAGAAAGGAAACAAAGGGGAACATTAAATATGTTCCATGTACCTCAGCAGAAAGAATCTTGTGATCTGCCTCAGCCATTCCTGTTGATATATCACCAACATGTTTTGGGCGGAGAAATGGAGGAACTTCAAAAAGGCTACATCTTTTAACAGCATCTTCCACAGATAGAATTGGTGGCTCAAGATTTTCAATATCATAATCAACAATAGCGGAGTTTGCAGCCATATCTGCAAGTTTTTGAGTATCTGCAACCTAAAGAAACTATAAGGTGAGTAAAGTGCAAGTATTTCAAGCATCAATCTGCGAAGAAATGGAACAGCAGCTCCTACATCGTTGGATCAAAATGAAGGATGTAAGAACTCACCACAAAGGCAAGACGATCACCAACACATCTAGCAATCTCTTCAGCAAACAAAGGTTCAGAAGAAAATATAGTCTTTGCTCCAATGTTCTGCCCGCCATTGGGAATGTCTTTACTTGAAATGATGTCCACCACTCCATCCAGTTGCAATTCAGGCCTGATTTTTATACTCCTTACCCTTGCTAAAGGCTTTGCACTATAAATATATGCTCCATGAAGGCAATTTGTTGGTGACGGAATGTCATCCACAAAGACAGCCTCACCTATATATATGATTTATTCATAAACAAGTACTTGTTACTGAGCATATATATATTAAACTAATGAAAAATCATAATTGGTAGGCATCAAATAAAGGATAAAATAACACTGTTTGACTGACAAAGACTAGTCCAAGGGAAAGATATGTCCGTTATCTCAACTTCAGTTAGATGGTAAGGATACAGTTAAGTGGATTCTTTTATCATAGTTATCTTGACAACAGTTAGATGGTAACCAGTGACAGTAGGTCAGGAGGATGCAAATGTAAGATTGATTTGAACCAAGAGAATGGGGAACCCTTTTACTTTTAAACAATTTGGTTTTGACTTAAGCTGCTACATGCTAATTAGGTATAGGATGCAACAAAATGAACACAAGACTGCTCCAAATTCTGTTATATTGCTTTGGACTCCAAATCCAAAGCAATATAACAGAAATGGCAATGGAGGAAGGTTTTGGGAGAAGATAAAATAGCTGTCATGTGTTTGCTTGCCACTAGCATCTAAGGAGAAAGACAGACATATTATTTTGAACATGTAAAGAAGGTTGATGCCAAAGATAGAACAGACGTTAACAAAGGGCTGCCTATGCACTAATCTACTACCGTTGTGGAGGTTCGGAGAGGGTCAGATGTATGCAAAGAAAAGGAATCTGCCAGCTAATTAATTCAAATCTTGATGGCACAAAACAAACCTGAAGCTTGTATTGCAGCCCCAGATTTCATGATTGGCTCGCCAACGGGACGATATTCACTGCCTGCTTCAAGAACTTGCTTCCCAGAAGACAGTAAAGTTGGACTATTATCATGATGAACCTCGTTCTGATTCCCTTTTAATTCCATGGACCTCTTGAAAGGAAAACTAATATTTCCATTTACATAGCCATTGGTTATTTCGGAAGGACTGTCAACCAGGGGGTTGAAGAACTTGAAAAGAAAACCAGCTCCCAAACTTGAACGATAAGCAGCATCTGAGGTACCACCTTCAGGTTCAATAGTGGCTGTAAGCAAGTTGACAGCTTCAAGAAGAATGTTAACACTTAACAGTTTTCCTCCTAAAAGTTGCTCGACTTTTTTCGCTCTGATTGCATGCTTCGTCCCATAAGCACCAAAAGACAGCCTACAAGTATCTATTGCGGTTCCATCAGAATCTTTGCATGGGGACACCTCAACCAGAAATGCAGCATTTAAGTAGGGAAGTGCGTTTCCAAGGGGTCGAGGAGAAGCTCGGTAAGTTTCAAAGAGGAATTTACTCCTTTGATCTGAAGACTCACTTTTAATTAGTTCCAAACTTGGAATTTTAATGCTTAAAAGTACGCTTTCCAAACTTAATGGCGGTCTTTCTAAATATTCCTCCAATGCAAGCCACTCAAATTTTGTACCAGTCATTATGTGAACCTTTGAATCCACAGCAAGAAGTATTGTAGCAATGTCTGAAGGAAAATGATTCTTTTGTGCCATCACTAAATTGCCACCTACACTGGCTGTGTTCCGAATAAACCCTGAAGCAACTTGGCTCATATGGTCAGCAATCTTTTCAAGAATCATTATAAAATCTGTGAGAAAGTCACTTCTGCTCTCTTCCTTTAGTACTTCAATAGCTTTAGATATGGTCACCGCTGCTCCAATTTCGATTCCAGTTCGATCCTTCCTGATCTTTGAGAGCTCAGGAATGCCCCCTAGATCAATATACTTGTCATAGCCTTCATTATCTTTGTAGTATCCCATACCTGTATTACTAACAACAAGTTTTATCCGGGTTCCATTGGCTTGGTTTAACTCCAATAAGCTCTGAAGCTCCTTTAGAGTAGTAGGACTATGCCAACTGTGTTTCTCAGAAGCCAAGCGCACATAAGGCTTGATTTCCTTCAAAAACATAGGAAATCTAATGTTCTTATGATTTTGGTTATATTGAGGCAACCTAGTAAGCTTTAAGTCCTTGTTCTCTCCCTTTCTCCAGAAAGAGTTGAACCCCAAATCTTCTATATCAACATCAGCCGCAAAGCTTTTGCAGGCATCGGCGATGGGTCGATACCCAGTACAGCGACAAAGGTTACCTGCTATAGCCTTTTCAGCCTCAGCAACAGTCACTTTTGAGAATCCAGAAGGCGGCTCAGGGCGATTGGTCTTTTCAGCATTGACAAGAGTCCCAAAGAGTGAAACACACATTCCAGGAGTACAAAAGCCACATTGAGAAGCATGGAATCCCGCAATTCTTTCATGAATTGGGTGAAATCCATCTTTACTATTTCCAATGCCTTCACTTGTTGTAATTGAACATCCATGTATGCTGCAAAGTAGTGTGAGACAAGAACTTGCTGTAAAATCCTCAACTCTGTCAAGCACAGGATCATATTTGGAGATCAAAACCACGCAAGCACCACAACCACCAACCAACCACACCATGAAGTAACAAGTTTGAAAACTTTTTATGGATGACTAAAAGTCGAGGCCTTCACCACCTTCATGTTTATAATGAACATATCAGAAAAATATGGGTAACTATATTTTTCTTTTTCTCAAATCTTGCTAAAAACAACCTCTTTCGTATGAACAAGAAAATTATTCACACACAACTCAAGAACAATCAGAATCAGTACAAGCTCGTAAACAATTGGGCCCCAAACTATGATCAGAGTTATGCAAGTTTCAAAATGTAATATCTCTGCTTATTAGGAATAAAAGACGAAGTGCACTATGTCATGAGCCATCTCTTTCAAAAACTTATGCCATTAGAGACAAATAAATGACTTTGTATCTTAACATACAATTAGAGTATTAGTAAGAAAAAAGGAAAAAAAAGGAAAAGTGTGCTACTACTAGACACTTAAGGGAACCCTATTGCAAAAATTGAAGAAGTGCCATAAAGAAGCAGGCCAACTTTCAATTAACTCATCCTCTGGCATTGGAAAATCATTCCAAGACCAACAAAATTTTCATGATTTCACCTGCTTAACATTAATAATCACAGAAGCATATGATAATCTCAGCAGAAAGTGGGAAAAAAAATTCCAGATTAATTCCAAAATCAAGACATGCAAAGAATTCCTTACTACAGCCAGTATCATTGTATCAAGCTTATTGAGACCCAAAAGAGAAGTCAAAATCTAAGGCAGGAAGAAGATTATCCAAATTCATGAAGTGAACATAGGCTGGAGAGAATTTGGAACACTTAAAACTAACTAATACGACAATCAAGTGAATCAACTACTAGATACAAAAAATTCTGAAATGCTTCAACACATGCACACACAAAGAGGCTCACCTTCACCACAGCTGAGCTTGACACTCTTGAAGCGAGTCTGAGAACGCAAGAACTCAAGCAAAGTGGTTGATGGGTCAACTTTGGAGAGCTCAAACCTCTCACCATTAACAGCAAAAACCAAACTTGTTGCTGTCCCACCATTCATGCTCACTTCCATTTCTGAGGGGTGCACCCAAGTTAGTTCAGCAATATTTGTTTTCAGCTTTTAATTTTTCACTTTTTCAAAACAAGATAACTACTTCACTGTTGAAAAACTGAGCATGTTGGCATTCATGTTTTGTTATCTTCACAAGTTACAACCTAGTCAACGGATTTGTTTGTATCATAACTATGTTAGTGTGACGTGGGAAGACTTGGTAGGTTCTCTGCTACCATAATGATTACTTTCTTCAGAAAATTTGTATATCTCCTACAACTATTTTAAGGTGCATTTTCTGGTGAAGCACATCATAAGTGCTTTACAGTGAAATTCTGGCATTGACCAATTATAATATTACATGTCAAGAGTAGAAGGTAGTAATTGGTCAAACTTAATTAAAAGCAGTATAAGATATTAACAAAATTTACTGTTTAGGATTAGTGTTAAAACAAGGTTAGTACTGAAATCAATAATGAGTGAATAGTATTGAAGCAAACCTCCCAGTAGCCATTTCCGATGGCCCACTTCCCTCCTCCACTTCTCCCCCGCCGCCACCGCCGCCACATCTCCTCCGCCGCACGCTCGCCTCGCTTGGCTAGTAGCACTCTGTCGTCGCCGTCAACCCCTTTTCACGCTCCTCCTCCGACCACCGTCGTAGAAGAACTCATTGCTGCTTTCCATGGCGTCACCCACGCGACGGAAGACGATGGAACATGTGGACTGCACGGCACCAGCGGCGAAGAAGCCCTCGATCTCAAACTGCTCAGAGCTCGCGTCGCTCGTTGCGTCATCGTCGTCAAGGTCTACCCCATTCTTAGTCGCTACCACCATGGGCGCCACCGCCCCCACTGTTCAGCATCACCATGTTGAAGAATGAAAGACAATAGCAAATTTGTGTGCAAAACTTGTGTAGATCTGTACAAGTTTTGTTCTTGAATAAAAAAAAAAAAAGAGAACTTGTGAGATTTGATATCCATCCGTGAATCTTGCCCTTTTTTTTTTTTTTCAACTTCACAAATAGATTTTTTTTTTTGGTGTAAAACTTTACAGTTCTATACAAGTTCTATTTTTGAACAAAAACAAAAAAGAATTTGTGATATTACATATCAAAAGTTTTGATGTTTATTCATGAATTTTTTTTTCTTTTATTTTTTGTAAATTTACAAATAGATTTTTTTTTGTGCAAAACTTCTCAAATAGATTCAGATATTGGGATTTATTTGTAAAGCTCTGTTAAATTATATAATTACTGGTATAACTTCATATGATCTTGTGAAGCTCGAAGCCATAAAAGTGATATATAATAGGTGAAGCTTATCTGAAATTTTTCACTCAAGCGGACGGGACCAAAATATTGACGGAAGGGATAGACAAAAGTGGCGGCATTGACGTTCCAACAATGGCTGCAACGACAGTGTTGTTCCAAGTGGAGGTACAACATGGTAAAAGTAGGCTGTCTTGTGAGATGAAGAGGAAAACCAGCAACGAAATTTTTTTTTAAGAGTTTGATTAGAATGTATTGATAGAATAAAATTATTTTATATTATTAATTAATAAAAATAAAAAAAAAATAAAAAATAATAATAAATTTTTTATTATAATAAATAATTATTTATATGAGTTAATAATTTTTATTATTTTTATTAATTTATTATTAATATATTTAAATTATATATATTTTTTAATATAACATTTCAAGCTTAATTAAAACAGTACCTTTGGTTAAAATTATTTAAAATATTTTAATGAGATTTGATCCATCATTAGCCCATCCTCCACACGTTAGATTATCATTGGACAACCTCAACACTTCTCGATGAAACAAACAATTTGTGCTTCACCGGAGAATGGCCCTATTTTAATAATATAAGATCTACCTCGATCAAGAATGATGCCAAAAAATTTTCTTTCTCTTTATTGTTAAAGTCAATGCATTCTAAATGAAACATCAGAGACGGTGTGAGTGAGGTCATTCTGAATATGATTTGTGGCAGGTGAATTTTATAATTTATTTTGGAAATTTGTGTCTTTGTCTGACAACGGCTCAATAACGGCAGAAGTAAATTCAAATCCTCATATTTTGTGAATTACATTTTCTCACGTAATTTATTAAACAAATATAGTGATTTTCAATTCACATTGAATTTGTTAGAGATTTGGGAGAAAAAAAGATTCTGCTTATCTTATTACTCAAACTCATACTATCATTTAATATTTAAAAATAATAATTATAATAATTTTTATTTTAAAAATATACTTACTTTTACGGTAAATCTTGAAATGCATAACTGATTTTTAAGAATTTAACTTTTAATTTAAAAGTTTTTATAAAATATATCAAGCAAATGGAATTGTAAAAATAATGTATGATTCATTTAATTTTTTTTTATTATTGTATTATTCATTTATTACTAAATTTATCGTATAGTATATTTTTCTAAAATAAATAAATATTGATTATTAGATTAAACACATCTGAATTTAATATTGATTATTAGTGTCACAATAATACTAAAAATTCAAACACAATAATACTAAAACTTTTTAATATTTTAAAAATAAAAGATAAGCTAAATTTGAAGCTTGCAGCATCAGTTAGATTGGAATTCCGAACCCAGATCACGTCATGAATAGCCAATGGCAACTCAAATGATTTAGGAAAATATTTTACAAACATAGCATATATAGACATATTATTAAACGCCTTATATCAATGTGAGTATGAATGAATATTGCAACAAATATATATATATATATATATGAGAGATTAAAATTTCTTAAAATGAGGTTAATTATAAAGTAAAAAAGTGAGGAGTTATTCATCTTTATATCAATAACTTTTATTATATTTGAATTCTACTAAATTAATATAAAGATAAATAACTTTTTACTTTCTTACTTTACAACTATCATCATTTTAAAGAATCCAAATCTTTATATGAGAAGATATTGTATTTTGTCATAAAATTATGTACAAAATAATAGAATTCAATGATTTAATCCTCTCTTTTAGTCAGTAGGACCAGGCTTAGGAAGGCATTGAATTTGACAAAACGGTTTCAATTAATTTGCAAGAGCAAGAATAATATAGAATTCAAAATAATGGAAGAGTGATGCACACTTTTCTTTGACTTTACGTATTTATTTAAATAAATCAGTGCAACTACAATATTTCAATTATTTGTCGAATCTCGAATCCGAATGGCATAAATCAATTTGATCTCAACAAAATCATTTATTGTCTTTTACCTAAGTATTTTTAATTAAATTTTAAATAATAATAAAAAATCTTTTTTTTTTCTCAAACTAATACTATCTAGAGTTTATTAAACTCTAACATTAATCCGGATAAAACTTTTACGGCGTTAATTTTTATGGATTTAATTTGAATATACTGTCAGTATAAAAAACTTTTACATAGACATTCAATCATGTATTGTCACATCAGCAAAAGTCTTTAATATAACTACCCACTACTTGAATGGTCATACAAAAAGAAGATTTTGATTGGATGTCAGTGTATCCCAATTAAACTCAATTTTTATATCCAAAAGTTGAATTAAAAATTTACTTAAAGGAAGAAATGTTCACCCACTTAAATATTTGATATTATTAAATAAAAAATTTAATACTTTTCTGCAGATGGATGATAACATAGGATGACTGTGCAAAATACTTTAAATAAATTAAGGTTACTTCATAAAATGTTTAGAAGATCAACTGAGAACATATCGCGAAAAAAAAAAAAAAAAAGATCAACTAAGAAATATATAATATAACAAGAAACTTCAACATGTCCTAGATTGTGCACATGCACGAAAATATAATTCATAAAAAAACCTTGTATAAGGGTATTAATTAAGACGCTAGAAAGCAAGAGAGTTTCTTCAAATACTTCTGTTTTCTTTTGCTGATAGTTTTATATATGAAAAATCAGAAATTAATGAAATATAACTGGTTGAGTTTCTATTTATAATTAGCGATTTAAGAGTGTTTTTTATTTTTGTGATAAAGTATTTAAGTGTGTTTATTAAAAGCAAAAAGATTTAAGAGTACAAGTACTACTTCCGATGTAGTCATCTTATTCAAATCTTAAACACCTGAAAAAGGTGGCTGCATGCTGAAAGGCTATCTTCTTGTTTAGAGAAGAATAACTGCAAAACCCTCACAAAGAACCCTTATCATTGCCCAATGATCAATTTTTTCTTTTATTATTGTTACACGTTTTCGGGAAGAGGCATGATAACATCGAGATAGAGAACCGCATTGCCTTGCCTAGCATTCAAGTAAAGTATTCTTTAGAGCAAGCAAGTGTCATTTTCTCTTTCTCTCGCATGGGACAACCGAGAAAAATCCTTAAACTAACTCAATGTTTGCACGAAAAGGAAGAACTAAATTCGAAGAAAACACAGCCACCGATGTGTATAAAAGTGACATAACTCGAGATTTCATTCTCCAAACAGGTGCGACAAAGTTCCTAGAACAAAAGCAAAAGAGAAACAAAGGGACAAAAAATGTCGTCGAATGAAGCAAATGTACAGCCACAATACGAAGATTTTGAGCCGCCCTTTGATTGGGATCATGACGAAGGAAGTCACACGCTCATTCTTACGCTTCCAGGTTCAATTTCATTTTTGTTTATGCCTTTAATTTTTTTATAACAATAGTATTTCATAAATTATATTATAGTTAATTACACAACTCTAATTTGAAAATTACAAAATAAATACTTCTCACTATTTATTAGAAATAATTTATGACCGCAATGTTTCATCTTTATATTACTTTTAGAGTCATGTAACATTAAAGAAAAGATGTAATTTGTCAATTTGTGAGCCGGCTACTTTTACTTGAGGTGATTGAGATGAGTGGGAAATAAAAATTTAGATATAAACTTATGGTAAATGGATTATCTTATGTCAAAATTTCACATAATATGATTATATGTAATTTTTTATTATTGATTGAAAATGTACTATTCTAGTCTGAGTCCTATAAAAGAATCTAATCAATAATAAAAATTTATATATATCATAAAGAAAGATGTTTGAGAGTTAAAATTTTTTTCCAAATTTATTTGTTAAAATAATATAGCATATATATTGACCCTTGAGTAAATGGGTCATATCACTTTATTCTATCCAATCGCTCTTATTTTCTATCAAAATATTCTAGTAGTAAATTTTGGCAAAATAGTATTACTTGGTGATTTTGGGTAAAAGTTGTCTTGTGAATTAAATCATGAAATATTTTGTATACGTCTGCTTTGATTATGCAGGATTTAGAAAGGAGCAATTGAGGGTGCAAATAACCTCAACCCGCATCCTAAGGTTGAGTGGTGAAAGAAAGATCAGTGAGAACAGATTGCGCAGGTTTTACAGAGAACTATCCATTCCTTCTGATGCTGACACCAGTGGGATCAGTGCCAAGTTTGAAAGTGGGATCCTATATATAAGTCTTCCCAAAGTGATCACTCCCATCAAACCAGAGCCACCAACACAATTAGAAGCCCCAAAGCTTCAGCAACAACCAGAACCTAAGGCATCAAGTGTTCAAGATCAACAAAAGCCAAGAGTAGAGGACAAAGCTGAAGAACCCAAAACTGAAAAGACTGAGCCACCAACACCAAAACCAACACCATCAGCAGCACCAGCACCAGCACCAATTCCAAGGCACCAGGAATACAAGGATGATTCTCAAAGGAAGCAAGAGAAGGAGAAGGGAAAAGCAGAAGAGGCTGATGCAAGAAAAGTTGCCAAGGATGAGAGAGCAGAAGCTAGGATAATGGAGAAAAGGTCGCCTACCCTAGAACCGGTTTCACGCCAAACTCAGGAGTATAAGAATGCTGTTTATGGTTTGGTTGAAGAGGTTAAGAAGCAAAGGAAGTTGGCGAACTTGGTGGTGGTCTTCTTTTTGGCCTTGCTGTTTGTGCTCTACGTTAACAATGCAATCAAGTCATATTTTGGAGGAACCAAAAGCCAAGAGCTGTAATTGATTTCCTTAATAACATTGTTATTATGTCGATATATGTAGCATAAGATTTATATTATATCTGTATGTGTAACTACATATCTGTAGTGTGAGACAAGAACTTGCTGTAAAATCCTCAAATCTGTCAAGCACAGGATCATATTTGGAGATCAAAACCACGCAAGCACCACAACCACCTGAAACCAACCACATCATGAAGAAACAAGTTTGAAAACTTTTTATGGATTACTAAAAGTCAAGGCCTTCACCACCTTCTTGTTGATAATGAACATATCAGAAAAATAAGGGTAACTACATTTTTTCTTTTTCTCAAATCTTGCTAAAAACAACCTCTTTCGTATGAACAAGACAATTATTGACACACAACTCAAGAACAATCAGAATCAGCACAGGCTCGTATTCAATTAGGCCCCAAACTATGATAAGAGTTATGCAAGTTTCAATATGTAATATCTCTGCTTATTAGGAATAAAAGACAAAGTGCACTATGTCATGAACCATCTCTCTTAAAAATTTATGTCGTTAGAGACAAATGAATAACTTTATATCTTAACATTCTATTAGAGTATTAATAAGAGAAAAGGAAAAAAAAGATAAAGTGCGCTACTACTAGACACTTAAGGGAACACTACTGCAAAAATTGAAGAAATACCATAAAGAAGCAGGCCAACTTTCAATTAACTCATCCTCTGGCATTGGAAAATCATTCCAAGACCAAAAAAATTTTCATGATTTCACCTGCTTAACATTAATAATCACAAAATATATGATAATCTCAGCTGAAAGTGGAAAAAAATCCAGATTAATTCCAAAATCAAGTCATGCAAAGAGTTCCCTACTACAGCCAGTATCACTGTATCAAGCTTATTGAGACCCCAAAAGAGAAGTCAAAATCTAAGGCAGGAAGAAGATTATCCAAATTCATAAAGTGAGCATAGGCTGGAGAGAATTTGGAACACTTAAAACTACCTAATTCGATGAATCAACTACTAGATACAAAAAATTCTGAAATTCTTCAACACATTCACACACAAAGAGGCTCACCTTCACCACAGCTCAGCTTGACACTCTTGAAGCGAGTCTGAGAACGCAAGAACTCAAGCAAAGTGGTTGATGGGTCAACTTTGGAGAGCTCAAAACTCTCACCATTAACAGCAAAAACCAAACTTGTTGCTGTCCCACCATTCATGCTCACTTCCATTTCTGAGGGGTGCACCCAAGTTAGTTCAGCAATATTTTTCAAACATAGCATGGATAGACATATTATTAAACACCTTATATCAATGTGAGTATGAATGAATATTGCAGAACATATGTATCGAAACGAAATAATATGCTGTATCCAAATCCTTATACGAGAGGGTATTGTATTTTGGTGTCATAAAATTATGTACAAAATAATAGAATTCATTGATTTAATCCTCTTTTAATTAGTAGGATCAGGCTTAAGAAGGCATTGAATTTGACAAAATGGTTTCAATTAATTTGCAAGAGCAAGAATAATATAGAATTCAAAATAATGGAAGAGTGATGCACATTTTTCTTTGACTTTACGTATTTATTTAAATAAATCAGTGCAACTACAATATTTCAATTATTTGTCGAATCTCGAATCCGAATGGCATAAATCAATTTGATCTCAATAAAATAATTTACCTCCAGTTTGACATCCAGAACTAGGTATGGAATTACAGATTGGAATTAGAATTGGGCTATGTTTGGAGTAATATATAGCATTAGAATTATATTTCCACATTGTAATTTCATGGAATTAAAAATTAACTAAGATGAATTTTTCCTAATTTCTAACTCATATTATATGAATTATCAATTCCAAAACTTATTAAATGTCTCTTTCCTTATTAAAGTTTGTATAATTCTCTCCTTTTTTCTATTTATATGCTACCTATCATATTTATTAAAATATAATATTTTTATGAATAATAATAATCATAATATCATCCTAAATTTTAACTTATAATATTATATATCCAAATCGAAAGAAAATTTATTGTTTTACATATAAATAATTTTCATAAAAATTACTATAGTACAAAGTTGTTATGTATTAGTATTTTTATTAATTTTAAATTTTAAATCATCCATTTAAATAATAAAACTAAAATCAAATTTGGAATTATGATTTATATTCTAATTTTTTAGTAAACCCAAACATAAAATTTAAAATTCTAAATCAATTCCAATTCCAAAAGAATTGAAATTGAAATTGAAATTTTATGTTATAGTTTCAATCCTTGTGTCCAAACAAACCGTTATTAACTTTTATATAAGTATTTTTAATTAAATTTTAAATGATAGTAAAAAAATTATTTTTTTCTCATACTATTACTATCTAGAGTTTATTAAACTCTAAATAACCTATTTTCAATTAAGGTAGTCCATTATAAGATAAAACTTTTACAGTGTTAATTTTTATATCCAAAAATTGCATGGAAGAGAAAATCGAACCGAACTAGGTGATCGAACCAGTTTGACTGGGAACCGGCCTAGTGTCTGGTCCGATCTTGCTAGTTAAACCACTATATTTGAAAATTGTTGTCAAATCGGATTAAATTAGTGTGAATCAGTCTTGTTCATCGGTTTGGTTGATTTGTTTTTTTTTACTGTAAATTTTTTCTTTTCTTTTAAAAAATAAATAATTAATTAATTATATATATTTTGCATTAATTATGCTATAATTTTTTGCATTTTAATTAATTATATAGATATTTATATATAAATAATTAAAATTTTGTATTTTAATTAATTATATATATATATATATATATATATATATATATATGTATAAATAATTAAAAATATATTTTTTGTTATATCCTAATTGAACTGATTGATCCTCAAAATCTTTAAACTCTCGCCTTGGCTGATTCATTACCTGGTCTAATTTTCTTAATGTTGAAAAGTTGAATTAAAAACTTATTTAAAGAGAAGAAATGTTGACCCACTTAAATATTTGATAGTAATAAATACTTTTGTGCAGATGGAGGATAACATACGATGACCGTGCAAAATACTTTAAATAAATTAAGGTTACGTCGTAAAATGTTTAGAAGATCAAACTAAGAACATATAGCAAAAAAAAAAAAAAAAATTGATCAACTAAGAAATATATAATATAAAATGGATTTAATTGGAATACATTGTCAATGTAAAATTTTTTTACACAGACATCCAATTATAAATTGCTATATCAGTAAAATTATTTGACATAACCACCCACTATTTGAATGGTCATGCATAAGGAAAGTGTTGATTGCATGACAGTATAAAAAAATTTTACACTATCAATGCACCTATATTAAACTCATATAAAATATCAAAAACATAAAAGAAACTTCAAAAATGTCCTAGATTGTGTACGTGCAAGAAAATATAATTCATAAAAACCTTGTATAAGGGTATTAATTAAGACGCTAGAAAGCAAGAGAGTTTCTTCAAATACTTCTGTTTTCTTTTGCTGATAGTTTTATATATGAAATATCAGAAATTAATGAAATATAACTGGTTGAGTTTCTATTTATAATTAACCATTTAAGAGTGTTTTTTATTTTTGTGATAAAGTATTTAAGTGTGTTTATTAAAAGCAAAAAGATTTAAGAGTACAAGTACTACTTCCGATGTAGTCATCTTATTCAAATCTTAAACACCTGAAAAAGGTGGCTGCATGCTGAAAGAATATCTTCTTGTTTAGAGCAGAATAACTGCAAAACCCTCACAAAGAACCCTTATCATTGCCCAATAATTAATTTTTTCTTTTATTATTATTACACGTTTTCGGGAAGAGGCATGATAACATCGAGATAGAGAACCGCATTGCCTTGCCTAGCATTCAAGTAAAGTATTCTTTAGAGCAAGAAAGTGTTATTTTCTCTTCTCTCGCATGGGACAACCGAGAAAAATCCTTAAACTAAATCAATGTTTGCACGAAAAGGAAGAACTAAATTCGAAGAAAACACAGCCACCGATGTGTATAAAAGTGACATAACTCGAGATTTCATTCTCCAAACAGGTGTGACAAAGTTCCTATAACAAAAGCAAAAGAGAATTAATAAAAAAAAAAAAAGCAAAAGAGAAACAAAGGGACAAAAAATGTCGTCGAATGAAGCAAATGTACAGCCACAATACGAAGATTTTGAGCCACCCATTGACTGGGATCATGACGAAGGAAGTCACACGCTCATTCTTGCGCTTCCAGGTTCAATTTCATTTTGTTTATGCCTTTAATTTTTTTTATAACAATAGTATTTTATAAATTATATTATAGTTAATTACACAACTCTAATTTGAAAATTACAAAATAAATACTTCTCACTATTCATTAGAAATAATTTATGACTGCAATGTTTTATCTTTATATTACTTTTAGAGTCATGTAACAATAAAGAAAAGATGTTAATTTGTCAATTTGTGAGACAGCTACTTTTACTCGAGGTGATTGAGATGAGTGGGAAATAAAAATTTAGATATAAACTTAGAATTTAATTTAAATGTACTGACAGTATAAACAGTTTTATACGGTTAACCAATAGAAATCGTAAAAAGTGTCAATTCATACAAATTACCATCCATTATAATGAGGGATCCACAATAATTTTTCACTTTTCTCTATTTCTATTAATTGATAGTATAAAATTATTTTACACTGTCAATGCATATCAATTAAACTCATAAACTTATGGTAAATGGATTCTCGGATGTCAAAATTTTACATAATATGATTATATGTAAGTTTTTATCATTGATTGGAAATGTGAAATTTTAGTTTGAGTCCTATAAAAGAATTTACTCAATAATAAAAATTTATATATATCATGAAGGAAAATGTTTGATAGTTAAAATTTTTTTCCAAATTTATTTATTAAAATAATATGGCATATATATTGACCCTTAAATGAGGAAGTGGCTCGTATCATTTTACTCTATCCAATCGCTCGTTTTCCATATTAAAAACCTAGTAATAAATTTTGGCAAAATAGTATTACCTGGTGATTTTGAGTAAAAGTTGTCTTGTGAATTAAATCATGAAATATTTTGTATACGTCTACTTTGATTATGCAGGATTTAGAAAGGAGCAATTGAGGGTGCAAATAACCTCAACCCGCATCCTAAAGTTGAGTGGTGAAAGAAAGATCAGTGAGAACAGATTGCGCAGGTTTTGCAGAGAACTACCCATTCCTTCTGATGCTGACACTAGTGCGATCGGTGCCAAGTTTGAAAGTGGGATCCTCTATATAAGGCTTCCCAAAGTGATCACTCCCATCAAACCAGAGTCACCAACACAATTAGAAGCCCCAAAGCTTCAGCAACAACCAGAACATAAGGCATCAAGTGTTCAAGATCAACAAAAGCCAAGAGTAGTGGACAAAGCTGAAGAACCCAAAACTGAAAAGACTGAGCCACCAACACCATCAGCAGCACCAGCACCAGCACCAACTCCAACACCCCAGGAATACAAGGATGATTCTCAAAGGAAGCAAGAGAAGGAGAAGGGAAAAGCAGAAGAGGCTGATGCAAGAAAAGTTGCCAAGGATGAGAGAGCAGAAGCTAGGATAATGGAGAAAAGGTCACCAACCCTAGAACCGGTTTCACGCCAAACTCAGGAGTATAAGAATGCTGTTTATGGTTTGGTTGAAGATGTTAAGAAGCAAAGGAAGTTGGCGAACTTGGTGGTGGTCTTCTTTTTGGCCTTGCTGTTTGTGCTCTACGTTAACAATGCAATCAAGTCATATTTTGGAGGAACCAAAAGCCAAGAGCTGTAATTGATTTCCTTAATAACATTGTTATTATGTCGATATATGTAGCATAAGATTTATATTATATCTGTATGTGTAGCTGCATATATTCAATAAGAGAATAAAAATATTTGAGAGATTTCTAGCTATTAGTATTCATTGAGGCTTCTATTAGTTATATACTTAATTATATTTCACATCAGAATTTCAGATGATTAGAGTCATCCATGGGTAAATAGCAGATCATATAAGAAAGGCTGAAATATTAACTTGATATCAGTCTAATATTGATCTCTACTTCATCTATATCAGAATAAACGTTTAGCCGGTATTGTTGTTATAGTACGCAACACGGATTTATACTATTTTTTCTCGACAATGGTGAATTTCATAACTGTTTGAAGATGGCTGCGACATATTCAAAGACATATTACAGTGATTAATGAGGAAAAGGAAAATGTTTCCTCTCAATATCTGAAATCATGCACCTGAATTACACCATAAAATAATTAAAAATGCTTTTTAATTAGTATGAACAAAGATTCTAATATGATATGCAAATTGAAAATTGATTTGCGTTTCAATTAGTTACCCAATATACAATTGCACCAACAAAGATGCAATAACCAATAGTACTACGTCAAGTAATTGGGCACCTTGCCTAAAACTATAAACAGATGTAGATGTATCTGAAAGATAACAAAGACCCCAATTTTAGGAACATCTAGAGGAACATCTAGAGGCCATTTGAATTGGCTTTTTTTTAAAAAAAAAAAAAATACTTATTTTTCTAAAAAAGTACTATTATAAATTTTTATTGATGTTTGGATAAAATTTTTAAAAAAAGTCAATTTATCATTTTTTTTAGAAGTTAGGAATACCTAACTTTTAAAAAAAGTTGAAATAGAAATGATTTTTAATAAAATTATCTTTGAACAATATCTCTTATTTTTATTTAAAATTATTATATATATCCTTCATTTCTTCTCCAGTATTAAACCCTATTTTTCTTTCCTTTTTTTAATGCCTTTTTTTTGTAATTTGGCTATAAAAGAATTATTTTTATTTTTTTATATCTAAATAGATTTATAAATATTTTTAATAATTAAAAATATTTCTCATATAATCTATCTAAATATAAAATAATTTTTTCTAAAAATTAAAGCCCTGCTAAAAAAAATTTAGAGAAAAAAGTCTTCTCTTTATAAGTTTATCTAAATGGGCACATATATTCGGTGTTTGTCTCACCTCCTTCCAATTTCCAAGTGTAAGATTGCTAAAGTGTTAACGTAGCGAATTGAAAGCATGAAAAATGGTAGGTCCAGTGAAGGTCAAACATTGTGATTGTAAAGTACCTACAGCACTTCAAAAAGGAGTAGGATACACCACAACTTCATCAAAATTTTATGCTTAATTAATTTGTAGAGCTTGTGGCATAACAAACACAGTGCTGTCAATCATCTTGACTTCCAGTAGTTAAGTCGTGTATATTTTTGTTAGTGAGAAAAGTACCACTATTGAACCGAAACTGAACAATTTCAACACTCAGGAAATAAAGGAGTGGTCCAATATCATTTATAGCAAACTCATGGCTAATCTGCTTAATTAAGCGTATTTGAGATAAGAGTGTTGTTATTAATTAACGTGTATCGATCGAATTATTAATCTATCAACTAATTAATATTTGTTAATAAGTAATAAACTAATAATTAATTCAACATTATAATTTATAAGTGTAGGTCGATGTAGAAATTAATTAATGACATAGCTACGTAAATCAAGTACAAAGTGGTCCAAATCTCTTCTATAAGCCACGACTAATTAAAAGTGGGTAAAAATCTCTTCTATAGGCATTCTACTTGCGGATGTCCATATATAGGGTGCATTTGTTTAAAATTATTTTGGTAAATAATCACTTTTTTTACTGAAAAAAATCAATTTTTATATATTTTAATAATTTTTTAAAATTCAACAGAATATCAAAAAAATCTGTCTTCAGTTTTTTTAGAAAAACCGAAAAAAATAACTTCTAAAAAAAATTAATTTTTAATTTTTTTAACTAAATATAAAATTAAAATTTTAAAATCACTTTTTTTTTTTAATTTTAAACAAACGCATCCATAGATGTACATGGAGTGCTCATGAGTCAAGTTGGGACAGGAAGTTGACCCAATCCTAACTTGATATTTTGATTGAACCCATTTTTTAGACTTAAAGTTGACCTAATTATGACCCAATCAATAATGAAATTAAGATTAGCCTAGCTTAAAATCAAATAATTGTATGAACTTAAACATTATGTATGGTGAAACAATAATATTTTATTAGTAAAAATTAAAATTCAGGAATTTTTTACCATATATATTTTCAAACATAGTATATTATTATAAAAATATACTTCAATAAAAAAAAATATGCTTATGTATATGGCATTAATCTAGATTAAAAATTTTATAATTTATTATCAATATTTTAAAAAAATAAATTTTAAAACATTATATCATACTGTTTATACACACTGGATCAAGTTGGAACAATTTGAAATATATACATCAATTAATTTTAAATAACCTAACCCAGCCTAATTAACTTTGAGCCAAGCCGAATCATTGGACCGGCTTAGGTCATAAGCACCCTAATTGTATGGATGGTGGAATTCCAGTGTTAGCCTCAATTAAAAATTCAATCACATGATTACATATTGAAATGAAGTTATTAAATCATACTAAAAATTCTTTGGTTTACGAAAATACCTGATTTCATGATAGAAATTTTATCGGTTCACTTTATTTAGACTTTTTAGCCTGTCGCTCTCTCCCCATACTAAGTTGTAGGTTTCATTGAAAAAAAAAAAGGGGGTTAGACTTCAATTTAAAAGAAGAATATGAATTCAAAAAGGGTTAAATTTCACTTAAAAAACACCTGAACTTTATCATATACAACTATCTGACGTACCTAAACCTAGATGTTACTGAACTCACTCCCATGGCTCTGTTTTCATATTATTTACTCATTTACTAATTATTCGCAAACGAGTTGTCTTGTTACAAATAAATGCAGCACTTGTCCTATTTCGTTATTTACAAAAATTGTTAACAGAAACACTTAACAAGATACCTCCTTTATAGTTGTTTTAATTTTCTCTTAACTTGTTCGGAAGATACTACTTGTTATTGGAAGACATAAACAAACAAGAATGCAATGTTTTTTAATAAGTATACCGTTATTTTTTCTTAGAAGAAGTTAGATTCTCTATTATGGAAAAGCTACTCAAAAACCAGGATATGAGTCATTGAAAAGTTATACTGTTAATGTAATTTAAAAAAAAAACACTATACAATATAAAACAGTAAGTTAAATAAATGGATCACAGAATTCGCAAATATTATTAAAAAGCGAAAATCCTTATCTTTGCCCCCAGAAAAGATTTGCATTGAGGAAGAGAAACAACCAATTTTCGCTACGAGGTTTTAGCATCGCCAAAACGAAAGGTCACCGCCTCTCTGAGACCAAAGTATATCATTTTTCTTAAAGTCAATGACAGAGAAACAAATGTTTGCACGAAAAGAAAGCAATAATTAAAAGCAAAACAAATCACAGGAACTAATAGAATTTGCGTGCAAAATGCATAGTAATCTCCCATTGATGTGTATAAAAGCAACATTTCCTGAGCTTTCATTTTCCACCAAAAGAGATAATAATAACATAACAACCCAATAGCAAAAGATCAACAACAAAAGGCAATACTATGGCACAATCAATAGCACCTAACCCTGTTTACCAAGATTTTGAGCCATTTTTTGAATGGACTGAAGACGAAGGGAGTTCCACCCTCATCGTAATGCTGCCAGGTAACTTGTTTTCAGCTTCAATCCATTGGGATTCTTCTTTTTTCAAAATTCTTTTACCCCATCTTTGAAATCTATATATCAAATAAATATATGGTATATTTCATATCATGATATATCTCTTAAAAACTAAAGCTAATATTTATATATATATATATATATATATATATATATATATATATATATATATATATATACATGTCTCTATTTTTCTCTCGATGCACCCTCATATGAGAGAGTCATATTATAACAAGGACACAAATTCTGCTTCAAAATATTTTTTGAAAAACTATATCAACATAAGAATTTAATTCATTCATAAACTATATTGTACACATGTAATATGCGATGATATGTAGTTCCATAATTGTTTATAGTGTTAATTGGTTGAAGTTCCATTTTATTAATATATAATCTCAATTCAATTCATATTAAACAGGATTTTATTTCTCCCATTCAAAAACGATACATTTATCATGTTCATCTATATACACTTTCAACATATATATATATGTACAGGATTCAGACGGGATCAACTGAAGATTCAAGTGACCTCAGCTCCTGTCCTGAGGATCAACGGTGAAAGAGAGGTCACTCCAAATGTATGGCGCCGTTTTGCCAGAGAATTCTCCATCCCTCCATATTGTAACCCCGATGAGGTCAGTGCCAAGTTTGAGCGTGGCATGCTATATGTCAAGTTCCCCATCCTGCAAGCCACCCCTTCTAAGCCACAGGAAGAAGAAGCAATTGCAAGCCCACCAGAAGAGCCTAAGCCCGAGCCTAAGGCTGAGCCTGAGCCTGAGCCTGAGCCTGAGGCTAAGCCTGAGCCTCTGTCACAGGCTGAAGAACAAAAGTCACAGCAGAAGGAGAAAGAACCAATCAAAGATGAAAAAGAGAAGAGCAAAGAAGCAGCATCAATTGAAGTAGCTGCTGGCGATGATAAGAAGGTGAGAACTAATGGGGTGTCTAAGACAGCAGAAACTGCAACCCGCTCTAAGGCTCATGAGAAAAAAGGAGCAAAGATGGCTCAAAGGTTGAAGACAAGGGTGGTAGATTTCACACTCAGTTTGAGATCAGCTGATGATAGGGATGTTAACCAATGCTGTGGTGGTTTGGTCACAGGGCTTAGGAGGCCCAAGATATTAATGAACATAATTGTTGCCATCTTATTGGTTATGGTGCTTGGGACATATGTCAAAAATGCATTCAAGTCATCTCAGGGAGGATCAAAGTTCCAGGAATTCTAATTCACACATATGTATGTTCAGTTCATGCTTTGTAAAAGCATAATTTCAATAAAGGAGGAATAAAAAGAACATTTTTTATCGATGAAGGTTGCCGACAATTAGTACTGTATATGTATTGTGCTCATGAATTGTGCAATTCTTTTCATATCTGATGTGATATAACACTTCATTTTCTTTTCTTTTAAGCAATGTTATTTCTACTCTTATATTTGTCTTTATCATCTACCTTTTGAAGGGTTTAATAGGAAAAATAAAGAGCAAAAGGGGGAGGTGAAAGGGAAAGTGAGTTTCTCTCACTCCACTTTTTTCCATGAAAGATAATGTAAACAAAGGTGTAGTAACCTAATTATAGGTGGAGCAAATTAACTTTTATCTTATCTTACATGTTTGATAGAATTACTTCTGAATTATTTGTAATTGAGTCTTGATCTTAAAACCTCAATTTAAGAAGAACTAATAAATTTTTGCTTTTTGGTTCGTCCATACTCAATTTTAAAAACAGAAAATCAAACATGTTATTAAAACTACTGCGATTGTGCCACACCATATAGTAATAGAAGGACTCGGGTTTACGAGTACACCTACCGCTAGTTCATCTAGACTGAGGTTCAAAAACAAGATTACATTGTGTAAAATGTTATTCGATCGGTTAGATGTCAGATTATCTCGTTGCAATTTATAACTAATAAATTAATTTTATGCATGTGTTAGTGCATGGTCACGATAAAAATATTTGCGTCGTGCGACACATCCAAATTGAAATATTTGAATCCTGTGGTATACAAATACATGCATGCAAGCCGGGTCATGTCGAACGAAAAAAAAACGTAGTAAATTTTTTTTTTTTTTTTTGGTAGCAAAATGTAGTACATATTTACTACCATATAAGTGTGCTTTTACAGAATTTTTAGGAACTGACTTTTGGTTGTTCGTCTAGAAAACACGTGACAAAGATACTTAAGCATATATAGCATATGAAGTTATCTCATATCAATACCAGGTAGCAGAAGCACGGCCCTATAAATTTGTATGCTTGTCTACCATTAATATACAAAAGGGGTAATTGTTGCACAGGTTTTATCCTCATAAACTCTTCAAGTTCTAAGATAATCTCATATATTCGTTATATACTATATATATATATATATGTATACAGTTTATTGTAGAGGTTGTGGGTAATCTTTTATCCCGCTCAACATATAGCCTCGTGACTAGTGTTTAATTAGGACCAGATTGCTGAGTTTAGCTTTTTATTTTATGTTTTGGTAGCTCGGCATCATTTCAATGGTGCGGTTTACACTGATTAGATTAAATAGTAGAGACGCAAGAAGGTCACTGTGGTTGTTGTTGTATATATGCTTTTCGTGGATATGAGCCGTACGTTGGTGTGATTAAACAGCATAATTATAAATCTTAATCTAACATTATCCGATCCCATAATAGGAAGGGGTCTGTTATGTTTGATTAATATGAACTAGTCGTGTATCAGAAAATTTTAAAAACGAAGGAACACTCAATATCATGATTTTAAAAAAATATCTTAGACAATGAGTTACATTATTTAATTGAAGATAATATTGAGGCACAAAAAATACAATACTCCTTCACATAAATATACAATATATTATCTTATTTCAATATGTCTCATACTATATCTACATAATATATTAAAAAAGCATTCCCCTAGACAATATTACTTTCATTTTTTTTCATTGTTTTTTTCGTGAAACTTGATCTCAATAGAGAGCAGGACTACGAGACAAGAATTACATGAATGAAGATCAATCCTAAGCAGTAAGCAGCTATTATGTCCTGCGCTGGAAGGAAAAGCTTTGTCGGCAAAAGATATGCACTCAGAACAAAATCTTCTGCATTAAGGTTTTAGCATTACGAAGGTACGAGGTCACCTCTCTTTTTTAATAAAGCATATTATTTTTCTTGCTGCTGACAGACTAAAGTCCCAAACACTACACGAAAAGAAAGTAATAAAGCAAAAACAAAATATAGCAATTAGAATATTTGCATGCAAATGCGTGCATACTAATCTGCCATCATAAGTATAAAAGAAAACATAACGAGCATTTCAACACTCAGAGAAGAGGCAAAGATAAAAATATACCTAGAACACAAAAGCAAAAGAAAAACAAGGGCATAAATGGACACAAGGACACAACAAGCACTTGATCGTGTTTATGAAGACTTTGAACCATATTATGAATGGGCTAGAGATGAAGGGCGTTTCACTTTTATGCTACCAGGTATATATATGCTTGCTAATTCAAGCTCAAACTCTACCATCAATCATATCAATTTATTAGGTTACCATATATTATTGTAAGTAATATGCAAAATATTGATGAATTTTTATCGCTTTTGATCTCAATTTATAAAGAGTTTAAATTCAATGCAACTTTAGTGCAACGGTTTTCTAAGTTATTGAAAAAAAGTTAGATTTCTTAAATAATAGTTGTAATTGTAAATTGTGATAGCAAAGTTTCACAAGAATTTTCTTTTCGTTCATTCATAATTTTATTGCATCTAAAATCAAACTATCCAGTTTCCATAAAAGAAATGTTCTGAATATACCAGCATTTGTCAAAGATTATAGTTTTATTTTTTTTTTAAAAAAATCCTGATTACTTGCAATTTGCAAACGTGTTTTGCAATGCTAAGCCTCCCTCCCAAACAACAAAAAAAAGAAAAAAGAAAAAAAGAAACTACATTTAACTTTCAATCAATGTGTAACATTTAGTTAAGTTTAAAATATGCCTCATTCAATTACACAATAAAATGACATCACTATCTTTTATAGTTGTGTTATATAAAAAGTATTATTCCTCATACTTTTTTTTTTATAATTCTAATAATCTTTAATTGAGTGGTTTAGTTTCTTAAGTAAGTATGCTGTAAAATGGTTTTACGACTAGAATGAAATGATACTTTTGAAAAAATAAAATAAATTTTAGTGTTTTTTTTTAAAAACCTCAAAGAAGGTGGCTATAATTTTCTCTATAATAGCAAAACTATAGCTTTTTACATGGTAAAAATCTCAATGTAACGGGAGCTAAATAACAAAATGATTTTTTTATTCCAAAATACTTATAATTCATTTCAGAATAATAATTGACATTAAATAAGTCTTTTGCTAACTGGAATGAGCAACGGTAGCTGGAGAAAAAAAAAATAGCATCAGTGAAACTTAAAAAGTTTTAATTCATAGATGAGATTTCTTTCCCCCCAATCTTATATTTGAGAAGAATCCGTGTAAGAGTTCTATATGCAACTATAATAAACGAACAGAAATAAGGTGACACAACTGGTGTCGAGTTTGGTGCTTATTCATAAATTTTTATTATTGATTAAGAAAATGAAACCTACCTTAAGTCCACGCTAAAATCTAATCAATAGTAAAAATATAAATATAATCAAATTATGTAAAATTTTTATATAAAAAAATTCATAACAAAAAAAGATAAAGAAAATCGTCTAGTTTTAACCTGCAGGATTTAAACGGGATCAATTGAAGGTTCAAGTGACACCAAAACCTGCCCTAAAGCTGAATGGTGAACGACAAATCACTGGGAACAGTTGGTGCCGTTTTGACCTAGAATTCTCCATTCCTTCTGACTATGACTTAGAAAACGTGAGTGCCAAGTTTGAGTTTGAGGGTAGCAAGTTACATGTCAAATTTGCCAAACTGGTTAAGCCTAAGGAAACAACAAACCCCCTAGAAGAGACTTCAAGGCCTAACGAACCATCACAAAATGCTGCTCAAGAGGTAACCCCAAAAGCAAAAGAAGACAAAGTTGAAGCAAGGACTAATAATGAAGTCTCTGATCAAAACATACCACAGAAGGAGAAGGAGCCAAGTGATGCACAAGAAAAGAGCAAAACAAAATCAGAAGCTAGCATGGACAAGGTGGCTCAGGTGGAGGGCAAGACTAATAATGGCATAACTGAGAAAATTGAAGCAGCAACTACTAAAGCTCCTGAAACCAAAGATGCCAAGCCTATCACAAGATTCAAAACTAGGCTTTTGGATTTCACTCTCAGTTTAGGACCATCTAATCGGGTTTACAATGAACAACTCAGAGACTTGGACGCCAAGGCTAACAAGCAGAAGAAATTGGTGACCTGCGGCATGCTGACCTTATTGGTTGTTGGACTTGGGCTTTGTGCTAAAATTGCATTCACATCATCTCATGGAGGATCAAAATTCCAAGAGCTGTAATTTCCTTCCTCAAGTACATGCACATGTGACGTAACAGTGTATTCATATGCGTGTAAATGCATAAATTCAATGAAAGAATGAAATTTTTAAAAGGTATAGACTTTTGATAACTACATTTCAGCTCAGTTGCACCATAACCGAATTATTTGTTTTATAAACAAACATATCCATTTCAGTAAGATACATGAAAATTCTGCCGCATCACCGTATAGGTTTCCAGTGTCTTTCTCTCTATAAAGGGACAAGGGGGCACAGGAAAGAAAGGGAAGCAAACAAGGAAATATAGACAACTTTACCTACAACAGGAACAAGATACATCAGTGCCACCACCAGTGGCTAACTTATGACTCCGTTCCCACACATCTGCTGCATCAGCATGAGGTACATGACGAGGATGTTTTTCTCTCTTTTCTCCCCTGAGCTGCTTTAAACCATGCTTAAGTGCTGGCAATAATGCTTCCATACACTCAGCAACAGCATTTGGGTTTCCAGGCATGTTAATGATCTGAATATCAACAAATCAAGGACCATAACTTAGCCAGTAAATACAAGTCTAGAAGACACTACAATTATATGTCTAGATCCATGGTGAACTAGTTACAGCAAGCAATTAAAATAAAACTTTCCTTAACTACGTACGATACAAGCATTATTGTAAAATGCATAGAAAGCGATAGTCCCAAAAAGCAATACCGATTATACAATTTCAATGAAGGGGAAAAAACAGTGGAGATATTAGGCACAAACTTTGGCGATTATCCTTTCCATACATTGTACGTTTAAAAAATACGTCAATATAATTGGGCGTTTTTGGCTTACCAAGGTTGATCCTCTGATTCCAGCTGCAGCACGTGAAAGCATTGCAAATGGGGTCACCTATTTATGCAGAGAAACCAATAATAAAGACAGTTAAGAAATTTGTTTCACTGGAAACAGTTGAAGTGACAAATCAATTATGCATTTTAAAAATCAACAAACACTTGTTCCAAACCTACCTGTGAAGTAGCCCCAAGAATGCATATTACATTTACATATTTCAGCATGCAGAAAATTGAATCATTTAAACAGACAGAAGAGAAAACCAGAAAATAAAAAGTTGATCTTCCTTTTAATATAGAATAAATGAGTAATGCTACTTCCACGAACTTAAATGTGCAAGCTCCTCACAAAATCATTTTTTGTTTATTTACAACTTATTTCATGACTTTGTTATCAACTGAATGCATTTCAGTTATTACTTCTCTGAACAATCGAGGCATTTGTGAATAGAAGTTCACAAGGTAGAATTATACTATATATATTGGTTCACCATGTAAGAAATCACATAGCCACAATGGCAAGGACTGATGGCAGACTGAGCAACCCAACCAATCAGTGTGGTAGTCTGGTTGAGTTCATTGAACACTAATTTGGAAAAATAACACTAATAAAAAAGGAACTGAAGAATGTAAAGAAAATGAGAAACCAAAATACAAAAGTCATAACTAGAATTACACATATGACCAACATAAGCATAGCAGTCCATACCTTTAAACTCTCTTGCATCATTACGTACAGAAGACCGGGTGTTTCTTTCTCAATCAACTGTTTTGTAGCTTCTGGTGTTACATCCCGTAAGGTAAAGCCAGTCCCACCTTGATTGGCAAAAGAAAATAAAATGGAAGTCAACTCAACAAAACTAAACTTTCTGACTTTGATAGGGAAACTGATGACTTAGATAGAAATGTACCAAGGGTAAGTATAAGATCCACGTGTTCAATATCACTCCATCTTCTTAGAATGTCCTGAATTTTTGCCACATCATCTGGAGCCACAGCAGTTGCTACAACTTTTGCTCCTCCTAGCCTTTCTGAAGAAGAATTAATAACAGAAACAGCCCTGGGACCACTGTTTAAATGTAAAGGAGTCAGCACACTTTGATGCTTACGTACATAAATGACATAATTTTCTCACTTTAAAATGTTCGTGATTTCTCATAAGGGGAAAATACTATCGATAAAATCAAAGTTTGGCTTGAAGGAATTTCTCGAAGAACTTCACTGTAATAAATTCAGACAATTCGCAAACAAATATCACAGGTGACAGTTCTAATAGTTGACTTGTATAAATTTCTTTTTACAGACTCAACTTGAGACAGAGTTCCAGCATAAAGGCTACACTAATTTGAAATCAATAGCATGCACGTAAAGAAGAATGAAAGGAGGAACGAAAGATTGTTTCAAGTGTCAACAGCTACGTTCTCAGTCTTCTTTTGTTTGTTTGTTATTAAACTACCGCCCCCCCCCCCCCAAAACCAAAAAAAAAAAAAAGGGAAAGGAAAAAGAAAAAGAAATGCCAGAGTCTTTCAGTTTGGGTAAAATTTGGTGAAGGGCTTCAAAAGTCCTCAGCCAGTTTGTAAAGCAGTAGACACTCAACATGTTTGAGAAAGAGATAATGAAGAATAGACGAGACAACAAAAAAGAAAGCACGATCATACCACATGCATAAAATCCTGATAAACCAATTTCAAGTGTTGGATACATAGGATTTGTGGAAATTCAATAAGAGTAATGATAATATAAACTTAGGTTTACGGTGAACTCTACATATGGAAACATCTCAACCATTCAAGGCATAACTTAAAGTAATAAATATATAAATATTATATAATCAATGGTTGAGATGTTTCCATGACTCGGGTTTATCGCGAACCAGAGTCTATATGAACATTTTTCATTCAATAAATGATGCCTCAGCCTGATACCATACCATGCAGACAAGGTTTTCTGCAATCAAAAGAACAGTCCATGGTCTACACTACAACAGATAATGCCCAAAACAGAAATTCAGATCCTGCTTCAACTTTGAGGCTGTTGCAGAACACTCAGTACATTCAATGCCCCTCTTGGCATTGACTAATATCAAGTTTGCTCTTTAATTTTGCATCAACTTAGTGACCTCTTTCAAACAATGATTCAAAGAGGTGTATCTAGATGCTGTTCAGCTTTATCCAACTGTGAAAGAGATGATTTAACATCTATGACAACAGTGGCTTATATGACTATTTCAACAGTGTTCAAATGCTGTTGCAGAGGATATACCAAATCCAGATCTAGCTTTAATGAGAACACGTGCTACATTGCTTACCATCCACTGAAATTTTTTCTTGAGATTGGAAGAGTAAACTAGATGCACTCAAATTAAAACATGAAATTCCTACTTAACCTTATAGGTCCAGAAGAAATATGTTGAATATGGGATCAATAACCATTTTCATGATTTTATAATGTAGCAGTTACTTATTAAAAAAACAACAAAACAAAACAAAAACAAAAACAAGTGATGTGAGATTTCAGCTTTTGCAAGATTTCATCAGAAGCACCTAGAAGCTGCTACATCTAGAAGTTGCAAAAGATACTTAAGATCTTTATAAACACACAAATACCACAAATTGACAAAAATCAATTGAAGTGCTCTGCTTATTCTTAAATCAAATCCAAATAGGCTATAAAAATGCTCCCTAATCTTCCCGTGTCTATGTCTCTTAGTTTGCATGCACCATATAAAATATAAAAAGAAGACTAATACCTTCGATCTGGACCAGCCCCCATAGCAACTGTATCACTTACTGTAAGAATAGCCACTCTGACTTCAGCATCCCCTGAAGAATATGTAGTTGTTCTATGTGATTTAGTTCCTGGCAAAACAACAGCTGAAGGGTCTGATGGCATACCATTCTCGCCGAAAGCCTGGGGTCCTAGGTCAGAAATTATGACAGCTGACACAGGGGTCCCTGCAGAAAGTACACTGCCTGTTGGTGGTAACTCCAAAAAGGCATTAGCTGACTTCATACTAAGTAGTCGACTACTCATCTGATGGCCAGTGCTCTCAGCAACAAAACTGAAATTCATGGGCAACAAAAAATGTTCACTCATTAGACAGACCAGATTAGATATAGCAACTAAGCCTTGCCATTAGCCCCCACCCCCAATTTTTTTTTTTTAAAAAAAAAAGGAAAAGAAAAGAAAAACACACATACAATAGAGAGAAGAGATCTGGGTGTAGATTCTGCAAAACAAAACAATTCACCAGCAACTTACCCAGGACTGCTTGTTCCATCATTATCAGTCCATATAACAGTGGCACGATGATATTCCGGTCTAAATGGATCTGTCTTTATGGGCTGACGAAGCCGAGCTTGTACCCTGAACAGAAAATAAATTAAATGAATAAAAGTAAAAGCAAGTAGACCATCTTAAAAACATTTGTACTTTAGAAGTTTATGAAACCTTAGATGATGTGGATTTATCCACCCTGCAAGCTGGCGTATTGCAGGGACCACAAAGAGATTGAAGCAAACTAAAGAGCTAACAGGATTTCCGGGTAATCCAAAAGCTAAAGTTTTACTTTCATTTGATTGAAAGTCAACCTCTGCAAATGTCAATGGCTTGCCTGGTTTAAGAAACACCTGGAAGATAAGATAAATCCTAAATTAAGATAATATGATATACAAAATCATACTCATCAAAGCATTAGACAGACAAATCTTTACATTTTACTAGTTCTGCAACTACAACATACACAGTGCATCCATGGCCCAAATTACATGATGCCAGAGTCTTCTTAACAAATGAGAATCAAACAAAAGCATGACACAACCTTGTTGAAATGTACTTGTCCTCGCTTTTCTAGCAAAGGCCTGATAAAATCTTTGTCTCCCATCGAAACACCTCCTGAAGTTAGAAGAATATTAATTCCAGAAGCAAAAGCATTATTCAAGATCCTTCCTTGAACTTCTTCGTCATCCTTGGCAATACCAAGGTCCAGAACTTTGCATTGATGCTGTGCTGCAGCTGCCAGCAGCATGGCACGATTAGAGTCCCTAATCTGCATAGGATCTATATTAGCTTACATTCATTTTAACAACATTTACCAAGCAACTGTTGTGAACTATTTACAAAAATTGAAACAGATAGCCAGTAGTTGAACAATGTGGTAAACCAAGTGCCATGTTGTACGACAATTTTAAACAATAATTTGATCATAGTAAGAGATTAACATTCAAAAATTATATAGTTATAATCCAAGTGCCATAACAGGTTTAAGCATCAAATGCTCAGCATCAAGTGAGCTGATTAAGCATTAAAGGTCCATGTACATACCAACAATATCAACTATAAAAATTTAAAATTATAGAGCTAGTTTAAGCCTCATTGTTCAACACATTACCAATACTAAATCAAAGCAAACAACCAAATTAATGTCAGCAATATTTCTACTTTCTAGGTTGATTCAGATAGTGATTTTGTAAGATGCCCAAAACATTGTGATTTTGTTGTGTGATCTGATAAGTATTAGTACTTAAAAACAGGGGTTGGGGAGGGGCTATGATGAATACCAAAAATCAGCAAGTTAATGACCCACTAAAGAATATCTCCAAATAGAAATTCTTTCTCAATTCATTTTAAGTCATTGTCTCCACTCCACAGTTTGCTCCCAGTAAAGTATCTTCACAAAAATTTTATAAACTCATCTTACAAGTCCTGGTCCTCTATAACAATACCTGACCACGACTAAGATGCCCAGTAGTTGGCTCTACAAGCTCATCTCCAGTGGAAAGTACAGCAACTGCTGGAGTAGGGTATACCTGCATCAAAGCATTATTTCCGATCATTACACATACCAATAGTGGAACAGTAAATATGACAGGACATATCAATGTGCCCTGCCACTAGGAATGAAATAAAAGGTATGTGCCATTATGGCGAGAAGCTTGTTGGTTACAGGTTCCAAGAACTCTCTTAAAGAATACCTTCACCATTGTTACACCAACTGTAGCAAGCAAGCCAATCTCTGAAGCACCTAATCTTTCTCCAGTTGTTAATATACTTGCATCTTTCTCGATATCAAGTCCCTGTCAATGATTTCTTTTAGATAAACTAAAAAACCACATATCATTAAATAAAACTAAGCAATGAATGAACAAAGCAACAAAAAAATTCAATATTATAATACACATAAATCGAACTTAAAATTAGTGAACAATGAAATGATGTCGAATTTGATGCCATTAAATATGTTATCTTAAAATTGAGTGAGCTTCACTCAACCCAAGTTAGCTCATGAGAGAAGGTTGCCCAAGTATTTATAAAGGTTGTTTAAACCATATCTTTAGTCAATGTGGAACACACACTTCCTCACGCCCAAGAATGAACATTTAAAGCTTGAAGTTTGTAGAACTGGACATTTGCAGGTAATCCAACATAAAGCATAAGATAGGCTCTAATACCATCTTAGAATTAAGTAAGCCTAATTCAACAACAAAAGCAGCTCATAGGGGGAGGGTTGCCCAAGTACATATAAAGGCTATCTAGGCCATAACTCTGGCCGATGTAAGACTCTAGCATGGTACATGTGATTATTTCATGTGTAGAAAGTAAAGTATGAAGCCAATTTGTGGTAAGTGGAGTATTGATAGGTCAGAGAAAAAGCATAAGGTGATGAGTAAACACAAAAATAGAAAAATGAGGTGAAAATGGTAATGAAATAGAATTTGGTGGACAAAAGTTTAGGTTGAGGAAAAAAGTCACCCTAGTGCGGGCATCATGCCACCGAGCTTATCTAGCATTTACAGATATATTTACAAATCACCCACCAACGGGAGAACTTGAAAATTGAACCTAAGTTATGGCAATGTAGGAGCAGAAAATCGACCAAGTAAACCAACCCCCATTGGCTAAGAACTTAGGTATTTGATTATAGAAAAAGAGGGACACAAGCATAGTGACCATTACGCTCAAAGATACACTCAAAGAAAAGTGACCATCACACTCATAGAAAAACAGAAAACTAATAGAAACACTCCCAAAAAAAAAAAATTGACGAAGAAAAGATAACATGGGTCATTTGAGAGATCGAAACCTCCCATCGCATCCCACACCCGGTTCCTGCTTGCTTTCTTCTGTGTCAACCCCCAACACACACACACACACACACACACACACACACACACCAAAAAAACAAAAAAAAAAAAGGGGCTCTAAACATATATTCCCACACACACACCTTTACTCTTCCCCTCTCTCTTACTGCAACCTCAATGTGTTAAGCTCCAGCATATTAGCATGAATATTCTCAATATTCCCTATACTGTCATCCTTGCACCCATGGACTGTGATTCACACCCTGCTTTCCTACCCTTCCCCACATACACATTAGTATCAAGGGGTATAACATAGTGTTGCCGCAATCATCAAACACTGTATGTGTTATACTCAATATTATCACAAGAATAACTCTATAGGAGTGACAAGCACATACCACTCGTCGTATATCTTGGCCTTTGGTAGCTTTTACCAATATTCTCACCTGCTTCGGCTCACCTGAAGCATTGTCAACCTTTTCAGTATCCTCAACCTGAACAACTGCATCAGCACCATCAGGTATGGGCCCTGAAAAAATGAAAAATCAGAAGATTAACCATAAACCAACAACAAAAACACGTCTCACCACAAAGCAAGATTAAAAAAGAAAAAAAAAAGAAAAAAAGTTGGATATGAAATTGCCTCACATATCAAATTTTAAATGCCAACAAACACTCCAAGCCTAGTCCAACTCTTTGAATATGTTTACAATTACATAGACTAAAATTTAGACTTGTATTATTAAATTAAACAAGAGGAAAAGTCTTGGCGGCTGATACAACAATAAGATTGCTGTCTAGCCATAGGTTCATATCCAAAAAATAGCCTCTTCGCTTGCGAGGGTAAAGTTGCGTACATCTATACTCACATATACCCCCACCAAGTGGGAACCTTGTGCAATGGACTGCCTTTTTTTTGTTATTTACTCAAATAAACATCAATCCTAATTACAAACACAACAACAAAAGAATAATACAAATAAAAAATTGAGGAAAAATATTATGAAGAAAAGGGAAACCTCCAGTGGTAACATAGGCTACAGTTCCAGGGGTGACAGTAACACCAAGACCATCATTCCCAGCTCTTGATTCAGTAATAACAGGATATTCCCCTGGCCCATCTGCAGCAACCACTGCATAGCCATCCTGACCCAACAACGACAACAACCCATTCTTCATTCATCAAAAGTTGAAAGAAAAAATATACAAAATAATAACAGAAAAAGACATGAAAGAGAAAAACAAAAACAAAACAAAAAAGTGGGAACAAAGAGTGTTTAAGGTGACCTTGACAGAAGCAGGGTAAGGAGGCAAAGGGTCAGGGGCGCGAACATCCTGGGCGAGGACCTTGCCAAGGGCATCGTGGAGGGGAACCGTCACTGCTGGAAGGCGTTGTGAGGCATTTAGGACAGTTTTCAGAGCATCGGCCACCGAGATCATTGTTTTTGTTCCTTGGGCTTATCACCCCTCCGCATATAGAGCGGATACACTCTCAACTACACTGTTCCTCCGCGTCTGTTTTATACTTGTTCACGTGTGTTGATTTTGCGTTGAAACGTGTGCGGGTAATTTTTTTTTACTTGAATAATGCTTTTTAGTACGAAAACCACTTTCGCACTATTGTTTGGAAGGATTTGATTAGCCACCCATGCGCAGCTTCGAGCCACCTCTGCCTTACTTTCTCTCTCTCTCTTCCACTTTTATCGGTATTTGATTGGTTATTAAAGCCCTTTGTACGTGTTTTGATGAAATTTCTTCGTGCTAAATAGCACCGCTATCTTTTAAAAAAATAAAATTGTAAAAACAATACTCTCGTAATTTTAAAAAATTGAGCATTTACTATTATTTTCTATTTTAATAAATATACTTTTTGAGATTTAAATTTGTATTCTCGTTCTTACGAAAGGATTAAGTTACTTAGTCTATCTTTGGATGTGCATTGAATGAAGATGGAATCGATTTTGGGATGCCAAAATTGATCTTATAATTTTTTGTGTTGTTTAATTTTAAATTTTCAGAATCAATTTTTATCTTTAGAATTGATTTTAAGAGAAGTAAAAATTTTTTATTTTTTATTAGAATCATTTTTAGAAGAACTATCAAATATAAATTATTTCATTTCAAAATCAATTTTATTTAAATTAATTCTATAAAATTAATTCTCTTTAAAATCAATTCTACAAAGATAGAATCAAACACGTTATTACTCTTGTCCAACACTTTGTTGGTTCCAATAAGTTTATTTTAAGATAAAATAATTTAAAAATTTAATTTCTATTCATTTTTTTAGGCCGTCACCTAATAAAATTATGAAAAAATGACAAGTAATATTATAAGTAAATAATAAATTATAATAAATAATTATTTATTATAATAATTATTCATCATAATATATTATTTTTTATAATTTATCAATCGACAGTATAAAATTAGAAATTAATCACATAGTTTAAAAAATAATTAAATTTTAAAATTACACTGTGATTAAATGTGTATTTATTAGTTAAAAATTAAATTAAGGGAAGTTTCACCCCCATCTAATACATTTTCAGACTTATTAGCACCAAGGTACTCGCCAATCACTAGCAAAAATAGGGCCCACAAGCTTTTGTTCTTTTTATCATGAATATGCCTAAGATATGGTAATATATACAAGGAGGAAGTCGACGAAATAAGCCAAATTTTATTGGCCCTTTCATACTTGTTTAGGACCACTGAGGCATTGTCCTTTATGACCACTGCCCTTGACGCTGTAGAGGGACACAATCCTAATTTTGGTAGCTTAATTGCGTCCTTCCCAGTGAAATTCATTGTCAAGGCTCATGGAGGAGGGAAAAAAAAAAATCTTCCTCCATGTAACATTACCACCATCAAATCATGTTGGTCCAATCATTTTTACTACTCTCATGAAAAAATTTGGATGGTGTGAGATTCATTCTTTTGGCGGATACAAGTATTTCTCCAATTTTGAGGGGTCGGTTCGTTTGTTTTTTATTCCCCCAAAAATTCAGCTATCGTATGCGTACATGTTAAAGAAAATGGAAAAAGTTTGAACGATGTAGACACTTTTGGTATTTATCTTGCATATTCGGTGGGGTTCAGAACACCTAATAAAAATGACCCCATAGCATAGGAATGTGCCATTTCGACTTTAACACATGGTTTGTGCTTGCGTATGAGAGTGTATAGTCAAATCCAATCCATCAATGTGTCTTTTTTTTTTTTTTTTTATGTGACAATCCATCAATGTTTAAGTTAATTAAAATAGATAACATTTATTTCACTTAAATAAAGACTTAAATATAAGTATAGCATCACATCAATATATATACCTCGAAAATTATGATGTATAATACATCTTGTAATTTAATGGTATAAATTTTATTGTGTATTAATATACCACTTAGTTAGGATGAACTATAATAATTTCTCAATTTTGGTACAGACTTAAAATATACAATTAAATTATTTTAAAAGTGATTAAATTTTATTTACATGATTTTGGAAATATTAAGAATAACCCAAAAAAAAAATTTGTTTAATTTTAGGATAATTTTATTTAATTTCAAGATCATGCAAATAAATCAAAAAATATTTTGTCATACTCTAAAATTATTAAGAATATCTCCAATAAATTCTATTTAATTGTAGAATCATATAAATAAATTTTGGTTACTTTTAAAATTACATTTAATCACTTTTCAATGTCTGGCCAAATTTAAGAAACTACTATAATATATCACAGATAATTAGTGTATCAATATATTATCAAATCTACAACATTAGATTAGAAGGCATAGTCATACATAACATAGAAATTATTCTCGAAAAGGGTGGATAATTAACTAGAATAACATGTGCTATAGCAATTTTTTTTTTTTTTTGAGGAGTAGGTACTATAGCAAAATTGACAGCAAAAGATAGGAAATCAACCACATTAAAATTACCTTATGAGAAGGTTGGTTTAATATCTAAAAACTCTTCAACAACAGTTGGACAAACAAAAAATGTTGGGATAAATCAAAAGAGTTTGGGTAGATCCATGTTGATTAGATTAGTGTCTTGTAGTAAAAGGAGTAGTTACGAATCCTGCAAATCATCCCCATGGGAATATATATATATCTTAATAATTATTTTCACTTTACCTTTCAACCTTATCACTCTCACTCCAAGTTTTTCTCGACCGTGACCATTGTCAAGGCCATGCATTTTGGCCACTACCTTGACGGCCAATTCCAAATTCTCTTGTAGAAATATATTTGGTTTATCGAGGATGTCCTCATATTGTATAATCGGGAAAGAAGCTAATTACTTTGGACATAATCAAACTTACCCTCTTAGTTGGTATACTCTCCAAAAATAAAATCGAGTTTCTTCCTGGAATCATAGTGCATCTGTGCATGTATATATATGTTTTATATTATTTTTGCTAGTGTATAAATAGATTTCAAACTTAACTAATCCAACTCAAAACCATTGAATTCCAATCCCAAAAAGTCCATTAACAATATTTTAAAACCCAAACCCAAAGTAGAAAGCTTGAAGCCGGAACCAATTTGAGTTCAAGAATCCTTAACAAGCCAATTCTTAAGTCGGGTGATGAGTTTGTCACCACATGGTGACTAATCATTGTTCAAAAAATGAGATTCGACTGGCCAGTACAATCAGAAACTAGTCATTTATCTGATCTGATCATATCAGAGAAATCAAATTCGAATCTTTAAAACCTGCCAAAAATCGATGAACCTACTGAATTGGTCCGATTTTTACAGTTGACTAGTTTTTTTTTTATTTCTTTCTAAAAAATGTGTAAAACAAAAAATGATCAATTAGAGGAGAGGCTAGAGGAGGAGAGAAGGAAGATGATGAGGCAGACGCGTTCCATTTTCTCCATTGCCATCAGCACCTTGCCACCATGCAATCCAGCACCATTGTTTGCCTCGCAAACCAGCAGCAACTCCTCCATCATGATTAGAACCAACCACTGTTATTCACCACCAGTAACTAAATGTAAAAGCTTCTTAATGAGGAGTAAAAATAAGAGTTTTCATTATAATGGAAAAGTGGAAAATCAACGATAGGAAGGAAGGGCAAAAGTGGAAGAACGAAAGAGAGGGGCACTAACTACTCAGTTGGCCATCCAACTTTGGGAAGAAGGGGTTTACTTTTTGTTTGAATTTCACTTTCAAAAGGCTTGCAAAAAATATTAAGTTTTGTTTTATTTATTTTTTGAGTTTTTTTTGTCTTCTTGTTTTTCACTTTAAATTTTTTTGGATGGGGCTTATTGTGTTTTTTTTTTTTGAACTGTGAAACAAAAAAAAAATAATGATTATTAGGTTTAAAGAGGGTTTTTATTTTTTATATGGTATTTGAAATATATATATACCAAAATATGGGAATTAGGAGAAATTTACGCGGATATGGGATTTAACAAAATCGGAATTTCCGATTTCAGAAAAGGTGAAATCGAAAATTCCGACTTTAATTAAAATAATATTTTATTTTTTGTCTGTAGTAAAGTCAGAAATTCCGATTTTATTACAGACAAAAAATAAAATATTATTTTAACTGAAATCGAAAATTTCGATTTCACCATTTATGAAATCGGAAATTCCAATTTTATTACATCCCATATTCGTGTAAATTCCTCCCAATTTCCATATTTTTGTATATCTTTCATTCAAATACCATATAAAAAAAACACCCGTTTAAAGATGTGTTAAGATAAAAATAAAAATATAATTAATTATATATATATATTATATTATATTTTAATTGAATGAATTGAATCAATAAACCTTTAATCCAATATTTTATTTGGTTCATTGTCTGGCTGAATTTCTTAACCTTGTGACTGATAATCAAAATGATATTTTTGTCTTTCATTTATTCTCTCTCCCTCCCTTCCTCCCACCTCCCCCAGTTCGCCACTGCATCTCCAGGCTTGAAACCAAATTGTATGCTAAGATACCCGAAAGCCAAGGCTCCCAACACCACTACCCCGGACTTAATCGTGTTCATCTTCATATCTGACCTTGAAGCCATGCCTCTCGAACCCACTACACACATAGAGTGAAGAGACAACTTTTGGAGAATGGAAATTAAGAATAGCGAAGGTGGCAACGACGTATCGTTTCCAAATTGTGAATACATGCATTCATCCAACGAAGACAAATAGCCAAACCCAGAAAAAAATAATAATAAAAAAAGGAACTTTCTCACTGTTATTACTCAATTCTGAGTTAAACCATCAAAAGCTCGCTGAATCGTGAAGCAATGGGTTTGAATTTGAAGTTATTGTGAACCTTTATGTTCCTTAAATTTTTTTTCAATAATCCTTCCTTGGTTGTGCAAACACTTACATCTCTTCAACTATTTACATAAGGCAACAGTGATCTCTATGATGGGGACTAGTGCGATAGCCTTCGGTTTTTGGATAAACAAGAATGTGAGGGGCTTCAGTTTTGTCACTTGGGCTCAAAATGTCAACCGCCTCTCGCAGTGGCGGAGGTGGGGCAGCGCTATGGGTGGAACTAGCCTCCTTAACTCACTCACGTCACATCACATCACATCACATCACACATGCCTTTTATCCATAAGTCAAAAATTCTACAAACTTATGCAGCTAGAAGCTAGCTCCTAATTACGGTATTACCACAACACCCCCTCCCAATAACAACCCGCCACGTCACCCTACTTCCACATAACCCAAGGGTGCAGTCGACATTTCACATTTCACAAACACCGCCTCCCTCTGACGTCAACCATCGTTACCTCAAGAGCCTCTAGACCGTGACGCACCCAACCCGACCCCAAGCCTCCTTCGTCCTTTTCCGACAATCAAAACTCTCTCTCTTTCCCTTCCCATAAAAAGAGAAAAAAGAAAAAAAAAAATTGAAATTCAGATTCCCAAAAATTCCTCAGATTCTCAAGTCCCAACTCCCTTCCAAATTATTCTTTGATTTCCCGCTAATTCATTTCATTTTCATTTCATTTCGCATTTCCGATCCAACGGAATTCATTATCCGACGTCGTTTCGCATGAACCTGCGATTCCGATAGGGTGAACAACCGCCATGGCCGGAACCTCGACGGCATCGCCGCCGGAGAAGGCGGCGTCCACGGCGGCGCTGCTATCTCCGACGAGTTCACGGTCGGTGACGCAGACGGTGAACGGTTCTCACAAGTTCGTGATCCAGGGTTACTCTCTTGCGAAGGGTATGGGAATCGGAAAACACATTGCGAGCGACGTGTTCTGCGTGGGAGGGTACCAGTGGGCGATCTACTTCTACCCCGACGGGAAGAACCCCGAAGACAACTCCGCGTACGTGTCGGTGTTCATCGCGCTCGCCAGCGAAGGAACCGATGTGAGGGCGCTGTTCGAGCTCACGCTTGTTGATCAGAGTGGACAGGGAAAGCACAAGGTCCATAGCCACTTCGATCGGTCCCTCGAGAGTGGTCCTTACACCCTCAAATACAAGGGAAGCATGTGGTAGGGTTTTCCGAATTCCCGATTTTCATTCCATGATTTTCTCAATTCTATTTTATTTTGATTTCAATTTTTGTTTTGCAGTGATAATGATGTTAATTTGATTTTGATTGTTAATGTTTGTTGTTTGTGTTTGTAATGAAGCTTGGTTTAATCTATGACAAGAGAAATTGGTGATTTTCTAGCTTGAATTTCATGATTTTTATGTGATGGAATGTATCATTGTCATCTTGAGTTAATTCGTTGTTATTATTCCTTTAAGATACAGTTATTTATCTTTTGCTAATTATCTTTTTGAATTGTGCTTGATCCAGTCCTCATGCATAATTTGCTCGCCGAAAAACATTATACTGGTCAGTTATCTGGCTTGTTCTTAGTTTATGGTGTATATTATGATTTATAAAGATTCTTGTATTCTTACATTGTGTATTATGATGCATGAGGCTTCGCAGGCAAAATGCTTCTTTCTTTTATTTTGTCTTTTTTCAGTGTTTTTAATGTATCGCAATCTTCCTTTTGTATCCCTTTTTATGTCTACAAGTTTCGGCTTATGTGGGAAATGGATGCTAGGTTAACATGAAAGTACTGTGCTGTGTTGACGATTGTGAGGTGATGATCATGTTTATCTGTTCTTTTAGGGGGTACAAGCGGTTTTTCAGACGGTCTTTACTTGAAAGCTCTGATTTCCTTAAGAATGATTCCTTGAAAATCAACTGTACGGTTGGAGTTGTGGTTTCAGCCATTGACTGTCCGCAGCTTCACTCTATTCACGTCCCGGAATCTGACATTGGATCTCATTTTGGCGTGCTATTGGAAAATATGGAAGGTTCAGATGTTACTTTTGATGTAGCTGGGGAGAAGTTCCCTGTTCATAAGTTAGTGTTGGCTGCTAGATCCCCACAGTTTCGATCAAAATTTTTTGAAGGTTTAGATGTGGAAAAGCGAGAGATTACTGTAACAGATTTAGAACCTAAGGTTTTTAAGGTAAAAACTACTTATCTTGTTATTTTCTCCCCTTTCCTGATTTTCTTTCCCTGGTAGCATTGAGCTTGTTTAGGATTTACTCTCAACTATTGTGCGTTTTTCTTGTTAGGCTCCCCCCCCCCCTTCTTCTAGATAGAGGATAAGGCTTGTGTTTGGACAAGCCTTCAAAAAAGAAAGTTGCTTATCAGTGCGAAACAAAGATGTAGGAATGGGGTGGAACGTCACTTTTGCCATGTTCCCATCATGGTTTATGTCAAATTCAGAAGGAAACAACAATTTTTTTCTTTTTTGGGTTTTATAACTGCCATGCCATGTGCTTTTCGCACATCATTTGTCAAAATCTTTTTGTACTGCATAGCAGTACTATTTTTTTTAAAAAAAGAAGTTTGAGATAATATTCAGAATTGATTTTTCTAGAATTGTTTTTATTAGAAGCAGAAGCTGCTTATTTTGCATTTGGATTTAATTATTAAAATCACTTTTAACTGAATCTCCCTATCTTCTTCTGCATAATCTAAAAACCAGAAGCAACTTCTAACATGCTTTGCAGACAAAGTAGAAAATTGATTATTTTCTGATTCTGATTTTTTTAAAAGCTTATCGAAGCAATCTGCACTAAGTTAGAAAGTGAATTTTTTATAAAAAGTACTTTTCTTGCAAAATATGCACAAACGAATGCACCCAAGATGTCCTAATTTTCCTCTTACTTTGACAGGCCATGCTGCACTTTATCTACAGGGATACTCTTACAGAAGAGGTGGACATGAATCCATCAGCCGCATCTACTGATTTTCCAGTTTCAGAGACATTGACAGCGAAGTTGTTAGCTGCAGCAGACAAGTATGGCTTGGAGAGGCTTAGACTGATGTGTGAGTCTCGTCTTTGCAAGGACATTTGTGTGAGTTCTGTGGCCAGCATTCTAACTTTGGCTGACAATTGTCATGCCACAGAGTTAAAAGCTGTTTGCCTAAAGTTTGCTGCTCAAAATCTAGCAGGTATACTTAACTAGTATCACTTTTACCACTTGCTTACCTTGCAATCATGCACACATAAAGAGGGAGGTTTCCTTGCAAATTTTGTTAGAGACAATTGACTAAAAATTAGAGCTGAAAAGAAATATAAGATGAGTTCAGAGACAGTTCAAACTTAGAAATTAGAATCCCCTCTTTCCTTTTGTTATTTTCCTTCCACTGCTTTCTTTTTTTACTCCTTCCTTTTCCCTTCTCAATTGTATGAAGTTTTTCCGTGTTTATATATTTCAATATAAAGCATGGGCCACCAGGGAGGGGTTTGTATTTATGTCTTTCTTTTTCTTTTTTGTTGAGATTTTAGAAAATTATGGATCATAGATTGGTTGGCCAATTTTTGACCCCCTGTTCTAATTCTGGGACACTGCAAGAGAGGAAGTGAATGGAAAATTTACCTATGGCCTGGGTGTGGCATTTACAAACAAAGGCTTGGTACTTTGGGATCAGTGTTCAGCTTATTCACATTTCATAACATTGACACTGGTGAACACTCGAACAAACTTATAGTTGTGGACATTAAGGTTCTATTTAAATCTTTAATTCAATTAGAAATAAATGGCTTCTCATTGTCTATATACTTTTTTCTCCCCAAATTCAAAGCATTTGACAATTGACAAGGATATGAATTAGTTTTGTTGCTTTGGCTCAAAATCCACCAGACACCACCAGTCATGGGAAGTTCATTATCTTCATAATTATTAATGTTCTGAAATTTCTCTACCATTTAGAAACATGGCAGGCTATTCTCTAATGTATATACTTGTAGAGAATTACAGAATAAAATAAAACTAAAATCTTGACATTGGGCATAGAAAATTACATATTGCCTTAACTGTAAATTTTTCACATTCTTAATGTGTTGGTTCTTTTTGTTTCTGGACTTGCAGCTGTCATGAGGTCAGATGGATTTGAGTATATGAAAGAAAAATGCCCGTGGCTACAGTCAGAGATCTTGAAGACAATAGCTGGCTGTGAGGGTGATAGTTGCAGTGCAGGGGAAAAATCTCAGAGTGTGTGGGCCCAACTCTCAGATGGTGGTGACACAAACGGTAGGAGGGTCAGGCAAAGAATCTGATATCTGTTGTCACACACTGGTATCTCTCTGATTCTTTTGTAAATGCAGGTGATCATGCTGAAAAATTGGGGTATAAAAATGATAAAGGCAAAGGAGAGGGAGAGCCCTCTTCTGTCCAACTTTTCCATGTTTCAATGGGAAGTTCCTTAGAAAAAGCAGGTAGACTAGATGCCATGCAGGTCTTTTATGTAAATGTCACCAGTGGTGTGTATGTTGTTAGTGCAGAGAAGTCATTAAAAATGAGCTACTCTGCAGTAGACTTTTGACACTGAATATACTTTTGGAAGTGGATTAATGGGATGCTGGACTATATCTCTCCTATCTGCTTTGTCGTTAACTTTGCTTTGTTTAACCCTGATTGTTTGTAGAAGTAGGTTCATTCATTAGGATGGTGGCTGTTATTGTACCATGTACAAAATATTCATTTTGTGGCAATCGTGTTCTTCATGACACACCATACAAAATGTTAGTGATGATGCTTAGAAGTAATTCTGTATGCCATTATGCAGCCTGCCTATGGCTACCTTTCCTTTTTTATTTTTTATTTTTATTTTTTTTCCCTCGGGGGTTAGCAAACTTCAGGTACTCTTTCTCTTTGATTATCAGCAATGGCAAGTGACCTACAGAAAATCTTTTATCCAAAGCAGATTTGCACAAGTTCTATTTTTCCCGTAGAAGTAATAGGTCTTTTATGGAGATGCTACTTCTAAGTACTCTAGTTTCAATGTTGGAAACCTTCGAGTTTATGAATTTTAAACTGAGAAGCCACCTTCTTCCCGGTCTACTCAGCTATATCGATCGCTCTTGTGCGACTAATGCTTGATGAAGTCCGTGATAAAATTATATCACGTGATATGATTAACATGGGAGTGCTTTGCAATTCCGTTTTTTCCCCATTTTTATCCGAATGAATGGAGGAGACAATAAAACTTTCTTCAATAAATATTTTTTCGGATTTAATTTATATACATTGTTAGTATAAAAATATTTTATACTATTATCCTATTATATATTATCATATTAGTAATTATGGTTGAATCTCTCATTCACTATTTGAATGATTATGTAAATGGAAAATTTTGATTAGATGATAATATAAAAATATTTTATATTATTAGTGTATCAAAATTATCATTGTTGTTTTAGTAATTTTTGAAGTTTGACGGGCAATGATTTCCTTCAATAGGTAAGAGTTTGTATTTAAAAGAGATGAATTTTAAGAGTTTTATATTTTTTAATTATATATTTTTATTTGTAAGATTTTAAAAAAATGGAAGATTGAATCAAATATTTTTATTATTATTTGTGTAAAACATTTTTCTTATCAATAGTGTGTCAAAGTTAAATTATATTTTAAAAAATAGTATTTCATTTTAAAACATAATTAGGAAAAAATGTTGATAAAAAATGAAAATAAATAAGAAACAAAGAATATATTTATAATTCTTATTCTTATAATAATAATAAATTCATATGAAATAACTATTCTACAAATTTTATCGTCAAGTTAAAAATAACATTGACATACATAAACACTTAAATTTTACATTAGTTTAAGATTAGTATTTACTTATTAATTTATATTAAAATGAAATTGTAATAAATAAATGAAAATACTCACGATTGCAAAGTTTTTTAAATTTAAATTTTATAGACAAGATAAATAAAGAATCATACCTGGCTACCGCCAAAGATTTCTCCATTTGAACTTACATTAATAATTTGTTCGATCGAATCAGCCAATTTTATTGGCCTCATGCTGTGGAATATATAAATTTATAACTGATAACTGATAACATTAAAAAAGAAAATACTAGATAATAATTCTTCAGCTGCAAGTTTTGATAAAATGAAGTGGCATATATTTTGACTTTTAGATAGAAGTGATTCTCATGTCTATAGTTCATTTTATTTAATAATTATATTATATTCCAACTAATTAACATTTTTGTTATTTTTTAAAATAATTTAATTTTAATATATTATTAACATAAATTTTTTATATATTTATTTAATTATATATTATTATATTATCATAAGTATTTAATTTTTGTAATAATTATTTTAAAAGTTACACATATAATAAAATATAATTAATTGATAATATAAAATATATTTTTGTATGAATCAATTAATATCTTTAAAAAAAGCTGTGAAGCAATTTTTTTTTTGAGGGGAGAGAAGGGGTGGTCGGTCTTGGACTATGTTTTGCAGAGGGAGTAAAAAGAGAAAAAATCGAGCAGAGAAAAATTTTAGAGAAACAACAATGTTTAGTTTACTTATAAAAAGAAAAATAAAAAATTAATAGAGTAAAATTTGCAGCTGATTGGTTTTTTTTTTTTTTTTTTCAAATTGTTGCGTTAATTATTATTATTACCCGCACGCTCTTCTGTGCGAGTTCCCACAGCCACAAAACCCTCCAAACCCCATAAAACCCGCACTCAAAACTCCGCCGCCGCTCCACCGTCAAACCGGACCCACCGCCATGGTACGCGACGGCGACGCCGCCGCAACCAACGAGCCAAACGGCGACAGCGCAGCACCGACGACGGAGAAGAAGAAGGGGAAGCACGACAAGCCGAAGCCATGGGACGAGGACCCTAACATCGACCACTGGAAGATCGACAAGTTCGACCCTTCGTGGAACGAAGGCGGCATGCTCGAGGTCAGCTCCTTCTCCACCCTCTTCCCTCAGTACCGCGAGAAGTACCTCCAGGAAGCTTGGCCTATGGTCAAATCCGCTCTCAAGGAGTTCGGCGTCGCTTGCGAGCTCAACTTGGTAACGCTATCACATCGTTTCGTGTGTTCGAAACCCTAGGGTTCGAATTCGTGTGACTAATGATGTTATTGAATTTGTTTGTGATGGGAATTTGATAGGTGGAGGGTTCGATGACTGTTTCGACGACGAGGAAGACTAGGGATCCTTACATTATTATTAAAGCTAGGGATCTTATTAAGCTTCTTTCGCGAAGTGTTCCTGCTCCTCAGGTAATTCGTTATTATTATTATTATTATTATTATTATCATCATCTTAAGCTATGAATATTTGAACATGTTTGATTATTTATTCGTGCCTTCATTGTTATTCTGTTTCAGCTTTGGCATTCTTTATTCTCAGAGAAATTTTATTGCCTTTTTGTCTGTGCTTTAAGTGTGCTGTTGAGTTGGCTTATTTTTGGTTCAAAACAACTTATAATGAAAAACTTCCTGATGCAACTTTTGGAAGAAAAAAAGGAGCCAAACATGCTCTAAGGAAATAAGTACTTGTTTGATTCAAAGACATGGATAAAAAAATTTTTAAACAATTGAAACAAGTCTTTTGAAGTAAAAGATAGAATTCCCAAAAGAATCAGTTTTAGTACTTTTCAGTTTTCTTGTAAGCTAGACCTAAAGAAATAGCTTCTTTTGAGGGGGGAAAAACTTAGGTAAAAAGTTTATATCATAACGTCGTTACTTTTAAGCTTAAACAAACGCATGTAGTGGAATGTATGTTTGTGTTCTCTGTGTGACATTTTTATTTCAGATATGTGTAACAGTTGCCTCATTTCGGTGTTTATTATGTATTCTGTTGATATCAGGCAATCAAAATACTAGACGATGAAATGCAATGTGACATCATTAAAATTAGTGGCTTGGTCCGCAATAAGGTAACTTCTAGGCTGCCTTGCCTTGTCTAGTCTCGTTTGCTGGCAATTGTATTTGAGTACTGTGGGTTCTCTTAATTTGCAGCAAGATTTTGCAAATGTTTTGCTAGATATACTTCCTGCTGGTTATTAAATGTTGTATATATTTTCTATTGTTTTACAAAGCTGAAGCCTTGGTCTGATGGTGAAAAGTTTCCATTGATTTTCTGCAGGAGCGTTTTGTAAAAAGAAGACAGCATCTTGTCGGTCCCAATTCTTCCACCTTGAAGGTATGTTTTTTGTGAACAGGGATGGATTCTTTGTTAGCTTTCTTGCTTAGGTACTGCATACTGCTGGTTGTTGACTTCTGCTTCGTAACTCACTTTTCTCCAAATATATTATTGATGTGCAGGCTCTTGAAATACTCACTGGCTGCTACATTCTCGTCCAGGTAATTTTAATTAATTATTGCTTCAGATTGTGAAGCTGGACATTTACTTGCGCTAAGATTCAGGTGGACTCCAGAATGAGCTGACTTCTTCCAAATTTTGGTTGCAATTCCACAGGGAAACACGGTTGCTGCAATGGGTTCATTTAAAGGCTTGAAGCAAGTCAGAAGGATTGTTGAAGAATGCATGCTGAATAAAATGCATCCTGTATACAACATTAAGGTTAATGAACTTGCATTTTCCCTAGCCTACTCTTATAGTATAAGTTTCGGGTGTCAAAAATATCTCAATTCTCTTTTTCACATTGTTAGATTCTTATGATGAAGAAGGAACTTGAAAAGGATCCAGCACTTGTGCATGAAAACTGGGATAGGTTTCTTCCAAAATTCAACAAGTATGCCTTCGACTCTTTTTGATAATTTGAATATACAAAGTACTCACCCTCTGCTTCAGTTTTATTGACACTTGTATCTTTTTTAGGAAAAATGTTAAGCAAAAGAAGGTTAAAGCTAAAGAAAAGAAGCCATATACTCCTTTCCCTCCACCTCAACAGCCCAGTAAGGTGAGACAATGACTACTATCTCCTGTCTAGTTGGATTTCTTCCATTTCATAATGTACAAAGTCCCCTTTACCCATGCAATCAACCCCCTCCCAGCATTACTTCCTCCTTTTTAATATATACGTCTTGGCCTCTTAGGTAATCTTTTTGGTTTCTATTCTAATGAGTCTGTTTGTATCAGAGTTTGCTCAAGTGTCAATTGCCTAGGAGCATTTGACTTTTTGTTGGTTCTCTAAGCTAGAATGGCAACACCAATTTCATAACCATTTTCTTGTCTGCTTACTTATATGGCTTTTTGTCCTTTTTTTTTTTAAAGCAAAAGTTCTGTTTATAGCAGTCTTCAGTTGTGTTGTTTTGGTCCAAGATTTAACATCCTATGCTCTTTTAGCTGATGGTTTGTTTGTTAATTTATGGATTAATGGTATTTCAGGTTGATATAGAATTAGAAACCGGAGAATACTTTTTAAGTGATAAAAGGAAATCGGCAAAGAAATGGCAAGAGAAGCAGGAGAAGCAGGCGGGAAAAACTGCTGAAAACAAAAGAAAAAGAGAAGAGGCCTTTATCCCACCTAAGGTTTATCTCAATATTTCTTGTGGCGTTTTCACTACTTTTTGGAACAATGTATGTCATGTATATTGTTTTGTAATTTCCTTTATGGCATTGTAAAATTTTTATTTGCATTCTTCAGGAACCTGCAAAACTGGTGGATAAATCTGAGGATGCTAATGATAATGTAGCTGACATGGCGAAATCATTAAAGGTAAGAAGATACTAGCAGAATTTCCATTTGCCAAAATGAGCCATAGAAATACTTTCTTGTTCGGCCTGTTAAATTATGTGCTTTCTTTGCCAAACTAGTAGTTTCTCTTCAATGAGTTATCATCTAACTTGAATCCTAAATGGTTCATCAACAGCAAAAAGCAAAGAAGCTTGGGAAGCGCAAATCTGAAGAAAATATAAATGCTGAGACATACATCATAGGATCGTCAGAACAAGCATCAGGAAAGAAATCCAAGAAGCAAAAGTCTTAGCATGATCTGTTGGTGATGGAAGATGGGCGTGTGGATTGAAATCGATCCGGAAATTTTGTGTCCAGTGTCTCTTGAAAAGTTTTGCCACTAGCGTGTAAGGCTTTGCACATTGCTTGATCCGTTTGTTATGAAAATTAATGTGGTGCATTGTGTGTCTTACTGGTACTTGCTAATTTGATTGTAACAAGTACACTTATGGTCCCCATGGCTATACGTTTTTTTCCCCTTTCAATAGCATCACCAAGGACACCTCTACAATGTAATTGGACTTTGTGGTTTATTGATACCATTTTAACAACTGTATTTTTTTTGGTACATTTAAGCGGTCCATCTCATCCTCTTCTTTCCAAAACCCTTTCTTATGAAACTCCCATTTTCTGCATTAATCCATGTGAAATGATGCTAAGTCATATAGATATGTGCATTGCTTGCATTTCTGTTTGTTGGTTCGGTGCTCCTCCGTGCTTAATCTTCTGTTTGAATTGATTCTGGGTATGCTCCTATCTTTGATGGTTCCGAGCTTCAAGATTATGGTTCTGCGCTTGAATCCATGCTCCTCTCTGATGGTTCTGGGTATTTTTTGTTCAAGATTATGGTTCTGTGCTTGAATGTGTGCTTCTCATGTGTCTTTCTGTTTGAATTGATGGTAATCTTCTGTTTAAGTATTGTTCTTCTGATGAACAAGTCATGAAGAATGCTGTTTTGGAGACCTGAACTGAAGAGGCATTGTTAAGAATGCTGTTTTGGGGTTTTCAACTCAATTTTTGACTCAAATCATCTAGGTCTTGGTATGAAGGACTCTGAGTGTTTTTTTTTTTTTTAATTAATTTATTTCGCCCCTTTGTGGTCCTAATGTCATGTACATCAGTGTATATAGTGAGTCCTGTCATCTCCATTAGCAAAATTTACTAAAGAAGCCAAGACAAGCCATCGCACTTTGTCAAAGTTTTTTTGGTAATGTAATTGTAGCTGATGTACCCCTTTTGTATTGATCATAGTATACACTGTTAGTGTCAATTGAGAAGTCACGTTTTTTAACTAAATCAGAAAATGACTGCATGATAGTACTAGTACTGGAAGTTGGTACAATTAGCAAATAGGATAGTTTGTAGTTCATATCTCTGTTTAGAACAGTATATTTTTTAATCAGGAGAGGTTGAAATTGAAGTCATGAAAAAGGACAAAACTTGTGGCTGGAGAACTAGTGAGGCATTTTCTTTTCAGCCAAGGCAGTAAAAATAGCTTGCTCAGAGTTAAACTATGTAATATGCAGGCTAATTCTCTCTCGGTTCAAAGTGTTCATTTTTGGAGTTTGTTCTTTTTTTTTTTTTTTGTGGGTTATAATAGGTGCAGGGTATGTCTATGTGTGCCACTGCCACTTTGAGCTGCTTGTTTCTTTTCTGGCTTCACGGTTGTGAACTGCTTCTGTTTCTAATTGAACTGACCCGGTTTTGTGGCCGTATTTTCCTTAGATAATTGTAGTTTTCTTTCTCCTCTTCACTAGGTTTTACCTGGATCTTTGTCTGTTTGCTGTTCTGTGATACTGTCGTCAGCAAATGAGCTTTTCGAAGTTTACACTACGAAGCACTGATTGAGTCTCTTTTGTTGATGAAATGCTTTGCTTCTGGAAAAATGAGTAGGAATCTGTTTCGTGATTCACCTGTTGTTTCATGCATGATAAGAACTTATGGCGCTTAAACTGAACCCTCTTTGGGGTTAATATTGCAAATCTATTTCATATGAACAAATTTAAGTTTCAATGGAGTTTCAATGGAGTTTTTGCTTGTTCTTCTTTTCTTCTTTGTTCTGTAATTTAGATTGAAGTTTCATGGGTCTAGCAAAACGGATTGGATGTTAAGGAGAAGTATTTGATCTGTTATTTCTGTAGAGGACTGAGTGACGATGCCTAACCAGCTATGGTTTGCACTGCAAATGATATGCGGGGAGGGAGAGACTTCCCAAAGGAACTCAGTTACAAGTTCGGATAGGTTGAACATTAATTCTCTTGAGAGAATTGCAAATGAAGTAAATTTTATTATTTTGTCCTAACAGAGTATTATGTCAATGAAGGTTATTATGTAAATTTAGATATGGAACTCATAAATAAAAAAATTTTCCTCTATTTTTATCCCCTCTATCAAACGGAGTGTAAGGAAATAATCTTTCTATGGTGTAAATTGTTTTATATGATCATCTAATAGAAATATTGAGTAGCTATATAGGCTTAATTTAAAATTAAACAACTTGAAAAATAATTAAATTAATTTTTAAGTTAGTTTTAAGTCAAATACTATTTAATTTTAAACTAATTTACTTCTATATAAGATAACATAATTGATTTTATTTCGTATTATATTAAATTAATTTTTCAAGTTCGCATGCAGCTCTTTAATTTGTTCTAATCATGTGTAATTTAATATCAGACTTATGTGTTCGATGAGTGCTTGAAATTAGATAATTAAATGCCAGACTCAAATCATGCTTAATTTAATGTATAGTGCAATCTAACATGATTTGTATTAATAAATGAGGAGTTATTGTTGAAACAATATCTCTGTTTATTATCGCATGAAGGATTTTCTTTATTTTGATGTTTAATTTTTGTTTTTCCATATTACAATTGTTAATTACTTATTTAAAAATTTAAAGATAGACATAAAAGAAAAAGAACAAAATAAAATCCTAAAAAGGGATATATTATCTTAAAAGATACGGTAAAGTTGTTATGCTGAGATCAAACAGAATCCGCCATATTCTATCATATCATATAAAACCTAGTCAAAGTATGCTTTCTTGCTTCCCAAGGATTCAGGAAGCCCTATTTATTGCCGACCTTGAACATTAGTCTCTCAATACTTGCAGTAGTTGTCATGGAGTGGTGCAGCCATTGTTTGAGGTTTTCTCAAACCAGACGTGAAACCTATTCTCAAGGATTTTCTGACGAATTTTGCAGGTAAATTAAGTATTAATTACTCATATTTTTTCTTGGTGACCATATTAGTTGCTCATATCGTTGTATATAACCCCACAATTGTCATCTTTGAAAGCTATAGTGATGGGAAACAAAATAATGAGTGGGAAAAATTTATATTCCCATGCCATTAATTCAACCTAGTGATTTTCAATGCTCTGTAAAATTCTACAGCTCTTGTACATCATGTGGGAAGATTCTATCAGATTCAAGTGGCCCGTTCCCAATATCGTTTCAAATTAGAAAGAGGAAACATAAAAGTTCTGGAAGAAAGAAGAGAAAGGAAAAGTCTAAGCATGAACATGGCTCGACTGCCAATGATGAGATAAAAGATTGTGTAAGTACCATGATTTGTCCATAATTTTGTTCCCAAACTTTCGTGTCAGTTGATTTGATGTTAAAGTTATTAGTCTAATTGGTAATTGGTAATTGGTAATAATTTGCTCTATAATTCTAAATAATGTATTTAGTTTTGTGCCAATTGTAATATACATTAGTTTGGTCTGATGGATTTTGTGTGTGCTTTTGTATGTGTTTGTGTTGTGTGGTCTTGTTTTCTTGCCTTTAAGCCTTTTATTATTATGTGATTTTGTTCAATTGTGCACTTAAACTCTTGAGTCGTTTTATTCTTATTCCTTATATTCAAGTAATTTTTTTCTATTTATTGTTCGGTTAACTAATTCAGTTGACAACATGTAAATGTGGATGTTCCTTGCAGGCAACCTCTTCAGAAGAGGTTAAAAGGAAGAGAGCCACTGAAGACGCGTAGTTCTACTACCATCTATGAAGATCATCTCCCAGTAATGTTCTTCGTCTTTTTATTTTTATTTTTTATTTTATTTTGACAATGTAATATTTTTTGGTGGGGATTTTGACCATATAATATATCCTCATTAAAACCCCCCATCTTCTCGGATTATTGTTACCGTTCCATAAACTAATTTGTAATCCTTTCTCATTATTTGAATACATGGATTTACGGTTACCTTATCTTGAGCTTGGAGAATTTATGTCCTTGATCATTATAGTGTGTAATCCTTCAAGTTAATTGTTTAGCATGACTGAAAATGTTCGTATGCTCCAAAAATAATGTTCTGTGAGGGTTAGTATCCTTCGGATTAACTAGCTTGATCGTCATTATTTAGAGTGAATTATCTTTGTATGTTCTGTGTGCATGCCATCGCTGAAAAATATTTGCGAAAACAACAAATCACATTCTTCTTCTTCTTTTTTTTTTTTTTCGGGCGAGAGACATCCTTGAATTTTATGGGGGAATTTCATCAATTTTTATCCAGAGAAGGCAAGGGGAGAAATAATGGTATAATTCCTTGGCTAAAAACAATAGATCAAAGACAAGCACTAGGGGAATTAAATCTTCAACTAGTTTAACACAAACCATGTTTATTTCTAATTGCGGGGATCTCAAAGTTATGTGAATTTGATACAACCTCTTCATGAATTCAGAGGGGCCAACAAATTGGCTGGTTTTCATGCAAGTCATGCTGTCAGTGCCTATGATTTGTTTTATGTTTTGGATCCTTCCCTTAAGGAATTGGTTATTTATTTATTTATTTGGTTATGGTAGAAAGGGTCAATTGCAAATGCAGCAAAACATGAATACATAGATTGGCCTCATAGACCGAACTTCCTTTGTAGTCATCTCCTGTAATCAATGGAAGTGCCATAACTTTGAGCTTAAGTGACTCCAACAGTGCTCTCTAAAATATTTCATTTCATAGGTAAAATCGTTGATTCCTTCTTTTTGTTTTTTTTAAAGGGATTTCCTTCTCCATTATTAAGGAAGAAAACTAATTTTTTTTTAACGTAATTAACTTATTCTCTTAACTAAAATTTTCTCTAGAAATTGAACGAAGATTTTCTCCAAAACCATGATATGCTGTACTATTGTGCCAAATCCCTTGTTAGTATCATTCATTCCTTTTATAAAGAAAAAGCACACAAACAGTTGTATAAATGCCACTGAATAGACAAAGTGCACATGACTCGGATATTGAGAACCAATTCGTACTATTTATTTGAAGAGTAAAAAGCATATAATAATTGATGACGCTACAGTTGATACACTATTTCTTGTCAAAGACTAAAAAACGTCAAATGATTTGGTGTAATCAATGGCGCTATTCACTTGTTACTGCAAACCGTGAACAAAAGAGAAATAATTTGTTAAAGAGTTTGAAGGTGATAATAGATAAGCATAAAGTTTTTGAGTTTAATTTGTATGTATTGATAATGTGAAATAATTTTATATTATTAATTAATAAAAATATAAAAAAAATATTAAATTATATTAAATAATTATTTATAATGATGAGAAATTTATTATGATTTGATATTTTTTTATATTCTTATCAATTGATAATATAAAATTTTTTATATTATTAATGTATATAAATTAATTTTATAATTTTGCTATAATAACTCAAAAAAAGGACAAATAATATTTTTATATTATTATTTAATTATATATTATTATATATATATATATTTTAAAATAATATTTATAAAAATTAAATATTTTTATTAATATAATAATAATATATAATTAAACAATTATATAAAAGAATTTTGATACACTAAAATTTATATAATCATCTAATTATATGTTATTATATTATCAAAATTATTTGATTGTTATCACAATTATCTCTTAAGTTATATATAATATGATTTATGATTGGATAATAATATAATAAAATATATATTAATAGGATTGACTCATTTGGTTAGTTTTTTTGCTTATATATCGCTATAATTTGGTTTAATTCTCAATTAGCCTTTTTATCAATTTAAATTTTTTTGTTTATAATAAAAATAATATAAAATAAGATTAATATTGTTATACTATTAGTATAAAAGTGTTATACTATTATTTAATTATATATTTTTATTTATAAAATTTTAAAAATAATAAATAATTGAGTTAAATATTTTTATTAATATAATAATATATAATTAAATATTTATATAAAATATTTTTGTACTGATAATATATTAAAATTAAAATTTAATATAAAACACTTTATAATAACAATATATGCTTATTTGGATGACATTATTTGGTTAAAACAAAAGATCATTTTTAATTAAAAAAAAGGTACTTTTTATTTTTTTAGTCTGTTTAGGTAAAAAATTTTAGTAAAAATAAAATAATTGAAAATGCATGAAAAAATTCTTTTGATAACATGAAAAGATTTTTTAAAATAAAAAAAGATATTTTAATATTTCATCCAAATATAAATTAATTTTATATTTAAATATGAAATAATTTTTATTTTTTCAAATTATTTTAAATTTTTTTTTGAAAAGCTAATCCAAATGAGTTACAACCTTGTATCAAAATTAATTAATTAATCTCATTTTATATTAACACCTTTTCAGTTTTTCACTGTTAAGAGTGTATTTATTTGGAATTTTTTGGCCAAAAATATATTTTTTATAAAAAAAATAATTTTTATATATTTAAATAACTTTTTAAAAATAATTGTAATTTTAAAAAATATGTTTCTAGTTTTTTTATAAAAGTTAAAAAGATATAAAAAAATATTTTTTAATTTTTTCTAGTTATATATAAAATTTAAATTTCAAAATTACTATTTTTAAAAGATGAAATATACACATAGTAAAAGAGGGTTTTTTACTAATTTAAAATAAAAAATTATTATTTTTTGATATACATCATTTCAATTTTTTTTAAGAAAATGTCTTTTTTTTTTTTTTATAGAAGTGAATTCGATTGAAGTTAGATTGAATTTATCACTATTTAATTTTTTTTTGAATGAACAGAAATCAATCTAGAATGAATAGAATTTAATACTATTCACTTGAATAGTATTAAATTCAATTTAACTTTGATTGAATTTAAGGAGAATGCAAAGTTTTAGGGGGAATTTATAGTAAAATCTAAACTTTTGGGTGCATGATAGATCTAATGTGATTAAATGACAAAAAAGTATAATTAATTATCATATAAATATAGCTAATTACCACACAAGATATGACAAAATGCCGGATCCACGATGGACTGAAATCCATCCTAAAACATGATAACTATTAGATCTTACTCTCTATTAAAACTGTCAAAAAACGGATGAAGATGACGTTCGGATCCGTCCCTAAAGGCTTAAGAGTCACAATATTTAATATTTAAAAAATCTATACTTATTGTTCCTATGTATGTGACTGTGGGTGTATATATTTTTTTCTTTTGAGTAAATAGTGATGGTGCAATGTAAGTATAAAAGAAAATATTGTCTTTAGATATAATGAGAGAATATATATATATATATATCCGCAATCGTATACATAGAAACAATAAATATAGATTTTTTAAATATTAAATATTATGGCTCTTGAGTATTTAATGACCGATCCAAATATCATCTTTATTTATTTTTTAACAATCTTAATAGAGAATAAGGTTTAATAGTTACCATATTTTACAATAGACCTGGTCCATTATGAATCCGATATTTTGCCATATTTTATGTGGTAATTAACTATATTTATATGATAATTATTCATTTTTTTTATTATTTAATAACATCAAATTTATCATACATCCAAAAGTTTAGATTCTCTTCATCTAAAAAATAATAATAATAATAATAATAAATTCAATCTAACCTCAATTAAATTTATTATTATTAAAAAAAATATTTTTATAAAAAAAATAAACAAATATATATCCAAAAATAATATTTTTTTATTTTAAATCAGTAAAAAAATCCGGTAAAAGACAGCAAACTTTTAATAAAATTCAAAATTTCTTATTCAAAAAGGAAGAAGAGTCGTAGTGGCTAAAAACAAAGGAAACAGCAAGGCAGCAACTAGAAGGGTCCCGGTGGCAGCGTAGCGTAGCACCCTCCCCACCACCCTCGCTGGCAGCCACACTCTCTCATCTCCCCACATCACACATCACACATCACGCATCCCCATTACCATTACCATTCCCATTCCCATTCCCATTCATTCCTTTTATTCCCATTCCATTCATTCATTCATCCCTTCCCCCCTTCTCTCTCTAACCCACACACTCACCCCTCTCTCTCTCTCTCTCTCTCTCTCCCCACAATGGACCTCCGCCGCCGCCCTCCGCCGTCCTCCTCCAACACCACCGCCACCAAGAGACCCAGCCCCACCTCACCACCACGATCACCCCCACAACCGAAAGCCTCCGACGCCCTCCCACTTCCGTTGTACCTGACCAACGCCATATTCTTCACGCTGTTCTTCTCGGTGGCGTACTACCTGCTCCACCGGTGGCGCGACAAGATCCGCACCTCCACCCCTCTCCACCTCCTCACCTTCTCCGAGATCTCCGCCATCGTCTCCCTCATCGCCTCCTTCATCTACCTCCTCGGCTTCTTCGGCATCGACTTCGTCCAGTCCTTCATCTCACGCGCCTCACACGAGGCCTGGGAAGAAGACGAACTTGACCGCCGCCAAAGCCTCCCTCCGTCGCCACCCGAAACCCTAATCCCTTCGATTTCCGCCCCCGACGACGAGGAAATCGTCAGCGCCATCGTCGAAGGCCGTACGCCGTCGTCCTCGCTGGAATCTCGCCTCGGAGACTGCTTCCGCGCCGCCGCAATCCGCCGCGACGCGCTGCAGCGGGTTACCAGGAGGTCCCTGCAGGGATTGCCGTTGGAAGGGTTCGATTACGAGTCGATTTTGGGGCAATGTTGCGAGATGCCGGTGGGGTACGTGCAGGTTCCGGTGGGTGTGGCGGGCCCGTTGTTGTTGGACGGTGTGGAGTACGTGGTGCCGATGGCGACGACGGAAGGGTGCCTTGTGGCGAGCACGAATAGGGGATGCAAGGCGATCAGTGCTTCTGGTGGGGCGAGCAGCGTGGTGCTGAGGGATGGGATGTCGAGGGCGCCGGTTGTGAGGTTCGGGAGCGCAAAGAGGGCCGCGGAACTGAAGTTCTTCTTGGAGGATCCGCTCAATTTTGATACCTTGGCCGTTGTTTTCAACAGGTTGGGTTATTTAGCATTTTTTGTGTTTCTATTTTTTTATTTTGAAGAATTTAATTTTGATGCACTGCTTTTTATTATAGATATTTTAATCATGTATCATATTATTAAAATTTTTTGACTTTCGTTGTAATTATGCCAAAGGTCCTCTCCGCATGTAAGGTTAGGTTGCGTACATCTGTCTTTCCAGACCCCACTGGGTGGTGGTGGTGGAAGCCTCGTGGATTGGGCTGCCCTTTTTTAATTTTTTGAAGGATTCAATTTTGATATACTAGGATTAAAACTTGTTTGCACTGAAATCCAATTATTGTATATTTGTGTTGCTAAAAGTGTTTGACTCTTATGTTAGATGCTAGAAGTTTGTATGAAAACTGCACAATGTGGATGTATGAAAATTGTTCTCTTTTTGAAATGGTGGTTGTTGATGATTATGTGGGTGGGGAGATTTTGTGTGTTTTGATGTTGATGGATTTTTCCTGCACGGGTTAGAGACAAGTGTTGAGTGTGAGTGAGTGTTCGTGTATTTTTGTTTTTTCCACGTTCTAAGCTTGATGTTGATTTTTTTTTCTGTTGGGTTTTGTGTGTTGGGGGGGGGAGGGGCTGGGGGGTCGGGATTAAAGCTCTAGCTGTCCTTCAAAATTCAGATTTGCTTCTGATAATTGTGAAGAAAAAAGTGAACAGAATAAGGAAAGGAATAGAGGACTAGAATTTGGGTTTGGTTATTTCTATTTGTACTGAAATTTGGATCTGATATTTTTATCCACCTATCCATTGGTTCCAGGTCCAGTAGATTTGCCAGGCTTCAGGGTATTCAGTGTGCTATGGCTGGGAAGAACGTTTATTTGAGATTCACCTGCAGCACCGGTGATGCCATGGGGATGAACATGGTTTCCAAAGGAGTTCAGAATGTTCTTGATTTTCTCCAAAATGATTTTCCTGACATGGATATTATTGGCATCTCTGGTAATTTGCTGGCCCTTTCCCACTTTAATGGATAGTAACATTCTTTGGTAAACCTGCATGATGTGACGGGTACCATCCAATTCAGACAGAGAATTCTTGTATAATCTATGTGCTATCTCACATTGTTTCCTTTGGTCCCCGTTCAATTATAGGCTTGTTTTTATCATGAAAGTGGTCCAATCATCCTATCATCTTTGAAACTTTGGCTTTTTTAATATATAATATATATTATTATATTGTTATATGTGTTATCTGATTTGAATCGGAGACTTGTGCCTCATGATGGTGTCATTGTAGAGGTTCTCTTATGCATATGGACATTTTCAAGTTGGGTAATTATTTGAGTTTGATTTGTTTGTTCTATTTGCTTGTTGAAATCAGGCCAATGTCCCTAAACTTTCAGGTTAAGTTTTCAGTAAAAAGAAATTATATTATATGTACGTAATTTAATATTAATTGTTAGAATGGTCATATTTTGTGCATTTATTACTTAACAACTATGAATAATCAACTTGATTTTTTTTTTTCAAAAAGAATGGAACCATGACATCACTCTCAGATTAATCATCAACAAATATATTTCATTTGATTGGGTTCCTCCTGTGCTATTATTTTATTTGATTATTTCTTTTACCATGTCAAACCCAGTTTCGTAGTTAATTTTCCAGTTTACTTGCTTGCATCTTTTCAATGTGTCACTGTATTAGTCTCTTTGTTTGGCTATTTGATGCCTATAATCAGGGCATGCTTAAATCACTTTAATGGGAACGTTAGACCTAAGTTGTGATGGTTATCTACTGACTTGATCTTTAGGAAATTATTGTTCGGACAAGAAACCTGCTGCAGTAAATTGGATTGAGGGACGTGGGAAATCAGTTGTTTGTGAAGCAATTATCAAAGAAGAAGTGGTGAAGAAGGTATTGAAGACCAACGTGGCTGCCTTGGTGGAGCTTAACATGCTCAAAAATCTTGCCGGTTCTGCTGTTGCTGGTGCTCTTGGTGGATATAACGCCCATGCTAGTAACATTGTTTCTGCCATTTTTATAGCCACTGGTCAAGATCCAGCTCAAAATGTTGAGAGTTCCCATTGCATAACCATGATGGAAGCCATCAACGAAGGGAGAGACCTTCATATCTCGGTGACTATGCCATCCATTGAGGTGATTAAACATCCCTCATGTCCTTTTCTTTCAGTTTGTTGTTTTTTCAATTTAATAGCTAAAGCTTTATATGACTTGTTGTCCTCTCAGGTGGGAACAGTTGGGGGTGGGACTCAACTTGCTTCTCAGTCTGCATGCTTGAATTTGCTTGGTGTGAAGGGTGCGAGCAAGGAGTCACCAGGGTCAAACTCAAGACTCTTGGCCACCATTGTTGCCGGTGCTGTTTTAGCAGGAGAGCTGTCTCTGATGTCTGCTATTTCAGCAGGCCAGCTAGTCAAGAGCCACATGAAATACAACAGATCAAGCAGAGACGTATCTAATGTGACATCTTGAGGAGGAGGATGTGGTTGCAGTCATTGTTTGTTGTGAAGTCTAAAATAAAACACAAAAAGGGTCTTTGAGTGCACAAAATCGGAATTTGGAGAGGAAAATGGAAGACATCAGTTAGATTGTTGGCATGCAGGTTTGGCTCTGCATTGGTGTCTGTTTTTATTAATTGATCGGAGGAAAGTAAGTTCTACCTTCTGGATCCTTCCTTCACAATACGACCTTGACGGCTTATCCTGCAGAGTCATTGGATGGGTGTTAACATTCTCCATGACCAAGACATTTGATGTGTTGTGTTATAATTCTTTTTATGATATAATATGCTTAGTGTATGTACCATTGTCTTGATACATTTATTCTATGTAGTTGGGGACCAGATAGCAGAGGGGTTTCTTGAAATTTGTCTTGTCGCATTGTCTTCCAGTACCTACCTATTCATTGAATTGGACCATGCCTTTCGTATGTTTTCCGGTTTAGTCAGTGTGGATATTACAGAGATATTCTTTTTGTTCCTTTTCATTTGCTGTTTCAACTTTGTAAGATGCTTAACAGTTGTATTTGACCTAGTTCATAGGCACACTGCTTCTTCTGTGTTCGAGCATAAGAATCATCACTTAATTATTTGGCGTTCTCTTATCTAAGGTGGACGAACTCAATAATATAACTGAAATGCGGAAAACTGTTTACAATGACTCTCGGTATCCCAATTCAAAAGTGGGGGTTTTCAGATAATTTTTGGGTTGTTTGCTCTGTCTCAGTTGATGCTGTATAGCATTTTGTACTTTTTTTTTTTTTGTAAGCATATTTTAGATTATTATTAGCCAATCCCTTCAATGAGTCTCTTAGGCATCTATTACTTCTCTTATTTGACCGAAGCCTCGGTTATTGCAAGTGTAGGGTGAATTAACTTAGTGAGTAGTTAATTAATTTTTAATTCGTATAAAATCTTATAAGTTCGGTCTTATCTTAGAGGCTTAAGGTTTGTACCTAATTAATGTTTAATTGTTTCAAGTAATTTAGTTATGAATTTAATCGGTATATACTGATACTATCAATCAATAAAAATAAGGGAAAATGAGAAATTATAGTAGGTTTTTCATTAAAATGGGTGGTTATTTCTAGTGGCCAATAATGTAAAATTGTTTTACTGTCAATGTATTTAAATTAAATTCTTTAGTTATTATTCCTTTAAGTAATATATTTTGGATTCAATTCTTTTAAGTAAAGAAAATTAGTACTAAGAATTTTATTTTTATGATGGACCAACCTTACTAAAATTATGTTAATCAAAGTTTAATAGACTTTGAATATGAGTGATTTAGACAAGAATTTTGTTTAATCTAACTCACAAATATTTGGAATTGAAAAAAATATATTTTTGTTTATCTTTGGAAAAAAAAATTATACCCATGACAATAGCTTTATTCTATTGATTTTTTGCCGTAAATGTTGACTTTTCATCAATTGAATTACTAGGTTGAAAGCGTTGACATAATAATATAATAGATAAGTTAGGGATACAAACTAGTACAAAGTAAACATATTAAGTAAGTATGTTTTACTTTAATTATGAATTCTTTCATAATATAATTATTTTCTTAAAAACGAAAAACGACGTAAATATAAAGCTAGTTTGTAGAACAAAAAATGGGCCACGATGTCAAGGCCCAAATGGTGAAGTATGGATCGGACACACAATGTGGATGGGCATAGAAGAAGAGAAAGACCAGTGAGAGCATAGTCACAAGTCACTGGTCACTGCGAAGCGGAAGGAACCAGAAACTGCTATTCCCCTATTCCCACACTACGCCCTCTTTTTTTGGTTTTGTTTCTTTCAACTTCGAACTTAAACCCTAGTTCCCTCTCTCTCTCTCTCTCTCTCTCTCTCTCTGGTCTCCAACCATGGCAGCTATGCTGGTACTCTTTCTCTCTCTCTCTCTCTCTGTCTAAGTGTGGTTAGATTGAAGAATGTGTGTCTCTCTCTAACCCTATTTGATTTCTGTGGTGGTTGAAAATGTTTGGAACAACAACAGCAACCGCAGATTATACTTCTGAAGGAAGGGACGGACACGTCGCAAGGGAAGGCGCAGCTGGTGAGCAACATCAACGCCTGCACCGCCGTCGCAGACGTGGTCCGCTCCACACTCGGCCCCCGCGGCATGGACAAGCTCATCCACGACGACAAGGGCTCCGTCACCATCTCCAACGACGGCGCCACCATCATGAAGCTCCTCGACATCGTCCACCCCGCTGCCAAGATCCTCGTCGACATCGCCAAGTCCCAAGACTCCGAGGTACTAAATCACTCTCACACACACACACACTGTCTCTCAATTTTCAGATCCATCTTCTCAAACACGATTTCTTTACTTGTTGAGATGTGTCATTGATAATGTAAATGGAGTATGAGCGAATCGATTCAGAAATAACAGAACGAGAACTAGACTAACAAACAAACTAATGAACTTCTCAGTAATTATCAGTGGTAGTTGTAACAGAATAACCGCCGTTTAATTAGCGTGATGTCCTTGATAGTCTTCATTGTTGTTGTTGTGAATGTGCAGGTTGGCGATGGAACCACCACTGTGGTTTTGCTTGCTGCCGAGTTTTTGAGGGAGGCAAAGCCCTTCATTGAAGACGGTGTTCACTCTCAGAATTTGATTCGCAGCTATAGAACTGCGTGCTCCTTGGTATCGAAATTATGTCTTATATTGTCTCTCCTTTTTGTGTTTTTTTTTTTTTCTTTACTGTAGTTGGGATTGTGTTCTTGATTTGTGGCATTGTGTGTGATTGATTGTTGGTGCAGGCAATTGAGAAGATTAAAGAGCTGGCTGTTAGCATTGAGGGGAAAAGTCTGGAAGAGAAGAAAAGCTTGCTTGCTAAATGTGCTTCTACCACGCTTTCTTCAAAGCTCATTGGTGGAGAGAAAGAGTTCTTTGCATCGATGGTTGTGGATGCTGTAATTGCAATAGGAAATGATGACAGGTTGAGCATGATTGGAATCAAGAAGGTACGTGTATCAGCTGTTTTGCCATGTTGTATCTGTAATCCTTTTTGGGTGTTGTTTTGGGAATCAATGTGATTGAGATTCGGGGTTTCTTCTACAGGTTCCTGGTGGTAACATGCGGGACTCATTTCTAGTAAATGGTGTTGCTTTTAAAAAGACATTTTCATATGCTGGGTTTGAGCAACAGCCAAAGAAGTTTCTCAATCCAAAGATATTATTGCTAAACGTCGAATTGGAGCTAAAATCCGAGAAAGAAAATGCTGAAATAAGGTGGGAATATTTGAAATTTGGTCCTTTCATTTATTGATGCTGAGATGCTATTGAAAGATTGATTACTTAACCGGACTTCCTTCTCTTTCTCATGTACTTTACAGATTATCTGATCCATCGCAATATCAGTCAATTGTTGATGCAGAATGGAATATTATTTATGACAAGTTGGATAAATGTGTTAACAGTGGTGCCAAAGTTGTTCTTTCACGATTGGCTATTGGTGATCTTGCTACACAGGTTTTAATTCTCCCCTTTTGTTGAATATAATTTTATTCCATATTCTTGGATTCTTTTCAGCTATACACAAAAGTGTAGAACCTTTCCATTGTGTAACTTATGCAAAATTTGCTATGTATCATTCATGCTATAAAATGCATCTTTTTAATTGGGTTTCTCAGGAACTTTCGGTGATATTAATCATTAGTCTTTTTTTTTTTTAACAGTATTTTGCAGATCGAGACATTTTCTGTGCTGGCCGTGTAGCAGAAGAAGATTTAAAAAGGGTTGCAGCAGCAACCGGTGGAACCGTACAAACATCTGTCAATAACATTATTGATGAGGTTGTGCACTATTTGTGGGGCTTGGTCATGGTGTGCGTTTTGTAATGTTATATATTATGGCTGAAATTCTTGCTATGTATTTGTGTGAAGGTCCTTGGAACGTGTGAAATTTTTGAGGAAAGGCAAGTTGGAAATGAGAGGTTCAATATATTCAATGGATGTCCATCTGGACAAACAGCCACCATAGTTCTTCGTGGAGGAGCTGATCAGGTCTGTTAGAGGTTGTGCAATGACTGTTCGTGTGTGCCTCATAAATAGATCCGTCTTTCTTGGGCTTATAATTGATTTTTGCTTCTCTTACAGTTTATAGAGGAAGCAGAGCGAAGTTTGCATGATGCAATCATGATTGTTAGGAGGGCTTTGAAGAATTCAAATGTAGTTGCTGGTGGAGGTGCTATAGATGTATGTGTCCAAAATTTTTAGGTTGATATTGGTGATTTATTTTAGCAAACCCTTCTGATATAAATATGTGGTTCTTGATGACAGATGGAGATAAGCCGATACTTGAGGCAGCATGCACGTACAATAGCTGGAAAGTCTCAGCTTTTCATTAACTCATATGCAAAAGCCCTAGAGGTAAGTGTCTTTGGAATTTGAGTACGATAGTTGTGGTCTATGTCACTGTAGTGTGTCATAATATTCTATTATTTTAGTCATTCAACCGTGTGTCCATGATGTGTTGTAATATTCTATTATTTTAGTCATTCAATTCTGTAAGTAATTGGATGCAAAATCTGCTTGACGCAAGTGGTAAAAAAAAAAAAAATTGTTGTCTTCTGCACTGATGGTGCTTTGAATACTGTCCATGAAGAACTTCTCTGCTCAGTGGCCTTCAGTTGAAACTAATAGGATGCCAAGCTTCTTTACTGTTTTTTGTTTATCAAACATTAATGCCACTAAATGTGTATGTGGTAATCCACATGTAACAACTCCCAACTTACTTGTGGAAAGTCTTCAGGACGCTTCTCATTGGCATTTTATGAGACAACAGCTAGATCAGGAATTGTTCAAACATATGCCTTCTAATCTTTACCAAAAAAATATGCCTTATTATTATGTTGGGGAAGGGGGTGTGAGTAAAAGCCCTTGTGCATGTGTTTTAGATGTTGCAAGTCTATCCAAAATTGCTATGTTGATATATTTGTAGAAGCACTCATTGCATCTGAGACTTCAGTTGCTATACTTGATGTTGAGTCCAGGTAACAAAGCATTATCAATTGCAGTAGTTTACGGTCTAAACTTTTTCACTTTTTGATGGGCTCATCTTGAAATTGCATCACTATGTATGTAGTGTGACATGCATACTAGCTTAGGTATTGCAAGAAGTAAGACATGAAGGTAAGATCAGGTTTTCTCTCTGCTCGGAGTGTAATTTCTTGATTCTATTTTCATGTTAAAAGTTCTGGCGGCATTTCAGGTTATACCTCGGCAATTATGTGACAATGCTGGATTTGATGCAACTGATGTGCTGAACAAACTAAGGCAGAAACATGCACTTCCTTCTGGTTGGTTGGCTTTCCTTCCATATGCATGCTTTTCTGCATATATGTATTACACTAAATTTCCTGCATGCATATTTAGTATTTCTTTGTGAGATTGCTGTTTTAATCTCAGTAGTTGGGCAGCTTCATGCATGTAGATGAAAAAAATTGTGTAATTGGTACATTGTTCTGACTTGAATTCATATGTGCCTGAGTGTTTGGACATACGTGTTGATGTACCTAACAATGCATCTATCATTGTGGATTTTGCAGAGTTCTTTTGGTAGGTTAGAAGTTTGAAAAATCTTATTATTGCCTGATTGTTACAGGTGAGGGGGCACCATATGGGGTGGATATAGCCACTGGTGGAATTGCTGACTCGTTTGCTAACTTTGTCTGGGAGCCTGCAATTGTGAAGGTAGCTGCCTGCATATATCTGCATGCCTATATTTTCTTATTTTAATGTTTGATGTGGATGGTGTTTAAGCTAATCATTAACTTCGCAGATCAATGCTATAAATGCTGCTACAGAGGCAGCTTGCTTAATCTTAAGTGTGGATGAAACAGTTAAAAACCCCAAGGTAAGTTTCTGACTAGTTCTATCATTGTATTTTTTTTCTGAAGATTATTATTCTCCTGTATTACACTTCCCAAGACTTGTGCATGATGCAACCCAATTTTCAAAATAATTGTGTGCTTGTCTTATTTCCTCTCTTCATCATTATTTTAAGTTTAAAAAAACCCTGAACTCCACCGTTTGTTTGTTGAAATAGCTATAAATATTTGCATACTGCACCATTGAAGTAGTTGTACCATAAACTTAGGTCGTTAATATACTTCTCAATTCTCATTATAATGTCTTAGTGTTGTTGCCAGCCGGTTCTCTTGATAGCTTTCATGTATCTTCACTCAAATAATATAATCATACCAAAGCCTCTTTGTTGATTGCAATTAAAACCACTTCAGGGTCCATTAAATATTCATTAATCATGCCACGTAAATAAATAGTGCAAATGAAGGTATCAATTATGGGATGTTATATCAAGAAAAGGGAAACTTTAAGCTATGTATCTGATTTTGATTGTTTTATTTTATCTACTCAACATATGTAGTCTGAGAGTGCACAAGGAGAGGCTGCTGCGAGTGCCATGGGCGGTAGAGGTCGTGGAGGTGCCTTCCGTGGCCGTGGTCGTGGACGAGGAATGCGGAGATGATAGAAAAAAGTATTCTAATGGGTTGGCTTTTTGTCTCGGTGCATTCTCTGTTTGTCTAATACAATGGAAGGCCAGTGCATATTTATTTCTGCCTCGTGTTGCTAGAAGCATGCCGTATTGTGGATCTTCAAATGATGATATGAAATTGTAATGGGGTTTATGGGAACATCATCAAGCTGGGATTTTGATGGTAGCAATTTTCAAGAATTTTGTCTTTCTGGCATTTGCTCATTTTATATTTTGGAGGATTGAAACTATTGGATGGCTGTTGGTGGGACTTGAGCGTGTGATATTTTGCATCGTGTTCTCCCGTTCTCAACTACTACGTATTTTATTATATTTTTTTGGTAACACTTGAATCACGTAAAGAGCAAAGCTTGTTTTGATGTCCCGATACCATCTGGTTTGGGAGTGAAACATTGGCCCAATGGCCCTTCGATTGTAGGATTTACAAACGCTTGGTCAAACACATCTTAGAGTTGCAATTTCACTTCAGCTACGTCAAGTAACTATTTCGTCTTCGTATGAAAATGCGAACGTGGCGTTCATTTTACTAGTGAAGAAGCATCTGCGGGAAGGTGTAGTAACGTGTGATATCATAGAGAAAGCAGAAACAGTAAAGCAGAGCGAACAATCCAAGCTGTCATTGGCTAATTAGGCACATATGATGGTGCGAATATTGATCTTTAAATAGTTATGACTGAGGCATTCTCGTATTTACCTGGAGTAGTTTTACATATGTCTTATGCAGTGATAAATTAGTTCGTAAGATAACAGACGCAAACCCCCAGAGAAGGGCAAATTATTATGCGGACCTATCTTTATTTATTTTAGGGATTCAACGGTTTCTATTTGTTTGCAGAAAGACCCCGTGGTTGTGTAAATTAGTATAATCAACTAATAACACATAAAGAGAAATGATATTTGAATGTTCGTTAAGCGACGCACACGCGATGCATACAACTAGAAGTACGCGGAGAAATGTAGGCATGCACAAAAGGAGGAACTTAAGGTGAAGGATTATATGATTGGCTTACGGCGGATTAGTGGACATAAAAACTAAAAATCTTAATCCCTGAAATAATTTAGGAATCTATCCTCCATTAATAAAGTTTAAATACTTCACTAGTAATTTATCTTATGTGATTTATTATCAGCCACAAAAAATTAGAATTAATTTAGTCTAAATTATTATCAAATGATATCTTTTAATTTGAAGTGTGTCTGTGCAATTTGTTCTTTAAAATTATTTTTCTATGGAACTAAAGAAATTTGAGAGGAAAGCAAGCTCAGACTTCACTTAAAATTAAAAATATATTTCTTGATTTTAATAAATTATTGTTATGATGCTAATAAAAGGGATTTTAAATGAGGTGATTTTAAAATAGATTTTTTCTTTTAATTCTTGATTGTCATTTAACTTTTGCAAGAATATGTATATTCTCTACACTTGAAATTTAATGAATTGTTAATTAAGGGTTGAATAAAGAGATTTAGAGGTCTTTGAAGAATAACAAAGACTTGAGAAGTTATCAATTATTTTTTTCAGTTGTCAACTTTTTAAATTAAAATTACCAATTTATTTCACCGAGCTACAAACTAGTTGCAGCAAATAATTGCATGATAAATGACAAAGGTAGCTTTAATTGTATGTATTTGGATCCCCATAACTTCAATATAACAAGAAATTTTAGGTCTTTCGAGATTAACCAAAACATGAGAAGTTACCAACTTCTTCTCTCAGTTAACTTTTTGAACTAAAATTACCAACTTATTTAATGGAGTTACCAACTAGTCGCAAGAAATAATTGCATGATAATTGGCAAAGGTAACATTAGTTTCATGTTATTTGGATCCCCATAACTTCAATATAACAAGGAATTATAGGTCTTTAGAGATTAATCGAGACTTGAGAAGTTACCAACATTTTGAACTAAAGTTACTAACTTATTTAAACAAGTTACCAACCAGCTGTAGCAAATAATTGTATGATAATTGATAAAGGTCACTTTAGTTCCATATTATTTGGATCCCCAAGACATGAATGTCATAGTGCCAATCAGTCATCTTGCCCTACTTCCTAACCCAATCTAACAAGAAATTATGGGTCTTTGAAGATTAATTAAGATTTGAGAAGTTACTAGCTTCTTTCCTCAGTTATTAACTTCTTCAACTAAAGTTACTAACTAATTTAAACGAGTTACCAACCAGTTGCAAGATAATTGGCAAAGCTAGCTTTATTCCCATGTTATTTAGATCCACATAACTTCAATATAACAAAGAATTATAGGCCTCTGAAGAATAACCAAAACCTGAAAAAGTTACCAACTTTTTATCCCTTTTACCAAATTTTTTAACAAAAGTTACCAATTCATTTAACCAAGTTATCAACCAATTACAACAAATAATTGCATGATAATTGGCAATGATAGCTTTAATTCCATATTATTTGGATCCCTATGATATGAATTGATAGTGCCAATGATTAATATTGCCCTACTTCCAACATAAGCTTACGAGACCTAAAAAATTACCAACTTCTTATCCTAGTTACCAAAATTTTTTAACTAAATTTACTAACTTATTTAACCAAGTTACCAACTAGTTGTAGTAAATAATTTTATGATAATTGGCAAAGATAGTTTTAATTTCATGCTATTTGGAGCCCCATGACATGAATGGCAATGGTAGATTTAATTTCATGATAATTCCATTGCCATTCATGTCATGGGAATCCAAATAACATGGAGTTAAAGCTACATTTACTAATTATCATGAAATTATTTACTGCAACTGGTTGGTAACTAAGTTAAATAAGTTAGTAACTTTAACTCAAAAAGTTGGTAATAGAAAGAAAAAGTTGATAACTCCTTAGGTCTCATAAACTTGTGTTGGGAGCGGAGCAATATGAATCGTTGGTACTATCAATTCATGTTATGGAGATCAAAATAACATAAAATTAAAGCTATTATTATCAATTATTATGCAATTATTTGCAGCAATTGGTTGGTAACTCTGTTAAATAAGTTGGTAACTTCTCAGGTCTTGGTTAATTTCAAGAGACCTATAATTTGTTATTATATTGAAGTTGTGGGGATCTAAATAATATGCAATTAAAGCTAATTTTGCCACTTATCATGCAATTATTTACTGCAACTAATTTGTAACTTAATGAAATAAGTTGGTAACTTCTTATATTTTCGTTATTCTTCAAAGATCTCTAAATCTCTTTATTCAACCATTAATTAACGATTCGTTAAATTTCAACCGAACAAAATATACATATTCTTGCAAAAGTTAAACAACAATCAAGAATTAAAAGAAAAAATCCATTTTAAAATCATTTAAAACCACCTCATCATTTAAAATCACCTCCTTTAAATTCCCTTTTATTAGCATCATAACAATAATTTATTAAAATTAAGAAATGTACTTTTAATTTTAAGTGAAGTTTGAATTTGTTTTCACCTCAAATTTCTTTAGCCCCGTAGAAAAATAATTTTGAAAAACAAATTTTACATACACATTTCAAAATAAAGGGCATTATATAATAATAATCTAGAATAAATTAACTCTAATTTTTTGTGACCGGTAATAAATCACATAAGACAAATTACATAATGGAGTATTTAAAGTTGATTAATGGAGGATAGGCTGCTAAAATTATTTCAGGGATTAAGGTTTTTAGTTTTTATGTCTGCTAGTCCACCGTAGACTAATCATATAGTCCTTCACCTTAAGTTCCTCCTTTTGCGTATACTTTCACTTCCCTGTGTGCTTCGCATTTTAGTTTTTTTGTCCGCCAGTCTATTGTAAACCAATCATATAGTCCTCCACCTTAAGTTCCTTTTTTTTACATATATCTTCATTTCTTCACGTGCTTCTAGGTGTATGCGTCACTTAATAAACGTTCAAATATCATTTCTGTAGCAGAAACCAATCATATCTTATATCTGAAAAAACAATACTAGCGGGATTTCACGGGTTTACTAAATAAACACTATGCGTAATATTAGGTCTAGATTGTTGAGCACATCATACTCGTCAAACACTACAAAGAAGGGCTTACACAATGAAGAATGGGTACTGTTTTAACATTCTGATACTTTCGTCATTTAACCCCGAGGTGTAGAGAAATTAGGCAACGCGGATTGTCATTTGGAGTTCTATGTTACTCCAAAAATAAAAGAAAGAAAAGAAGGAACTTAATTGTCCCTTATCAGAACTGTTTAATTAGAATAAAAAAATAAAAACGTATTTCATGAAATGTAATGGATCATTTCCCACCAATGTACTAGCACCAAAATGTCAGTAATGCCTGATGTAACGACTGGAAAAGGAGCCACTAGCGGACGCATGATAAAATGCAAGGTTAAAGGTTAAAGGTTAAAGGTTTAATGGCTTTAGGTTATACCAGAATTTGCTCTCAAAATTAGTAAACTCTAATTGCACATAAACCTGGTCAAGGCTTCAGACAAGAAAGCCACTAAAAGCTGTAAGATTTTGATGAAAAATAATAGAAAAAACAAAGGGCATAGATTACAGAAAAGGACCTTCTAGTTCGAGCTAAAAACCATATGAAACAGTACTAAAAATCATTGACCACCCTATATGATGTGGTAGACTAGTAACTTTGAGGCTCAGCATTGCTGTGTGTATGAGCTAGAAAATTAGGCTTTCATTTCCCAAAATGATAAGTAATGAATAAAATATTGGACACAGTAAAGAAGGGTACAGGTACAGCCAAAACAAAAACACCAACATCAAATATGATCAACACAAGATGCAGATTCTGAAGAAACAATTATTCCCAACAGTATAATCTAGAAATGATTACAAATTTTCTGCAAGATACTACTTCAACGATTTGGGAAATCAAATTCATAGTCTAAAAAGCTTCTACGAAATTGAAAGACAGACTCTCATCTGATGAGAATAGATCACTAAAATTTCGTCATACTACAATTCTTAATCTCACAGAATCCTGTGAGCAAGAAGTGGTGACTTCATCAGCGGCCTTGGCTTCTACAGGAATGGAGGCAATATTATCCATCGACGAGGATACTTGGGTCGCCCTTCCTTTCCATCGAATAACTGCAAATACATCAACAATGCAACATTCATCATTTAAAAATAAATTCAAAGAGTGGAAAATGCTAATAATATGCTTCATTTTATAGCATTTGATGCAGCCTATACATATAACAAATTTATCCAAACAACACAAGAACCAAATCCAGATGACCTAGCATAGCCAAGCACAAACATCACTCTGATAAGGAGCAGTATTTTTCAATCATGGATTTTTCAATCAACAAGTGTAATGTAGCAGCCTATGGAAGTAACATCATAATGGAGTCAAGTGATCAAGTTAGCAACAAAATTTTGAAAATCCTCAAAGTCTGAAATCTGACAGTTCAGCCAAAAGAACACTTAAAATTATTCACTATTTTACTTTTATAAAGTAGGTTTATAGAATCCTTTACAAGAAAGTTTTCAGGTGTATGACAAGCATTTTGCTCTTGCAGTTATATTTTACATATATAAAAAAAGATTGTAAACTGAATTAATGAACTGCAAAATAGAAGGAAAGGAAACAGACCTTCTTCAAACGCCTGTGCTTCGCAAAAGCCCAATTGGACATGATGAGAGTAGCAACCACGAGAAAAACATAACCTGCAACAGTTTGTGTTGCAATGTTGAAGCCCAGCCACTGATAGATCTCCGTCGTATAATTTGCACAGGTAACAATATTGAAGAGAAAGCCACGTGGGATTTGGTATGCGCCGTCCCCCTCAGGTTTGCGAAGATTCCTGAGTACTATGTGGCAATAGAAATTTGAAAGTTGACAGAGTATCCCAAACCCAAAGCCAATCTTCATTTGGAGGTCACTTACAGGGGTATATAGTGGGTGGTTGACATAGTAAGCAATATAAGAGCCAAAGGTCCAGTAATATGCACAGTTGCGAAACACATTAGAAAGGGGTGAGGTTGCATGGCTGAAGCGATGCACAAAAAATGTTTCGAGAATTCGTTTTGCATAATGGAAACACCAATAGTACAAGGCATATGTCTGCACAGGGTGGATGACACGTTCACCTTTGTACCCAAAGTACTGGTAGACAGGGAAGTAATAGAAGACTGGATATAGAAGCAAAGGTCCCAAATACTCCCAGAAAAAGAGCGTACGATAAGAAACTTGTGGGCCTAAGTCCTTGAATAGTACAGTTAAGGTTCCAGAATTTCCATCTGTATAGTCTTTCAGACTCTTCTTGTAATTAAGGACCACAGGCCTTTCCTTTGAACCAGGTTGGACAGGAAGTGTCAAGCGCTGCCTTGAGGGATACTTCTTGGCTGTTGAAGTGAAACATATAAATTATGTTCATGATCTATAAAATTCAGTACTGCCTAGATATACACTTACAGACAAGATTTTATCGTTCCAGGTTCAATGGATTGAACTAGTGTTATCACCAATAATTCTTTTAGTTTGCCTACCCAATAAGAATTGGGTTAACTTTCATAAGCCGTAATTTTCCATTCTAAAGTTTCAAAAGTTCAACAAGCTAGAACTAGATTTAAGTAAGAAACTATTGAAAAGGACTTGTGGGTCTAATATTTGGTACTAAGACTTCATGGTCATTTTACAGTGTGAAAAGGAGGATTTACTCATGCTTTATTTATACAAGGTTCAAAGGAATCTCGAAGACTGAATTTAATGTGCGGTTTACAACTTGAAAGAACAACCCAGCAACTTACTCAGTTATCATGCTGCTATAGTCATTAAAAACAACAAATTTCTTAGACGCTAAATAGTAAGAATAGAGAATTTGAATAAACCTATAAGGCCATAATGGAGAAGATAATCAATTATCGTCAAACAGTACACAATAATCTATCAGACATTTCCATAAATCTAGCCATCACATAAATAATAACTATAACCATATGTAGAAATATCTCAGCACCATCTTGGTATAAGTCTGATAGAAAAAATAATTTTACACATAAGAGTAGTAGGGAAAAAGCACAAGTACACTTACTTCGCCTATGAATTTCATGCTGAAGATCTGCTACAGTAGCCTGTGTCAAAGAAACAATGGGATAAACCATAAATTACTCTTGAAAATAGAGCTCCCAATTAAAAAGCTACACAAAAGGAGGGGAAGTTTTGGATTATAATTATAATTATATAAATAAAATCCAACTTGGGGAAATCAAAATAAGAAATCAAAGCTACCCTTTTGATGACAACAATAAATTACAAAATTTGACCCAATAGAAAAAGAAAAAGAAAAAGTGTAAGAAATTGAGAGTAAGGAGACATACAGAATCACTGAGCTCAATGCCACCTTTAACTATCTCTCTTCCACTTCGAGAAACCAAAGTGACCTTCATCCTTAAAACCGAGACACACCCACTTCAGCAAGCAGTGTCAGCAACAAATTGAAGGATTATATGCAAGATCCAATACACGTATGAGGCTGAAACTCAAGGAAACAAAAAACCGACATTCACATCAGACCCCATTAACAAATATATAAATATCAGCACCAAAAATATATAGTACAAGGATTATGATTTCATATGAAGCTATCAAATTTCCAATTATACAATACATCATAACCTCACATTAAATTTGTTAAACTGTGACGAACGAACAAATCTCCAAAGCAGGAAATGGCAAAATTTCCAAGCTTTTTCGAGAAAGTAATTCTGGGGTTGAAGAAAATAGCAAAAAGATGCAAACTTTAACGAAGAAAAAACTGTGATTCGATGATTCCAAAGAATGCGAGTGCCCAACACAGAGGGCACAGTTAGCAGTGTTATTAGCCCAAAATATACCAAAAACAAAACTAAGATACTTAACAAGAGCTCCTTGGTGGGAATTGATGAGAAGAGACATGCAAAATCAATGACAGAGTTTGGAGCAAAAGAAGCAAGAGGAGAGTAGAGGAGAGAGAAATCACCTGGATTTAGAGAGAGAGAGAGAGAGAGAGAGTGTGTGTATGTGTAAGCAAGTTACACAAACATGAAGGAAAAATGGGGTTTCAAATTTTTTATAATAATATTTCATGCAAGAAGGATAAATAAATGATGGTTGTTAAGAGGTGTAGTGATAGTGTGAAAGATGTTGCAAATGCGATGCATGTATATTAATGGAATGCAGTTGGGGTAGGAGAACTAACCATATGGGCTGATCAACTACATCATACCATATCATACCAATTTAACACCCCCTCTTTCTTTTTTCTTTCTTTTGATAGAACTACTAATATTTATGTATTAATTATCAGAAATTCGATTAATCCGATCCAATTACACAGAGGTACTTAAAAATCTCCTAACAATTTTTTTTTTTTATTTTCAAAACTTAAATTTAAAATCTTCAATTAAAAGAATAACGCACCTACCTCCATAACCCCCTCTTGAACAACCCTCAATTCTTGGACACTAGTCTGATATGTGATGGATCTTGGATTGTTTGTAGGTTAAAAATTTGGGATCTTGATTGTGCAATTGGCCTGGCCCATTTGAAGTGTCAAACTAGCCTGGATAATGGTAATGCATTTACTAACCAACTACTACCCACTTTCTCCATACCTACGTAACTGTTTCAGAGTTGGACTTGAATATGGAAGTTGGGCTTCAACCTTCTAATTGTATGGATTTGACATGCACCTAATCGCAAATGCCTAATCAGCTCTTTGTACTCGAAACTAGAGTCTGACAATATGGTGAGGGGGTCAATTTTGGGTGGGTCCATGAGTATTTTGACTTGAGCCTATTAATTGCCAGCTCATGGCTCAAGCCCAAACTTGATTAAGTTAGGTGGGGAGTGTGAGCGAGTCCAATAGCCCAAACACCACCACAAGTTTTTCTTACAAAATGCAATGCATGTTTAAAGTAAAATTTTCTAGTTTCACTGGCTGAGAAGGGATTATAATCAAAGGAATGAGAGGCAACTGAATCTGCATATGAAGTGTTTTGAGCTTGTTTTGGAACCACTCAAAACCACGTCTAAGAGGCAAATGTAATTCGGTTACCGTACCACAAAGTTTAAAAAATAAATATAAACGTGATTTTTGAACTCAAACTTAAGTTTCGTAAAAAGTAATAAATAATTTTTGTTATTGTGCGAAAACAAATTACATTGAAGGTGTATAAGGACCGACCTAGCATATGCCCCATTATCCCATTTAAATTTGTTTTAAGTTTGTTACTCTTATGAATTTATCATGTATGAAAATTGATTCTCATAAGGAAAAATATTATATTGCCAGAATTTTTGCCTAAATTTATATGCTAAAATGATGTGGCATGTACGTTGACCTTTGAAGTGTTAAATGGGTCATACCACTTTATTCCGTTCAACAACCATTTTTTTATTCTGTCCAAAATTTTGGCAATATAGCATTTAATAATGCAATATTTGCTTATGAGCAAAAAGGGAAAGAAAGAATGTGTGAGAAATGTATTGTTCTATTTTATTATTAAAAAAAGTAGTGTAAATTAATAATATGAAACTGATGTTTAACAGCATTGTTGTTTGGAACGGGGGTGTTGTTTGGACTTTGGAAATTCTATTTAACCTTCCTCCCAACAAGAATGGAAAGTTGATGGAACCAAAGTCAGATCAATATACCCTTAAAAATGGAAATCAAAACACTAAGGGATAAAAGCCGTCGATGCCATTGATCATTATAAGTGAAAATGTGAAATAACAGGACTGCTTTCAATTCCTTTCATCAGAGGAATAGAATATAGACTGAATATTTGGCAAGGTAGAGGAATTCCGTGTTACACGTGATTTCAATGGAATAGTTAATTAATTATCTATTGTCAAAAGAACTTACAGCACATAGGTTAAGAAAATACTACAGGTTTGTCAATTTGAACCAAGCCTTGCGTCCTAAAGTTGCACTTGTGTGTATCTCAAGAACAAGGAGATAGTCCAACGGTGGCATTCAACACATTTGAAGGGAGAATGAGGGACAGTCAAAGGGGTGTGTTGGCGCACAAATGGGGACCTCAATTGGAGATTCTATCACACATATCAACAGGAGCATTTCTAAGCCTTTGTGGGTGGAATTCAGTGTTGGAGAGGCTATGCTATGGGGTCCCCATCATTGGGTGGCCATCAGCAGCAGAACAAGCATACGATGCAAAGATGTTAGTGGAGGAAATGGGTGTGAGTGTGGAGCTGACTCGTACTGTGGAAGAGGTTAAGAAGGTGATTGAAATGGTCATGGACCAGGAAGATGGGAAGGGAAAGGAGATGAAGGAGAAGGCAAATGAGATTGCATTGAATATGAGCAAGGCAAAAACAGACAAGGGTGAAGTGAAGGGGTCTTCAATCAAAGCAATGGATGATTTTGTAAGAACCATCTTATCAACCTAGAATCCGTCAAATCTAGGATCAAATGTTAATCAATTCAGTAGTGTTATCTAGGGCTTTTGTAGACATTCATTTTTAGATATGGGGAATCATGTTTGCGAAAATATGTATAATAGCATGTTGAATATGGAAATTTTTAGTTATGTCACTTGTAAATTTAGTGTAAATATTTCTCATTTATTATTAGTTATTTTATTATATTCACCATATTCATAAAAAATATACCTAATGTTTTTATAGCTGTACGTATTTTTTTATATCCAAAATAGTGTCTAAAGCATAAGTTAAAAGGATATATTTCTCATGTTGTTTAGTACATTATTTTTTGCATCGAAAATTTTGATAAGGGGTATATTATTTTCATATACCCGTTTTGACATCTTTCACTCAGCACCCCTCAAAATCTAAGGTGAAACTTATTTATAATTACTTACTTTTATTTTATTTTATTTTATTTTTCAATCTGAAACATAACACAAGGATATTTGAACTATGTTGGGATTTGAATGTATAAAAAGTATTTCACTTATGATAATTTAGAGCAAAGAGAAATTATACATCTTTCGGATTTTTTTTAAAAAAAATTTGCAAGAAAAAGAGTAGAAATTTGAATCCATCCAAATCCAATGTTATATTTTTTTGTTATAGCATAATAATAATATGAGCTCATATTGTAGACTTAATACCAACAAGTATTGGGTGCAGTGATAAACAATCTGTACTTCTAGCGAAGGGATATGTGTTCAAACTTTATAGAAGGCAATTTTATGGAGGGTTTATTAGTCGTAACAGTGTTTGGAGATAAAAATATTTTAAAGATTAAAAAAAGATTTGTAAACTTAATCACATAAAAATGTTACTTTTGATTTTAAGAACCCATTTGATACTCATAATAGAATAAGATCTGATAATAAAAATTTGTAATATAAGATCTATTAGTATGAGACATATTAAAAATTGTAACACAATACTATATTTAATATGACATTCTGTCAGATATTCTATTCTATTCTATACTATAATATTATTATCTCATTATCAAAAAATAATTCTAATTATAAATACAGATTTAACAAACGATAAAATTATAAAAAAATTATTTTTATAAATTAATTTGTTTATAAACTAAAAATAAATATCATTATTTAAGTATTTAATTTACTCATTGCATATATTTCAAATAATTTTTTATTTTTACAAAATAAATTTTAAATTTATATTCAATATATTTATTATTTATTTCAATATTTTAATAATTACTTTTTATTTTTGGAAAAAACAAAAAGGATATATAATATTATCTTTCTCTTAGATATTTTAATATATTTTACTATTACTTTACATCCTAATATAAAAAATTGAAAAATAAAATTATATTAAAATAATAATTTTTATTAATTATTAAAAGTTAAATTAAAAGATAAATATTATAATGAAAATATTTATTTATTAATGACAATCATTTTAAATATTTTTTATTTTATAATTATAATTTATATTAAATATTAAATATTATTATTACTAAATATTATTAACTTATTTATTTTTAATAATTAATTATCATTTATCTTTATATTGTTACGAATAATTTTTTATGTGATCTATTATTATTATGAAGAGTTATTTTTATATTAAATATATCTATTATAAATTTTTTCATAATTACACATTTCTATTAAAAATAATTATTTCTATTTATTTATATAATTTTTATTATTTAATTTTCATTCATTAAATTTGTTTATTTATTTAATAATTATTTTTATTTAAATTAAAATTGAAAAAAAATTCCAAGAGTGAGGAAAACTTGATACTTTAAAAGCTAATCTCAGGTCTAATCATACCTCCCTAAATTTGATTAATTTATCTATTATTTTGATATATACAAAGAGTTTTAATGAATAAAGTTATACAATACATTATTTATATCAAATAATTAATAAAGGCATAATATATTGTAATAATTTATTTTATTATATTTAATACAACATGTCAAACATGCTATAAAATAATGGGTTTTGTTTACCAGGAAGGAGCATGGTTATTGGCTTTAGATTCCTAATTAAATAATACCTTTGCTTGAAGTAAAGTATACATACATTTTTTCTTATACTATTCATAAATTCACATTGTAACCATCCCTCATTCTCCAGCAGCCAAAAAAAATTGCACATCCCTTATTGCAAAGTGCACTGCTCGAAGTTATTAGAAATGATGTAATTGTTTGAATTTGCAGGATGCTATTTGTGAGATAGCGCTGATGGAATAATGTCATGTTATGAGGACGGAGGACCTACTTGTGTATGCCAATTACATCGATAGCGAATAAATTTCGTAACATGGTGGTGTTCTGTGCAAGTGAAGGAACTATTTTTATTTTTGCTTTTATTTTGGTTTAAGGATATTTTTGTTTCAAATATGTCTTTTAACTTGAAGAATATACTGAATAAATTTACATATTTATCACGAGTAAGAAAGTCACTTTTTTTCCTTTTTTATTTTGTTGTTGCAAACATCCTTAAAAATCTGCTGTACACGCTGATCTCGAAAGGATAAATTCTAAGATACTAACAACACCTCGTTTTGCATTAGAGACATGTTATATTTAGTCATATCTCTTTGAGTGTCCATCGATATTAAGGATTTATATATCTGCAAATGAGTATGGAACTTGTACACTTGATTAGAGAATGAAGTGATTGCATTGATAATTGATAATATTATCATCGAATTCTTTAGTTATATACATAAATTTCGCTCATTTACACATACATACCCAATATAGATTGATACCCTAAATAATTATGTCTAAATAATATTTTTATTTATATTATATTTAAATATTTTTATCATTTAATCACAATTAGTGTTATATATTTTTTTCTCTATATCTATATTTTTGTTCTATTATCTCAATAGATGTTAAAAGATGTGTCTCAAAACTTTTTTTTCATTTATGGTGAGTCTAGGATGGAGATAAAAATAGAGGAGAAAATTTAATTTACATATAAATTTAATATATGAAATATTCTTCTTCATTTTTACCTTCATACTAAACTCACCTTTAGTAATAGATATTTCTAGAATACATTAACCTCTACTATTCGTGCTTGAATTGGTTCAAGAATTTTGTATTTGTTTGATGTTTATTTCACTTAAGTAAAGTTTTAAATTTGAATTTTATAAATAAAAAAAAATTAGTGGTAGGAGAGGTTTATTCTCATAATAAATCAACTCATTTTGAACAAAAGAGCAATGCTAGATACCACAAAAATTTAACCAAAATGTTTTATAGAATTTGTAAGAGTGATTGGATGGAAATTCAGTGTTTTAAATTGCGGTTGTGGTTGCGGATGTGATCGTGGTTGCGGTTGTTGTGATTGCGGGCATTGCGGCTATCGCGATGTGTATTGCGGTCGTTGCGGTGTGATTTCTTTTAAGTTTGTCGTTTGAAATTAAGTTTGTTGCAACCTGTTGCGGCCCGTTGCGGCTCTGATGCGGTTACATTGCGGTCAATTTACGTAAATAGGCGAAACACTGCAATTGCGGTGTGATGTAGTTGCAGCGGTGACCGCAACCGCAATATTGCAGCCGCATCAAATGATGCGGTCCGCAATTTAAAACAATGGATGGAATATAGTGATGAGGTTCATTTATTTATTTAAAGGTCATCATTAATGCCGTATCATTCTAGCAGAATCCAACAAAAGATTACTGGCTGTGTAGCATTTTTGTGAATAAAATTACTTGGAGTTAATCAACTCCAAATAGTGATAGTTAAAGAAAAGAAGGTAAATAAAAAATAGCCTCTCTCCACAGCTCTTTTGTTCCTGTGCGTCTTACATTCGTGTAGTTGCAACCACTTGCGAGAAACTCGAGGGCACCATCGTAGCACTTCACTGGCTGGTCATTACGATTTTTGCAGTCATTATCTATGTGCATTTTTTGGTGGGTTATATCTCCATGCATGCAAGATTACACCTGTAAGATGTACGTTAACTGCTCAAGTACTGCCAAGACAACAACAACACTTGCATAAGTACAATAGAATACTTGTAGATAATTTTAAGGACACAAGAAAAAAAAAAGAAAAAAAGAAAGGTAATACTTAAAATATTCAAATGCATTCAAATAAGTAAATTATGTAATAGTAATACGGTATAAAAGTTAAAGTTTAATGATAAAAAAATACTTAATTGTACTTATGTTTCTTTAGATGTTCTCACTGAGAAGATATTGTAAGGTATCAGATCAGAGATGAGAAGTGAGGTGAAGAACGAGAGAAGGAGAGAACTAGAGAGAGAGAGAGAGAGAGAGAAACTGATGAGAAGAGAATGAATTCTGGTATTCAACAACTGATACACTGATGAGTTATATACATACACGATACAAGTCAATAGCTTACGGAATGACAGGCTGGCATAGCTGTAACTAACTCTAACTGCCTAACTAACTGAATATGAGGCTATCTTATCAGATATAATAGCATTACATGACACACCCTTCACCTTACTTTCAGAAACCGAAGGCAACTTATTTGAAAAGATCCTGCTATAAAAACAAATCTAACACATGATATTAAAATAACACACATTACAATATTTCGTTAATTAGTTTAAGATACACTTATCTAATTTTTATCTCTGCTAATGTAATTATAAATGTAGTTAAATGTGATGTGTTATATATCTATATCTGTACAAGAAATTTCTGTAATCTTATTACGCAGCAGGTCTCCAGTACATCATCGAAATACTGGCTGAATTAATGAATAACACGAGTACATGGATTAAGGTGATTCACATGTTTCTCCGGGCCAGAACATCCTTGTACTACTAGGAGATCCCCACGCTATTAATTCCAGCTTGAAAAATCTTAATTGTATTCAGAAAGTAGATTCATTGTTAATATATAAAAAGAGAGAGATATGAAGATAATAAGTTGTAAAAAAGAAAGAATTCCACTACTATTGTGTGTCTTTTTCTCTGCCGGTATGTTTGCAACGAGCACAAATAGCTTTTCTATTTCACCTTATATATCTAATGCTTCTTATTTTCTACACATTTCAAGAGAAACCAAAGAGTAAGCTCTTGCGCCAAAGGCATCAATCATCTTAACATACCCTTCGAGCTGCGATGGCAAAGAAGGATGTACACATTGTGATGGCACCTTTGAAGGCACATGGCCATCTCATCCCATTCCTAGCACTAGCAAGGCAAATCCAAGAAAGGACCAATGTCACCATCACCATAGCCACCACTCCTCTCAACATTCGACACCTCCAATCTGCCATTTACTCCACACCTTCTTCCCCCACTACCAATGATCTGCACCTTGCTGAGCTACCCTTTAATCCGACTACCACCCAATGTAGAGAACATAGAGAACCTGCCCTTGGATGAAGTCATCAAACTTGGACCTTGAGGACCCTCTTCGATCCTTGATATCCAAGATCACACAAGAAGAGGGTCACCCTCCGCTTCGTATAATATCTGATGTGTTCCTTGGGTCGGTTACCAACATTGCCAAGAGCTTTGGCACAAAGAACATAACCTTCACCACTTGTGGTGTTTATGGAACTTTGGCTTACATCTCTATCTGGTCCAATCTCCTTCACAGAAAAATTAGATTCCGAGGAGTTTTGGGTGCCGGGGTTCCCTCAAAACTACTGATTCCACCGCTCTTACATGCATAGATATTTAAGAGAAGCTGATGGCAGCGATGCTTTCTCCAGATTGCACTTTCTATGAAGTCTAATGGATGGATTTGCAACACGGTTGAGGAGATTGAGCCTTTGGGGTTGCAGCTTCTGAGGAAGTATATTGAACTTCCTGCTTGGAGTGTTGGTCCTCTTGTGCGACCAGTTGCACTCAAGGGTTCAAAACATTATGCAGGGAAAAGAACCTGGCATAGCTCTTAAAGCATGCATTGAGTGGCTAAATTTGAGATATCAGGATTCGGTTCTTTGCATCTCTTTTGGATCAGAAAATACGATCGGTGCTTCCCAGATGATGGCGTTGGCTGAGGGATTGGAAGAGTGGGAAACCATTTATTTGGGTTATAAGGCCACCTTTTGGTTTTGACATGAATGGATATTTCAATGTTGAATGGTTACCAAAAGGGCTTGAAGAGAGAATGAGGGATAGTCAAAGCGGTTTGTTGGTGCACAAATGGGGACCTCAATTGGAGATTCCATCACATAGATCAACAGAAGCATTTTTAAGCCATTGTGGGTGGAATTCAGTGTTGGAGAGCCTCAGCAATGGCGTGCCCATATTTGGGTGGCCACTTGCAGCAGATCAGGTATACAATGCAACGATGTTGGTAGAGGAAATGGGGGTGAGTGTGGTGCTCACACAAACAATGGAAACTGTCATTTATGGGGATGAAGTTAAGAAGGTGATTGAAATGGTTATGGACCAAGAAGGTGGGAACGGAAAGGAGATGAAGGAGAAGGCAAATGAGATTGTATTGCAGATGAGAAAGGCAAAATCAGAGAGGGTGAAGTGAGGGGGTCTTCCATCAGAGCAATGTATGATTTTGTAAGAACCATTTTGTCAACCAAGAGTCAGTGAAATGTGCAATCAAATGTTAATTTAGAACCTTGTTTTCTATATAGAAAATTTTGATAATTTTGACAATTTTAAGCAAAGGAAAATACAAATCTTTCTGCTAATTTATGTTTTGTTAGGAGATAAGAAAAGAAAATGTATTTGTACTCATTTTTCTTCTATTATAGTGTATCAACACGCATCCTTAGATTTATTGGAAATAAAAAATGTATATAAACAAAAAATTCACTTATTTTAATAGTGGATATGACTATGAATTTTGGAAGATGAGTCTAGATTTTTATGTTCATCTAACATGACTCCATAAAAAAATGAGATAAGATTTGAATCCTTTCAAGTATACAATTTTTTATTATAACGTAATCCTAACTACAGGAGCTAAAGAAATTTTTAAATATTCTTGTAACTAGAAAATATAGGCATTCTATATTATTACTGTTTCTTATTTGTGGATATTCCTATCTCTTTTAACTATATTTTTAAAATAATAGCTAAAAGTGTTGGAGGTAAAAGTGTAGAGCATATAAGTCACATAACAATGTTATGGTTTACCGAGACCTTAGGAGCAATGATTATTGGTTAGGATATCTAATTAAAAAAATACATGTACTTGAAGTAAAGTATACACATTTTTTTTTTTACAATATTCACAAGCTCATATTTGCACCATGCCAATTGTTAGTTTCTTTTTTTATTTCTATATTTTTGTCATTACCAGTTATTAGTTTATTGACATCCCTGGCGCCCCACCAGCCGTCAGCCCGTCACATTTTCAATGGGTCAGGCAGTCAGCGGAGTTGGACCCTTTATAGGTTCACAGTGGAGTTGGACCTTATTAATTGATTATGGGTGATGGGCCTGACTAATTTTGGATCTCGAATCTTGATTATCTAGAATGGCAATCAACTTTCAGACCCCAAAAGAAATTGCAAACATCCTAATCCCTAGCGCCTAATGGATCACGCTCGAGATTAAAGATTTGGAATCTACAAGGTTCACTCTTTGAAGTAATTAAAAATGATGTAAGATTTTGAATTTGTAGGTTGTGATTTGTGGGACAGTGCTGATGAATGATGTCATACTATGAGGATCTGATAAGTATATGCCAATTATATGTATGGCTAATAATTCGTTACATGGTGATGTCCAGCGCAAGTTTAGGAATTGTTTTTATGGCCCGTTTGGTATGCCTGATAGGATAAGGGCTGATAGTATAAGGCCTGATTATATAAGACCTGATAAAAATTTAATACTATACAATGTTTGGTATGTCACTGTATAAGATATTGTATTATATAAAATATAACCAGAAGAAGAGATTTTAATAAATATAATTTTTAAATAGTTATTATAATTATTTAAGCTATTTTTTATTATATATAAAAATAATTTTATATTAAAAATTATTTACTTATTTATTTTTAATATTTTTTTATAAATATTAAAAATATGAGAGAGAGAGGAAAGAGTGAAATAGAGATGGAATTTTTATACATCAAAATCTAAATAGGGTTAGTACCATATTTTTATATTGGGTTGTATTTTTTATTATATATAATTAAATTTATATTAAATATTATTATTTATATATTTTAATAATAAATTTTTATTCCTGTATTTTTATTTCAATTTGAATAGTTATTTTATAAATATTTTTTAAAAAATATTTATTTATTATTTATTTAATAATTAATTTTTTTTAATAAAATATATTAAAAAATAAAAAAATGAAAGAATCCTTATACATTAAAAGCTAATCAGGCCTAATACACCCTTCCTATGCCGTATTAAGTTATCCATCATTATAACGTATAAGGGAGATTTGATGGATAAGCTTATACAATACGTTAACTGCACCAAACAATGAATAAGATCATAACGTATTATATTACCTTATCCTATCATGCCTAATACAGCATGCCAAACGCCCCCTTATTTTTGCTTTTATTTTGATCTAAGAATTATTTTTGTTTCGAATATGTCTTCTCACTTGGAAAATATATTTATTTATCACTAGTACGAAAGTCACTTTGCTGTGGCAAACATCCTCGAAGTCTTCTCCTCACGTTGACGAGTTGGAACGCTCAAAGGAAAAATTTAAGATACTGACATCTTGTTTTGCATTATTAAATGTGTACTATCTGAATATGAATAATTTCTTTCTCATATTTTAATTACATTTTTTTGTTGTCATAATTGAAATCGTACACATCAATATTGCATAGTAAAATATATTTATTCTTATCATTTCAGAAATAATTTTCAATTTTTCATTATTTTTTACACACATATCACTCTATATTTAGTATTTATATTTTTTTATCATTTAATATAATTAGTCTTATAATTTTTTTTCCCTATGTGTTTATATACCGGGTCTATTGTCTATAGGGGTGCTCAAGATCCGGTCCGGCCCGATAACTTGTCCCGGCCTGAAGCTTATGGGGCAGGGTTCGAGTTTTAAAATTTGACCCGGTGTATTTTTCTGGATGGGTTTGGGTTATACTTCGGGTTGGTCCAATCCGACCCGAAGTCAAATAATCCTTCATAAATTATATTTTTTTAAATACTTAATAATAAATTATAAGATTTTATACTTTAATTAGTATATTTTATATAACTTGATATTATTTTTATATTGATATAATTTATTTTAAAATATATATTATATAATATCTTTTAAATTTTATTTCTTATTTTTAAAATTTTATGATTTTATTATGTATAATATTTAAATCTTTATATGTTATTTAAGATTTATGTCGACCCGGTATAACCTAATCTCTAATTGAGTCATTATTGGATCGAATTTGAGCTTAAAAAAATAACCCAATCCAAAAATCAGATCAAACCTAGATTTGATCCAACCCAACCCGTGATTTGAACACCCATTATTATCTCAATAGACGCTAAAAGATGTGTCTCAACTATCGAAACGTTATTCATTTTAATAGGTATTTTATTACTAGAATACATTGCCTCTCCAAGGGTCTTTCATACTTGAGGTTACAATTAATTTTTACAACCAGACAACCACGAGAAGCCCGAGGCAGCACTGCGGCACTGCCACATTTCCCATTTGCAGAATCAAATGGCTTATATTTACGATTTTATCTAATATATACGTCCAAGCAGAAGATTACACACATATGAATAACGTTTGGTGAGCACATTTTTTATGATATATTATGCGATGCATGTAAAAAATTAGAAAAAATAATAAAAATATTTGAATGGTAGATTTCATATAGTTATTATTTATTTTATTTAAATTTTTTTATCTAAAAAATTATCAATATTCTTAACAAAATTACTAATATTTTGGATAAATTTATCGGCATCTTACATAATTATTATTATTTTTATTCAAATTTTTTTATTCAAAAAATTATTAATATTTTGGACAAATTTACTAGTATTTTAAACAAATTTACCAGCATCTTATATAATCATTATTACTTTTGTTTAAATTTTCTTTATCCAGACAGTTTCTAGCATTCTTGGTAAATTTACGAGTATTTTAGACAAATTTATGGGCATTTCACATGATTATTATTACTTTTGTTTAATTTTTTTGTCCAAAAATTTAACAATATTTTTGATAAATTTATCAGTATTTTATGTAAATTTACCACCATCCTTTTTTTTGTCCAGAAACTTGCCCATGTATATGGTAGTAAGGAATTTTTTGGATAAAAAGTAACCTAACAAAAAGAATAATGATCATATAAAACCAAATATTTTTATTATTTTTTTCACTTTTTTCATATGCATAGTATATATGTCATGATTTTGTGCATCCCCGTCATTACTCCATACATATATAAGAAGTAACTGTTCAATTAACTCACCCAAGACTCTAATAGACGAAACAATAATCCCAAATGCAACGGACATTGCCAAGAAAACAACACTTACATAAGCACAATATAATATTTGAAGATAATTTTTAGAGAAACAAAAAAGAAATGGTAATGTTTGAAATGTTCAAAATTGTATTCAAATAAACAAATAACGTAATGTTAAAGATATATAAATGTTAAAGTTTGATGATTAAAAAAAAAACCTACTTGAATTTACGTTTCTTTAAACTTTAGGCACTGTTATCCTTATGGTTTTCTAAGGTAATATGTAGTACTGAAGAATATATATATATATATAGCGTATCTCATGAAAGAAGTGATTTATTATGAAAGTAAGAGAATTAAATCTAGGTTTTATATCATATATGAATAGTCAAGATTTAAAATTATTTAATGGTCACATGATTATTTAAAAAAATTATATGATTTTATGTTTTAATCTTGATCATTCACATTAGATCCAATAGTCTATACAAGTATTAAAAATAAACTGAAAGGCACATGATAAGACAATTTTTTTTTTAAAACATATATCTCAACTTAACATGAAATAATTTTTTTGTAAGTATCCATAACTTCAACTAATTTATCTTAAGTTGAGTTAATTTATTATAAAATAATTTTTTTAATTTTAATTTTAATTTTAACTTTAATTTTAATTTATAAGACTTAAACCTAAAATTTTATTTTTAAAAATAAAAAAAATAAGCACCCAACTATTTGGACTAACAAGTATAAGTACCATATAATAATAAATACAAATATTTCTAATAACTGTAATTTATAGCTTCTGGAAAATATTCCAAGGTAAAAGTAAGACCAAAGTCAGAGTCCGTGTTTATAAAGAGGCGAATCAAGTGGCGGATTATCTAGCCAAGTTGGGAGCTAACTTGAGTGCTGATTGTGTTTGGGAGGAGCCGCCTCCTAATTTACTTCCTTTGCTTTATGCTGACCAGAGGGGCGGTGGTCTACTTGAGATAAGTTTCTTCTTTTCTTTTCTTTTCTTTGTTTAGCTCATTTACCAAAAAAAAAAAAAGTCACAGTCCGTGTCTTCTTTATGTAACTAGCATGACATGACTGACCAAGAGACCGACCATTCACGCTCCTTTCAGAAACCAAAGGAAACTTACTCCGAAGCAGGTCCCCACACAGCCGAAATTGTGGTTATATGAATAAATATTGAACATGGATTCTTACCAATAAAAATGTCTACGTGGATTATGGTAATTCACACGTTTCTTCTGCCTAAAACACAACAACCTTGCACTACTAGGAGGCCATGCTTCTTCAGCTTTCTTATGTCTTTTTGCACACTTTTTTCTTTGTATAAGAAAGAGTGAAGTCTCGTGCCAAACCAAAGAGACCCCATCGTCCAATGGCAGAGGTTGCAAAGAAGGATGGGCACATAGTGATGGCACCATTCATGGCACATGGCCATCTCATCCCATTCCTAGCACTAGCAAGGCAAATCCAAGAAAGGACCAACTTCACCATCACCATAGCCACCACTCCCCTCAACATTCAATACCTCAAATCTGCCATTTCCTCCACATCTTCTACTGATCTCCACCTTGCTGAGCTGCCCTTCAATTGTAGCCAACATGGTCTACCACCAGACATAGAGAACACAGAGAAGCTGCCACTGACCAGCATCGTCAAACTGTTTCATGCATCCACAAGCCTTGAGGACCCTCTCTGCAACTTGATATCCAAGATCACACAAGAAGAGGGTCACCCTCCTCTTTGTATAATATCTGATGTGTTCCTTGGGTGGGTTACCAATGTTGCCAAGAGCTGTGGCACCAAGAACATAACCTTCACCACTTGTGGCGCTTATGGAACTTTGGGTTATGTCTCAGTATGGTCCCATCTCCCCCATAGAAAAACAGATTCTGAGGAGTTTTGGACTCCGGGGTTCCCTCAAAACTACAGGTTCCATCGCTCTCACTTGCATAGAATGGTAAGACTAGCTGATGGTAGTGATGATTGGTCCAAATTCTTCCCTCCCCAGATTGCACTTTCTGTGAAGTCTGACGGGTGGATTTGCAACACCATTGAGGAGATAGAGCCTTTGGGGTTGGATCTTCTGAGGAAGTATCTTAAACTTCATGTTTGGAGTGTTTGTCCTCTTCAGCTACCAGCTATATCCAAGGGTTCCAAACAACGTGCAGGGAAAGTGCCTGGCATATCCATTGAAGCATGCATTGAGTGGCTCGATCTGAAGGATCAGGATTCTGTTCTTTACATTTCTTTTGGATCACAGAACACCATCAGTGCTTCCCAAATGATGGCGTTGGCTGAGGGGTTGGAACAAAGTGGGAAACCGTTTATTTGGGTTATAAGGCCACCTTTTGGTTCTGACATAAATGGAGAGTTCAGTGCTGAATGGTTGCCAGAAGGGTTTGAAGAGAGGATGAGGGAGAGCAAGAGGGGCTTGTTGGTGCACAAATGGGGACCCCAATTGGAGATTCTATCACACAGAGCAACAGGAGCATTTCTAAGCCATTGTGGGTGGAACTCTGTGCTGGAGAGCCTAAGCCATGGGGTTCCCATCATTGGGTGGCCACTAGCAGCAGAGCAGGCATATAATGCAAAGATGTTGGTGGAAGAAATGGGGGTGAGTGTGATGCTCACAGCAACAGTGGAAAGTGTCATTTCTGGGGAGGAGGTGAAGAAGGTGATAGATACAGTTATGGACCAAGAAGGGAAGGGAAAGGAGATGAAGGAGAAGGCAAAAGAGATTGCAGTACATATAAGGGAGGCAACAACAGAGAAAGGTGAAGTAAAGGGGTCTTCGCTGAGATCACTGGATGATTTTGTAGCAACTATTTTGTCATCCAAGTCTCTATGAAATGTTACATTTGCATTTGAGCAACGATTTATTAAAAGGCCATTTATATTTTGTATGAAACATATTTATTATAAATGGTTCGGCGAGCTTTTAAAGTATAATATTTGACATAATATTTGACAATGCGAATATCATTAAAGACAAATACGTTCGCTCATTTTGATAAAAGATTTGACATCAAACACTCCAGAAGTTAAATGAACATCAACCCACAAATGAATATTAACAATTTAACAATGTTGTATTGTTCAAATAGTTCTCCTGATTTGCTATTTCGCCATTCAGAATCATATTATTTCGCAGTAATTTTATTTCCTTTTCTTTTTGGAAAATGCAACTTCAACATGTCTTTTGCCCGATAATGCTTTTCTCCAAATTTACGACTTCCATGACTAATTTGGCCAGAATTTTTATGATCGTAGTTCGGTGCTACTTTTGAAATGCCAAATAGCACCTTGTAATATAGTCTGGACTCTGGAGACCGATTTGTTATCACGCTTCATTTCTAAAATTTTCATAATTTTCAGAACATGATAACCACAATGAAATAATCAAACATTCATACCTAAGTCATGATTTTATTTTGTGAATTACTCATTACGTAATTTTGCCACCAAACTGGGATATAAGTCCTAGAATGACACTAACCATTAATTATGCCTCTTTTTTTTTTTTCTTTTTTGCCAAATCTTAAACCCATTTCTACTCATTATTCTTGGTTGTTTAGAGAATGGCAGAATGCCCCTTTCTAGGGGTGGAGGGGGAAGGCTTCCTATAAAAACAAATCAGTGCCTACGATATGATACATGTACAAATATGTTAAGACAACAAACTTACATTGAAAAAGAGACTAACCAAAATTAAAGAAGAACTAAATTTTCTACTCCATTTAGGTAGTCATTGGTCACCACACTGCCAGCAAGAAGATAAGTAGTCACATACCCACCTGGGCATAAAATAAAAAATTAGTGCTTCACTTCCGTTGCCTTTTCGACATAGGCTCTGACTGCACATAGCCCTGCCAAATTTTAGCACATACATGAACATTAATATCCATTGAGAAAGCACCCCACAGTGACATTAGATTTTAGGTTAAACTGAGCTGAATTGCAATAAGAAAACGGATAGTTCTTAAATAACAATGTAAATTGTAACATACAACTACAGAAACTTAAATAAACAGATTTTAACAGGATTATTAAGTCTTCGGATTGAAAACTAATTAGCTCTCTTGTGAATTTGTAGGAAGGTAACCAATTAGTTTGTTTGGGCGGCACTGTTATATTTAGATAACAGAAGATATCTTACATCAGAAGAAAGTTGCTCACGGATATAGGACATTGATCGTTGCATAGCACCCAATGTGTCCCTCGACACCTGAAACTTGACTTCAGACTCACCAGAAATTGTCTCGGCATCTTGAAGCTGAAACAGTTTAAAGAATTTAGCACTCTAAACATTGATCAAAGTATAGAGAGAGAATCAAAGAAAAACTTATCAGGAAGTGGAATTTCCATAAAATTACAACTAAAACAAGAAGAAATATGCGCGTGAAACAAAGAAGAAATGCGATATCATTTATGACAAGTTTTTGGTTTTGTTGTTCTCTTTATATTTCCTTCTACTTTCTGCGGGAGGGTGGAGGCACAGGTCAGTGAGAGAACAAATAAAGACACACTCTTCTATATAGTCCTAACAATAAACAGGTCTCACATGATTTCCACAAAGATTTCATGAAAAAATGTCTGACAAATCCACATTGAACAAAATTATTACTCCATATGGGGGCTAGTTACATCAAAATATGGCTTCCAAGTTTGTCAATTACTGTTCAGTCTTGAGATACTAAAGAATGAAACTCACTATATCTCCCTACGTATGTTCATTATATTTTAACCTGAATTAGGTGAAAACCAATTATAGGATATTAGAGTCGAATTCATTAAGTTTTATGCTATGCCATATATTATAAATGATCTGCACTAATATGTCATTCTATAGCATAATGTTTGACACTGTCTCTAATAAGCCAATGTGAATATGCTCGTCTTAACAAGTCCCAATAACTAATCTCACTGCCCTATGCCATCAGCCTGTTAAAAACAGTTGATTAGTTCCATTCCCTTTTCATATCTTGCAAAATTACTTAAAATTATCTTCCTTAGTCTTAGAATTATCTTCCTTAGTGGCCTATCAACAGCAAGTGTTCCTCATCATAAATTCAAATCAACATATAAATATCACCCCACCCCCCACCCCCCAAAAAAAAAAAAAAGAAAAATTTATTATATATATATTATTATGAAAAAAAGCCACTTACTATGAAGAGAAGTGCTTTAAGGCATTTTTATGAAGAAACAAGGCAGCAGTGATCTCCACTTTTCTAGTGGCAGCACAATAAAGCAATAATGCTCACAGACAACACATGTTTAAGAGAGATAAATCTAGAAAACAAAATCACATACCTTGAGATTTATTACTGCAACCTTATTAGCTGGTGTTGAGAGCTGTTCACTGATGCCGGCCATAGACCTCAACATTGGTTCCAAAGAAACTCTAGAGAGCTGAAACTTAACCTCAGATTCTGTTGATGGAATCCTACTGTAATCTTGCAACTGCATTTGAAATATGTTAAGTACTTGAGCTCTTCACCAGTTGTTATTTGTTAAAATGTTGCAAGGGGATAAAAGCAAAGTATTATTCCTCAATTAAGTGTTATACAGAACTACAGAGGATATTTATACCCAAAAAGGGTTAATTCGGTCCCAGAAAATTCTCATGCAAAGGACAGGTATCTCAACCAACTTTAAACTAAATGAAGAATACTACTGCCTGCTTTTCATTGTTGAGATTATTATGAACATACCTTCAGATTGATGACAGCTACTCTATTCCCTGGACTTGACCCTTTGCTCTCCATCACCCACGTCATTGATTTCATACAGGGAAGAACTACCTACATTAAAGAACCCAAGGACCAGTTCAATGCCAATATGCCATCCAGTCCTATTCCAATCCCAAGAACATAGTAAATATGCGAAACAAAACTGAAGAGGTTCTCTTTCATATACCATGTTTTCATCTGAACCATCATCTCGGTGAAGAGACACTGGGGCCATTCTAGGGAAATTTAGATCAGCAAATGATTGAACAGGTACACCAGCATCGTTAAGATTAAAGGTCCTTGTTATTTCATCTTGCCGTGGCCACAAAAGTGGGGTTGTATCTGATGTTGAAGTATGGTTTTTCCTGTCATCGTAAGCAGTCCCACCAGTCACATTACTACGTGGTGCAACTTTGGCAACATTTCGCTTCACGACAGCAACTTTCTTTCCACCTTCTCTGAGGGCACTCATTGCAGCATTATAAGTTTCCACAGATATTGCCCCTTCCTCAGCATATCTGATGGCTTCCCGACATAGATTGCTATACCGTGACGTCAGAGAGTCCTGTCCATGTGATTCACCAGCTCGTTCATCCAATCCAACACTGCTTTTTCCATTCCTTGTCCACCGTTTCAAGATGTAATGGGCTGGTAACGTAAGTACATTAGTAACAGTGAAAACAGTTAGGATATGCCTACAGAGAATGCCTGAATACTCAAACATCTGGCAGCTGCAGTTAGCTTTCAACTCAGAAAGGTTTAATGTGACAATATATGCCCTTTGGTCATCCTCAAATTTTGCAACCCTGAATATGCTATTTGCCCCTTCTTCTTCGATTCTGTTTGCAGTATAAACAAAAGTTTCAACTAGCTCTTCCTGAAACTTTGAAAATACTTTTCGTGTATAAAGATTAGCAGCCTGTTTCTCCATTGGTGAAGGTGTCTTTAAAACAGGTGTGGTGCAAATCGTCTCAGAATCTAATTCTATTTCCTTTTCAAACCACATCTCCATAGCTTGTTCATACTGCCTAAAGAACATTGGTAATGTTGTCTGCTGGTTGACAAAGCCATGAAAAAAAGAACCATCAAATCCATGATTAGGAGATATTACAGCAAAAAATGAATCACGGAAATATGCTGGAACCCACTGAGCACGAGCATTGTACAATGACTGCAGCCAATCATTCTTTCTGAGTTCATATTTATCCATGATCGAATTCCAAGATGAATCAAACTCCTCAATTGTTTCAGTCAGGTTAATACAATTATAAAGTTCAACCTGAAAATTTGGATGCATGTGACATACATGAGCCAACTTTTCCTGCCCTTCTCGCAAGACATGCCACTTGCTTAGACAGTGGCGTGCTTGAGGAAAAACTAGTGAAACTGCAGTCTGTATGGCTCTATCTTGATCAGTAGTTATAGAGACAGGTTGGCGGTCATTCATTGCTGTCAGAAATGTCTTCAACAGCCACACAAAAGAATCTTCAGAATCATCCAAAAGGAGTGCACAACCAAATAAAATTGTCTGGCCATGATGGTTTACCCCAGTGAATGGTACAAATGGCACTTTGTATTGATATATTCTGTATGTGGTGTCCAAACTAACAGCATCACCGAAATAACTGTAAGCAGTTCTTGATCTTGCATCTGCCCAAAATACATTAGACATATGATTATCTTCGTCGAGTTGTATTGCATAGAAGAAACCAGGGTTCTCAGCCTGCATTTTTTTAAAATACTCCAGGAGGTTCTGAGCATCCCTCCCTAGTGCCCTCTTCTGAACAGGCAGCTTAACAGTATAATTCATTGGTGTAGAATTTTTAACTTGGTGATTTGTTTTAGCAGCAGTTGTAGGAATATTTCTAATCCCATGAATATTCTCAATGGAACTGCGATTCCCATGAATCCCATCCATAGATATATACATGACACCACTTGGAACAAGCCCAACTCCTTGGTAAGTTTCAGGCATCGTTTTTCCAACGCTAGAAAAGTGCTTACGTGGCCGAAGACTATACGCTTCACTGGGACTCGTCACGGAATGATTATGCTCCTTCACAAATTTTGTAATAGCCCACTTATTTTGACCCTTTCGCTCTATCCTAATCATTGCATTACAACTTTCATTTACCCTTCGTTTCAGACCTTCCCCACCACACACAAATTCCCGATACATATTTGCCCCATCAGGTTTAGAGCGACCATGTGGGCCAGCTTTGGATGTGAAACCTACTCGTCTGGCATAGTCATTATAGAATGCCTTTGCAGCATCTTCAGAATCAAATTCCATACTGACATATGGCTCGGAAGTCCCATCCTCAACATGAGATCCAGAGTTTTCAGCATTATTGACTTCACCTTCACTAGGTTCACCAGCTCCATCATCTGCAATAGTTTGATGGCCACTTCTTTCTCCCATGTTCATGTACCACTTGAACATCCGCAGTCAACAATCTATACTGCTAAATTACTGAGCACCTATTTCATGGCAACTGTATGGCTACACAGCAAGAACCAATGCCTTTGATCCTATTAAAGAGAAAGTTGGGTCGTCTAAGTTGCCTATGCTCCAAGAAAAGTCCAAAATTAAACAATGCAGCTCTTGAATATTTAGAAAATGATCTTCAACCACTGCCTCTTCAACAAAATGCCACTATCACAGTATCACTTTCTCTTCACACCTGTTAAATCAATTCCACCTCCAATGTTCTCAATAATGAAATATAGCTTAACAAATATAAGAAATACAAAAAGTGAGCTTGTTCAGAATTTTTCTTTTAAAAATTAAAAAAAGAAATAGCAAATTAAGCTTACAATTTGTGACCAAAAAACTAAAAAAATATGTCCGATCAAAACCTAGTCTAAGTTAAAGTGCATGTTATCAATTCAAAACTGATTGGCATCATCTGAAATTTCAAATATCCTAACAGTGCTGATAGAACAAAGAGTTCAGTGTCAAATAGGTGTAAGCAAGGTTGTCAAACTCAAGAGTTTAAGTAAACTCGTGGAGCCTCTGTAAGCTCAACTCGTAAACTCGTGAGAGTTTACCTATTATTAAAAATCATATTTTATAAAAATATTACACTATAAAGATATAATCTAATATAACCTCAAGTGCAAAATTAAGCATTCCAACTGCAAAGCACACACATTGACAAGAAAATGAACATAGCATAGCAGATTTTAGAACATCAGAACCCACAAAATGAACATAGCATGAACCCACAAATACAAATATTTTGCAGCACAAAAGTTGAATTGAAACATAGCACATGTGCACAACCACATACATAGCTCATAGCACAACCCACAAGAACAGATATCATGGTAGTTGAAAACAACTGAAAGAAGACCAAATTTCACAATATCTATGCATAAACAATTTGAGACACAAAGCAAATTTAACATAATTGAAGGAGGACCACAAATAAAAGAACTACCAAGCAGAACAAGGTGGAACAACGGTGAACGCGGAGGAACAGAGGCGGCTGGGCAGCACTAGCGATGAGGAACGGGGGTGAACGAGGGGCCAGGCTCGAAAAGGAACGTGCAGCGGCGATGTGGCTCCAATGGTAGATTGTGGCGGTGTTGAGCTCGAAAATGGAGTTAAGATGCGAAGCCAAAGTGAGATGGTGGTGGTTGTGGTGGTGGTAGTGAGACAGCACCAGCGATGAAGCCTAGGGCTCAATCTTGGAGAGGAGACTCATGAATGGGGCTGAAAATGAGACCGCGCGAATATGGCTTGGGAGTTGAACAAAACGGCATCGTTTTGGCACCCCACTTTGACAGTTAACAGGAAACTCATCAAAATTCATAAAGGTGTGCTTGTTCCAAAAAAATCACTTTTTATATTAAAAAAAAATCAATTTTCCTATATTTGGATAATTTTTTAAAAATAATCATACTCTCAAAAAATTTTATTTTTAATTTTATTGTAAAAATTAAAAAGAGTAATTTATGAAAAAATTAATTTTTAATTTTTTTAACTATATATAAAATTAAAACTTCAAAATTATTTTTTAAAAAAACTGAAATGAACGCACTCAAAATCTGGCATAAATTCATCAATTTATGTGATTTTACTTGAGTTTACTCGAATTTATCCGAGTTTATCCATAAATGAGTTTGTGAGTGAGTCAACTCGATTTTGCTATTTAAACTCGTAAACTCGAAAATAATTTTACAAGTTAACTCACTATTTTAATAATAATAGCAGCGTTTGTATAATGCTTTGCAGACAAGATTGACAAACTTAAAAGTTCAAGTAAACTCATAAAGTTTCATTAAACTGGAATCGTAAGCTCGACTCATAAACTCATAAGAGCTTATATATTAAAAAAATATAATTTAAAAAATATATTTTGGTAGAAATATAATTGAATAACATATTTAGATTAATATTTAAAAAAAAAATATATATATATATATATATAATATTTGCAAAATTAATTATAATTTACAATTATTATATGGCTATACTCTTTTTCGAATTTTAAAATGATAAAAAATGTAATAATTCATGAAGTAATAATATTTTAATTACAATTATGGAATAATATTCTATATAAAAAAAATATTGAAAAATATTCTATCACTTAAATTTTTAATGGTTGATTAAACAATTCATTAAACAATAATATGCAAAAGTTAGTTCTAATATTTTGTCATTTTCTTGCATATTTTATCTTTATTTTTCGAAATAAATCACTTATACTTCCCCTTTCTATACATCTAGAATGTATAATCAACTCTTTTTATTTTTTTATGAATTTATATGATAATTAAAATTATTAAATCAATCTCCCACTTTGAGTGACATAGACTTTTATGTCTTATATCAACTTCGAAATGAGACTAATCAAATATGTAATATTTTATTTCCAGTAAATATATTCTATTATTATTTATAAAGTTTATTTGAATTTGTATTCATCTTCATCTTTTGAAAGAAAATATTGATTAATGATGATTAGTATACATTTCTTAGTGGTTTGTCCTTAAACACAAATGAATGAAAAATAAAAATATGAGTTTCATTAGTCAACTTTTTATAAAAAATAATTAAAATAAATATATCAAAAGAAATCTTTTCATTTTTATTTCAGTTAAAATATGGAACCTACTAAAAAAATTAAAATCATACAATTTATCTATTTTATTTTATTTTTCTCTTTCACAATTTCATTTTCAATAAATATGTTATGTTATATAATAAATTAAAAAGGAAATAACTATATGAGAGTTCTTTTTTTTTTTAAATTATCATTCATAAAATGTGAAAAAGAAATAATTTTGCCATGCTATTTTGAATGGAGTGATTTTTAATAGTATATTTATGATGTTAGTTTAAAATTGAATGGATGATAAGAAAAATTTGCATGTGAATGAAAAATAAATTTTACATAAAACTTTAGAACTTCTAATCATATAATATGAATAAGAAACAAACTTTGCATAAAAATTCTTGAGGAAGTAGTATTCTAATATTATATATATAGTTGTTGTTTGAGAATTTTTCTTAATTTTTTTTAAGGTCAATTGATTCAAAATAAACAAATTTAAACTTGTAAATTTGCTAATAATATTGAAAGTTTACCAATTTTGTTAAGGTTTACTTAAACTCGTATGAGTTTATCAGAAATAGAGTTTGCATACTAATTAATTCATTTTTGTATGATCGTTTCGTAAACTCGTAAGAGTTTAAGCGCTAAATCGAGAGTTTAATAGCCATGGGTGTAAGAAAGCTAAACATCATAGCTACAAGACACAATTTCAATTACCAATTACCAATTAATCACATAATTTAAAATTCTAATTCCATGTCAAAATTGCAAACCTTTCAGTAAAATTTACAAAAAGAAATTGGATGATAAAATCCTATAAAAACAGTAACTGCTAAAAAACTCATTGTACAAATTAACAAGGAAAATTGGGAACCCTAACAAGCTAAGTGTGGCTTTAATAATTTAATTTGATAAATCTTCCCATTTCGTGGTTGAACAATCACAAGAACCCTAATTTGAGTGAACAGTGAGATTCGAGAGGACACATTACAAGCAATTCATCAAAAACTGATGGATTATCCATCAATAAAACTAAATATATGATTGACTTGAGAATTTACTGATGGATAATTATTCCGTCAATAAAGACACCAATAAATGCTCCTACTAGATTGTGCCAAACTATTATCGACAGAAAATCCGTAAGTCAATTAGAATTAAATAAATGTTTTTTAAAATTTTTCATCAGAAATTTATTTTTTTATATTAATTCATCGATATTTGAAAAATTGGAATGATTGTCATTATCCGTTCATTCACTACTAGAAATATGTTAATTACCAATGGAAAATAAAGAAAAATATGTCAGTATTAATTTTACTGACGGATTAACCAAGGTAAAAACTTCATCGGTAAATAACGCGACAGTAATAAAAAAATAATATTACCGACGGAAGAATTATCCGTGGATAAATTTATAATTTTTTCAACAATTAAAATTCGTCAGAACAAACATAAATACGTCAGTAATAATAGCATAAAAAATATCATTGACAAAATAATATCGATGTATTTTTTATATATACTGATAGATAATTCGTCAGTAAAATAAAATTATTTATTTTTTAAAAATATTTATTAATTTTTTAATTGTTAATAAATATAATTATAAATAATTTAATTTTTTTGTTGTTTAAATAAAAAATTTTAATTTTTTGTTTTAAATACAGAAGAAATTAAAAAAATTATTAATTAAATAAAATATATACAATATCATTCAAAAATATTTACAATACAATTCTTCAAAAAAAAAAAACCAAAAATCTACAAATACAGTTCATCATCAATATGGGAGATGTCGTCGTCGTCGTCGTCGTCTCCTATTTCGGACTAGTGGGGGTGTGGAGAAGGTTGCGATGGTGTAGGTGGGGATGGAGGTGGTGGAGGAGGTGATGCAGCGGATGAAAAACTGTTGCTCCACATATGCTCATAGAAGCTATACAGAATTGTTACCCTCTGCTCCATATGCTGTATCTGCTATAACCAATGTCAATTATCTCTCTTGTGGCACTCATACAGATCCATATACCTCCAATCGACCTCCTTAAGCTGCCTTTATACTAACTCATTCAGTGCATAAACCTGATCACGGTGGGCTCTGGATCGATCCCAACAGGCGCAGCTCCAAATATAGAACTTGGAGAATATGACATGCTGTAAAAGGTCTCCATCCTGTAGATTCGCCTCTTGTAACGGCCGCCGACAATCTAAGTGCATACCTCATTATCGCTAATAGGTGGGCCGATAGGGTTGCTCCCATTCCCCTACTACAACTGCTACAATAGGGCCTTAGTCAACAGCTGGGTGAACTCACGCTGTAATTAGAAAAAATAAAAAATATTAGATTTAAATAATAATAAATATAATAAATTAAAAATATTGAAACTAAAATTATAAGCACTTACGTATGTGGTCTCTGATCACGGATCAAACCCACTCGGACTTGTCCCACTTCCGGGTGTGGGTCTCCTAGAACAGCTCACTTAAAGTCGGCGACCTACTCATCGCCTTCTCCTATATTTCAAAGAATTTTCATTATATATATATAGAAAATTTAATACAAAAATAGAAAAATTAACTGAGAAGAAAATGATATTTATCATTCTTAGCCGTGTGCCCTCAAGGGTGGTGGAACCTCCAGTGTGCAGAGAGCCATCACAGGCTGATTCTCTACTTGTCCGGGTCTTCACCTGATTCCCCTTAAATGCAGGTGAGTCTTAGTGGGCTCTCAAGGCTTGGAGGATCTCCTCTGTGAGCTAGTAGGTGCTTATGCCATTTTTGCAAATGTCATGAACATATATCATGGAGGCACTTGCCGACCTTGGTCCTCCACACTGTGTAAATGATAGCCTCCTCGCGTAGATCAATAATAAACATACATTGCATACATATAACATAATAGTCAGCAGTTCAAGTGAAAATCAAAACTAATAATAAAAAAATAATTATTATTTTACCTTTCATTCTTTTCATCACAACTTCTATGTGGCATCAAGAGCTGCACAAAATCGGGATGAATAGCACGTGGAAATTCCCCTCGAATACCTCGATAATCTTGCATAGCCCTAGTCGTGGTGGAATCTAGCTATGTCATAAAATAATAGATTATGTCAGATATTTGTTAGTTAAATTTTCTACTACAATTAAAAATTTATAATAAATTTATATTTTAAATTACTTAGTAGGATTTACCATAATATCTAAGCTACACTCGTTGGTTCGTGGAGCGCTGTAAGAAAGTGGACAAGGAGGCCTGGGTATCTTGTAAATTAGGTTGATTGTGGATAAGGGAAGGTGCAGAAGCAAGTTGACTGCGGGTCTCACCTTCTAGAGGTGGGGGTGGAGGTAAAGAAGCCTGTTAGGGGAATAAAAACTGAGATCTTGAGTTATGATACCTAGAGTTGGGTATCATAACAAACTTAGGTATGTGGATCAGGAGGGATGGAAGAGCCATCACTTGTAGGAGTAGTGGACGTAGGCGCAGTGGAGTTGGTGGGTGGAGCACGGGTGCGAGGGGATAGACGATGCTTCCTCGATCTATCCCTACCTCATCCTAAACTAGATGTTCGTCTTACCATAACTGATGTATATAATATATACAAAATTGAAAATATAAGACATATATTAACTAAATAAATACATATCACATTTCATATCAATACTTTTTAATTTTAATAACATTTTAATTACAAAAGAAATTTTGGCAGAGTATTTCCTTAAATTTGGATCTTCCATAAAAATTAATTCAATATTTTAATTCAAAATATAATTCAGCATTTCAACACTACAGTACAACCAAAATAAATTGCATAATCATAACATTCTAAAGTTAATCATAATAACTATTCTAGAGCGCATAATATCACATAACACCATTCAAATAATGGGAAGGAACTTAAAGGCTTTCCCCAATCATGTAATCCAATCCTACTATTTTATCGTAGAAAATTTCAAACTCTAACAAAGAAAATAACTCAGTTAACTAACCAAAAAACATAAAATTTCAAGTAAAGAAATGAAACTAAAAAAAGGCTAAACTAAAAAAATAAACCGATTAAAATGTTAAAAAACATATCATGAATACAATGGCGGTCTAAGATCATGAAATGGGGCCTCGGTAGTGGTGAAATGACATAGAGAGCAAGAAAGAATGGAGAAAGAGAAACATACGCGAAATGAGGATGAAGAAGAAGTGGGCTCGCATTTTAAGAATTTTTTTTTTAGCAACGAATTTTTCGTAGATAATATTTGATTAATGAAATGAAACAAATCGTTTCATTAACTTTTTACGACGGAAAATCCGTCGATAAAAAATATTCAAATCGTTAAAACGCGAGTCCGCTTCTTCTTCTTCCTCATTTTCTTCTTCCTTCTCTCTCTCTTCACTCTCGTTCTCTCTCATCCTCCAAAGCTTATTTTTGCCATTTCACCACAACCGGAGCTTCTATTTCACGATCGGAGACTGCCATTATGCTCCTGGTATGTTATTTAATATTTTAATTTATTTAATTTTTTGGTTAGCCTTTCTTTTTCAATTTCATTTCTTTACTCAAAGTATTTTGTTTCTTAGTTAGTTAACTAACTTATTTTGTTATTTTAAATTATTAAATATCTCATTTGGAGCACATGGATTGCTTCCATTATGATGCATTCATTTATTTGAGCTTCGTGGTGTTTTAAGTATATACATTGTACTTTTTTTTATAACTTTATGTTTTCTTAAGTATTAGATATTTAAATTTTTTATGATAGAATTATAGGATGAGATTGAATGATTGGGGAAAGTCTTAGAATTTCTTCCTATTATTTGAATTGTGTGCTATTGTGTTGTACGCTCTAGAATAATTTTTAAGATTAACTAATTAATTTGCATGACTACATGTGTTTGTTATTGATGTTTAATTAGTGAAATATTTTTTTGATAAATAATTATTATTTGTGCTAAAATGCTAAATTAAATAAATATTCTTTGAAATAATTATTTTAAAATTATTTAAAATATTTTCTAAATTAAATAATTATGATTATGCAATAATTATTTGTGTTGAAATGCTGAATTAATTTTTGTAGAGGCTCTCAATTTAAAGGAAGACTTTGTCTAAATTTTTTTTATCATTTAAAATATTCTAAGAATTAAATAATTATTGTTATGCTAAATGTGCTATGTGTTTATTTAGCTAATATATGTCTTATATTTTCAATTTTGTATATGTTATACAAATCGCTTATGGCAAGACAAGGACTTGGTTCTGGATAAGGTAGGGATGGACCATGCTTTCATGGTCTATCCTCTAGCACTCGTGCCTTATCCACCACCTCCACTATGCCCGTGTCCACCACTATGACCTTGTCTGCCCTTCCTGATCATTCTCCACATACTCAGGAGTTTATTATAATACCTAATCTTAGATATGTAGAGTCAGAGCCTCAGCCTTTACTCCCCTACTAGCTTTCTCCATTTCTACCCCCACCACCAGAAAGTGAGCAGAGGATCAAGTGAAGGCCGGGATGAGCAGAGAATTAGCCTGTGGTGACTCTTTGCACACTAGAGGCTCCACTATCATCAAGGACATGCTAATGAGGATAGTAAATATCGTCCTTTACTCATTTAATTATTCTATTTTCGTATTAAATATTATATGATCACATAAAATTTCTTTAAAATGTAGGAAAGGATGATGGCAGGTCACCGACTCAAGGGGAGCTGTTTCGTTAGACCCACATTAAAAAGCAAGACAAGTTACAGTAGGTTGATAAACAGTAAAAGACCACATACGTAAGTACTTTTAATTTTAATTTTTAATACTTTTAATTTATTATGGTTATTATTCTTTATATTTATTTATTTTTATTTCTCCTAATTATAGCATGAGTTCACCCAACAGCTGATTGAGGCCCAATCGCAACAGTCACAACAGGGGGATGGGGGAATACTCTTGCCTGCCCACATGTTAGCGAAGGTGAGGTATGGGCCCAGATGGTCAGCGGCCGCTATAAGTGACGGATTTATGGGATAGGACCTTTTATAGCAGGTCATACTTTACAAGCTTTGTGTTTGGAGTTGGGCTTACTGGGACCCCATGGTCAGGTCCATGCATTGAATAAGTCGATGCAGAAGCAGCTTGAGGAGGCCGATAGAAGATACAAAGAGCTATATGAGTGCCACGAGAAGAATAAGCAACAGTGGACGTAGCAAATACAACCCATGTAGCAGAGAATGACAATCCTGTACACTCTACAAGCAAATGTAGAGTGGCAGTTCATCCAGTGCACAGTTTCCACCACCTCTACCTCACTCTTCTCCACAACACCACCCATCTGGAGACGAAAACGACGACGACGGTATCTCGAATATTAATGATGATCTATATTCGTAGATTTTAGGATTTTTTTTTTAGAATTATAGCGTGACATTTTTTTTGAATAGTATTGTATATATATATTTTTAATTTCTTCTGCAATTAAAACTAAAAAAATAATAATCTTTATTTAAATAAAAAATATTTATTTACAATAATAATTAGTAACAATTAAAAAAATAAATAATCTTATTTTATCGATAAATTTTATGCCAATAAATTTATAATATAAAATATTATTGTTACATTTACTGACTAATTATCCGTTAGTAATTATTAATAATTTGTCGATTTACTATTGTCAGCGACACTTTTTTGCGCTATTGATAATACATATTTTTGTTTTACCGACGGAAATATTTTGTCAAAACAATTAAAAATTTGCCAATGGATACATTTTTTTGTCAGTAATATTTATTTATTTTTATTATTAACTTGTTATTTATCAACGGATTTGGTTTAATTTTTTGTCTGTAAATCTAACGGTAAGTAGCACATTTCTAATAGTGACAAAATGACTGTGTTTTGGAGGGAGTTAGGGTTTCTGCAGCTTCAAGCATTTCAGAGTCAAGACAAAGAAGGACGGTGAAAGAAAGAAAGAAAGAAAGAAAGAGAGTGTGTGTGAGTGGGCGTCCCACAGGTTTAGGTTCTATATGACATGAGTACACACGTGTCATATTTATCGTTAAATTTGCATCAGACGGCCTGTGTTCATTTAGACCGAACCTCGTTTACTCTTAACAAAATCGAAACATGATTCATTTTTCTGTCTTCCGTGGAGGAATTTCTCATGTGGATGGCGCATGGATGTGGGCTCCACAATTACACATTCAGTCAATGAGTCTTTTTTTGCCCTTTTGGGCAAGTCAATGAAGCATTGATTGCATATGTATAAATGGTTTTTATATAAATTTTGGCACACATATAAAATTAGAATTTAATTTAAATATTCTGACAGTATAAAATAGTTTTATATTATCAATTAATAGAAATAATAAAAAATATCAATTTATAAAAATAATTATCCATTATAATAAGGAACCCATCATAATTTTTTATTTTTTTTATTTTTATTAGTTGACAATATAAAATTATCAATATATACTAATTAAATTCATAAAATTAAATATAAAAATAATGTTAATTTATATTAGCCTATGTGCGTATTAACCGTTTGAGCATGTCAGAATCAGTTATGGGACGTTAGAATTGATTTTGGATATTTTTCAACTTATTTGGTTTCTTATTAAATATCTTTATTAGAATCAATTCTTACTTTAAAATTGATTTTCAATAGAAGTAAAAATTTGTTACTTTTCAATTCCATCAGAATTGATTTTGGGCATTTTATTGTAAATTATATATCTAAAATTTATTTTGATCAATACTATCCAAACATAAATCACTTCTCAAATCAAATTACCAAATACAAGGGTGCATTTATTTCAACTTTTAGAAAAAATAATTATAAAATTTAAATTTTATATATAACTGAAAAGTTGAAAATATATTTTTTTTAAGAATTTGATTATTTTTTAAAAAATTATCTAAATATATGAAAACTTATTATTTTTAGTGAAAAAAGTAATTTTTCTACCAAAAAAATCATAAACAAATATACCCTAAATTAATTTACCTCAAAATTAATTATAACTAAATTAATTCTATCATAATCAATTCTATTCAAAATCAATTTTATAAAAATAGAATCAAATATGCACTTAAATTATGTTACAGTGTCACAATGGAAAATATGTTCAAAATTGGTAATCAACAACAAAAAGCTGTTATATTATCTAAGTAACAAAGGATAATGGGTTGACTTAGTCCATTTCATTTTGATTCACTTGTAAGTCAAATGAATTGATCTAACTCTATGATTGACTAAATAGGTTGTCAATATAGCAGCTTGAATTTTAAATTTTGATCAACAAAGAATTCACTTATTACTATACTTAACCTTTATTAGTGTATAATTTTACAAAGTTTGACTTTGAATAGGTCTTATTAATTATTTTTTATGAAAATATTTATATTTATTTACTTTTTTACATCATCCACTATGTTAAAATGTATACATAAGAGGATACATTGCATAAAATAATTTGGACAAAATATAAAGTAATTTTAGATTCACCATATATTCATATTTCTTTTGATGTAAGACTATACTTCTTAGCCATTGTTAGAGCAAACCAAAAATTGTGTTCTAATTTGTTTACAATTTAACACTACAACTACTGTGAGGCATTGTAATTTCTTACTCTCACTACAATAGGTGTTGAATTTCAAATGGATCAAAGTACCATATTTTTTTTCTTATGTTAGTAGCATCGAATAGTTTCTCCTCTAAAAAAGGTGTTACACTTGCAATAACCCAGTTGCTGAGATCAAATCAAGGTAACAGGACTGAGGAAAAGCATCCAAAATTACACGCGTATGAATGCTGAACATGTGAAATCCAATGACAAGAACACGCGCATATATGCATATATGCATGTGCGTGCCACGAAATAATTATCAATGTCCAAACGTCCCCTGTTCAGAAACACCCACGAATTCAAGCACCCTCAAAAAGTCCAAATCAAAAAGGCAATGAAAACGAAGCAACCTGAAGACCTATCAAACAAACAAAACTCTCAAAAATTACTTCACAGTTCACACCCATAATTTTGATACATAATAACTTAGTATTATTTCTAATTTTTTCAATAAATGAGCAATCTCTACTCCTCCTTTGCCAGCGACTCAGCTGCTTAACCTTTTCACTCTGTATTGTCATGATTTATGTTAAATTCGGTGATTTGCTTATACAAACATCCTACAAATTTAAAGTATATCATATCCTAATTTAAAGAGGTCTGCTCTCAACTTATACTTTTATCCGCTCCCTTTTTAAATTATTAATTATCCAACCTCCTTAAACATAATTTTAACAATTTAACAAATAGTTTTAGTTACTTAACAACATTACCAAACAAAAATTAAATATTTCCTAAAGAGAAATAACATCAGTCTTGGGTAGCTCAGTTGGATCAGCATCATCCCCATTCCCCACAACACTCTTAGAAAGCCTCAACAAGCTCCTTGTGGCCAAGATAGCCGTAGGGTTCACATCATGCGTGGACCTCGCAAACAAGCACCGGCACGCCTCACTCGCCGCCGCAAGCAGCGCCGCGTCCTTGCTATCGGGCCCCATCAAGCAGTGCCCCAGAATCCTCACCACCGGTTGCATCAGCTCCCACGGCAGCGGAATCCTCCCTTCCACCACCCTCTTCTCCTCCTTCTTCCCTTCTTCCAACTTCACTTCCACCATCTCTTCACCATCATCACCACCTTGTCCTTCATCTTCATCTTCTTCTAAGTCCTTGTACATGTCACCATCTTGTCCAGCCCAAACCTTGCAAAACTCGCAGAAATCCACCTTGGCCTCAACCGGCATCAACGAGACCTTGCTGTAGAACAGTTCTAGGGCTACGCCAACGATTCTCGCCCTGCGGGTTGACCTAACGGTGCCGTGTGGCTCGAGCGTGGGGGACACGACGGCGAGGTTGAGATCGGTGGCGGTGTTCTTGCATGGCGGCGGATTCTTCGACTCGTGGTATAGGCTCGGGTGGGAGAGGTCCGGGAGCGTGACGGTTACGGGCTGGCCGGCGCGTGAGGTTGTTTCGTGGGCGTAGAGGGCTAAGAGGACGGCTTCGAAGCCGGCTTGGGGCTTCCGGAGGGGGATGCGGGAGAGGTAGAGGCCGGTGATGAGGGGGACGAAGCGCAGGACGAGGAGCTGGAGGTCGGGGACGGAGGATTGGAAGGTGTCGTAGAGCCAGCGGCAGAGATTGTTCTCGCCGGAGCCGGAGTTGGGGCGGCGGAGGAGGGAGGAGATGTGGGGGTAGAGAGTGGAAGGGTCGTGAGAGGGGAGTGGGGTGGGGAGGATTGAGGAGAGCGATTGCATTGCCGATTGGATCTTTTCTTGGTTTGCGGCGGTGGCGGTGGTGGTGGTGCTGGCGGAGGTGGTGGTTTCCTCGTCGGACATGTTGTTGTTGTTGTTGTTGTGTGTGGGAAGGGAGAGAAGAGAATGAAGAGAGGGACGAGAAAAGATGAGTTGTTTGTGAGAGTCAGGGAGATAGGCGTAACTGTGGGAGCAAAAATAGGATCTTATATTCTTCTGTTGTATCATGATCATGATTTGGTGCATGATAATTAAATTCATTTATATAATTTCTGAATCCCACATTGTTGCCTTATTTGTGCAACAGCTTTGCTAGTTGAGATCCTTTCAAAATGTAATAATTAAGTAAAGCGAAAAATGAATGCCTAATATTAAAATAACACTAGATTATAATTCAGCCAATGCTTTGATTTATAGTTCAATAGACTCGCACTTTATGTTCTCTAAATTATTTTTTGTTGTGACAATTGACAGGTACTTCCTATATGCTAAGCCCAACATCTACTTGTCTAATTTTTCATAACTCGTGTTGTGTGAGTTGATTAATTCGTCATGGTTGATAGCTTAGAAGGTGTCATAGATGCTGTCACATGTTTTTTTCAAGGCTGAGTATCAAAATGAGATTATGGAAGTTCGGGCAGCAACACATCATGGACAGCACTGAAAAGCCGAATCATATTTGAGACAGGCATACTAGTGTTACCAAGCAGAAGAGCCCGTATGTATTATGAAAGAATTAAGAAGATAAGGAACCAACTATAAGTATTGTGAGCTAGAGTCTTATTTTAAATACGTATATGTATTTTATATTTTTAATCCTATAATCATATGACGAAATTAAGCTTAAAACCAATCATACATGGCAATACCTTTTTTTTTCGACGGGATACATGACAATACTTAACGTATTCATTTTTATGAAAAAAATAATTTATTAGCATCATATTAAATTGCCGTTACTCCGTAACCCCGCATGATTTTTCTCACAGTGTAGTTTGATTTATTTATTTATGTTTTTATAATGTCACGGTGGAGCTTGAAAATTATTTGGAGCATGCTCTTGGATCTTAGGCTGATTGTATCATATATTTACATTTACATGATTTCTTTTTAGACAAACATTTACATGATTTAACAAGTGAGAGTTTCCCCGTAGACTGTATATTGTCAGTATTGTGTACCGGTGTAAAATTCTTCGCTTTGAAAGTCACAACACAGGTGTAATCCACACCATTAGGGATGTTTTGATATGGAACAAAATGGTCATAAAAATTTTATAGATTAATTTTTTATTTTTATGATAATTTTTCTTTTATATATCTTCTAGAGAAACCAACAATATGTTGGTTCAAATGGAAAGGATTTGAGTCCCTCAATCATAGAGTCCTGCATTCGATCCTGAAATTAAAAAAAAAATCATTAAAAGGGGTGCTAGGGTAAGAGTTAAACTATATCTAAGAGATTAATCCCTCACCTCGTAGATGGCGAGATACTGGGTGCATTTGTTTGTGCTTTTAGTATAAATAGAAGTACTTTTTTTCAAAAATTTTTAAAAAAAAAAATTATAAAATTTTTAATGTTATTTGTTTATACTTCTAAAAAAAAGTAGAAATAGAAAATAATAAGTTTTTCTGCTTTTTTGAGAAGTAGATAGGGAGCTGCTTCTTCCAGAAACACAAACAGTAGAAGAGAGAGAATGTTACTCCTTAAAATTCGCAACCACTTTCTTTTTACTCAATTATGATTTTATCCTTAAAACTTTTAAAAATCACCATTCTCTTCTCACTCTCATTCTCTCTCTCTCCATATCCTTAATTGTAATTTTATTAAATAAAGTACTTCTATAATTATCACATCTAAACAATTTAATAATTTCTAATTTTGATAAAAAGTACTTATATAATTATATCCAAATATAAAATAATTTTTTGTTTTTACTTCTGCTTCCGCTTCTACTTCTGCTTTTCAAAAAATATTTCTTCTAAAATCTTAATCAAACGGGCCAGTCTATTAGAAATCAAATATAGCTTCCTGAGAAGTAAGATTAAGCCATTGTTTTATTTTTATTTTTATTTTTCCCTTTTTTTTTTTTATTGAGTGTTTCTCCGTCCGTGTTGATCCGTTAAACAAACCAGATCCCGACTTGACAGAAACCTGTCCCAAGCTCAACTATCTATTGACGTCAATTGGGCTAAAGTTCGTTCAGGTCAAATGCAGCCCGACCCAACCACCGTTTACTCATTTTTGTGGCTAATTGCACTTTCAAGTCCAAGTACATTTAATATCATTTGTTTTGAGAATTAAAAATTACACTTATTTACTTTATATTATGAAATTAATTTTTTCCCATTATTAGTATAAAATAATATTAAACTATATTATCTAATAAAAATTAACAAAATTGTCTTGTTATGATAAATTTTATTTCAGATTGATAATAATAAAATTTGAATATTATGACCACGTGTATAATGCCTAAATTTTGCCAATTTATCTCTAGTAACTTGTCATATTATAATAAATAATTATATAGAAATTAAATTTATTAATAATTTTTTAATTTTTATTAAATAAACAATGTAATATTATTCTAAATTGTCTTTGCGTGAAAATTATTTTCCTATATTATTCCTTCACATACTTTTATTTGCTTAAAAAGTTATATGTCTTTACTTTATGAACTACACTTCACATCATTACTTGTTTAAAAATTATACATACATAATTTATTTTATATATGATGATTCATTTTATCATTTTTAACAAAGTTTTTTTTTATCGAAATATATGTACATTTATTCTTCCTTTTTTTTTTAAATTTTTAATTTTTTTATATATAAATAAAAATATAGTAAAAAAGAAAAAAAAAAGAATAAATATACATTTTAAATTTTTTTTAAAGTATAAATTATAATTACGCAAAACCTGAAGGGGAAAAACGTAATTGTATGTTTGATTAATCCTCTCTTCAAATTTCACGTCAAAATAAATAAATAAATAAATAAAGTCTCTCCGAAGTTGAAACGGTGGCCACCGAACGGTCTGGTGAATTTGGGGATCTCATTCGTTTCTCATCGTAACCCTAACTAACCACAAACCATAGATAGCTCTTAGATCAAGCACAGCCTCACCTTTGTCTCTTCCTGATTCGCTTCTACACTCATCTTTCTTCCCCTCAAGGTACTTTTTTCAATCTCAATTTCTCTCACTTTTTTTTATCTTTCCAAATTCCCTATTCTTGGAAATTTTTTAGGTCTTTTTCTGTTATTTTCGGGATCTCTTCATCCTTCAATTTATTTCAATTTCATTGTAATTTTCTTTTCTTTTCTTTTCTTTGTGGCAGCAAATTTGGGATTTCTTTATCCTTTCCTTGGTCACCAAGTCTTGCTAAGATTATTAGAGTTAACTTGATTATCTTCTAGCATTTCTTTTTCGTGGGTTGCACCTACTAGGGTTTCGGTTATTTCCCAAATTGATTTTTCTTGGCTTAGGTTTGGAAAATTTGGATTTTTTTGTGCCATCTGGGGGGTTTGAAATTTCAAACCTTTTGATTCAGAGCGTAGGATCCCTTTTTTTTTTTATGGCATTTGAGTGCCCACAGAGTAATACTGAAGTTTCTGAAAAGTTGGTGGACTTTGTAGCAAATCCAGGCATAGGCGTAGTTGAACCATATCAAGTTAGTCATAAACCCAATATTGAAGGAATTGCAATCTCTAGTATTGTTCCAAATAGCAAACGTGAGCCTAGGAAGGGTGAGAACTTGAAGCGAGCATCAAAATTTGATTCCAAGAAAGGAATCAAAGCTTCTGGCAGTGGTTTGAACCAATTATCACATCCTGCTGAAGTGGTTTATGGTTGTTGTTGGTCCATTACCGACCTTCCTGCGGCACTGATATCTGAGATTCTGAATTGCCTTGACCCGAAGGATCTTGGCATTGTTTCGTGCGTCTCCACGATTCTCCATAGGCTTGCGTCCGAGCACCATGCTTGGAAGGAGTTCTATTGTGAAAGGTGGGGACTTCCAGCAGTTCCTGCAGCCCTGGAATCGGGGGTTGCTGATGATAAGTCGTGGAAGGAACTCTTTGTGGAAAGGGAGTTTAGGAGTAAGACTTTTATGGGACGTTATACTATGGATGTGTTGTACGGCCATACTGAAGCGGTTCGGACTGTTTTCCTGTTGGCTTCTGCGAAGCTTATATTTACCTCTGGGTATGACTCTGTTGTGAGGATGTGGGACATGGAGGATGGGTTGTCTATTGCATCATCACGGGCCCTTGGCTGCACCATTCGTGCTGTTGCAGCAGATAGAAGATTGCTGGTTGCTGGTGGTACTGATGGATTTATTCATTGTTGGAGGGCTGTTGAAGGACTGCCCCATCTATTTGACCTTAGAGGCTCTCAATACCAGAATACTGAGGTTCGGCTCTGGGGACATGAAGGTCCAATAACGTCACTTGCATTAGATTTGACGAGGATTTACAGTGGTTCATGGGACACAACTGTTCGAGTGTGGGACCGTCATTCAATGAAGTGCATTGAGGTGCTAAGGCACAGTGACTGGGTCTGGGGACTTGTCCCTCATGATACTACGGTTGCCAGCACATCAGGTTCAGATGTGTATGTTTGGGATACTAATAGTGGGACTTTGTTGACCATCATTCCCAACGCTCATGTTGGTAACACTTATGCTCTGGCACGAAGCCATACAGGGGACTTCCTTTTCACTGGAGGTGAAGATGGTGCAATACACATGTATGAGATCATAGATGATGGCTGTGAGGCCAAGGCTTGGCAAGTTGCTGCTTGGATTCCTCACTCAGGTCCTGTGTATTCTCTTGCCTTCGAGTTTCCGTGGCTTGTTTCAGCATCAAGTGATGGCAAGCTCGCTCTAATTGATGTGAGAAAGCTGCTGAGGACTAGCAAGCGTGCTCTAGGGAAGAGAATTTCAAAGGTGAAGCATTTCAATGGAGGTGCAGTAGAGCCTCCCCAGAGGATGTTGCATGGCTTTAAGAGCAATCTTTTCTCTGTAGATATAGGAGCTGACCGGATTGTCTGTGGAGGTGAAGAAGGTGTTGTCAGGATCTGGAATTTCACACAAGCTTTAGAAATTGAGCGTAGAGCCCGTACATTAAGAGGGATACGATTAGAGAACCGAATGAGGCGGCGAAAGCTCCAAACGGAGCTGAGCAGTAAAGGTGGTAGGAGTGATCAATGTTCAGTTGCGGCCAAGAAGAATTCAGTGAATTGTATATGGCCCAATAAACGTGGGATGAGTGGAAAGCTGAAGGCGTAGTAACTGATCCCATCTAATGTTTTGCTTCTATGCACAATTGTCTATCATTTTATGTTTTTACAAAATTGATGTATACCGTATTTGATTTTAAGCAGGTAAACTGACTAATTCCAATTTAAGTTTCTCTCTTATGTACTATGATTTAATCAGTGTTATCAGTAGTAATCAGATCAGACCAGTTCCATCAATATCTCACTTGTACGATTCTGAAATGATAGTATTTCACTATTTTTTTTCATAGATTTATTTTACCACTCTTTAGGAAATCGTTGGTATGAATGGTGGTGACCGTGGTGTATTTATTGAGATTCTCATTCACCATTTCTACTAGAATACCCTATATGCGTTTGATTGCACGTATGACTTAGATGAATTCACGTTACTTATATCTTGAAAGCCGGAATGGCCTCGGAAGACTCGTTTCAGAAATTCTATGCTCTAAAATACAAAAGTAAAAAAAAAAAAGTTGTAGGCTTATTATAGCAACTCTTACATGCAAGAAAATGCTATATGGCCTTGGTTCTGCAAGAGGGGCTATCCGAGTGAGCCCTCTGGTGTGGAGAGAGGGATGTATCATTGGACTCATTTTATTACGTGACTATGACTATAAAGTATAAACTCGTCATTATCGATAATCGAAACTACTATAGTTCATTAACCAAAGTCTGGTTGGACATGTATGTGCGTCTTTAACTGAATACTCAGGTTAATGACCTTGTCACCAGAAGCTTGTTAATTAAAGTTTTGGCAAACTTAGAAAAGAGATCAAGCCCGTCATGTATTATGTTTTTCGCTGCTTCCAAAGCATAAAAAATGGTCGCTTTACCTCTTTTTTCGGCTTTATAGAATGATTATTGTAATTTATACGAGGATTGAGTGATTTATTGTATTTGAAAGAATATTAGAGAGATATAGTAATTTTAAAGCGGGAATATATTGAATTCGCAATATATCACTGCATTTTTTGAGAACTTGCAACAGGTTGGCACGGGGAGGAGGAGAATTCGCAACACATGAGCACATTTTTGGTGAATTAGTGCTTATGTGTTGCAAGTTCTAGTGTGAATTAGTGCTGATGTGTTGCGAGTTTTATAGAAAGTGACATTAACAAATCCACAATCAGATTAAATTGGCTGTATCACTATTTTAGGGAAGAAAGACTAGACAGCCTTCGACCAGATGTGCCTAATGAGATCTTACAGCAATTTACTCGGGCCAATATACTTTGACTACTAGGGATGCGACTTACGTTGGATAAGACCCCATCTTTAATTCATTGCAAATTTATTCTATTAATTGAAAATTGAAAATTTGCAAGAGGTAGGGAAGTATAGTTGGGGTTCGGTATGCCACGCAATACTTTATCGAAATTTATGCCATGCAATGCGGGATAACATTTCTAACATTGGTGGCTGCTTACAACTTTTACAATTGTGGGTATGGCACCGACTCTCATTCTTGGCTCCTATTTTTGACAATCTTGTGCCATGTTTTCCTCTAGCCTCCAAGTAGAATTATCCTAATTTAATAATTTCTTGCAAAAGATCCCGTACTTGGCTCCTATTTTTGACAATCCAATACTAACAATTAATATTTATAAACATAAAATATCATTAATTTGATATATTTTTGATATATAGGATCCTCAAAAAGAGGTAAGTGTATAGCATACTTTATATCTCATATAATAATAAAATTAACAATAATGATAATCATGATAATGGAAACATTATCATTATTATAATAATAACAATAATGATAAAAGGAATAATAATTAATAAAGATCATTAATCATATACATTTCTAATACACAGGATCCTCAACAAAAGGCAAGTGTAAAGAATACTTTGTATATAATAATAATAATAATAATAATAATAAAACAACACTTTGTATCTAATAATAATAATAGTAGTAGTAGTAGTCTATTAATAATATTAATAATAATTGTAATATTAATAATCGTAATAATAATAAATATATTAATAACGACAATAATAATAATAATAACAACAGAAATAATAATATAAGATTAATAATAATACTAATAATAATATCTACTATAATAATAATAAAGTAATAATAATAATAGAAATAATAATAGTAATAGAGCATACTTTGTATCTAATATTATTAATATCTAATATAATAAAATAATAATAATAATAATACTAATATTAATAATAGTAATAATCATAGAAATATTAATAAAAACAATAATAATAACAATACTAATAAATAGAATAATAATTAATAAAGATCATTACCCATATATATTTCTAATATACAGGATCCTCAACAATAGGCAAGTGAAGAGCATACTTTGTATCTAATAATAATAATAATAATAATATCTAATATAATAATAGTTCTTAACAATAATAGTAATAATACCAATATTAATAATAGTAATAATCATAGAAATATTAATAACGATAATAATAATAACAATAGAAATAATAATAATAATAATAATAATAATAACAACAACAACAATAATAGTAATATAAATAATAATAACAACAATAATAATTAATAAAGATCATTAACCATATATATTTTTGATACATAAGATGCTTAACAAAAGGCAAATATAGAGCATACTTTATATGTCATATAATAATAACAATAAACAATAATAATTATAATAAAATAAAATAAATATTAATTTCAAAATAAAAATTAGCACACCAAATTATAATAGCACTTATCATGTATGAATTGGGAACAAATTCATCATAATATTGATTCTCCGGATATTAGCTAGGGTCAGCTTCAGCAATAATTTTTTCGAAGTCAACATACAACTCTATGACTGTATTGAAATTTTGATATTAGTGATACATCCTAAACATTACTCTTATATCCCTATCACTATTAATTGTCATTGCTTGAAATTTTATATTCCCATTAACATTTGAGATTGGACACCTATATCGTATTTTTTTCACTTTTTTCTGAAAATCAATATTTATACTTTGACAAAGCTCCACTTTTAGTTTTTTTAACGATATAGTATCTGGAAGATATACCCATATAAGATAATCACACCCAAATATTACACTTTCATCAGATATTACAATAGAACCAGTAAAATATATAATAGTGGTAACTATATTGCTATTCATATTTTTTTCACTCACTTTTTTTTAAACTATCTTACACTCTTAAATACTATGAACTGCCTATCAAACATTGAGAACACTGAGAAACTCTTTGCAATGAATCTGGTAGAATGCCACGCTATTTATAGGCGAGCTTCGTTAATTTTTTTTTTCTTTTGAAATCGCAACAAAGTACAACAAAGTATCTGAACTCGTTGCACCACAAATTCTAAGAATTTGTTGGTTTACTGCAAATTCTATTAAAATTTGCAATAGAAGCCCAACAAATTCTTAGAATTTGTGTTTCAATGTTGCAAGTTTTTCTTTTTCTTTTTTTTTTTCAAAACACCATATTTTATTAAATCCGTTAAAATTACAATATATCTCTATTTCCTTCACTAAAACACAATATACATCTCTTTGAGCCTCTTTTTTCACCTTTTATTAAATAAGAAAAACAATTGAATTAAAACAAAAAATTTTGCTGATGAGGAGGTTGTTGAGAAATGAGAAGAACATGATACCTCTTTGTCTTATCAAAAGTAGAGCAAAAATACACACTTTGTACAATGACTTCAGAGTAGGTTATAAATGAAGTTGTGCTACTACATCCATAATCAAATGGGAAACTATTCAATAGAAACTTTTCTCATTTTTTTGTTTAATTTCAACCTTCCCTGTGTAATTCTTGTTACATCAGAAAGCCAATCAATGCTAAGTACGGCCCTCTATAGTTTTAACCTGAGATAATCGCGCAAATCATCAACTTCTTCCCATATTGGACCAAACAAGCTACTCTTATTCGAATGGTTTAGCAGTAACACCAACATTATGGCAGCAAAACCAGTTCTTTGCAGCGAAGGCTATGCAAAGCAACTTGAGGGGACAATGGAAAACAATATGAGAAGAAGAGGGTTTGATGTTCATTCTCTTCTTGCTGTTGTTATGCTAATGAACATACTCAACATGGTTCATGGGCAAAACACAGAGGCAGCCACTATCACTGCCATTGGTAATAGGAGAAATTCGGCATTGTATGTATTAGGGGATTCATCGGTTGATTGTGGAGACAACACTCTCTTCTACCCTCTCCTTCACGGTCGTTTCTCTTTGTATCCATGTAATGGCTCTGATGCCACCCTTCTTCCTCAACTTCTTGGTACTCTCTTTCTCTAGTCTCTTTTCTTCTTTGCTGTTTACTCATCTCATGAGTGTGGGTTATGGTTTCTTTCAGACTCTGCATTTTGTGTTTCTTGGTAATAAGGAAAAAAATTGATGAAATCCCACATGCAAGAACACGTACTAGATAGCCTGGAAGGTCATGAAGAAAGTTACAATTTAGAAGCATCACATTTATGATAGGAGAAACAAAACCTTTTAGTGATTACATGTTTCCTTGTCTTGTTTCTGCACAATGTGATATGAATGAAAGTGATCCATTAAGATACATGTCCTTTTGTTTGATCAACTCAGTCCACAGTAACTTTGTGATCTTTAAGCACTAACATGAGGCCTTAATATTGTATATAGCCTTGAAAATAGAGGGTCCAAGTTAGCTGCTATTTCTGCAGAAACTTTTCAGCATTGATTTGCAAGTTAAAATGAGCTTATACACAGATTTAACACTAATTAATTGCTGTAATGAAATCATTGTTGTAGCTGAGAAGATTGGATTGAAATCCATCCGGCCATTTTATGGTCAAAACGGATCTCTGGAGGAGGTTCTTGGTGGTCTCAACTTTGGTTCAACACAGGCTACAATCATGAACCAGGGAAGCCAGAGCCACCAATCTCTCAACCAACAACTACGCCAAGTTTCTGAGACCATGCAGCTGTTGCAGCTGCAGCTGAGCGAGGGCACTGCCCTCGAGTTCACAAGATCTTCCATCTTTCTCCTCTCCTTTGGCAAAGAAGATTACGTTGATCTCTTCCTGCGTAACTCCTCCAGCCAAATGCTCAAGCCTGGTTCCCAGTATTTTGCCACCATTTTGGTTGATCAAATGACAAATGCTGTGAGGTACCTTTATGATGCAAATGCAAGGAAAATCATCTGCTTGGGAATCATCCCTTTGGGATGCACACCACGTGTAACTTGGGAGTCAAATCACACATCATCAGCTGTTAATTATAATGGAAATGTTTGTGTGGAGCAAGTCAATGAGTTGGTCTTGGAATACAATAGATTGCTGGATGAACATATGACCAAGCTTAACACAGAACTCCCTGATGCTAATGTGGTGTTCTGTGATGTGTACTATGGAATGATGGAGATTATCAACAATCCATGGCTTTATGGTATGTTATTTTCCAACTTAATAACAAGATATATACTATAATGACAAACCATGAAGATGACCATGATGGGGTGTGTTTCAATGTACAGGTTTTAAAGACACAGAGAGTGCATGTTGCGGGCTAGGTTTGAATGGCGCAATGATAGGGTGTATCTCCATGGACATAGCATGCAATGAAGCTTCAGGACATATATGGTGGGATCTGTTCAACCCTACACAAGCTGTCAACTCCATCCTAGCTGATTCAGCATGGTCTGGCTTACCAATCTCTAATCTTTGCCGTCCAATCCCCATACATGAATTGGTGGACATCAAAGACTAGCTTTTTGCATGAGCACTAGATGCAACAGCCAATCTTTTCTTGTTGCCTGAGCATACCCCTTTACACTGTGTATGCTAGCTTTGGTGTTACAGTAAGCTTGGAATTTTAAAATTTTAAAAGCCAATGCTAGTGCTAGGTTTGCTTTGAAAACCATTCCTTGTATATTAATATATAATACGACATAAGAACTGTTGGTAGTGTGATCATATGCTTGGTAAAGTGTGTTTTGATTCTGACATCATTTGTCTTTGTCCTCTCAAATTGATTCAAAGCATGTATTAACAATACTAAATTACAGCTTCAAAGTTCAAAAAAGATTCCAACTTTACTAGAGAAAAATGTAAAATAGTAGCATCTTGTTTTGTGGCACCAAACTCTATATCACAAATGTTCACCCTAAAAACCCTATCTCCCAAATCTCATTCTCCATCATCCTCAATGGCTGCAAAAATTCAAACTTTTTCCCGTTTTTCACTCAACACCAAAACCAAGACCTCAAGCTCAAAGCCCAAACCTCATTTCCACACCCTAACCGTCACAGCCTCCAAATCCACTTACCCATCCATCGCCGGCCGGAAGCTCCGCGCGGCGGTGGTCGGCGGCGGCCCCGCCGGATCTTCCGCAGCGGAAGCCCTAGCCGCTGGCGGCGTCGAGACCTTCCTCTTCGAGCGCAACCCGCCGTCCGCCGCCAAACCCTGCGGTGGCGCCATCCCCCTCTGCATGCTTGACGAATTCTCCATCCCTCGCCACCTTGTCGACCGCCACGTCACACGCATGCGCGTCTTCTCCCCATCCAACATCGCCGTCGATTTCGGCAAAACCCTAAAATCTCACGAGTTCATCGCCATGCTCCGCCGCGAGGTCCTCGACTCCTTCCTCCGCTCGCGGGCCGAGTCCGCTGGCGCCACCATCGTCCCAGCCCTCGTCACCGCCGTCGATCTACCTCCCTCGCCGACCGCACCCTACACCATACACTACACCGTCCAAAACAACTCCCGGCGGAGCCTCGCCGTCGACGTCGTGATCGGCTCCGACGGCGCCAACAGCCGCGTCGCGAAATCGATCGGCGCGGGCGGTTACGCCTGCGCGATCGCGTTCCAGGAGCGGATCAAATTACCGGACGAGAAAATGGCGTACTACGAAAATCTCGCCGAGATATACGTCGGCGACGACGTATCGCCCGATTTCTACGGTTGGGTTTTTCCGAAGTGCGACCACGTGGCAGTGGGCACTGGTACGGTGCGCTCCAAGCAGGATATAAAGTTGTACCAGAGAGGGATCAGGGAAAGAGTGAGGGACAAGATCAACGGTGGGAAAGTGATCAAGGTGGAGGCCCACCCGGTTCCGGAGCACCCGCGTCCGGTTCGGGTCAGGGGACGCGTGGCACTCGTTGGTGACGCTGCGGGTTACGTTACAAAGTGTTCGGGTGAGGGAATCTATTTTGCTGCGAAATCGGGTCGGGTTTGCGGAAACGCCGTCGTGAAGGCATCAGAGGGTGGGGAGAAGATGATCGGCGAGTGTGATCTTAGGAGGGAGTATCTGAAACTGTGGGACGCGGAGTACGTTAACACTTTCAGGTTTTTGGATCTGTTGCAGAGGGTATTCTACGGTAGTAACGCGGGTAGGGAGGCATTGGTGGAGCTGTGTGGGGATGAGTACGTGCAGCGCATGACGTTTGAGAGCTATTTGTATAAGAAGTTGGCGAAAGGGAGAGTGTGGGATGATGCTAAGCTTGTGATGAATACTATTGGGAGCTTGGTGAGGTGTAACATTGTAGGGAGACACATGGAGGATTTGATACTATAGAACATGACGATGTTGATATGATCATGGTTGAGCTCGTATTGCTGCAAAGTTCAATAAAGCCTTGTCTCTACTTGACTGGAAAATTCATTCTCATTAAGTATATGGAATTTCAATTTAGTTAGGACAAATGAAAATTTTACTACTCTTAAAGTGGATTTGAGAAAATCCATTGTACTTATTGCCTTTATCACATTATTGTCTTCTGCCAATTTATCATACTTCATGGATGTGTTATGGCTCACTTTGAAAGAGATAGACCTTTCTACAAGAAGCATAGGCTTCATGCACCGATGATGCCATACCGACACATTCAAAGCAATAATCTGCTCCCCTACCAGTCATCTCTAAAATAATCTGCTCCACAACCACACAAAATAATAAATAGCAGAAGATTAATGAGGACACTAAAATTATGATTCATGAATATACTTATTATATTCACAATTTTTTTAATAAAATATTTTCGTTTTATTCTCATGAAAAGGGAAATAGCATATTCATCTACTTCCCTTGACTTGAGAAGAGAATTTCAGGGCCTTTAAATTCAAATAAAGATTGCTGGAGCCTTGAAGAAGGTAGACCTGGCTCACAGATTTGTCTCCACATTCTCCAGCATGAACAAAATCAGTGACTCCAAACTTTCTTCCAGAGTAAACAAGAGGGACAAATTCATGAAATCAATTTCATAATTTAAGCACAACAATAACTTGATGAGTTGATGTGATGTTATTAAACAGACAGTGCAATACCAATTTCAAAATTTTCTGGGTTGTCATCCACACCTGTAATCCTAGTTGCTGCACAAAGTCTAGCTCCCTCAGCAACCTAAGAAACCAATCAATATCAGTGAGCATATTAGCATACAGAAAGAATACAAAGCTATGCTCCAAAGAGTCCATACTGCTAATCCAGTGGATCCCAACCCAAGAAACCAATCAATATCAGTGACCCTGGCTCCACATTTGCTAATCTCCAAGCAGCAACTACCCCTAAAAATAGAAACTTAATTAACATATTGAATTTGATGAATGTTGTTGACTTATGAATTTAAAAAAAAAAAAAAGTAAGAACAGCCTTGTATTTATTCATGACCATATATTATAACAATTATTTAAATTTGATATAGTTCTCTATTGTAATTAATGTTTATGCATTGCCAAGGAAGATTACCAGCTGCTACACCACAACTAAGGAGGCATGCCCTGTTGGGAGGGATAGCTGGATCATTGGTTAGGTTGGCAATGTCAACCACAGTGTACTCAGTACTCACTAAAACTAGAAACAAAGAGGAAATGCTGTATGATCCCACCATTTAGATCAGTGAATGTAGAAGTAGCATATCTAGGCATACAAGGAGAAACTTTGACTGGAAAATTTGTGCAAAGGTTGCTTTTGGGTGCTTTGCAATCTATACACTCCCCACGATCTGGCAAGAAATTTGTGATAACTCTCCTTTTGCAACTTCAGTTACATCCTTTCCTATACTTTCCACAACCCTGTACCAGATAAAATTTGGTTGGAACACATTTTTATAGTATTAATTGGAACATATATAAGAAACAACTTAGTGCTAATAGTAGCAAATTACTAGCAACTAGTATAAGAGAAATGAGGCAAACATATCCAGTCGCAGAATCTGGTTATAAATCAAAATTCCAAATTACTGTTGTGGAATCATCAAAATTCAAAGGGCTTGCTGATACTCTTTGCTCTTAATGCAATCCTTGCTCCAAATTGAGATGCTTAAAATCTGTCTCATAGTTATTCATTCCACTCCCAGAATTGGATTTAGAAAATTAACTACTCTTGAGAGTGAGACTATGAAGATGGCTCTTCACAGCAAGTTTAGCAGATTTCACATAGAAAGCCTAGTAAAATCTTAAAAGCAGTCAAACCAAAAGGCAACAAAACTAGAAGTATAAAGTTGAAACCATTATTGTACGGACCAAAATAAATTTTCTGCAAACATATATTAAAATACTAAAGATTATTCTCCCAGATAGAAATGCACTGAAGTATCGATACAAAAAGACCATACAAACATTATGGTAATAAATAGTGGAATTCCTTTTTCATACTAAAGAGCATTATTGATAAATAAATTGTACATATAAAGAAAGAGAGTAAAATTCATAAGCTCACCCAATTGCCTCATGACCCAGAATTCTTGGCCAAATTGCAGCGGGGTCCTTCAAAGCACAGAAACAAACATCTTAAAAAATCTTTAAGAAATTGAAAAGATACAATAAGACAAAAAAGAAAAGGTGATCTAAATCAATAGAATCAAAAGAAGAAGTATGAATAGAAAAAAAAAAAAAAACCCTGGTGTTTTGGAAGACATTGAGTCATTGACTAAGAAAAATATTTTAAATAAAGTCAAATCATTTGAAGAGAGAAAATGATGGTAACCTGCATCTTCCAACATGTGAGATCACTGTAACAAAGAGAGGCGCATAGAACACGAATCCGAGCCTCGAGGCATTGGTGGCGCCACAATGATCGCCTCAATACTCAATGGCTCACCTGGTTTTCGACTAACCGCAGCTACAATTTGCAAACAAAACAGAAACAAATAAGTAGTATTCATATATATATATTTAAATACACTGATAGTGTAAAATAGTTTTACACTGTGAGCCAATAGAAATAATGGAAAGTGCCAACTTATATAAATAACCACCCATTATAATGAGGGACCCACTATGGTTTCTCACTTTCTCCTATTTCTATTAGTTGATAGTGTAAAACTGTTTTACACTGTCAATGTATACCAATTAAAATCATATATATATATATATATATATATATATATGCACGAAACATATCATATCAACTTCAAATGGCTAAGAATGCTTTCAAAATAATAATAATAATAATAAAGAGACTAGAAAACTTCCATTTTCATGGATAATGCCACACCTTTACATCTTATGGGTTGCCCTTCACTTGTTCTTGCTACTTTATCTTCCATGGTGATCCAAAAACACACAAGGTGAATGAGTCTCTGGACTGTATTAGTGTCAGTCCACAAAGATGTCGGTTGCTGACCTATGTATGACGTATAGAAGTGAAAATTTTGGGTCAAATGATGATCACACAATGCTGTGCTTGATGAAGGAAATATAGCATGCTAGTTGTTAAGCATTGCTGTATGCTATATGTGTGGTGGATGTTATTTGAGCCTTGGTGCATCACTATGGCACTACCTTTGTAATGAACCTCGTACGGTACTCCCTTGCAACCTTTCACAACTTTCTTGTCAGAAATTCAAAGCCAATTGGTCCTAGTCAGAACATGTCTACACATTCAGATTTCAGATTCAATCCCTATGTAAGACAATTTCTCCGCAAACTACCAATATTTAGCAAGATATTCAATATTTATTATGTCAAATATCAATAGCTTCCTCTAATACACAACTTCAAGTAGTATTTTTCATATATCGACTAGCTCTCACACCCAACTTTTATTTGTAAAATTAGATGATTATATAATGTTACTATTCTTAGTAATAGGAATGAAATGAGGATATCAATAGGAGTTGATTTCCTTTCACTCATATTATTATAACTTAGGTTTGATTAATTAGACTATGGCCTTTTGCTCGTATAACTATAAGTATTTGTATAATTACTAATTAAACTTAGAGACGTGCCTTAAACTAGAGCGACTTTTTCTCTCAATCTAATTTTTTTAAAAAAATAAAAAATTTGAAACGAGGACAAACAATTAGATAAAGATAGGAAATGAGGACAAACTAAGAAATGTAAGCCAAAATGTAAATGTAAAATAGCTATATATGCAAGGATTATATTCAGTTCTTTAACACCCTCAGCACTGGAACAAGCATGTATTAGATAAAGTATTTTGTTTGACTAAACGGGATCCCAACGCAAGCCTTGACAGATCTTGAGAATTTCTACCTTCTTTGTTTGGGGTATATATATATAAAACTTGATGAAGCACTTGATCATGGTGATTGGCGACTTGGGAGGACGATCAATTTAATATTAGCTCCTTGGCTAATGTGTTTAAATTTAGAAAGCTATAGACCAATAGTTATGACATAAAATAAAGGGTTTAAGCTCAAAAGATCTGATTAGGTGTTTTTCTTTTCTTTCTTTTTTTTCTTTGGAAATCTGATTAGGTATTTAAATAAAAGGATTTACATCCTCTAAAATGAGGATTGGTTGTAAGAACTCAACTTCAAGAATTCTAACAAGCTCATCATGTTTAAGGCAGTTTTCAATGTGTTTCATACTAAAATAAAATAGAAGATACTGCTTTCCAAGCGGAAAGTTCCAAGTCCAAATGGGCCAAACAGCATATTGATAACAGTTAAAAGGCCACCAGATCTATTTTTGTTTTTTTCGGTCGGGGTGTTCTAACCCACTGAGGCCGGCTCAAACCCTTGTGCAGCATTTGTAAGGCACACAGATTCACCAGGTGAGTTACGCCTTACCTGCAAGTCCACCAGGTGTTGTAGGACGTTCACAGCTGCAAAAAGTTCATTATTTAAACCATAGCCCATATTGACAAAAATCACCTTGAGCCATGTACCAAAAAAAAAATACATCTCTATAACCCAAATTAAGGTCATGATCACTTGTTGGAAAGCTTTTCTTTTGAGAAATCTTTTCAAAAATTGGATTTCTTCCTCTCTCTCCCCAAACTATTAAATCTAACCTCTTTTTTACAAGTAAGAAATCAAAATTATTGGTGATTTATTTTTTAAGCTGACATTCGAATCTTGGGCTACCTTCGGTAGGCAGAAAATTAATATATTTGGTTCAAATTTGAAAGAAAGATAAAAAATTTAAGAGTGTAACATTTTCCATAATTTGGGGGTATCTTATCTTGAAACCCCCCCCCCCAAAAAAAAAAGAAAAAAAAAAGGTTCCAATGACAATGGTGGAAATTTAGCCCATAAAATTGTTAGAAACCAACATCTCTGGCGAAAAATTTAAAACCAATCTAACCTTTTTCTTATATGTATGCAATCCTTGCATGAATTAGCTTAAGCATAGCATCACCAGCTTCTTGGACAATTACTTTATTGATGCATCGGTTACTTTATTCAAAATGTCACCGTTGCATTTGCAGCACAATGGAATAGCACCTCTTTTGCATTTGAATATGTTTCCCTCAAATACAAAACGAGCACTATCCAATATTTTACATATTCCATGTCATCATTCAAGATTCAGAGCAACAACTGCAAAAGAATGGAGTCATTTGTCCATCCAAATCACGCATCGAAGACACTCTCCTTTAATCAGTAAATCAAAAGCTTTGTTGATGTCCTTAAACTCCACCTCATGTGTGACAAATTCATCCAATTTCAGTTCCTGTAAATAATTAGAGAAAAACTTAACATTCAAGGGGGGGTCTCAAACAAATTGATATTTTGTCATTACTATTTTACTATTTGCAACATATACCAGTAGAGGGGACAGAAAGCAATGACTAACCAATTAAATAAAAGAAATTGCATACTGTACCTTATCCATGTAACGTTTAAGGAGAATAGGCACATGAGACTTGGGTTTGAGTCCTCCAAATAAGGCTCCCATGAGGCTCTTCCCATCACAAAGCACCTCACTAGAGCTAAGGCTCAACCTGGATCCTGGCTTGTCCACTCCTAAAACAACTGTTTTTCCCCAACCCTGAAGGCAAAACATCAGTTTTTCAACTAATGATTTCAACAAGTGTAGATCAATTAAGTTCATGTTGCTGGAAAGTTCAATCAAGTCTCTCTATTTGACTGGAAATTCATTCTCCTTAAGTATATGGAATTTCAAATCAGTTAGTCCAAATTAAAATTCTTACTACTTTTAGTGGATTTTCTAGCACTGTGCATAAATGAAGGTGAAAATGACATGTATAATGTACTTATGGCTTTAATCACATTTTTGTTCATGTTGTGCCAATATATAACAGTGCAAGGATATGTTTTGGACAGACTTTGAGTGAGACAGACCTTTCTGCAAGAAGCATATGCTTCATGCACCAATGATGCCATACCAACACATTCGAAGCAATAATCTGCTCCCCCACTCGTCATCTCTAAAATAACCTGCTCCACAACAACACATAATTATAAACGGCATAAGATTAATAAGGACATTAAAATCATGATTCATGAATATGCTTATGATATTCACAGTTTTTTTTTTTTTTCAAATATACATTAGTTTGTTCTCATGATAGGATATTCATCTACTTCCGCTGATTTGGGAATAGAATTTCAGGACTAAAGGCATTTAAAATTGAAATAAAGATTGTTGGAGCCCTGAAGAGGGTAGACCTGGCTCACAGATTTGTCTCCACATTCTTCAGCATTAACAAAGTCAGTGACTCCAAACTTCTTTCCTGAGTAAAAGAGAGGAACAAACACATGAAATCAATTTCATAACTTAATCATAGTAATAACATCAAAAGGTAACCACAAGAACATTATTATTTGACATAACACTTGATGAGTTGATGTGATGTTATTAAACAGACAGTGTGTTACCAATTTCAAATTTTTCTGGTTTGACATCCACACCTATAATCCTAGTTGCTCCACAAAGTCTAGCTCCCTCAGCAACCTAGGAAACCAATCAATTTCAGTGATCATATTAGTACACAGAGCCACAAAATACAGAAAGCATGCAAAGCTATGTTCCAAAGAGTCCATACTGCTAATCCAATGCATCCCAACCCAAAAATGGCTACAGATGACCCTGGCTCCACATCTGCTGTTCTCCAAGCAGCACCTACCCCTAAAGATAGAAGTTTAACCAGCATATTGAATCAGATGTATGTTGTTGACTTGTGAATTAAAATGTTAGAATATTCAATCATGACCATATATGATTACCATAACTAATATTTGATATAGTTCTCTATTTTTTTATAGTGAATGTTTTGGCAAATCCAAGGCAAATTACCAGTTGATACACCACAACTGAGGAGGCATGCCCTATTGGGAGGAATAGCTGGATCAATCTTGGTTAGATTGGCTATGTCAACCACAGTGTACTCGCTAAAACTCGAAACAGAGAGGAAATGGTGTATGATCTCTCCATTTAGATCAGTGAATCTTGAAGTATCATATCTAGGCATCCAAGGAGAAACTTTGAAAGGAAATTTCGAACAAAGGTTGCTCTTGTGTGATTTGCAATCTACACACTCCCCACAATCTGGGATGAAAATTGGGACTACCACATCTCCTTTTGCTACTTCAGTTACATCCTGTCCTACACTTTCCACAACCCTGCATGGGATAAAATTTGGTTGGGGCACATCTTAAAGTATTAAATGTCTTCACATATAGAAGAAACAAATGGGTGCTAATGGTAGCAAAACCATTGGCAACTAACACAAGAGTAATGAGGCAAGCATATTCAGTTGCAGAATTTGATCAAAAATCAATTTTATGTTCATTGTTGTGGAATCATCAAGAAGCTTGCTGATACACTTTGCTGTTAATGAAATCCATGCTCCAAATTGAAATGCTAAAATCTGCCTAGTATCTATTCAGTCCTTTCCCAAAATTGGAGTTGGAAAATTAACTACTCTTGAGAGTGAGACTATAAAGATGGCTCTTCAAAACAAGTTTAGCATATATCACTCAGAAGGCCTAGTTGAAACTCAAAAGCAATCAAACTAGAAGTAAAAGACAACAAAACTAGTGGTATAAAAAGTTGAAACCATTTTTGTATGGAGACCACAATAAATTTTCAGTAAACATAAATTAAAGCACAAAAGTTTATTCTCCCAAACAAATATGCGCTAAACTTATGTTGATACAAAAGGACCATACAAACAATATGGTAATAAATAGTGGAATTCCTTTTTCTTGGGTAAAATAAGATTTATTTTTCAATGAATAAATTTTGTACTTATAATGGAGAATAAAATTCATAAGCTCACCCAATTGCCTCATGACCCAAAATTCTTGGCCAAATTGCAGGGGGTTCCTTCAAAGCACAGAAAAGAAGAGTCAAAAAAATAATTCAAAAGATTCACCGAGACCCAAAAAAAAAAAACGATAATCTAAATCAATAGAATCAAAAGAAATAGTATGAATAGGAAAAAAAAAAAAATTGGTATTGTGGAAGGAAATCACTGACTGAGGAAAAAATATTTCAAATAAAGTCAAATCATTTATAGAGAAAGAAAATGATAGTAACCTGCATCTTCCAAAAAGTGATATCGCTGTGACAAAGAGAGGTGCATATAACACGAATCCGAGCCTCACGAGGCATTGGTGGCGCCACAATGATCTCCTCAATACTCAATGGCTCACCTGGTTTTCTACTAACCGCAGCTGCAGTTTGCAAACAAAAACAGAAACAAGTAAGTAGCATTCATATACATGAAACATATCATATCAACTTCAAATGGCTAAGAATTTTTTTTTTAAAAATAAATAAATAAAACACACAAGGTGCTAGTGGAAAATTTCCATTTTCATGGATCATGTCAAACCTTTGCATCTTATGGGTTGCCCTTCACTTGTTCTTGGTACTTTATCTTCCATGGTGATCCAAGAACACACGAGGTGAGTCTCTTGACTGTGTTAGTGTCGGTCTACAAAGGTGTTGGTTGCTGACTTATGTTATGTATGAACATGTAAGTTAAAAGTTTTGGGTCAAATGATGATCACAACATGTTGTGCATGATCAAGGAAATGACGTAGAAAATAGCAAGCCAGTTGAAAGTTTGAGGCAAAATGAATATTGATAGGTTAGATGGAGACTAATGAACCAACTAAGGACAATGACCTTTGAGCCTCCATTGAGGCACCAAACTTGATCGGTATAATTATCATATTGAAGCGTGAACCTAAGGTATGTTTTTGTACTTTTTTAATATTTTGAATCGATATTTTGTTAGATATATGTTTATTATTGATTACGATAATGATAACTTCAAATTCATTAAATATAATTAATTATCCACCAATTATTTGGAACTGCAGTATTAGTTCTTGATTTGAGACGTTTCACTGTTTAGAAAGCGTTGACTATACTCATTAGTTTTATGATCATATCATTTCGCATTGCCGTTTTGCTGAATGACAGTAGGGAATCCCTTGACCAATATTGAACCAAATATTGTTTTGATGCCAATTGCACATGAGTTGCACATGCAGTAGAGAGATTGTTCTGAAATTGATGTTTATAATTATATATTTTATTTAATAAAAAAAATTAATATAGAGGCAGATAAGACGACACCAGTAAAATCGTTACACAATCTCTGACTATTAATTTTAGTTAAGTCTAATGGTTTAAAATGATATATAATTTAATCAACAAAGATAATATTAGTATAATAGAGTTTTAATGAAGAGAGAAAGTTTAATAATGATGAAGCAAGAGAGCTTGTGTATAACTTTTTTGATACATGAATTTGAGAATATTTATATTAAAAAATGAAAAATAAAAAATAAAATAACAACAATTTTGAATAAATTATAAATTATAAATTTCAATAAAAGATATTTACATTTTTGGTAAATAATTATAAAATGTCTACGTATATTCACATTGAAATTTTAATAAATATTAAAAAATGTAAATAACATTAAAATTAAAATAACATATTTAAATAAAAATCAGACTTTTCAATGAAAAAAAAATTAAAAATTTCAATATGAAGATATTTACTTTTTTACAATATTTACTAAAAATATAAGTAGTTTTAATTTAAGATTCTAAATTTTATTTCACTAAAAATTTTGTAAATTTTTTTGTTATTTTTTACTTTTAGATATAAATACATTCAAATTCTCTTTCTTCATTAATTATTAAAGTGAACTATTCTCTCTCTTTATTAAAGCTTTATTATATTATTCTCTTTTCTGTTTAGCTCATAAACCAAAAAAAAAAATATTATTCTCTTTTCTATTATTTTTATTTTTAAATATAAATATAGTCAAATTCAGGTATTTTTTTTTATATAATATTTGGATGAAAGATGTACAAAAATATGAGAATTGGGAGGAATTTACACGAATATGAAATATAATAAAATCGGAATTTCCGATTTCATAAATGGTGAAATCGGAATTTCCGATTTTAATTAAAATAATATTTTATTTTTTGTCTGTAGTAAAATCGGAATTTTCGACTTCACTACATACAAAAAATAAAATATTATTTTAATTGAAGTCAGAATTTCCGATTTCACCTTTTCTGAAATCGGAAATTTCAATTTTGTTAAATCCCATATCCGCGTAAATTCCTCCCAATTCCCATATTTTGGTATATATATATTTTAAATACCATATAAAAAATAAAAACCCATCAAATTCTCTTTTTTCATTAATTTTTAAAAATTAAAAATTTCAATGGGAAAATATTTACTTTTTTTAATCATTTTTTGGGTTTTTTTATTTATTGAAAATTAAATTTTTTATTGAAATTTATAATTTTTATTTCACTAAAAGTTCTTTTATTTTGTTTTTATTATTTTTATTTTTAAATATAAATACACTCAAATTCTATTTTTTCATTAATTTTAAAACTAAACTATTCTCTCTTTATTAAATCTCTACTATACTACTTGTCAAATTTATTATTTTTATTTTCAAATATAAATATAGTTAAATTTTCTTTCTTCATTAATTATTAAATTAAATTATTCTCTCTCCATTAAAGCTCTATTACACTATTCTCTTTATTTATTAAATTTACTCTTACACGGATATCTTTTGATTAAGTCTCTTTAATAATTTTACATAGTCATTTATTTGTATTTTACCAAATCACTAAATGTCTTTAACTTTTACGTTAATTATCATAAAAGTCATATATATAAGTAGATATGATTGTGTCTCCAAAATACTTTATATTAACAATATATCAAAATTTTATCAAATAAAATAATGTATCAAAATTAATCGATTAATATATATTTGGATTTATACCAAAAAATGAATATTTATAATTTTATTTAATTTATACAAAGTTTATAAGAGAAATATTTTGAAAATAGATTAACTAAAAAAATTAATACAAAACAAATTAACACAAGTAATATTTGTTATGATTTATCATTCAGTAGTGTTATCAACTGCTTCATGGCAATTTAAATCGTAGAATAAACCTGCAATGCAACTGAGAGAAGTAAGAAGCACAGAGAAATAACATTAGCTGATTACCATTCATTATTCATTTGACATTTCTTTTTTCAGACACTCATAAGTCGGGATCTATTTATTATATATGTAGAAAAACACTAGTGGTAAATGTCGTTTTTGTCTTTCTTGTTTGAAATTGAAAGCCTTTGGGTCCTAGTCTGAACATCTCAGCATACATGTCCGCACCTTCAGATTCAGTCCCCAAGTAGGACAATTTCTGCGCAAATAACCAATTAGCAAGATATATAATATTTATTATGTCGAATATCAATAGCTTCCTCTAGTACGCATTTGAAACTTCAAATATATTCGACTAAATACTCAAGATAATCGCTGGTAATATTTTTTATGGATAAATTAGTTTTTGATAAAAATAAATTAATTTCAAAATTTTTGATAATTGTAAAAATTAGATGTTTTAGTTTCTAATTTAGTTATAACTAATAAATAGTGTAATATGTAAGTTGCATGTGACTAGGATATCTCAATCCCATTCTATATGACACCAACACCCTTAAATATGCAACCAAAAATAAAAAATTCACCATTTAACTCATTACTCTAAACCTAATATTTCAAAACTCTCAAACTCGATTTCATCTCTAATACTATGATAGAAATATTGATGAAAAAGAATATTATTAAGTGGTGTGGTACTTGATACATTAATATCTAATGAAACAATGGTGCTACTACTAAGCATACATGGTCTTTAGTTTTTCAGTATTTTATACTGAGATTGAAACTGCTTAAATATTGATACTAAGACTGATATTATATACAAAACAAATTTCTCAGTGAAAAATAAATAGGAATATTAGGATGTCCTAATTAGCATTTAACCAACACATCATATTTTTTACCAGTTAGGGACTAAAATTTCTAAATTTTGCAATTATTAGAGACCTTACTATCAATCTATTTTTGTCAAGAATCAATCTACCTATCAAAAATATTGTGAGAGACTAATTTGGGGTTTACTTACATGTATTTGAAGTTTCAAATGCGTATTAGAGGAAACTATTGACATTCGACATAATAAATATTATATATCTTGCTAATTGGTAGTTTACGCAGAAATTGTCTTACCTAACTTTATGCCTAAACACGTCAGATTATATGATTATATAATATTATTATTCTTAGTAATAATAATGAAATGAGGACAAACCAAGAAAAAATAAAAAGGTAACTAGTCTTAGTGTACGCCAAAATGTAAAATATGCATGTATATGCAAGGATTATATTCAGTTCTTTAACACCCTTAGGATTGGAATAGGCATGTATTTGGGGGTATTCACGTGAATAAGGATAAAGCATTTTACTTGACTAAATGGGAGCCCACACAAGCTTCGACGGATCGTGAGGATGTTTGACTTGATCGTTTAGGGAAAAATAAAAAATAGAAAAACAACTTAGAAAGGAACTTGATGAAGAGCCTTGGAAGGAAAGATCAATTTAATCTTAGCTCCATGGCTAGTAGTTTTATATTTGTAGCTGTAGACCAAAAGTTATGACTGAAATGAAGAGTTTAAGCTCGAATGGTCTGATTAGGTGTTTAAATAAAAGACTCAATTTAAAGAATTAATAACGATTTATAACAAACTTATGTTAAGATAATTTTTGATGTGTGATATATTGAAATAAAATTGAAGATATCTTTCAATAAACTGATAGTTCAAATGACACGCCTTTTAGAGTATGTTTGATTTAACTTATTTTGATAGAAAAAAATAAATTCTTTAAATTAAAAAATTATTTATTTAAAAGTATTCATTTTAATTTTTATTTAAAATTTTTAAAAAAAATCATTTTAATTTTTGAATAAAAACTAAAATAAGTAGTTTCTATAAAAAAATTTTAATAGTTACAAAAATTATTTTTTGTAAAAAAAAAGCTAAAACAAACACACCTCTAATCTTTGTAACCAGGGGCTGATATATCTTAGATTGGAAGTTCAATTCCCCAATTACTCATCTCCTTTCAATAAAACTTCCTCGCCCACACCCAAGCATTAAAAGAAAAATTGAAGTTTTTTCCTCCTAAAATACTTAACACTTCTGTCAAATAATTACTAAAATGTCCACGTATCTTCAGATTGAAAATTTAATAAATATTTAAAAATGTAAACAACATAAAAATTAAAATATCCATAAAAAATTTTTATAACAGATTTTTCAATGAAATAAAAATTAAAATTTTCAATATGAAGATATTTACTTTTTTTACAATTATTTGCTAAAAATATAAGTACTTTTTAATTTAAAATTCTAAATTTTATTTCACTAAAAATTCTGCAAATTTTTTTTTTATTTTTTACTTTTAGATATAAATACATTCAAATTCTCTTCCTTCATTAATTATTAAATTAAACTATTCTCTCTCTTTATTAAAGCTCCTATATTATTCTCTTTTCTATTATTTTTAATTTTAAATATAAATATATTCAAGGCGGTGTATTTGGTGCATTGGAATTGGAAGTTGCACCATGTAACTTCTTAATTTAATAGGTGAAATTTGATAGTATATTGATACATTAATTATCTATTATATACTGTAATAATTTTTAAAATTTATCTATATGATTTGAAATTAAATAAAATTTTATCTGTATAATTTTGAAATTAAATAAATTTTTTGGAAGATATTTTAGAATCACATAGATAAATTTTCATTATTTTTAAAATACCTTTGATGCATTACAGTAATTCATAATCTTATCTATATGATATTGAAATTAAATAAAATTTTATCTGTATAATCCTAAAATTAAACATATATTTTTGGGAATATTTTATAATCACATAGATAAATTTTAATCACTTTTAAAATATATTTAATTATAATTCTAAAATCTATCTAAAAATTAAAATTATCTAAAATTTAAAATTATTACAGTACATTATAAATATTTAGTGTATGGATACAACTTTAAATTACATCCATCCATCTTTACAAGGTGCATGGCACCATAGCATTCGCCTATACTCAAATTCTCTTTCTTCATTAATTTTTAAAAATTAAAAATTTCAATGGGAAGATATTTACATTTTTTTTATCATTTTTTTAGTGTTTTTATTGTTATTTATTGAAAATTAAATTTTTTATTGAAATTTCTAATTTTTATTTCACTAAAATTTCTTTTATTTTGTTTTGATTATTTTCATTTTTAAATATAAATACACTCAAATTCTCTTTCTACATTAATTTTTAAATTAAATTATTCTCTCTCTTTATTAAACCTCTATTATACACATTTTTACTTTATTATTTTTATTTTCAAATATAAATATACTTAAATGTTCTTTCTCCATTAATTATTAAATTTAATTATTCTCTCTTCATTAAAGCTTTATTATAATATTCTCTTTATTTATTAAATTTACTCTTATACAGATATCTTTTGATTATGTCTCTTTAATATATGAATTTAATTTTAATAGGAAAAAGTAAAAAATAATGATGGATCTCTCATTATAATGGGTAGTTATTTGTGTGAGTTGGCACTTTCTATTATTTTTATTGACTGATAATATAAAATTATTTTACACTGTCAGTGTATTTAAATTAAATTCTTATTTATATTTTACCAAATCACTAAATGTGTTTAACTTTTATATTAATTATCTTAAAAATCATATATAAGTAGATATGATTGTGTCTCAAAAAAAAAAAGTAAATATGATTAATTGATAATATAAAATACTTTATATTAACAAAGTATCAAAATTTTATCAAACAAAATAACGTATCAAGATTAATCGATTAATATATATTTGAATTTATACCAAAAAATAAATATTTATAATTTTATTTAATTTATACAAAGTTTATAAGAGAAATATTTTGAAAATAGATTAACTGAAAAAATTAATACAAAACAAATTAACACAAGTAATATTTGTGATGTTTGATTTATCATTCAGTAGTGTTATCAACTGCTTCAAGGCAATTTAAATCGTAGAATAAACCTGCAATGCAACTGGGAGAAGTAAGAAGCACAGAGAAATAACATTAGCTGATTACCATTCATTATTCATTTGACACTTCTTTTTTCAGACACTCATAAAAGTCGGGATCTCTCTATGTATTATATATGTAGAAAAACACTAATGGTAAATGTAGTTTTTGTCTTTCTTGTTTGAAATTGGAAGCCTTTTGGTCCTACTCTGAACATGTCAGCGTATATGTCTGAACATTCAGATTCAGTCCCCAAGTAAGACAATTTCTGCGCAAACTACCAATTAGCAAGATATATAATATTTATTATGTCGATTGTCAATAGCTTCCTCTGATACGCATTTGAAACTTCAAATATATTTGAGAAAGAGAAATTTTTTTTTTTAATATTCTACCAATTGATATACTTTGATATTTTGTATCTGTTTCTCTTTTCTCTGTTTTTGCTTTTTCACTTTTTCTTTTTTTTTAATAATTTTTTTTTAATCTTATCTCTAGATATCTGGGTGTCTATAATAAAGAGTGATATAAATAGCATTCCTCTTAGAATAAATACTTAACAATAAATTAGCCTCTAATAAAAATAAATTAATTTCAAAATTTTTAATAATTATAAAAATTAAATATTTTAGTCCTTGACTTATTTGCAACTAATAAATAATGTCATGTATAGATTATATGTAACTAAGATATCTTAATCTTATTCCATATAACACCAACACCTACAAACATGTAACAAAAAATAAAAAATATACCATTTTACTCATTGAATTCTAAACCTAATATTTCAAAACTCTCAAACTCAATCTCATCTCTAATACTATGACAGAAATAGTGATGAAAAAGAATATTATTAAGTGGTGTGGTACTTATACATTAATATCTAATTGAACCGTGGTGCTACTATTAAGTATATATGTTTCTTAATTTTTCTGTGTTTTATATTGAGACAAAGATTGCTTAAATATTTATACTGAGACTGACATTATATACAAAAAAAGCGTCTCAGTTAAAAATAAATAGAAATATTATGATGTACTGGTCAGCATCTAACTAACACATCACACTTTTTACCAATTATAAATTAATTAGGGATCAAAATGTCTAATTTTTATAATTGTCAAAAATTTTAAGACCAATTTATTTTTATCAAGACCATCTATCCATCAAAAATATTGTGAGAGACTAGTTTGAAAGTTTACTCAAATATATTTGAAGTTTCAAATGCGTATTAGAGGAAAGTATTGACATTCGACATAATAAATATTCTATATCTTGCTAACTGGTAGTTTGCGCAGATATTGTCTTACCTAACTTTATGCGTAAACACGTCAAATTATATGATTATATAATATTATTATTCTTAGTAATAATAATGAAATGAGGACAAACCAAGAAAAAATAAAATGATAACCAGTCTTTGTGTACGCCAAAATGTAAAATATGCACGTATATGCAAGGATTATATTCAGTTCTTTAACACCCTTAGGATTGGAATAGGCATGTATTTGGGCGTATTCACATGAATAAGGATAAAGTACTTTACTTGACTAAATGGAAGCTCACACACAAGCTTCGACGGATCGTGAGGATGTTTAACTTGATCGTTTAGGGAAAAATAAAAAATAAAGAAAGAAAAAGGAACTTGATGAAGTGCTTGATAATGGTAATTGGAGCCTTGGAAGGATGATCAATTTAATCTTAGCTCCATGGCTAGTAGTTTTATATTTGAAGCTGTAGACCAAAAGTTATGACTGAAATGAAGAGTTTAAGCTCGAATGGTCTGATTAAGTGTTTAAATAAAAGACTCAATTTAAAGAATTACTAACAATTTATAACAAACTCATGTTAAGACAACTCATGTTGAAATAAAATTGAAGATGTCTTTCAATAAACTATTAGTTCAAATGACACTTCTTTTAGAGTACGTTGACAGAAAAAATGATTTTTTCTTAAATTAAAAAATTATTTTTTTATAGAAGTATTTATTTTAACTTCTACTTAAAAGTTTTAAAAAAATTATTTCAACTTTTAAATAAAAACTGAAATGAATAATTTCTGCAAATTTTTTTAATAGTTAAAAAAATCACTTTCTATCAAAAAAAAAGAAGAAGAAGAAGCTGAAACAACATTTTTTGTCAATTTCCTCACACGACTAAAGCAGAAGTGGAGCTCATCAGAGTCAAGGAAGTTGGGCCTGCCATGCTGGGCTGTTGTGCTTCTGTATTGGGCTCAAGTGACACTGGTCCAGTTTGTTTTGGGGGAGGCGTGGGGTTGAAGAGCTATTTACTATTGATTTTTCCCTCTTTGAATTTGTATTTTTTAACGCTGAAAGCAACTGTTCATTTGAATGTCGGCGCAAAATAAGTGAACTATTATTTTCCCTCACTTAATTTGAATGTGGCAGACAATCACGCTACAAATAAGAGCTTCCCTTCGACAAACTTTGATACACAGTAACTTGATATGAGTTACTAATATTTTAAGTAATTTGAATATTCATCAACTTCACATTGTAAACTCAGTGTCCACTCACTTTAACTAGACACCACGATGATCGATTCTACTAATAGCAACAACAATTTTTTTTATACAAAATAGTAACAATACTATGACACTGCTCAAAAGCTCACAATTACGGGGCATTACATAAATCTCACAATGAAATGATCTTCCTATGAGAGTGCTCTCCAAGGGAACCCACTTCTCCATGATCATGATCATGAAAAATAAGGGTCAAGACTCCTACTAAACACAACACTGAACCAACAAGAAGTTTGTCATACCGCTCCACGCAGTGAAACTTCAGCTGACCGGCCCCATAGAATGACAATGCCACCAGCGAAGTCATCACAGATATTGTGCTGTAAATGCAGTATTTGTGAAGCTTAGTAACAGTAACAAGTTTCCAAACATAAAACTTTCAGAAATTTAATTGGCATCTAAACCAGACTATCATAAGACCAGTGTAAGAAATTCAAGGCTTCAAAAAGACTGCAACTTTGTACAGAACAGCATTCAAAGTTTCAAGTACAAAACAGAAATCAGGATTCCTGTATTTGTTTTTAAAAAAAATTTAAAAAAAAAGGTCTGAGCATCTAGCTTGATTGTTGAGGGCTTTAGAAACCCCATTGAGAAGAGTAAATCAGGTGGAGGGTAGCCTATTAGCTAGAGGTAGAAGGAGACATTAAAAAAAATTGAAAAAAAAGAAAAATAGGCCATTAAAAAGATTTAGATTTTAATGGTTGGACTAAAGACATAGTTCACGATACGACACTACAACATCATTTGATTCATATAACCAGCCCTACCTAATGAGACAAGGCTTGGTTGTTTTCACTGTCACTAGCTGGTTTTTAACTATCTCTCTTCAGCTCAGCTGGCTTCTCAAATTTCAACAAGTTTATTGTAGCAAAGTAACAGAGAGGGCATTGTTCACACATAGCAACTAAGAGTCTAAGAACACAAATTGCATAGTAGAAGCTAAAGCAGTTGTTCTAAAGAAATGATTCACGTGACATCTTGTTTATTACAACTTAATTCCCAAGTGTTTCCTTACATTGCAAATGTTGAGGCAATAGAGTGTATGTAATTAGTTTCATTTGCATATTCCTGTCCTGAAACATTTCTTAGTGGCCTTTGCTTAATTCAATGCTATGGCCAATGGCCAACATAATAATTTCTAACCATGATAACCACTGACATAGTTTCCCGATAAATATATCAATTTATACAATCACAGGCAAACACAGATCCGCCACACATGCATATAAAAGCAGAAGCAAAGTTTGCACATTTGAAAGAGGAAGCATAAAAAAAAATGTTTACTGCAATTGACTGATACCTGAATAGCAGCACTATGATGGCAAGCACCATCATGGAAGATGAGTTTCCAACAGCAAGAAATACTGGAAGTGTTGTAGCGCAAGGAGACAACGCAGGAACAAGAATAAGACCAGCAACAGCCATTTTCTCCATGGGTTGGTTGTGCGAATGACTATGGCCACCCTTTCCAGTCAAAAACAACATAACATAACTACCACCAAGAACTACAAGCAACAGCGAAGCAAGCTTATGCACTGTTTCTTCCCCAGCAATGGTGTTTGCCATTGTGATTGCTGTTATGCCAAGCAGTGAAGTGGATATTACGTGCAAAATTGCTCCTAGTGCAGCTGCATCAAGAAAAGGGAACATAAAAATTGCAGTGCCACATATGATGAAGTTATAATATTAGATACACACACAAGTCAATTTATATTTAATTACTGAAATATTAGCACAGCCAATGATGCATCCAACTATTAATGATGACAGAGCAAAACAACTAAATATAGCATTGCTGTACCATTTTCAGATAATATGTTTTCAGCAACACGACAAACAAGTAAAATAAATACATGAACACAAGAATGTACCAAACAAACATGGGCTAGTTCTTAAGTGGGGGCGATAAGTTTGTTGCCACATGGTGACTGATAATCAAAATGACATTTTTGTCCTTCATTTATTCTCTCTTTCCCCCTCTGATCCCTTCCACCGCAACCCCTTCCTTTCTCCCACCTCCCCCACTTCGCCACTACATCTCCAGGCTTGAAACCAAGGGGTATGCTAAGATACCCGAAAGCCAAGGCTCCTAGCACCACTACCCTGACTTAATCGCATTCATCTTCATATTTGACGTTGAAGCCATGCCTCTTGACCCAACACACACACACAGAGTAAAGAAAAAAGACATCTTTTGGAGAATGGAAACTAAGAATAGTGACGGTGGCAACACACGTCGTTTCCAAATTGTGAACATGTGCATTCATCCAATGAAGACAAATAGCCAAACCCAAAAAAAAATAATAATAAAAAAGAGAACTTTTTCACTGTTATTACTCAATCCTGGGCTCGACCATCAAAAGCTCGCTTAATCGTGAAACAGTGGGTTTAAATTTGAAGTTATTGTGAAGCTCTGTGTTCCTTTAAAAAATTGTATTTTTTTTTTTTTTAAGTTATCCTTCTTAGGTTGTGCAAACACTTGCATCCTACTAGCTTCTTCAACTATTTACAGAAGGCAACAGTAACAGTGATCTCTAGGAGGGGGGAACTCAGTGCGATGGCCATGGGTTTTTGGATAAAAAAGATTGTGATGGGGTTTCAGTTTTGTCACTTGGGCTGAAAATGTCAACCACCTCTCTCAATGGCGGAGGTGGGGCAATGCTGGGGATGGAAGTGCTGCGGTGCTGGTGCCGGCACTGGGAAGGGGAGTGTGGCAGATTTGGAAAGGAAGGAGGAAAGGGTGTGACAATGAAAAGGATATAATGGTAACATGAAAATTAACACTAAAATTTAATTATTTATTGTGTTATTTTTGTGACCTTTAGATTGAAAATTTAATAGTTTAGAGTTAGTCACCATGTTGTGACAAACTCATCACTCCCCACTTAAGAACCGGCCAACAAACATGATATGATTCCATGTTTTCACCAATTTGAGTAGTGGAGAAAAAAATACAATTATAATGCCATCATCCACCAACAAAAAGCTTCAGGATATTTCCATCGTGTTCGACCTTTCTCCTTAACTCATCTTTGCAAAACTGAGATTCCGAACTTAAGATTTTGGCATGCAAAGGTTGTGCATCAATTAATTTTCTAGAATACAGTTCATAGAACTGCATATATAAACCAGAAAAGGTACATAAAGTAATAACCAAGGCACTTATGCACTATTTGATTTCATCAGTCCAAGACTGATAAACTCTTCAATTAATAGATCAATGATTATTTGACAAGCCAAGTGCTGACTCTAATGTTAGTAAAGACTAAGATCCAATAGAATATTAGAATGGGAGGTTGACTACCACACCAAAGATGCAAAAATTTATTTAGATCCTGAAACACACTCAATTAACAAACCTTTCTCTTTTTGCTTTTTTATACAAAATTCTTATTCAAAACCAGACTCAGATCATAATGACAATGATTAAAATAAAAAAGAAAGAAAAAATGTGTATCAGTTCAGCAAGTTGCAACCAGGGAGCATTCAGCTAGCAGCACTAAAAGGAAAAAAGTTGGTAAAAAAAAAAGGATATGGAAAATTGGGAACTCAGAAATCAGAATCCCATTTTCAGATTTCAACGTTATACTGAAATCAAGTCATTTATGAAGATATTTGCTCATTGACGATACTTCTACCAAGTTAGTATCCCCAGGAACAGATCAATGCTTATAAAGCTTGAAGAAAACCACAATCCCTAAACCCTTATGAAGATTGACACATAACATAACCGAGCACTATAAAACTACTCAAAACCCAACAAATTTTTTTTTATATATAAAAAAGAACTGATTCAACTTCATAATGACAACATCTTATGTATCCTCGTTCATACTCATACAAGTTCAAATGCCAGTGAACTTAGCTTCCAAAAATTGAATCTTTCACTCATTTTCCACGATCTTATGAGTACCCCAGAAAGCTGAAACTAGATTTCAGAGAACAAGGGATCTGAGAAAGAATCAAATCGAATCAAATCGAAGCAGAGGAACTCACTGACTAATAGAGTTCTGGAGAGAGTCCATTTCTGGGCACGACCCACTATGGAGAAAGGAAGCCAGTGTGTGGGAATGAATGAATGCAGAATCGAGACAGTGGCTATTCCCCCAATAGTTGATAGATCTTCAGCTGTGAAACCAGCCATTGCCAAAAAAATCCAGAGGACGAGAAAAAACTGTGGAACCAAAAAAGGGTGTGAGATTTATGGGGTTAGATCTGTGAATTGGAAACCCTGAAACTGTAAATCCTGTTAGAAAATTCAAAAGGGTATTTGAATTGCCAGAGTTTTGGCCAAAATATTATGATAATGTAATATGGGTAGCAGATGCAGGGGCGAAGGAGAAAAAGGAGTTAGCATTTTAGCATTGTTGCTTCATCTCATGAGAAAACTGAAAAGGTAGGCAAAAATGGTATAAACAAATAAATCCAATAAATAAATAATTTTTTTTTTTAAATCACAGTGTATTTTTGAAGGTTTGATTTATTTGAATCTCCATTTAAAATATTTCCGTTCAATTTCAGGAATATAAAAATTAGTGTTTAATTGATAAGTTTAATTAGTATGCATTGATAATATAAAATAGTTTTATACTGTTAATTAATAGATATAGAGAAAAATGAGAAATTATGGTGGGTCTCTTATTATAATGGGTAATTATTTATGTGAGTTGGCACTTTTCACTATTTCTATTAGTTGACAGTATAAAACTATTTTATACTGTTAATGCATTTAAATTAAATTCTTAATTGATATGCATTGACTGTCAACTAATAAAAATAAGAAAAAGTGAGAAATCATGGTAAGTCCCTTATTATAATGGATAATTATTTATGTAAGTGGGCATATTCCGCTATTTCTATTAACTGATAATATAAAACTGTTTTACACTATAATTATATTTAAATTAAATTCTAAAAATTATAGTGTCTTTATAGAAGTCTTTTTTTCTTTTTTTAATGTGAGCTCAGATTTTTATCTCAAATGATTAAAATTATTCATCACCTTAATTAATCTTTTGTGAGTGATAAAATAATGGAATTATGGCTAAACTGCTGCTATGTTTCATCAGATTGTAATTTGGCTCTCTTTTTTACATTTGCTCATTCACCCAAAAAAAAACTAATTGTGTTTTGGATTGAATAACATAACATTCTACGAAGATGGAGGATGCGTTGGTCCCTTCACATTTTGGACCAATGTTAGTCCACTCTTCCAGACCAATTTACAACCGTTGGATCCAATTTATTAAAATCTAACGGCCAATGTTGAACCCGTGTAAAATTGCTAAAATTTGCAAATCAATCCACATGTGTTTGTTGACAGTGCTAGGGTGCTGGCCTCCTCATACCGTCAGGATATTACAAGGTTTTCGGTGTCACAGGAAATGTAGGCAGAGGCGCGGTCATCACAGGATCTCTGCCATTTCAAAAAGATCAAGGTGCTTCTGTAGTCTTACCACCAAACAAATTCTAAGACTTGTATCAAGAAGAATTAATGTACATTGAAATGGAGATCCACACCTTCAACTCTACCATGTTCTTTTTTTCTTAACAAGAAGCATGTATTGATGCATTACAAAAATGAGATTATTAAATTAATTGAACAAAAAAAAAATTAGAAAATCAACTACAATGACAACCTTGCACTACCACATTGCCATCGCTTACCTCCACACCCGTACAACACCACCATGATGTGGCTCAGCCAAGTTCATGCCGTAAGTTGCCAAACCCTCCACTGCAACCACTGTCTTGCTTCTGTCTCAAGCAATTATCTGGCCTCCGCATCCTCCATCTTCAACCTAGGCTTGCTCGCACAGCTGCACCGCCACCTTGTCACTATCAACCACAACAAGCCCGACAAGTACTAATTTGATGGGTTCTTGCCTTTTGTCATGAGCTTCCTTTATTTTGGCTTTGGATCTTGTTGCTACATGTACAAATTTGATGGGTGGCAGTGGCATTGGAGTAGGCAGCGAGTGGTGGAAGGTAGGATAGATCTTGACTCTGACAAAGGTGGGGAGAATCAGTTCTGACCCAATTTGCAAAAATAATAACTTAAGCCCTGATCTGTAATTAAATTCTGGAGCAATTTTTTAATTTTTAATAGGGGACCAATGTTGGTCCAAAACATGAAGGGATCAATGAATCCCTCACCATTCTAAGAAATGTGAGGCTCAAAGAAATTAAAATTGTAACCCACATTCTTCCTTTTTAAATTTTCTTTATAAACTTGAATCCCAAATTCATCAAATCTCTCCCCCTTTCTCTCTTTTTCTCTCTCTTTATTTTCCAACTTAATTTTGTTCAAATGTTTTACTCTTACACGCAAAAGCTTTTGACCACCTTCGTCTTCCATTGCATAAGTTAGAGGTGATCCCTAGTTGGGTTCAATTGGATTTAGAGGCAAAAAATTGTCCAAACCAATTATTGAAGTCAGACAAACTAATTTCATCAACCTGAGTGAACCCAACTTGATCTAAAATTAGGTTAGCTTAGGTTAGAATGGTCAAGTTGTTCTTCTTTTTTTTTTAAAAAAAAAAAAGCATCAAAATTAACACAGTACACAAATAATCCCTCTTTTACCTCTATGCCTACCTCTACTCCAAAAATTCCATAACAGTACATAAACAAAATTTCATCAAATGAACGACCTCACCACCACAAAGCCACTAGAAAATGGTGGTGAAGATTGCAGCATATCAACCCAAATGAAGAAGAAGAAGAAGAAGAAGAAGAAGGTTTTGGCCTTCGACCAAACCAACCTCTCAATGAGCTTTGGCATTTGATGTCTTTCACAGCAGTGACAATCTGCAATTGGGGCTAGCAGTAAACGAAGGAGGGGAGGAACTAGTGACTTGCTTAAAGAAAGAATGAAGTGGATGAAGAAAGGAGGAACCAAGAACAATGTAAACAACAGTGGTTTGAACTTTCTCAATAATAAAATATGCACTAAATTACTAGTATTGAGTTATTCTAGTTTATTGCAAATTTGATTTGATTTTGTCGTTTGTACTCTAACTTATTTGTTGCGAAGTTCATGGCACTAATAACTTCTCCTTTTTTGGATAAAATTAAGTCATTCTCCCAATCTTTTAATTGCTTGTTACTCGCAAGTGGTTTTGCATTATTTTGATCCTGCTATTTTTGGTTGTTGAGAGAGAAGATAGATTAAGAAAAAGTAAGGAAATTTAGAAAGGAAAAAACTTGGCAGTTTCTTTCCCGCCTATCCCACGTTTTTCCGCTCTGCATCCATTATTAACACACTCCATTACTGTTTGTTGTTTTTCGTGTGTGTAAAAATCTTTTGAGCCATGTGGCATCACTCAAGGCTTAATTGTTATTGTTGTTGTATATGTAAAACGCACATTCAATTTTGCTACAGAGAGAGAAAGAGAGAGGAGGACCTGCTTCGACTAATCACTGCTAAATAATGCTATGGTAATTGGGTGATATAAACACTTTAAAAATTTATGAGTAAATAATTTTTTTAATCCTAACATTTTAAAGTTGGCATGAAATTGGTCCTCAAATTTTTTTTGACATTAATTTAGTCCTAATAATTTGAAGTTAACATTAATTTGGTCTAAAGAAAAATTTTGATATCAATTTAGTCTTAATAATTTGAAGTTAACATCAATTTGGTCTTAAGAAAAATTTTGATATCAATTTAGTTCTAATTCTTTAAGTTTTGACATCAATTTAGTTATAACAAATTTTTTATAAAATCATCAATATAAAATTAAATTGATGTCAAAATTCCAAATGTTAGGATTAAATTGATGTCAAAAATTATTTTAGAAATAAATTAATATCAACTTTAAAATATTAGGACTAAAAGGATTATTTACTCAAATTAATTTATTTATAATGATAGTGAATTTTTATTTTAAATTAATCCAAATTTACTTTGTTTTATAGATATTTGATAAATTACTCAAATAATTGAACTTCAATTTACTTTAGAATTTATAACTCTATATCTTAACTTGTTTCAAAACATGAAAAATAAGGCACTTAGGCTTGGTTTGATATTACTGTGACTTTTTAAAAGTTGCTGATCTCTCTCGGCTCTCTAAAAGCTACTTTCAAAAAGCCATAGTAGTATCATTTGGTAAAATAATGTAATAATTGCTCTCAATAAATAGAAACCACAAAAGTAGTGTTTGGCAAAATTGCTCTTAATATCTAAAATGACTACAATGATTATAAATATTAAAAAGAATAATTTCTATTTTTAATATTATTAAATAGAATAAACTTATATTAATCTTTTAAATTTTGGAGAGTATCAGCCAACTCTAAAAAGCACCCCATAAGGGCTCCCGAGAGCACCCTATAAAAGCTCTTGAGAGCATCCCCTGGCTTTCAAAAATTAGGAGCAAAAATAACTCGATTTTTTGGTTTACCAAACAGAAAATATTGACTTATGCTTTTGATAAGTCAAAGCACCTCTATAGAGAGCATTACCAAACTAGGCCTTAATCATTTTGAACATTAGTTACTATATTTATTGTTTCAATGGAAATTTTTCTATTGAAATCTTAGAAATTGAACCATTTCTTGTGCTGATGTATATTCCATCGGTAACATATGCAACAATGCTTTTCTAAGCCCTAAATTTTTATTCGGACTGTATATGAAATGTTTCACTATTCAAGTAGTTTAATTGTTTCTTTTAATCTTAAACTTTATTTTTAAAAGTCAAATGATGAAAAGTGAATTTTATCTCTCAAAAAACTCATAAATCTAATGGATAAAAACGGACGTTGTCGCTAAAATGTTCGACCATTGTTATTTTTTAGCATAATTATGAGTAGGCAATGACTATTGTACTACCTAAAAAAATAAGTAGTACATTGCATTGTTATCAAGAAGTTAGGGTTTAGAAAATTACATGTTACAACTTGTGGTAAAAGATCACGATGTTAACAATATTTGTTATGACATGATGTAAATTGAAGAACATGCGGTGAGACAAAAAATTTTTAAAATCCACGTAGATGTAGTGGACTTAGTCCACGCTGTAATGTCGTAATTGTAATTTTGGTAACATGACCGTAACTTTTCTATTCGAAATTGTAACTTCCAAAAAATGTTATATAGCATACTACATTTTTTGGAGGTGCTAATAAAATATAGACCTATAAATATTGCTATTTAATATGCATATCTATCATAAGGATTATGGAAGGTACCACTTAAAATATAACTCATTAATGACCATTATAATGTTACGCCAGATTGGCCTCTTAACATCTTTAATAAATGATTTCATTAAAAACATTTTCGCACAACTAATATTTTCCTTTTTATATATTATATAATGTTCTAAAAGTCAACTTTTCCTTTTTTTTTTCTTTAGCTTTATTTTATTTTGGTAACAAATGAATTGGTACATAAATTATTCACGCGATTTTGAACCAAAAATAATAATTAAATAAAATTGACGTGGTAAATATATTTGACCTTTAAAGAAGAAGATGTAAATTTAAATCTTAAAAAGATAACTCTTGTGAAAAGATTATATAATATTTACAAATATGAACGAAAATCAGTTTTATTAACATAATTCAAATGGATTGAACTTATAAATATACCTGGTAGTTTGACGAAAAAAAACTTTCTCAAATAACGATTTCAAAATTTTGAATTTTCTAATTTCCTCAAAGAAAGAAACTTTGTAATTTTGTTTTACATGTTAGGTGTAATATTAATAAGGCCATAGAATATAAATTTTAGGATAACCGGATTTCGTAAGCATTAATTAGTGTCCTCATTTTAAATTATTACATATATGGTTTTATTTCCTCACAAATATTTTTTATTTTTTATTTTGATTTAGGGATTCTTATCTTGAAAGAGTGACCGGATACACATATTACCGGCGGTCTACTCTACTACTCTACTAGTAACATGCATACCGATCACACAGACCTATGTGTATCCGATTTTCTCAATCCACTTTTCTTTTGAACTTTCTCCCATTTTCTCTCATATAAATAAGAGGTAGGAGCAGGCATCCTTCCTCATGGTGAACTATCCCCTTCTGAGTTTCCCTTAAGCTTCTCTAAGAGTGTTGTTTTTTCACATCCATCATGAATTTTCGTTTGGGTTCTGATAGAGCGATGGCTCCAAGGAATGGAGGTATCTATGCCCGTTACTATCAGACCCGAATGTTTAATTCCTATCAATCACATGGGGGCCACTTACTAAGGGCCCCTCAACCTCAAGGTGCTTTGCAGAGACCCCAAAATTTTCCCAATCCTAACAACTTTATGCAAGGTATACCAACCTTAATATTCTTCTTATAGTCCATGTGTCTCAAGAACAACCATATTGTGTCCAAGGCTAAAGCAATGATCCATTATGTGATTATGAGTTGAGGCCTGTTCTTTTGTATCAGGTTCATGGACATATTGAATTGATATACGTTAATAAGTTTATCGGGATTTGGAAAAAATCAATCTATTTTAAATTTTTTTCCTTCTCTTATTTTTTGATGTGTTGATTGAATGCGTATAAAAAATTCGAAACAAATAGTCTCTCCTTATGTTTATCAATTATTTTAATTCTTTTTTTTTTTCACATGTTATATGCAGGAAATTACCGTGAGAACAATATTGCGGAAGCCAATAATTATCAATCCATGGTGCCTTTGGCCTCTCCTAGCAACAACAATGGATCCTTAGTACCAGCTGCTCCACTTGGTGGAATCTTGCCTTTGTCTTTTCCAAGGGCTAATCCTCCACTACCTATGTGCACCCTTAACATGGCTCTGAGTCATGCTCCTCCTGTTGACTCAGTTGAAATTTCCTCATCATCCAACAATGTTGGATTGCAAGGTTTGACAAATAATAATAATAACATTTGTTTTCCAAATTCTTCAAAGCCCACAATTCCTAACCACCTGGAATTTGCACACATGAAGAATAACCCTGAAACCAATTCTCTTTATCCTAGTCCAAGTCATCATTTGACTAACTCTTCTGTGTTTAATGATGTCAATGATGCTCACAATGCAAGGCTTGACATGAATAACAGTTTTCATAGTATGAATGATCATCATATTGTTAGGCCAGTGCCTAGGCGTGTGCGTGTGCCTGTGCCTGTGCCTGGTGATTTTCTGCCTCCTCCAAGTGATCCTAATCAAACTTCTAGTCCCAAACCTGATTCCGAAGATATAATAGCTCTTGAGAGAGCATTGAAGCGTCCCTTATGTGAAGCTGAAGGAATCGACATCACAGATAGTGAATACAATAGGCCAATGGTGTTCATACCTACCCCATCTTTTGGAGGAAGAAAGAAACCTTTGAAGGAGTTGAATCTTTTCAAGGATCAAAAGAAGAAGCCATGCCCTGCCTCAATTGTGAAAATTGAACCACAAGATGAGGATGATTTGGACCTCTCGCTGCACCTTTAAATGTGACAAATATTGTCTCATTTCAATTCCCTAGATTTAGTTTAATAAATGCCTTTTATCTATGTTATGCGGCATTGAATAAGATCATATGTTTGTAATTCTCGGAGTATTGAGAGACTCATTTATGCAATTGTTTTCTTTTTTTCTTTTTTTGATAAATCAGTTTTCTTCATTTCCAACTTATATTTCAATGGAAAGTCAAATATGTTATATTATGCTTACGAATTCATTGGTGGTGCCTTGTATGTTTTGAAACCACTAACGAATCCAAAATATACTTACACCAGCATAAAATATCAGAACAATCTATTATTTTTATTGTTAGATAAGCCTCAAACAACAATTCTAGCATTCGAAAAATACGCCAAATTTTTTTATGAGTATAAAAAATCAATTGTTTCAATTGAATTATTAAACTGTTATTAATTATTTCTTTTCTTGTTTGCGAAAACTATGTTATTTTTCTATTGGGACCAAATCATGCATGAGTATTAAAGTGGTAATGAAAATTGCTAATATTATAGCCATTTTCTGTTGTAGAAGCAGACATCTCGCAATAATTCATCCATGTGGTTGAATAGAATGGAAATTAGCTTCCATCAAATGGCAAATATATGGTGTTTATTTTGGTATTATGTCAAAAATACGTAATACTACAAGAAATTTGCAGAAAATCAAAGAAATTATCAACAAAAAATAATAAAAATGTCATCGATAATTATTTTATTCAATAATAATTACAGACAAATATTATATCTAGTCAGTAAATTATCAATGCATTACTGTAATTATTTAATATTTTTTGATAAATATTCAGAAAAAATTTATCACTATTTTCATCAATATGAAAATAAAAAAATGGGCATGGAAATATTTAGTAACAGATAATCCATCAGTAAATTTTTGCAAAACTTTTTGAAAATCACAATTTAGACCAAAAAAAATTACATTTCCATATAAAAAAGTTACAATATTGAAGTATTTATTACGACTATGTTGAAAAGAGTTTAATTTAGGTGTATTGATAGTGTAAAAAAATTTTATACTATTATCTAATCAAAATCTTCTATTTGTATGACTATTTAAATAGTGGGTGGTTATATGAAAGAGTTTTACTGATGTGATAATTTATAATTGGATATTTGTGTAAAAAAATTTTACACTAATAATACATTCAAATTAAATCATGTTAAAAAATGTATTGTATGACATAATTTTTTTCAAAATGCACAGTGAGACTGAGTCAACAGTACAACATCATAACTTTCGATAACTTTTCTATGGTAAAATGTAATCTTTAAAAAGTTTTCTATGGTAAAATGTAATCTTTAAAAAGTATTGTAACGTTAAAACAGTTAGCTCGATCAATGATTCAGCATCTATTTTCTTTAGAATTTAATTTAATCTATTGTCAACCAATAAAAATAATAAAAAGTACCAACTCATATAAATAACCATCCATTATAATGAGGAACCTATTATAATTTTTTACTTTCCCTTATTTTTATTAATTGATAATATAAAACTATTTTATACTGTCAGTACATACCAATTAAACTTTTTTCCTTAATAATATATATATTAGTTGCTAGACGAGAAAAAAAAAAAAGGTTATAATGTATTACAATTTTGGAAAGAGTTTAATTGGTATGCATTGACAGTATAAAATAGTTTTACACTGTCAACCAATAGAAATAGGGGAAAGTGAGAAATTATGGTGGGTCTCTCATTATAATAGATAGTTATTTATATGAGTTAATATTTTTTATTATTTCTATTGGCTGACAGTGTAAAATTATTTAACACTCACAATGCATTTAAATTAAATTCTTTTGGGAAAGAGTATGCAAGTAGACGCTCAAATTCATTTGTATTAATTTTGGAAGAAAACTGAAAATTTAGGGGCAGAAAAAAACCTGAAAAATAGTTGCTTTCTCGAGAAAACGCAATTTAGCTCTTTTAAAGTAATTATCAAAACCCCGACCCAAAAAAAAAAAAAAGTAAGGGGCTGTTTGGTTTGCCTATTTCTTGTTTTCATTTCCAATAAAAATGAAAAATGGCTATGAAAATATGTTTGGTTAAATTTTGTTGAAAATATTTCATGAAAATATTTTCAGAAATCTTTGTGATTTTGAAAACGTCGTTTTCACGTTTTCAAGATTTTGTATACGTTTTCAACATTTTATATATATGTATTGGAAATATTTTCAATTAGAAACGTGGTGGCACAACGGTAAATCCGAGCAAATATTGTCTTTACCACTCCAGGTCTTGTGTTCGAACTCTTTGGTGGAAACCCCTCTTATTTTTTTTCCCTTTCCAATGCTTCACGCCACCTATTTAAAGCTTTAGCAAAAACTCGAAATTGTCCAATCCAAGAATCGAACACGCAACCATCTGCACACTACGAGGCAAATTGCCACTGAGCTGTGCCTCCCATTAGAGTTTCGGCTGTTCGATTAAATATTTAAATCAATAAATTGTATAGAAACTTGATCTATCGAGTAATTAAAACTTATTATTGGATCATTCCTTTTTACTATTTACAATCATATGAAGAAATTTTTCATATTGTGATCTTGCATTTAAGATTTAATGAAAAATATAATTAAATTAAAAACATATCAATCTTTTTTACTATTCAAAATCATATGAAGAAAATTTACATATTGTCATCTTGGACAAAGTTTAAATGTAGATTAAAAAAGTGTTAGTATTAATGCTACTTAAGCAACTCAAATGATACAAGTTAAAAGGATAATTGCTATTCAAATATGGGATAATTATTATAGATGATTAATGACTATTACTTTTTGTACTTTGTTGTAAGGTGATGCTTTTTTCTTCTTTTTTTTGTATTTTTTAGTTGGTTAATAAGTTAAAGTATAATAAAGACTGTAATTATAGATAGTACAAGTTATTTTGTTCAATTATATCTCTTTTTAATGTGACAATAATTTACTCACAAATCAAATATATTCTAAACATATTTTATCATTACAAGTTTGTAGTTGAAGTTTTAGTAGATGAACAAAATGTGAAAATCAAATATATATAATTCTTATTATTTAATAATAAATATAATTTTATTATCTCAAATTTAATTTTGAAAGTATATTTTGAAAACAGACAAATCAAATATATTCTCATTGTTTTCACTTTTTGAAAACAGAATTTACTTTTATAAACCAAACGCATTTCTTAAATTCAGAAAATTTGAAAATAAAAATCATTTTCAGAAAATGAAAACAGACAATGAAAATAGGAAATATTTTCACAAACCAAACGTCCCCTAATTATCGAAATGTAGTTTGTTTTAAACGGTTGCTCGCTACTTTAGATCCCGTAACTATATCGAAATCATATTTTAAAGCACAAGCTATACACTTTTAAGTAACTTTGTACATTTCCCATAGAAAACTTTCTGCAATTACCAATTTTGAAATCATGCTTAATTTATGTTTTAAGAGAAAATCCACAACAACAAAAATTTAAGTGGAATAAATAATGATCCTTTTGGATAAAAAAATAATTTAAACTGAATAAACGATGATCTTTTTGGATTTTTTTTTATATTTCTTAAAATATCTCCTTATCCGACAAGTGAGAGGCTATTATCCATGAGATATAATCAAGCACCCATCTCTCAACAATATTCTTTCTATGCATATGAATTTTGGAATCGAATTCACAATTATATGCTTAAAAGAACCGAGCTTCTTTTATTTGGACCAACATCTTGATGGATATATGCAGGATCCAATAACAACAATATAAATGCTTTGCTCTTACACCAGTTATTTGCCATTGATTTTATTTTAATCTAAAGGTTAAAATTTAATGAAGCAAGAGAATAGTGGATTATTGTTTTAATAAAGAGAGAGAAACATTATATTTGATAATTAATTTAGAAAGATAATTGGATTATATAAGTTAAAAATTATAACAAGTTTTTAGTGAAATAAAAATTATATAAGTTAAAAAACGTAATATTTTTTACTAATACGTAAATATTTTTTACAACTTGATATTATGCTTATTAATCGAAATCGTAAATAATTTTTAACATAAATGGTATATAAATTATGTTTTTCAATTATTTGTTAAAAACGTATATATCTTTTATTTGAAATTATCTACGTTCTTAATAAATATTTATATTCAATATTTTTCACAATAAAATATATAATAAAAAGCCATAAAAATATCTTTTATTTTTATTAATTTTTCAATAATTATAAAAATTCTTTTTTTATTATCATTTTAATTTTATTTCACTAAAAATTTCTGTTATAATTTTTAACTTTAAGTACAAGATTTCTCTCTTTTCATTAAAATTATAATATATTATTCTCTTTCTTCATTATATTATATTATTTTAACCGTTAAATTAAAATGAAATCAATGACTAAATATTAGTGTAAAAGTAATGCACTCACACTAGTATCATTGGATCCGGCCTATATATATATATAACAAATAAGAAAAAGGAGAGAAAGAGTGACAAATTATTTTATTAAAAGGCTTCCAAAACATTAACCCCATAAATGATTTGTTTTCAAGGACTATCAATATTACATTTATTGTAGCAAGGAAGATTAATTGTAAGGTAAGTTGTAGAATTTTAATGACAATTAATATTTGACTTATCCTAGAAGGAAAGGATTGCCAGGAAGTATATATTAATTTTTCGTTGATGACCGTCCAATGATTGGCAACTTATTATATATAAATTTTATTTAATATTTAATTAGTTTAAGTGATTCGACACTTATTACCTTTAAGCAAGGTCTCATATTTGAGTTTTATAGATAAAAAAAAATTAATAATAAGAGAAAAGTTTCGAATACTAGTGGATTAGACACAAACCTTATGATTTAAAACTAGCAATCAAGTTAAGGATTCCAATAGCCACTTTCACTCTCTCATTAAATTCTTTTGAAAAAATATATTGTTAAAAGAACAATTTAAGAATAAATAAGTATAGCATTTATTAAAAATATAATACATTATACAATTTTATATAATGTATTTAAAGTAATACAACCTTAATTAATGTTTGCAAATAAAAAAGTATAATTCTGTATATTAAGAACTTATTTTCTACAGCCTTTTAATATCAACATAATAACATTTTAATATAGAGTGGCATTTTGTAGGAAAATAATTATTATATATAATAATTAAATACATATTTTTTAAAAAATATAATGTGTATTATATTCACTCAGCAACAGTCAACGGCATTAATATTCTGGTGTTATGGTAATACTGAAAGTTTAATTTTCTGCTGGTCCATGTACAATTCTTATCTATCCAACATTTCCAATATAATCAAAAAAACTATTTCGTTTAACTTTGAACTAATGTAGCATTTATTTTTGGTAGACAATTAATATTCTTATAAATTATTTAGTCCTAGAATTCTTAAATTTATTATTTTTATTTATTACAGTCATTCTCTTTATTAATTTAAACAATCTTTTATTAATTTTTCCTTTAATTAGGTGATTTTGAATATTAATTAATTTTAAATCATAATAATAATAAATACAGATTTTTAGCCAGAAATCACATAATATATAGCTTTAAAAAATAATTAAAATAATGTTAATTATTATTTTACATATAATACTTTTACAGCATGAGTGATGCACAGAATTATTTAATAAGTAATAATAATATTGTTATATTATTATTATTATTAACTAATATATTTAATGAATGATTTATATGTAAAATTAATTAAATACATTAAATTTAAATTATCAAATTACTAATCTTATAATAAAAATTAATTTAAAATAAAAAATAAATATAACGGTACCACTTGATATGAACCAATCATTTGAAATCCTTTTGCATATAAGGAAAAAACTATGTATATCAACTTAAATTTTTACCTTCTTTATAAATTATTATCACAAATTTTAAAACTGATCCATGAATTTGAATTAATTATCTATTATTTTTTATTAAGGATTTATTAACTTACTAATAGTAATACTAATAGCAAATGGCAATATTTGATCAGTTCATTAGTCAAATTTTAATTTATTTATTCATTTAATGGTCTGATATTAATAGCTTTTTATTATAATATTTTTTACGTTTTCTAATTTGTTGTAATAGAAAGTAAATGAATAAAAAAATTTTGCATAATACTATGGATAGTAAATCAACATATTTCAAACGAAAGATTCTATTAAATTATTAAATAAAATTTAAGAATTAATTGCTAGTATTTTTAAATTTACAGTAATCATTTAAAAATAAAATATAAAATGGCTCTATAATCATTTACTTTTATAAAATGAAATTATATTTGATTATCAAAATAACTTATCCTTTTATTTGTAGGTCTGTGTATGTTCTGTGTTCTTTTTTGAGCAGTTCTTTTTTCTCCTAAAATTTGAATCGTTAAATTGAGATGGGAAAAGAGAATTTACTTCCCCCTAAACTTTCACCCACTTACAACTAGTCACATTAAACAATTAAATCTTTAAATTTTCACTCATTAGTCATTTCTAAATAACCACAACTAACTATTAAATCTTTCAATTAATTAAATCATTAAACTACAACAATTCTCACAATTAGATATTTTGTTCAATTTTATTGGGCTTACTAACAAAATACTATTAGTTAATGACATGAAAAAATCTATGAGTGATTAAGTGTCATGTATCAAAATATTCAACTTTTTTTTTATCTATTATTATTATTATTATTATTTAAGAAACATGTCAACATATTAAAAAAAATTAAATCTTATTCTGAAAATAAATTTAGAATAATCATGTAGTTTTTTCTCAAACTAAACAAGCAAAAATCGTTGCAACAGAATCAAATTAGATTAAATTTATTTTTTAGAATCTATTTTAATTTTTTAAATATGTTATTTTTTTTGTAAAATCAGATGAGAAAATTAAAAAAATTTGAAATTAAGTGGTGAAGATTTTGACATTTAATACTTATAGATCTTGCCATCTTATTCCTTAACAGTTCTCTGCTTTTAAGCTCGGTTAAATTGAACAAATTCTTACATCCAGAAATGTGGATATCCTCCAAGTGCAAGTGTTATTCTAATGGTTGGCTAGTTAGGTGAACTCTTGGTGTTAGTGTAAGAGTAGATGTCCTCGTGTTACCATATGCAATTAGTCACGAGAAATTATTATATGTTCCTGGAGTGGCATGTAAGATTGTATTCCTTCCATTTATAGCATGACAATTCAACTCCACATTATGATAGGGTGATCCTACTATAATGTGTAGGTGAATTACCATGTTATGAATAGAGTCAGTATAATCCTATCTAATATTTGGAGAGCATACAATAATTTTTTAAAAAAAGAATTATATCTAACGAAACAAAAAGAGTACACCTTTTTCCTTCACTTTGCTTATTATTTATTTTCTTTTCAAAGATTTGTTTACATGGTAGCAAGGTGCATGATTGTCACCGGAGAATTGATAGAGAATGCACAAATAGTGGACGCATACTAAAAAGTGAGAAAAATGACAACAATATTTGGATGATGAGTCCCATATAATTATTGCTACTTTTATTCAAATTTTTTTATTCAGAAATTTACCAACATAAATAGTGCATGCACTACTAATAAATTTTATAAAAAAAAAAATTTATTAGCGTGTGCACTTTTTACGTTGGTAAGTTTTGTTAAAAAAAAACTTATATACACAAAACTTACTGGCATGTATACTATTCACGCTGGTAAGCTTTTTTTTTTAAACAAAGCTTACTAGCATGTACATTGTTCATGCTGGTAAATTTTGTTAAAAAAAAAAAACTTATCAGCATAAAACCAATAAATTTTGTGTAATATACACAAAACTTACTAACATGTGCTCTTTTTATGCTAGTAAGTTTTGTTAAAAAAAAAATTGACTAGTGTGTGCATTATTCATGTAGTTAAGTTTTGTGAAAAAAAAATTACCAACATAAACAGTGCAAATGCTGGTAAATTTTGTGTAATATATACAAAACTTACCAGCATTTATATTATTTATACTGATAAGTTTCTGAAAAAAAATTGAATAAAAATAATAATACTTATGTGAAACCCATTATCCAAATATTTTTATAATTTTCCTTATCTTTCCCATATATATTGCGTAATGCACCACAAAAAAAGTGCATCCCGCAATCATTTCTTTTTATCATTGAGGTCATTTTCCAAATGGGGCATCCATCGCACTGGGCAATGTGAACAACTTTACTCTCGGATATGAAAGGATTTTAGCAATAATAAAATTTGTACTGAAAAAGGTGTATATAGTATATACATACGGTGAATGCTATGGTAACTTACTAGAGTTGTATATTTAGTGCCTTTTTTAAGCATTAGTAAATGGAGAGCAGACATGTGGGTGGTATTTGTGTGGGCAGCTTAAATATGGGTGCACGGTACTACCACCAAATCATTCTTCCTGCCATGCACCTCCCTTCTCTTCCTCCACCGCTGCCGTCCATCTCCTCCAGCAGCCTCATCAACGACACCCTCCACAGCATCCCTGGCATGCTGTAGCCCCTGCCCCTCCCCCTCCCCCTTTGTCGCCATCCGCCTCCTACAGCCTCCGAAACTGCCGCTCTGCCGCCAGCACCGCCGCAAGAATCATACCTTGAACCCGCCGAAGTCAGACCCACGCAATCGCGGTCCAAATGGTTCGGATCTCTACCCGAATTTGTTTCAAGAAGTAGCGATTGTTGCCGTTGGTAAGTATGTTGTTGTTGTTCTTGTTCCCTTCTTCATCTGTACAGACCCACCTCGATTGGAAGCTCGTGAGAGGTGGCGGCATCGGGGCTGGGTGAAGAGGGCTGTTATGACAGTGGGTGGCCACTGGTTTCGCAGTGGCAGCAAGCGCTTGCTGGGGCCGGGGTCTCGGGCTTGGCGGGTGTTGCGTGGAGGAGGCCGACGGGTGTGGATTACATGGAGGAAGTGCAAGGTGGGTGGTTTGTTTGGCACGGAGATTGTGGTGGCGTGACCGATGGTTGTTATGTGGGCGGTTGCAGCCATGGCTGAGATAGGACGGAAGGGAAGGGTAGGCATGGCGGTGCCGCGGGGATGGTGGGTTTAGGCGGCTACTATGGTGGCTATTGAAGGGTGGCTGTCGGAAGTGAAGGGAAGCAGGGAGGGTTTGTTTTTCAGGTTGGATTTCTAGTGTATATCAGACTAATTAAGGTGCATCCAACTACATGCACATTAGTCAATTTTCTATTGGCTAAAAGAAAAAAAGGTACCAAATGCACAATAGTGCAAAGGTACCAGAGAAATGACCATATACATACACTGTCATTGAGCTTGATGCTTAAAGACGATGGAGCTTTATCAGTGGGAAGGGTCAAAAATCATAATATATGAGTAAATTTCGTTTTTAAATTTTAATTGGAGACATGTATCTTTTATTAAGTTGTTCCTAGAACATAGATATATGTTATTACATTATAGGTAAATTCAAATTGAAATCCTTTTTCTGGTATATAAAAGTTTTGATCAAGAGAAATATTTGCCTCAATCTAAGGTCAAAATATGTTTTTGGGACTATTAAACATTTATAAAAATACTTACAAATTATTCACTAATAGAGAAATTTAATAATCAAACTCAAATTAAAGTGATATCTAAGTGAAAGTTCAATTAAGTGAGTCAACTCCCATTGGCCAAATTAAAAGGTTTAGACATAGATTAATAATTCAGTCTCAGCAAAATTATGTTCTAAATCTTAAAGAGATATATATTTTTTAATGTCTAAAAAAAGTTGCATGTTACTTCAAATAAGAACATGATATTCAAGTTGATAATAGAAGACAGATATGCATCCTTTTGGCTACTATCATGGTCGAAAGTTTATAATTAGAAATGTATAAATTAGTAAGAGAGTAATCATTGGTGAACATATTTTTTATGGGATATCATATCGATTCATATCCTATTTATTATTGAATGTTTACATCTTATCTAATAATAAATTAGGTATAAATTAACATAATATCCTATAAAAAAATATATTCAGTTGCTATTACTCTTGATAAAAGCAGCAGTAATTATGATAAGATATTATACACATCAGTAGAAGGGCTAAAGTAAGGGGGTAAAAAAACAGGACAGTCACTTTCATGAAATTCCAATGATCTTTTTCTTGGATAATAATTTAGATGCTGACCTAAAAGCTGTTGAACAATGTGAATGACACACATACAATTCTATGCCTTGTATTTTTTATTCCTTAAAGTTGAGTTAGTGTATTTATAAAGGTTGTTTAGGTAATCTTTCTGGTCGAAATAGGATTCTAATAGACCTTTATTATTACATTTGAGAATGAAAGCTAACTTTAATATTATTTTAAAATTAAGTAGAATTAACTAAACTCCAAAACTTAATTCATAAAAAAGACTGCTCAAATATTTAACAAAGATAATTTCTGCCATATCTATAACTGATGTGAAACTCTAAAATAGAGAATACTCATTCAGTGATTCTCACAATTGGTTTGGAAACAAAATTCAGCAATTCAACAAAATTACATTAACTGTTTACAAACATCAGCTGCATTACATTAACATCTTCCAACTTCGAACTATTTGAGATTCTCCTCTGGAAATGCGGATTTTCAATATCCTACTTTCAATTAAATATATTTTACGCCCAGAAGTATTATTGGTTTTGATGTTCTCATTAAATTAATAATAAAGGGCAAAAAAAAGTTGAGTACTAAGCATCGATTAAAGGCTTGACTAAAAGTCATAAAGCCAAAAGCTAATCACATGCCATGTCCACAGCAAGGAGGGTGCCGTCCGCGGCTGCCACACCATTTTTTCCTTAACTCTTAATATCTTGTAAGTTTCATTTTTTTTTAAATCAATACAAGCATAAATGAATTTTTCTTATGATTACTCTTCCTAGTCACTTGAAATATACACATTTTGAATTTAATGCGTGAGAGTATACCTCAGAGAAAAACAATGACAAATTTTATATTAATAATTATACATGTCCATATATTTTATTATAATATCAACTAATAATTTCCTTACCAATAATATACTGCTATTTCTTTTATACAGAAGGTTTCTTTATGAGCCAAATCCACATTTACTCTCTTTATTTTTATTTTTTTGTAGATCACAATCATTTATTTCTCTTGATAAAATTATATTCAAAGAATATTTGAATTTAACAAATAAATAAATAACACTACTCAAAAATAACTGTTCGCATTAGAAATGGTCTGCAATTCTAGACCAACATGAAATTATATGAATAATTCTAATGATAAAAAAATAATAACATTAGAATTAAATGAACACTTGTGTTATTTAAAAAAAAAAAAAAAAGAAATCAAGGCGCGTCATTGTCCCTCAACCTTTTAACGAACAAATAAATAAATAATCCCACATGAATTTAGACGCTTTTATGGAAACTGAAAAGAGAATTGCTAGAAAACTATAGCATAGATACCTTAACAAGAAAGTCCTTTATTTTTATTTTTTATAATTTTATAGACATGGATTTTTTTGAATTTGGTAACGGTCATCCTATCAATATTAAGTTATAATTCTTAGGCTGAGAATATTTTTATACACGATTTCCAAAATTATCTATTAATAAAATTTTTATATAAATAATTAAAATTAAACTTATATTTTTATGTGATATCATTCTACTCTTTAGCAATTTTACCAATTTTGAGCCTATTTGGATTGTAGTTTATATTCACCAAAAAATTTTTTAGGAGAAGAAAAATAATTTTATATAATAAATAGTAGTATTTAATTTAATTTTTTACATTTTAAAAGGCCTTTTAAAATTTTAAAAAATCTTTTAGAAGATATATATTTGAAGTTACTTTTTATTTCAGAAAAAAAAAATTTTAAAAAGAAATCTTACTATTATTCTCATATCAATAACCACAAGTAATTTTACTTTATCCTATCCAAACAAAATTTATTCTGCTTTCAAAAGGCCTTTTGAAATAAATATTTTTGAGGTTACTTTTTATTCTAAAAAAAAATTTTTTTAAAAAAAAATTTTACTATTACTCTCATATCAATAACAAAAAATAATTTTATTTTATCCTATCCAAATAAAACTTATTTTCCTAAACTTACTTTTAATATATCCAAATTAAATAAAAATTATATTTTTAAAAATAATTTCTCTAAAAAAATTTTAAAAAAAAATTTTCTTCTAAAAATTAAATTAAACGTACCTGGATCCCTCGTTAGTAGTACACATTTTTATTTTTTATTTGGTACTCATCACATTTTTATTTTAATTTTCATTTAATGCTCCAAGCGCGTGGTCCTCACGCTCCCTTTGGTGGAGACATCGTGGGACCCACGTGGATGTAGGTGGCGCCGGAGTCCACAGTTCTGTGATGTCTGTCTTCCTTTGTTTTTTTCTCTTTTGCATGGTAACAGCCATGGAAGGATGATGTGTTGAGATTCTCTCTCTTCTCCGCAAAATTTCTCTTTCTTTCTTTTTTTTTCCTCCAAATCCCATTTTCTGTCAAATGATTCTCTTACATGGGTCTTCGCTGAAATCCAAGTTCTTAGCGTGCAGCACCACCACCCTCGGTAACACACACCAAATTTCCCAACTTTATCAATTTCCATTCTCTTTCTCTAGTTCACTGTGTTATTTTTAGCTTTTTGGGTATTCTCCTTCTTCCTTTCTATACGAACTGTTTTTGAGGTTGATCCAAGTATCCAACTTTTTTTTTTCCTGATTGTAGAAAAAATTTCCCACTTTCAATAACTGATTTTATGTTAAATTTCATTGCTTTATGCATCTCCAAGTACGGTGCCTCACAGTTGGGTTTGTGGAAAATTTGCATTTGTCTTTTGGCATTCAGTTTCAACTTCCTTAACTGCTGCTATCTATTGAGAGAGTGGATATTCTTTTTATTTGCTTGTTTTGGTGTTTGAACTGGTTTTTCTTTCATCTATTGTCGGTGCTGTTTGTTGCAGTGATGATTTCGTTGACAATGTTTCCTTCAAAGTGTTCATCAGATTGCGTTTCTGTTTGCTTGTGTTTCAGATGAAAATTGATGTAGGCGTTTAATAGTTATGGCAATTATCATCTCCACTAGTTCTTTAGATTTGATGCTAGTGGTTTTTTTGATGTGTTAGAATCTGGTTACTGTGACATAAAGACACTTTCTGATCTGTATTTTTGTGTGTCAATTGTTACTAAGTTTTTATCATGTGTGCTACTTTGCATATAATTAATTTATTGTTAGTCTAATATCTATGACGCTGAAAGAATTTGCAGATAGAATTCCAGGTCTAGGATTTCCATAAAGGGAAAGCCAAAGCTAGATTTGGGATAATGGGGAACTCAAGCTCCAGAATGGAGGATGATAAGGCATTGCAGCTATGCCGCGAAAGGAAGAAGTTTGTTAGGCAAGCACTTGATGGTCGTTGCTCACTAGCAGCTGCACATTTTTCATATGTCCAGTCACTGAAAAACACAGGAACAGCTCTAAGAAAATTCACTGAACCTGAAGGGCCAATTGACCCTTCCTTATGCACTCCCACTAATGCAACACCAGAACCACTTGCTTTAACTGAGAAGCCCTTATCACAGTTATCACTCTCTTCACCATCAGTGTCGCAACGCATCGATGCAGCTGAATCCTTCTCTCCGACTCCCTCTCCTCCTACTTCTATTAAGTTCCAAGCGAATCATATGAAACATACCGGTATTTTTGCTAAAAAAGTTGAAGAGAAAGTGCCTGTGCCTATTATAGGGACAGTAAAATCATCAGGTACTCCACAGAATGGTACTCCTCATTTCAATGGAAGCTCTGATACATCAGCATTTGAAGATTCTTCCCTTCCAGATGGAGCTCCACAATGGGATTTCTTTGGTCTGTTTAATACTAGTGACCATCAATTTTCCTTTCAAGAAGGGAAGGCCATGCACCATATGGGGAATGCTGATGATATAACGCAGCTAAGGGAGGAGGAAGGGATTCCTGAGTTGGAAGATGATGAAGACGAGGTCTCTTCTCGTGGAAGGGAAGGCTCGGAGGATTCTGAAGACGAGTTTGATGATGAGCCTACCTCAGAAGCCCTGGTCCAAAGATTTGAAAATCTTAATAGAGTTAATAACCACGTTCAAGAAAATGCTTTGCCTGCCACGACTAAGCCTCTGACTGGTGATTTGGCTTCTGAAGTTGAATTAGTGAATGGGGAGAAGGGAAATTCTCCTAATATATCCCCATTGAAGACAAAACCTACAGCAGCTTCCCTTCCACCTGAAGCAAATAAATCAATGGAGAAAGAAAATCATAGTGAAAATAAAGTCGCCCCCAAGAATTTCTTTTCAAGCATGAAAGATATTGAATTGCACTTTATTAAAGCTTCTGAATCTGGTAAAGAGGTTCCAAGGATGCTTGAAGCAAATAAATTTCACTTTCGTCCGATATTCCCAGCAAAAGAACGTAATCTTTCTGGCTCTCTTCTCTCTGTCTGTCTCAGTGTGTCAGTTATCATCTAGGGAATATTAAGTTTTAGCAGTTGTTAGTAATATATAACAGATAATGATGAGGTTCAGTATGACATGTTCCTTTCTTCCCCACAGTTTATAGTTCATGCCAATTCTGCAGACTACTTAAGATATACTCTATAGACACTTGGCCAAGAATAGGAAAAGGAATATACTCTATAAGCTGTAGACAGTCCCTGCATGAATGTCCATGACTGAGATCATGATACGTTAAAAACAAGTTTCTTATTCTGTTTCTAGGAGGCTTTTGCAAGATTCTTTCCGTTGCTGTGTACGTCATTTCAACATGAAATGCTTTAAAGTTTAAACTAGATTATTCTTAATTGTAACAGATGGTTCTGTGGCGTCCTCGTTTTTGAAGGCATGTTTCTCTTGTGGGGAAGACCCAACTCAAGTTCCAGAAGGTAACTTTCTTAGTCATTTTTCCCGTTGGTCTTTCATGTTTCCCAGATATTGCTAACCTTGTTGGATTGAGCCAATCTTCTTATTAGTTTTGAAGGTATTTCTTTGGAGTACATATTCGCCTCCAGTAGGAGTGATGCAAATCCTATTATGAAATCTGGTTATTGTTGGAACTGTTTAAGAAATTCTTGAATGTCCTGGAATCTGTGTTTTAGGAGTGTAGATGCCCCATTATATTAATTGGGGTTTATGAGAAGATTAAATGATGTTGATCCTTTCCTTGTAATTTCAAAATTCATTTTGATCTCCTTTCCATTTGAATACTGCAAGGCAGTAATAGCATTCTCTAGTGTTCCATTAAAATGATTTTAGAAGATGTGATTGTATTAGACCATCTGTTTTTGAAGCACAAGGAATATGCCATATCTAATTTTTTGTAATTTAGATATTCATTCCTGTTTGTTGAAAGCAGTTTATGAAATTCAATGTCTAATTTTCCCCCCCTTTATATCTTCCTAGAACCTGCTCAAAACTCGGTTAAGTACTTAACTTGGCATAGAACTGCATCATCTCGATCCTCCTCATCCAGAAACCCTGTGGGAGCAAACTCAAAAGATGATGTAGAGGACCTTGCAAATAATCTCTTTGATAATTCTTGTATGATCTCTGGAAGCCATGCATCAACCTTGGATAGGCTATATGCTTGGGAAAGGAAGCTCTATGATGAAGTGAAGGTACTGCGTATTGCGTATCAACAATTATGTCAGCATTTTGTGTATTTCCTGTTAATAGCATGTTACAGAAGACTTGTTTTGGATCTTAGACTAACCCTGAAGTTATTCTGTTGAAAATTAAGCATTTTAAACAAACAGGTAAATGCTTGAGAATATTAGCATATCTCCGTTTGTGTGTTGATAACATTGATTATTTCTGTGAATTACAGGCTAGTGAGGCTGTCAGGAAGGAATATGACATGAAGTGTAAAATCTTAAGACACCTGGAATCCAAAGGAGAGAAGAGCAACACAATCGATAAAACTCGTGCTGTAGTCAAGGATCTGCACTCAAGAATCAGAGTTGCAATTCATAGGATAGACTCTATATCCAAGAGGATTGAGGAATTAAGGGACAAAGAGCTTCAGCCGCAACTTGAGGAGTTGATTGAAGAGTACAATTTTCTAGTTTTTGCTTGTTTTATGAAGTGTTTAAGAATAAAGTTATTAGAAAGTTTCTATTAATATTTTTCATAGAAGTTGCCAATATTTGATTACATATTCATTTGGTAAAAGTTTTCAGCTGAAGGCTATAAATTTATTAAATGAAAATGTAGTCAACACTCAAAATGTTCAATTACTGATTTGTATACTTTTGCTTTGGCGATAGTCATTCTATATCAAGCGTCGATGACTGAAATATACCACTTTCAAATTCTTATCCATTTTCATAAATAGGTCAAACCTATCACCATAATTCTAGTGTGAGGACACTGCTTTCCTCCTCTCCATTTTTCGCTGGCTGTTATAACTATCATTCTTTGCACTTCAGATCTAGAAATTAAAATTCCCTGTGTTAAGTCCAAGTTCTTGCATAGGTAGAAGACTTGAGTGTCGACAGTTGGGCTAGGGGACCTAAAGAGTCTAAACATCGAAACCTCTCGTCTAAATTAGGAGTGTCTATGTTTAACTTTAGTAATAGGTAATATAATACATGCACTGATGACTATCAACCTTTGAGTGCCAGTTTAATGAATTTAGATCAATAAGCAACTTGCTTATGTTTTCTTAGTCACTGAGAAATATGGTTTACATATGTAAATTTACTTGTTTCAAATACTATGAACTTGTTTTGTATTTCATCTGTTTGTGCTTCAATGGCAGGTTAAGCCGGATGTGGGAAGTGATGTTTGAATGCCACAAGCTTCAATTTCAGATCATGTCAGTATCATATAACAATAGCCATGCTAGAATCACCATGCATTCTGAATTACATAGGCAGATTACTGCCTATCTTGAAGATGAACTCCACTTTCTCTCATCAAGCTTTACCAAGTGGATTGGAGCTCAGAAATCCTATCTGGAGGCTATAACAGGATGGCTTCACAAATGTGTTTCATTTAAACAAAAATCATCCAAGAGGAAAAGGGGGAAGCCACAATCTGAAATCCTGAGAGATTATGGCCCTCCAATATATGCCACCTGTGATGTCTGGTTGGATAAGCTCGGTGCGTTACCTATAAAGGATGTTGCGGATTCTATTAAGAGTTTGGCAGCTGATACTGCACGGTTCTTGCCGCGTCAAGATAAGAACCAGGGAAGAGATACAAATCATCCTCATATTAATGGTGAATCAGCTGATAATTTATTGAGAGATGACACTTCAGAGGATTGGGTTTCGGGTTTTGATCGATTTCGAGCAAGCTTGATTAGATTTCTTGGTCAACTGAATAGTTTGTCCGGGTCTTCTGTTAAGATGTACACAGAACTTAGAAAAGCCATTCAGGATGCTAAGAGTCGTAATCACCGGAGATGGAGTTCAGAGTCTCAAAATGGTCATTTGAATTCTCAATCTCAAGATGGTCATTTGAATTCTCAATCTCAAGGTGATCAATCCAAGTCCCATTCTCAAGTTGTTTAGCCAGAAAAGAAATAACAAAGCAAATGAGAGAAGAATTGCAGGAAACATTGTGGAGTTGCTGTATTATAGCTTTGTGTTGAATGATGACTTTCAGATACAAGTCCACTGGGTGGGGCATTTGTTCATGAAAGGATGAAATAAAGTCATTATCGATTTGCCATACTTACATGTTTAGTTAGTCTTTCTAAGAATATGAGGGGTTTGGGAAATAGTTCTTCCCGTGTGAAAATTTCACATAAGTTGGTCATGTGTTGATTTTTATCTTTGACAAAAAAAATGGGGTTAAAAATATGATCCATAACAGAGTTTAGTCAAAGGTGAAAATTAATGCATGGTCAAATTATGTGAAATTTTTAAATGAGAAAATTTATTCCCGTGGGGCTTATAGACTACTTTGGAGGGATTGTGATTGAGTGGTTACTTTTTGTTTTTTTTGGGACTTGGGGGTGGTTATATATTCAGTATAGCTGTAAGTACTAGGTTCTGATGGTGAGCAAACTTATATATTTAAAGAAACAGAACTTGTACAGTGTCATTTTGGTGAGCAAAGGGCTTCTAGTTGGAAACTCAATTCTTCTATCCCATTTTCTTGTCCCATTTTTTGTCCATCAATGAAAATTTGCCATATCTAAAATCATGAATTATTCATGATAAAAAAAAATAAAATTTCATGAATGATTTTTAAAATGTTGGTTTTAAAAAAAAAAAACACGGGTGATGTCATATGATGTTATAGGTGTTAAATATTCATTGAAGGGACAAAGAAGAAGAAGACAAAAAGAAACAGAAGATTTCAATTCTCTAGTGAGATTTGCACTCTACTCACTGATTTTCTTTACCAATGTCATTTTTTTCATTTATGTTACGTGTATATAATGATTGTAGGTTATATTTATTTGAATTTTAAAAGGGAGTATTCAGTCGATTGAGAGATCTTTTAAGTCATCTTGACTCATTAATACTTAGGTCATCTAGAATATCAAACTTCTTAAAAATACTTAGCTTATTTTTATTTTTATTTTTATTTTTATTTTTAAAATATAAATCATTTACAAACGACAAAAACGAAAAATACAAAGCAATAGGCCTAAATCTACAGTGTATTTTATGGAGAAACCCCAGGCCCGACATACACACAAAAAAAGGGCTATCAAATGATCTAACCCAAAGACCCACAAAGGAAATAAATAAATAAATAAAATTAACATGATAACAACATAAGATTAGCAAACAAAAAGAAATGGTAACGATAAGTAAACTCCCAAATCAATAGCTAATAATATCTTCTATGGACATATTGATTTTTGACAAAAAAAAAAAAAAAGGTCCTAAAGTCCCTTACAATTGCAAACTATGGACAGCTCAAGTCTCTCGATCACTTTCGACCAGATGTGGAGATTAAATTGCTAACTAAGACTACCAAATGGCCACCCCTCGTGACACACCAAAATTTAAAAATTATAAGACATAGGCATGTGTACATATAAGTAAAATTTTGAAGAAAAAAACTATTCTTATTATATAATATCATTTATATAAGCTTCACTTGTATCTTATTTTCTTTACTCAATATTAGAAATTATATAAAAAATTAAAATAAAATCAAAATTTATGTATTATTTCATTTTTTAAAATTTTAAATGACTTTATCTATATTGAATATATTAGAGCGTGCGTCATTAGTGTGTCATGCAAGATCCGACATGAACACATGTCCGACACATAGACACGGTCACACGGCACCTAAACAGTGTGACCGTGTTTCATAGCACCTCACTCATCTTCTTCATCTCCATCCCCACCCCATCTCCTTCATTATATCTGATTGTATTTTTTACTTTTCAGGTATTGATGTAAAATTGTCACTTATATTAAATTATTATTAACCATATTAATATCTAGAAAAATATAAAAATATAGATTTATAGACATATTTAGTTATATAAATACCAGAAAATAAAAAATATGACTTGATAGGCATCGCTAGTTATAAAGAAAAAAGATTGATTTTCATGTTCAAAGGAAAACTAAAATAATTGTCTAAATGCAAAATTCAAATAGAATAAAATCATTCATTTTCTATTTTCATTTTATTTTACCCTATTTCCTTAATACATTTTTCTTTCAGAGTAAGAAAACGTCTTAACGTCAGAGACCTCGAGTTCAAAGCAGGTGTGATACTGGTAATTTCTTCTGTCTATGTATGATTAACTAAGAATGATTCTAATCTATATATAAAAAGAAGGACCAGAGCCTATTCCATGCATAAAGTTCGAACCAGCTTTGACTTAATGCAAATGTGCAAAAATTCTACAAACTTGTGGAAGGAAACAACTTTGCAGAAGTCACTTAAATTCCAGCCCGCAATAATGACACCGTGGAAAGTGGAGACAGTAAGGATTGAGACTAGAGACATTAGACAGTATATTTGAAAGAGAAATATTTGAGTCCTAGAGCACTATATAATTGTGTTTACAGTTAATAATATAATAATATTTTAAATAAAATATATTATTAATTTATATTTTTATTTAAAATATCATTATATTATTCACGTGAACCACCTAAATATTTCTATGAAAGAAATGCATATAGTAAATTAGGAATACTAATTTATTCGGGGCATTGAAAAGAGGGTGTCGGTTAGGTACAAGAGCTTGCTTCTAAATATACTCAACCTTTTGTTTTGCTTAGTTGATTAGGCAAAGAGTAGGCATTTTCCCATTCATCGAATTTGACTATGTTTATCTACTTAGGAAAAAAATCCAACAAGAAAGCTTTGTAATTTATAGTTGCTGACTGCTACTACTACAACACTTGGTCTTGGTTATGTAATCACTTTAACTAACATTATTTAGAAATCTGAAATCTCATTATAAAACATTAAGCAAAGCACAGAATGATTTAAAACATCACATACGGACAAATATATTACACTAGTTTAATACCGCACGGGAAATTACAGTACAATTGTCCATATAAAATGCAAAATTAATTATTTATGAAATTGTTTTAATATTAATAAAATTATAATAACAGGGTAATATATTAAAGATTATGATTGTATCAATAAATATTAACAAAACATTTTAATCAAAAACAACGTATGAATTTGGAACAGAAAGTTTTTAATATTAATGAAGATAAATTTAAGCATAAATAAAAGGAATGTATGTGAATCTATTGCATAAGTTTGTATATTGTACAACTATGAAGATATAAATTATAAAGTACATGGATGTTAATCATTATATGCATTATGAATAAGAAGCTACACAGCATTAATACTTGTTCCGACATTAAAAACAAATATAAATATAGTTTATTAATTTAAATTTGATTTTAATAGTTAATAGTTATATTATATATTACTCATTTTTTATGTAATTTATATCTTTGCATCACCTGTAATATATGTTTAGTATAATCTCAAAGTGCAAATTTTTTGTTTATATCATCTATGCAATACATATTTAATATTATCTATTTGAGATATCAATATTTGTTAGAAAACTACTCTATGATCTTTTTTTATCATTAAAAGACCTTATGTTTTTTAAGGAACTTATAAGATTCAATCTATAAGTAAGTTTTAAAGAACTTATAAAATTCTTCACCCCTTACATTTTGAGCCAGTAAATTCTATGACATTTTTATTAATAAAAAGTAAATAATATTTTATATTAAAGCTTCAAGTATGTAATATATATATATATATATATATATATATATATATATATATATATATATATATATATATATATATATATATATATATATTTGAGTATTATAAGATTAAAAAAATTAATTAATAATAATTTTAATTGCTAATTAAAAAGCTAAATTGATATGATTTTATACTGTGCTTTAGGTTTTGGAGTTCAAATATTTAATTTTAAATTTGGTTTTAACAATTAATAATTATAATATATATTAATTATTATCTGTGCTATTTATATATTTGTATCATCCGTGTAATATATATTTAATATCACTTCAAAGTATAATTTTTATGTTTGTATCACCATGTACAATTCAATTTTAGTATCACTTATTTAAGGTATCTACATTTGCTAAAAAACTATTCTATATCTATCTTTTTTGTCCTTAAAATTCTTTATGTTATTTAAGGAACTTATAAAATTCCAATTTATAAATAAGTTTTAATCGACTTATAAAACTCATCATGCCCTGCTTTTTGAGCCATTAATTATATGATATTTTTATTAATAAAAGTAAATAATATTACATATTAAATCTTCAAATATCTAATCTTATATAGATATAAATGTATGATATAAATCTACAATTTGAGTGTATAAAATTAAAAAAAATTAATTAATAATAATGTAAATCACTAATTACAAAATTGAATTGATATAATTTTACAGTATACTATAAGTTTTAGAGCTTAGATATTTAATTTTAAATTTGATTTTAACTATTAATAATTATAATATATATTAATCATTATTCATGCAATTTATATGTTTGTATCAAGTGTATAATGTATGTTTAATATCACTTTAAAGTATAAATTTTTATATTTGTATTATCTATATAATACATATTTATTGAAAAAGCCTTTATTTAAGCATTGCTTCCAATTGAAAATTGTGTGAGTAATTCTTAAAATAAATATAAAAAATTTAATTAATTTAATAAGACAAAATTTATGTAAAAAATTAATCGAATCATAAAAAATTAATCTTATTATCTAAACATATTTTTATTAGGAAAAATTATTGATATGTTGCACATATTGAGATAATATTTAAAGATAGGATTTATATATTTTGAATTTTGAATTCACAATAATTAAATATATAAAATAGAATAAAGATTATACATGTTATGCAGTTCTTTGTAATTTATTGTAGAATAGAATAAAAAATAAAAAATAAAAATAATAAAACTTCATTGCTAATGATTCTAATTAGTATGTAATGATTAAGTATATATGAATTTTACCTTGAAGAATTTTAAAATTGTCTTCATTGTATAATAATATCTAAACAACTAAATATAAAGGAAAAAATTAAATAAGAAAGGCATATTGTTCCAGCTGTTAAACTGAATTATGATTAGTTGAATAGAAGAAAGATGAAAAAGCTTATTAAAGAAGCATCCTTTCAATTTTTAAAAGCTTCTCATGTAAGTATATATAGTGGGGAAGTGAAGATTTAGTGAGATAGATAATGGATATATCATTCAATGAAAAAAAAAATAAAAAGACGACTAAATTAAGATTGATTGAAATGAGTGGCTAAAAATTTAGGTGGAAAAGTAGAAGCACCATATTATACCACCTATATAATTTCTCTGTCATAAATCTCTCTTCTATATATACAATTAGATTAGTTTACCTAGGATCGATTTTCAATACTTCTCTCCTGATTTTTCCCATGATTTGTAAAATTTATCGTGAGCCAACAAATGGTGATCAAAAAACTTTTTTTCTCAAATGATAAAAAAAAATTATTGTAGAATATTATCTTAAATTGATATATCATCGTTTATACTAATTCACTAAGGTGGCGTTTGATATGGGATAATCCATCTAAATTATTGGTAATATTTGATTAAATTATCTGGGCTCACAATATTATCTTGTTTGGTTAGGCAATAATACTGACAATCCAAATTTTCAAGATAATGTGGATTACCATCAATGTGGTAATATGAATTGCTCTCTTGAAAAGTGGTAAAGTGGATTACCACCAATGTGGCAATCCTTCCATTATTATTATTATTATTATTGTTGTTGTTGTTATTGTTATTATTAACTATTAATTATTATTATTATTAATATTATTATGATTAATTATATATAATAATTATAATTATTATGATTAAATATTAATTATATTAATAATTAGTTATTATTATTATTATTAATTATTAATAGTATTATAACAAATAATTATTAATAATAATAATTAACTATTTTATTATTATTATTATTATAATATTAGTTTAATAAATATATTACCTAATAATTTTTTTGATATACCAAACAGGGCAATGTAAAGTGTTATTTAGATTACCTATATATATCAAACACTGCATTTAACAATACTAACAATTTAAAATATGGCAATCTTTTTAAGTGATAATCTATATTATTGGCAATCTTAATAGATAATGTATAAAATACTATCTTAATGTCTTTCATTGTATGTATGGCAATGCACATGGAAGTTCATCTGAAAAATAATAATCCTATCTTTCACTCAAATGTGGTAGAAACTAAATAGAAAGTAAATCGTAACTGAAAAAGGGAAAGAAAATAAATAAGGAAAATATTTTATCAATTACCATTGCAGCCCAATTTTTCCCTTAATTGAATCTAACCAAATCATATATTCAGTCTTGAATATGGGATGATACTCAAAAATAGGATTCAAAAGATCTCTAAAATTAAAAGATTTTCAGGGAAAATAACTATCTTGCCATATATCAAATGGGAATAACTTCAATACATATATTTTTATCAGCTATATATTAAAATTTTGTATGGAAATCAACTATATACTACTTGTTAATTATATCCTACATATTTTTAAAAATTAACTAACGGTTAAATAAATTTATTTTGTGTCTAATTACTTAAATCTTGTACCAAAATGGAAAAAGAAAATCTTATTCGTAAAAATAACACACCGCTTATGTTGTAAATTTGTAATAGCTAGCAATTGTTTCATCATTTTTCTGGGTACAAAGCAACTAGTTATTTATGTTTACAAATAGGAGTAGCATGATTGGTTTACAATCCCAAGTCATGGTTTAAACAAAAAGTTTCTCTTATAATTCTTGCTCAAACTATGATTTGATACTATTTTTTACCTTGATCAATAGTAAAAAATTAGATGAAAATTGAATAATCACTTTTATGGATGAGCATTTTAAACATAATCACTTTTAAATTGAATGTAAACATGCTAAAGATCACATTCAAACAAAAAGTTTCTCTCATATAATTCTTGCTCAAACTATGATTTGATATTTTCAAACTGAATGTAAACATGCTAAAGATCACATTCAAGAATGAGCGATGAAACCGTTTCCTAAGTAAATATTGAATGGCTCAAGCAAAATC